>CM060918.1:430983968-432233968 GCA_030737875.1 Allium sativum | reverse complement strand
CTTTTCTCTCTCTTTATGATCTAAATTTCACTTGAATTTGCAAAGAAATTAGTGAGATCTTTTGTTTTGTGATAGTGAGTGTATGAATCTTCAATCACTTTAGCAGTTGAGCGATCTTCTTGGATTCTATAGCGATTTAGCGTTAGATCTAGGTTTTAGAGAGGATTAGCGGAGAGTAGAGATCACTAGAATTGTATTGGAGAGATTTCTAATGTAGTTTGAAGGAGATTTGATCCATTTATTATTGAAGAGAAGTGAAATGATCTTTGGTAGCTATTAATGAAGTGAGCTACAAATTTGGCGGTACTTCGTGGTAGGAATAAAATCTGGTCCCCCTTATGTCTGAATTATGGGGGTATTTATAGAAGGGTTAGAGTGTAGTGGCAAGGTGGTAAATAAGTGTGTGACTTCCCCCGTAAGAAACGCCTTGGGCCCACTGAATTGTTTTTTTTTTTTTTTTTTTTTTTTTTTTTTGAAAAGGTAAAAACATAAAGGCCCAAGGCCCAAAGAGGGTTACAACCCAATGTAATACACCCAGTCACATTCGTGACTAACCCTAGCCGCCTCACAATACACAACGAAACCCTAAAAAGAAAAGGAGCTGAAAATGGCGAGCTCCTTAAAAGAAAATGCAGCGCTGTCTTCAAGGCGGCTTCCAAACGAGAACGTCCATGGCTTCGCAACTCTTCTCAGTTGTTTCAGGCTTGAGATTTACTTCGTGATCCCTCTGGCACCTTCTCCAGTTGCTTGAAACGAGCTTCTGGTGTTTAACGGAGTTCGAGGGGTTCGGATCTGTCAGATCTGACTTTTTAAAGCTGTCAAAGCTTCTCTTGCTTCTAGAAATGTCTGAGGTGACTTCGGAGGAGCAACCTCTGCTACTCTCGCCATCAGACCAGATAGATAAGTGATAGATCTGGTGGTTAAGCAAGCTTTTGTAGTGATTATCCCCAATTTTTTGCAAAAAATTGATCTTTTCTTTCGATTTTCCTATATCCAGGTGATTAAGCGAGTCTGGAGCACTCCTGGAGGAACCTCCACCTGCTTCAGGTAAAAACGTATGATTACTATTCGATTTACTCAATAAATTACGCACTTTTGAAAAGTAATTATGTTTACTTCCCTCGCAGATTTTTGATCTGAGAGCGGTGTTGATGGAAGCCCCATCGAGGATGTCAGGCTCGTCAAAATCACCTTTCATGGTCTCAAAATCATTACTGGGTGGGAGCTGATCTCTATTGGCTACATCAGGTAAATGAGGGGAATAAATGTTCAAATTATTAATTAAATTGTAATTAAGTGTAACTTGTTTACTCCCTGTATTCCTGGTAGATCCTGGAGTAGCATAGAGATAAGCTTTGCCAGTAGGAGGATTTGAGGCTGCCAAGTTAATTTTCTGCTTCCCATTAAGTAAGAGATCTTCTACAAGCTTATCACTATCATTTTTGTTACTAGGATAACTTTGATTGTTCAATTTATCCTGCATGCATCTGTTAGCTTTTTTTAAAACAATATTACTGTCATAAAAAATTAAATTCCATAACTGAACACCATTTGTCTCCTTACCAGTGTGCAATCTTTGATTTCTCTCCCTCCATATAAAGTAAATACAAGCAGTCAAGAAAACACAGGCTTTTTTGGAATTAGTGGACTTGGGCTTAGTAAATTTAAGAATATACTCAACACTGTCTCTAATGTCAAGCGAGGAGAAATGATGATTAAAACCCAAAATATTTTTTGCATTAAACCATATGAACTGAGAATACAAACATTCAAAAAACAGATGTTTGGAGCTTTCAACTTCACTTTTACAGAGCAAACAAATTTTTTCAGAGTTTATATTCCATTTACAATACCTATCTCTAGTAGGCAATTTATTTAGGAGAGCAAAATAGGCACAATGTGCCATCTTGGGGCAATTTGACTTGCTCCAGATGACTTTGTGCCAATCCAGTTCTACCTCATCTCCTTGCAAAACTTCCCAAACTTTTTTGAAAGAGAATTTATTTTTAGAACTAAATTTCCAAACCCAATGATCTTTGTAGCAGTTTTGATCAATATGAATAGAGGAAATGGCATTTCTAAAGATCAAAGCTGCTGTGTTGTTATGAAAGCTCCAGACATTGTTAATGATTATTTTATTTACATTATCAGTAACACCACCTAGGACATGAAGATTACCCCAACCTAACAGGTTAATTAGAGAATTACCATTAATCCATGGGTCAAACCAAAGGCTGGTTTGATTACCATCTTTTATTTTCCTATAGATAAAATTCCTTCCCATGTCCCTACAGTCTAAAATGTTTTTCCAAATAACTGAATGGTGATTTTCCTTTCTAGCCAGCCAAAAGTTTTTCTTTTTTAAGTATTTTGCATTCATCCACCTAGCCCAAAGGGATTTACCATCCAGAAATTTCCAAAACAATTTCAACTTACTTACATCAGCTATGTCACTAATTTTTCTAAGCCCAAGACCACCAAATTTCCTAGGCTTGCAAACTCTATCCCAAGCAACTTTATGTTGCTTGCCTCTCCAAATGAAATTAGAACACATTTTATCAATTTTATGAATGACACTAGCAGGGATATTATGAGTTTGAACCCAGTACATGATCATAGTTGTAATAACAGTATGAGTGAGTTCTATTCTGCCTGCTAGGGATAAAAGCTTACAAGACCAACCATTAAGCTTATTTTGAATCATATCAATTAATCTAGAGCAGTCTCTATCATTAATCTGATTAGAGCTTAAGGGAAGACCAAGATATCTAACAGGAAGATTTCCATCCTTGAATTTTAAAAGCTGAAGAATTTCATGCTTAATTAAAACATCTTTGCTGAAATAGATTTTGCTTTTATTAGCATTAACAGCTAGACCAGCATACTTTTCCATATTTTCCAAAATTTGAAAAACAGCAGTGGCACTTTTTTTGTCAGCCTTAAGAAATAAGAGCATATCATCTGCATAAAGTAAGTGTGTGATGTGAGGTTTTACTCTATTAATTGGTTTGATGTTTCCCCTTAATACTTCCAATTCCATTTGCATGGAGAAGTATTCCATAACAATAGAGAATAAGTAGGGTGACAGAGGGTCACCTTGCCTTATTCCTCTATTGCTGTGTATAAATCCTTTGGGGGATCCATTAACCATTACAGAGTAAGTAACATTACAAATGCATTCTCTAATCAGCTCACAAAATCTGGTATCAAATCCCATTTTCTGCATTAAGTAGATGATAAAATTCCTGTTGATCTTATCAAATGCTTTATGCAGATCTATTTTTATACACATGAGATTTTTCTTTTTCATATTGAAGTTCCTAATCAATTCATGGGCTAATAAAGAATTATCTGATATCAGTCTGCCAGGAATAAAAGCACTCTGATTCTCAGAGATGATGAATTTAAGAAAGCCTTTTAGCCTATTGCAAAGAAGAGTAGATATTATTTTATAAATAAAATTGCAACAGGCTATAGGCCTATATTCATCAAGTCCAATAGGGTTTTCTACTTTTGGAATCAGTGTTAAAAAAGTATGATTTGTGTTTTTTAATAACTTACCAGTATTGAAAAATTCTAATACTGAATCACATAACACAGAGTGTATTTCACCCCAATGTGTCTTATAAAATTTTGCACCAAACCCATCTGGTCCAGGGCTTTTGTCATTACATGCATTGAAAATGATATTCTTAATCTCTTCTTGCCTGATAGGGGCTAATAAAATATCAGAGCTATTTCTGTTAGCTACAAATTTGAATTCAATGTCAGGAAACAAAGAAGGATAATTATTGGTGTTAAACAAAGAGGTGAAAAAATTAATAGCCTCTTGCTCTAACTTTGAGGCTTCATTAATTATCAAACCATTTACATCTATTAACTTACCAATATTATTTCTATTTTTCCTGCATGACATTTTAGTGTAAAAAAATTTACTGGCCACATCCCCAGAAGTAAGCCAGTCAACTTTAGCTTTATGCTTAAGATTTATAGTGCTAATGTGAAGAGCATTGACCAATTTAGATTGAGCATTAAAAAAATTCTCAGCCTTGGTCTTGTCTGAACTATTATTATCAAGATCATTCTGAAGCTCTTCACATTCATCCCTGATAGCTTTGATATCATTTTTATTTCTAGCAACATTCCAAGATTTAAGATTAGATTTAACTAACTGCAAAGTTTTATTGAATTTGTACTGAGCAGTTCCAAACAAAGTATTAGACAAGCTTTTAGACACTGTTTCTCTATAATTTTTTTCATACACCCAACCATTCACAAATCTAAAGGGGGAATTAATAAAGTTCCCTTTACCTGTGTTGAGTGAAACAATTATAGGTGTATGATCACTTGTGTTTTGAGGCAATGTACTACACTTCACATTTGAAAAGAGATTGATGAAATATTGATTTAATAAGACCCTATCAAGCTTACAGTGAATATTTCTGAATTCACCTGATTTCCAAGTGAATCTATTACCATGAATGATAGGCTCTATTAGACCTGATTTCATTACAAATTTAGCTACCTTTTCCAGTTTAGAGAAGGGGACAGGATTCCCTCCTCTTTTTTCAGAATTATGAAATATAGTATTAAAATCCCCAATCAACATCCATGGCATGTTAATAGTATAACTGAATTGCTCAATACAATTCCATAGCATGAGTCTGTCATTTTCAAAATTAGAGGCATAAATAAAAGTGATCTTTATAACAAGACCACCCTTATTCTGAAATGTGCAGTGAACATACTGCTGATCAATAAAAAAAACTGATGAGATTCCAAATGACAGGATTATATAAAACCATAATCCTACCATTTCCTCCCATCAGATTATTATTGATAATGCTCCAATTTGATAGACTTCTAGCTTGAAGCTCATTAATCCTGATATCACTAAGTTTATGTTCTAGTATCCCTATAATACTGGGTTTATGAACATGTAAGAAATTGGCAAAATCTAATTGCCTTTCAGGGGAATTAAGACCCCTGATATTCCAAGCAATAATATCCATTAATAAAAAAGATAAGGAAAAAGAGAAAAGGATATTACCTCTAAGGTGGACCACTGAACTTTCTGTTGTCCACTCTAACCTCCTTCTGTTTACCACTTCTTTTGAAAATTGTGAAATCAGAAGTCTTTAACTGTTTGTCCCATTTGGTGTTTTTATTAATATACTTTTTCCTGAAATCTTGATCTGTAGAATCCTCTGTCTCTTCTACAGTGCTTATTTCAGATAAACTTCTAGTCCTGCCTTTCTTCCTCTTTTTTGTTGGGGATGCAGGTTTTGATGATTTGGGGGCAACTATTGAGTTCACAGCTTGCTGGATGCTATCTTCAGTTATAGCAGATGGCTTTATGGGGGCAAGATCAGAAGCTAGCAAGCCAAAATCAGTGAAAATAGGATCAGCGGCTAGGAGTTCACTACAATCTATCTCTTTTCCTTTTGAATTTTTATTATCAGCTTTTGTAATTAAACTTGGGTTCTCCTTTGGGGGGGAGGACTCAATGACCTTTTCATTTTTGTTCCCCTCTGTGTTGTTGTGTTGTTTGCTTGGTTCTGAGATAATTTCTTGATGAACTGAGGGAGTATTGCTTAATCCTTCCTCTGCTTCATTTTGACTGCAGCCAGTTTGTAAGTTCATATCTGGACTTGCAGCTGCTTTTGCTTGCTGAGTTGAACTATCTGCTTTATACCTTTGCTGAGCTGATTGCATAGCCATGTAATCCTTATCAGCTATGTGAACCTCAGTAGAGTCAACATTCATATCATCAGAGTTGATGCCATTTGATGGCCTAGCATGCTTAGTAGAATCATCAGGAGATTCATGTGAATTTGTTCCAATATCATTATGATCAGGATGCGATCCAAGATTGGTTGATTCTTTAGGATCTTTGTTCGAATCTTGATTATAAACACAATTTTCTAATGAGTGCCCAAAGCACTTACATGACTGGCACCTATCTGGAATTAACTCATATGAAATCTGCTGTGTTATGACTTCCCCATCCGGCATGAAAACTGTTGCCTCATTGAGGAGGTCAGCATCCGCTCTAATTTCCACAAGAACACGAGCATAACTCAAACCTGTCTCTTTGGCAGTTTGCTCATCCATTTTCAGTGGGGTGCCAACTAAGCTTGCTATTCCGCTAAATATCTCCTTATCCCATAAACGTAAGTTCAACTCAGGAAGTCGGATCCATACAGGCATCGTGTTCAGAATGTCACGATCCAGTATTGATTCTTTGGTCCATTTCTTTAAGATGATAAGTTTACCATTAATGAAATAATGGTCCACCTTGCAGAAGTTTTGCACAATCTTCAGCGTTAGTAAAACGGATAATGAAGAATCCGTTTTCACGCGTGAAGATTTCGAATGTCCCTGTCGGATTCCATGTGCGTACAACGAAGGCCCTAAAATGATGATATGGGGGGCGTTTGCCAAACACATAGGCGACAACACTGAGCCTCCATTTGCTCTCGGTTCTGAAGCTAGCCTCCTCGGAAACAATAACCCCCTTTTCTCCAATAGACTCGAACGGAGGAATATAACTAAGATCAAAGGAAGAGTCTTGTCCTCCAGTTTTAACCATATCCGCCCATGATGAAGCCTTTAAGTCTGTAGGCAGGAATTGTTTGTGTTGTTGTTGTGGTTCTTGACCATTTCTTGATATAATTCTGGATTGGGTTTCACTTCTTGATTGAAATCTTTCTCCATTCGAAGCCGGGAACGGTTTTTGCCTTACTTTAACAGGGATTTCAGATGATCCGCCTGCCCCTTGCTTGATGTGTGTGTTTAAACCATTAGTTCCGTGTTGGAGTTGGCCTTGGCCAATAACTTTCTTAGGGTTTATGACAGATTTGGGATTTTTCTTTCGATTTACCCTAGTGAACCCATCCTCATCGACCAGAAAATCCGGGGGAGGACGAGGAGTGCTAGCTGAGGAATTAGGAGGAGGTTGAGATGATGAAGAAACCCCTTTCTGATTAGGGTTGTTGTCGAAAATAGGATTGAGAAAGTACTTGGCAGCCATGGCTTATAGCAATATTACACCGTATAACCCACTGAATTGTTTTCCCAATATCACATGCGGCATCAATCCTCCAACGCCATACGACATGGCTCCCCTATACTAGAGTGCGACATGAATTGGAGCCATATAAATCGTTCTGCACAGCTGGCCACCACTAGATCCCGTGGTCCCCATGCTCCAAATAATATGGTTCAACCTGCCACGTATGCTAATTCTAAAACGACATGCATGCTGCTTGGTATCGGAATGTCTTGATTGTCGTTGCCTCGGATCGACATGTTGATCGTGATCAGTGTAAATAGTCCATACGACATGCTGACGAACGAGCTTCCCAGATAACGGCTTGCTGTTCATCTCGTACTAGCGACTTGGGGCAAATGTTATGAACTCAACGTTATGCAATGTGATGATTTCGCTCTCCGCATAGCTCTCCTGCTGTCACGTGTTTTCTACGAACCGCACCTAGCAGTATTTACTATTTCTACGAGTGTGTAACCCGTGCGTTGCACACGATAATGTTATAAAATATAGATTTTAAAATTTTAATGTTAAAATTGGAACTTTATTATACAACACATAGTAATTCGGCAAAATAAATATAATATAATAATTGTTGTTGTTTAAACATGATATGTGTTTGTAATTTATATTTCTTTGAAGAATAAGTAGTGTCATATGATTGGAGCTTGGTTTTTTGTTTTACTTGGTTGTAAATGTAGTTAAACCTAGTGTGTATAGAGTAAAAATAACAAATCTAACACATTTTGTACACTTACCTTGATTGTTAGTTGAAACATTCCATTATCACATGAATGCTCCAAAAGTTCGTGTTAAATATTCTAGGGTGCTTGATCGTTTTTCCTGATCAGAATTAGCAAGAAAATTAACACGAATAGTGAGCATCTTGTAATCCATTTATGTGTTAAAATCATCTATAGATAAATAATAAAATTAGCAAGCCTAAAACTTCTTCCCTCGACATCTAACTGGATTTTGGTCACTTAAAATATTAGTCAAGAATTAGGTGGAAGGTAACAAATTTATTTTTTGCAATCCTGTAACAACCTGCTATTTCCAAATTAGATCGAAAAGAAGAAATGAACTAACAAAAATGCATGGACGTGCCTGGAGCAATAACAACAATATATGGACTTACCAAAAAAAACCAATTCATTACATATGTATTGTTGTTTACAGGCATAAGACTATGAATGAACAAAACATAAATTAAGATAACTGTTACAAATTAATAAAGATGTCCAAATCTCTATATCGATATAAACAGCTCAGCCTCCATAAGCCTAAAACAACAAAAAGTTATAAATGACATATTTTACTATTAAGTCATAATTGGAGTGAGGTTAAGTGGATCATAATTACAAATAAAATTGTTGATTTCAATCAAAATTTACACATATCATAAATTGTACACACCAAAACATAAACATGCAACCATCACAAAGAATCTTATCCCACTGTTATTCTATCAAGCAAAACGAAGATGGCAGCAGTAGTATTTTTTTGTTTTAAGAAGAAGACGGTTGGGTAGCGTGAAGCTACAAAGCCGATTATTACTATTATTATTATTATTATTATTATTATTATTATTATTATTATTATATATATATATATATATATATATATATATATATATGAGAGCGACTATAAGGACACAAAATTAGACACAAAAGTATGTAAACAAAATCTGGATCACAAAAATTGTTTGTCTTTATGTGTGAAGTGTAATTCAGAGGGAGATCCAATGACTCAGATTTTGTGTGTTTAAATTTGTGTCAAAATTTTGTGTCCTTTTAGACTTTCCATATATATATATATATATATATATATATATATATATATATATATATATATATATATAATAGTTAAGGCAGTTGACATACCCCACTGGTGGCGATATAAGCAATATCCAAAGATGCAAGCAGTATAAACCAGCAAAAACCTACACTCAGATTGTGTGCATAACACAATTTATATAAATTTACATAAATAAACTGACCATCATAAGAAACAACCATATCATCCAAGCAAAAGCGTCTCCCATACAGAGGAAGTCATTCAGTGCAAGTCAGTAGTAATATATTTAGCAGATGGTAGGCGGTAAAAATTGGTTTTCTATTCTAGACATGTTAGGATCAAATTAAGCAACCGTTTTATACATCCAGCTATATAACGCATACCTAACGAAGAATCACAATATTAATTATAAGTTCTTAAAAAGGAATTCTCACGTACATGTTATATGTAGTGCCTGAAGAAATTGGTGTCTGAAATAAGTTAGGGACATAAACTTAAGTACAGAGGTAACGAAAGAAAAATAGTCAAAAATATGAAGTTAATAAATAAAAAATTAATGCGAAGGAACTTACATATTCAGAAAGCATATGGCAAAGAGAAGAAGTTGCTCTAATGGGAGAAGAGCTTGTCGGACATCCTGGAGCAGACAAACTTATAATGTAATAAGATGTAACTAATACTAACAAATTATAATACTTAAAAAAGCTTGGTCTACGTAGCATCTCATGGACACATCTGTAAATAAAAATTTGAAAAAACTGATATTTCCAAAAGCAATCACAGTCATTTAAGTTGAAGATAATCTGGTGCTATAATAATATTATGATAAATAGCTTTCCAAAACAGTTAGACTCACCATTAAAGCTTTACCAGAGCTTTTAGTCTTTAAGTGAAATTCCAGACAATTTATGGTTAAATTAACTGAAAGAAGATTTATTATAACAGCATGGGACCCAGAAGGCATTTAAAACAATAAGACAATCACAAAACTTTATAGCTAAATTCTTATCTTTAACGTAGTTCCACTGATGGACGTTCTTCTAATTGGAGCTGCGTGAAGAAAGAGATTTAGATGACTTCATTTGAGTATTTGATAACAGGAAAGAAACCAAATCACCTTGGAATGCATTAATAGAGTAGATTAGTATTGTATAGACAGTCAAAATTTCATCAAAATTAGTAAGCCAAAATTAAAACCAATATAACAAAAATAAAGTACTTACCATATGTACGCAACTCCGTATTTGCGAAAAGATGACGACAGCGCCACTTCCTTGCCTTTATGCTAGAATGGAAATTTGGGGTTTCTGCACATGTAGCTGAAAATGAGATCTTGAAGGGGAGATGGCGAATTAGGGTCAAGTTGCGCGGACTGAAGCCGGAGTCAACTGGTTCAGATTAGGGTTTTGGTTTGACCCTAGAATCATTGTGGAAAAGAGGGATCGGAGTATAAAAGTTCAGAGAATGACAAAGAAGAGGATATTTGCTAGAACGATAAATTAACCCCAGATGATCTGATTAAATGAAACTATCTGAACTTTCCTAGTTGATCCTTTTCTGCTTCGTAAATAAGATGGAATTAATTTGTGGAAGAAGGAGAAGAGGGACGATAGAAAGAAGCGCAAAAAAGGAAGAAAAAAAAAAGTTGAAATGCGAATTTTGAGCTGACAAAATAACCTTGTGGCTTCTACGGTAGTATAGATTATATTACAGAGTAATTAGGTTTGTTTATAGGATTAAATTTTAAATGTAACGCAAAATATCTCTAAATTTTTAAGGTGGATAAAGATAATGTAGAAAATAAGGAGAGAGCTTTAATGATAACGTAGATTTATAGTGTATTATTTTGATTTAATAAAAGTTTCTTTCAAGATTTAAGGAGAATTGAGATAAATGAGAGAATTAAGGGGAATTGAGAGAATTGAGAAAAATAAGGAGAGAGCTTGAAATTCTTCTGCTTTACTATTATTTAATAGATTCTTTTATAAGCTTGTGCGCTGATTTATGAGTTCACGTCCTGCTCCCTACTATCATCAATGTACTGGCATGGCATAACGACATGTAAACATTCAACTAATCATGCGACATGAAACTGATGACACGAAGTTGACGTCATGAGTTGGAATAACATGAATAGCGACATGACTTTAAATGCAACCAACGGCTTGGAATCTTGCAACATGGAGCATCTTATGACACGAACCAAAACGGAATGACTCTCCCTCCAGTGACATGCTCTTGTTCTCTATACTTTGTGGCATGCTTTTCATATGGTATATAAACTGGCATGATGAAGATCGTCCTGATGATAAAGCAACGACTGGGTGCATATTGTTCGGCCATCACGGCTTGGTGGAGAGCAACGGTTAGATGGAAATTGCCATGTCATCATGTGTTGGTTCATGCTGACGTGGCAGAGACTGTCCATTGTCTTGCATATATTTTTCACTTGTTTCATAAGAGCAACGACATGACTTGGTGATGATATAACGCATTTGCGGACAACTTTTATACGACTTGCGGCATGGTAGATCCGACAAGGTGGAAGTCGATATGGTATAATGTGATGACCGTCATGGACAGCATTTGCGGTATGAGTTATGCTGACATGAATGCCATAGTTTCATGTTAGGCTGAACGTGCTTCGTCAAGTCGCATTAACTAATTAATTCCAATGCTATGGATTGCATGGTCATAATGACACGCTGCAACATGATTTGATTCCATGCTGCTCATCATAATTTGTCAATAAATCATATTTTTGAACCGCGTTTAAATAATAGGGTTAACATTTTCCCCTTGAAGCTTGTATTTTTTTCTTACGAGAAATGCGGGCTTCGAAACGAATGTTGTTAACAAGATCTGCATTAATATTCAGTCGTAGCTCTTCGCTTGCTTTGCCTAATCATGCTTTGACTTGTTAGTTGAATTTATATGCTTCATGCCACCTGTTCAGTAATTAAAACAAGCACTTGCATGATTTTGGACTTATACCTTGCTATTGATCGCCCACATCCATAACATATTAGTTAAATCATTAAAAGAAATGAATTATAGCGAATTATATCTTGAATTGAATAAAAGCGTTTGCATAGGACTGTTCTATTGAATGGTTTATTACTCGTCAAATTTTATTTGCACAAACACGGTATTCTAATTCGAATTCGTGTTGAAGCTTAAGATTAACTAATCGATTTAGAAAGATTGTACATCTCAAACGTAGTCGTTTTAACGACTTATATGATGATGTACGACTTCTCACATTTGGAAAATACGTATATGTGATTGATTTTCTACTTCCTTTTGGGGAAGTTTTGGACATTTATACCCCATCTTAGGGAGTCGTCATTAGTCCTCGCTATGAGAAGGACTTTTGAATTTTATTTCCCTGCTTGGGTTAAAATCTAACACTTGTCGTGTTTGAGATTTTCAGCCACTACGCAAATTAATTAGCTGAAATCCGAACTTCATCTATAGTCCAGCTTGGTGGATTTAGGTATTGGACACGTTCGTTACTCAATTATACTGATTAGTCCAAGCGCTGGTAGATTCAGAAGTAATGCCCCTAGAGAGGACTTTGTTTAGAATCCCAATGTTTGTCGTAATCGGATCAGGTACTTCCTGATACTGATGATCAACTAGGTGCTTCCGGACAGGTTTTTGGTTACAGTCCCAATGTTTGTCGTAATCCGATTAGGTACTTCTTGATACTAACGATAAATTGGGTGCCCCCGGAGAGTTCTTTGGTTTGAGTATGTTCTGGTTCTTCCATCTCGTTTGTCGGCCCTTCCGGCCTAATATTGGAACTTCCAACATCAGGTTTGTCGGTCCTTCCGACACAATGCTGATCCTTCCAGCGTCTTTTGTCGGTCCTTCCGGCCTGTTGTTGGTACTTCTAACATCAGGTTTGTCGGTCTTTCCGACACGGTACTGGTCCTTCCAGCATTATTTGTCAGTCCTTTCAGCGCGGTGCTGGTTGTTCCAGCTCAGGGTTGGCACCAATTCCTTTGTCAGACGTCTGACTTGGCGGGCTATCTCAGATTAGGAACTAAAGCTTTGAAACTATCATTTAGGGGATTGCCCCTTTGATGAAAGTTACAACACTCTTATTTGTTTGTTGTGGCGCTTGTTTGTTGTTTGAATCTTTGCGACTCCACCCATCCACTTCCCAAGGCGATGTTTTTTTTCTATTTGTGCATGTTGATATTTATTGCCTTTGGCGCTTGAATTAGTGTTGTTGGGGTCGCTGTATTTCATCAGATTCTGAAGGAGCAATCGCTCGACAAATGACCTGAATTAAGAAATCAACTTTTTACTCAAGTTTTGATTTATCATAAAATTCTGCAGGAAAGTGATTCATTCAAGTAGATATGCTCTTAGTCATAGAGCTAACATTCAAAACAAAGTTTGTAAAATATTACAGACTGCTTACAAGAATTTTGAATATAGAAGTAAGTAAAGCATGAAGTAATGCATGAGAATAAAGCAGTGGCGATGAAATTGGAGCACAACCAACGGTTATCAATTAATGATCAGCCTTGGATTGGTTTGAGCAGCAACTTCGTTGCTTGTTGCCTTCTGACATTGGGGAATCGGAATAACGTTTGAGGACTGTGGATTTTTCCACATATTCTTGTAGACGATTCTTCCAAATCATCTCTTCTATTAATGATTTTAGATGCCCACATTCGTTGGTATTGTGGCCTAGCCGATTATGGAAACGGTAGAACTTTCCGGAGTTCGCTTGTTTATCACTTACTTTCTGGGGTTTTGGTATTGGATAACTCTCGGTATCTTTAGTCGCAACAAAGATGTTTTCTGGAGTTTCTGTCAAAGGAGTTATTTCGGAATTATTGAAGAAGTGGGGTTTCTTATTGTTCTGGTTATCCTTTCCGTCATTTCCCTTCTTTTCACCAATTCCCAGATTCTTTCGATTGCATTGAATAGCAACATCTTTGGGGGCTTCAAGAAGTTGATTACAATCAATAATCTGAAGAGGCACAGGATTATTGTCGACTCTCATGTACTCCTATGCTTTTTTTTATAGAATTTGTCAAGCGTTTTTGGGTCTTTCCTTTTAATCCATTTACCAAATTTGCTCTTCTCATCTATGGCGCCAATCAGAGATATTAAGATCATGCATGGGTCAGGATTTCCCACTTCGAACAAAGAGTTTGGAATCTCATGAGGAAGAGTTTAACAAATTCTCTTGGATTCTGCTTCATCGATGTCAGAGAAATGACGTCCTTAGCCTTGGTAACCTGTAGCCTGAACTGCTCCTTGAATTTTAGAATCAAATCATTAAATCGGTCGACAGATTTGGACGGCAACCTTGTGAACCATTATGAAGCAACACCTTCTAGATAGAGAGGGAAGCACAAGCATTTGATCTCGTATGTTGCTTTGGCCGCTTTCATGTACCACTCATTTCTATATAGGAAGTGATTCGGATCAGAAGTCCCGTTGTATGGAGGTAGAGTAGGATGAGTGAACTTCTTAGGGAACTCAGCTGTAACAACCCGAAATTTCAAAACCAATTTAAAAATTTATTTTAAGCTATTTTAATGAATTTTGGATATTTAAAATGATTTATTTTAAATAATAACAATTGAAAATTTATTTTAACTAAAGTTAGAACTTATAAATTCATATTAATTATATTACGAGCCCGAAAAGGTGCGGTAGTTTGAAATTTTAATTTTTAATTTTTGAATAAATATACAAAATTCATTATAAGTCAGAACTGGACGAAACGAGAAATGCTAGGACCGTATTGACAATATCTTTTTAATAAATTTTTGAAATTGAGATTTCGATTTATAAATTGTAAGTTATGACAATATTAAAATTTCAGAAAAACGCTATGGAATTTATATATATAAATATATATGGCTTAAAAAGCTACTTTTTGCATACGGAGGAATTTGGACTTGAAACCACTTCCGTTGAGTTCAAAATGACGTTTCTGAATTTGAAAAGTATAAACATTGATATATTTCGAGATATAGAATTTATTTATATAAATATAAATTTTTAATATAATATATATACGCCTTAAAAACTTAATTTTTGCAAACGACCTCCGAATGCGATTCTACATTTTTTTCTGGATTTGTATCGTCAAATAATGATAAGATTCCAAGTTTCATTATTTTTAGAGTTAGTATGTGATCATAATTGATTTTTCAGTGTAAAACAGTCAATATTTTGACTTTAAATACACAATATTTGTGCATACGGACTCAGAATTCGATGAGACCAGTTTCTTTGGATCCGTAATGTCAAAAAATGGCTGCATGTCAATTTTTATCAAGAATGGAATCAGTAGGTGACCACATAGATTTTTAAACCATGAAAACGGACCTAAATTGAATATTATTAACTACATAAGGGTTTAAAGATAATATAATTAAAAAGATTAAAATATACAAGGGGTTGAAACAAAAATTCTCTCTCCTATATAATACCCTAAACTCCTCCTTAACCCTAATACAAGCCTAATTCTTTTCCTTCTTCTCTTCAAAGGCAGCAGCCTTTCTTCCAGCTTTTCTAATTCATTATTTCCTTCTCCTTTTTCTTTCAAAAAAACCAATTGATGGCCTCCTCCTCCAATTCACCGCTGCCGCCGCCCATCCTCCAACCGCTAATTAGTCCACCTCCTCCTCTCCTTCTCCTCTTCTCCTTCCTTCTCTCTTTTCCTCCTCTTCCTCTTTTCCTTCTCTCTCTTTCTTTTTCCCTCTTTGAAAACCCTAGAACTAAAAGCCACCACCGCCGCCACCACAGATCCCAACGCTGTACCACCCCCGCGCCTTCGCCACCTCCAATCAGGCCTTCCACCGCCTCAGCACCACCCATCTCTGGCTGTGGGCCCCGCTTCATCAAAAATCCCCTTTTTCACAAAATTCACGATTTGCAAATAACCCCCTGTACTTCTTTCCCCAATAACTTTCAAACTGTGCATTTTTGGCCAAAATTCCTCATACCAAAGTTGTAGTTCACGATTTTCTCTTCGATTTGAATATATGGAAGTCGAATTTTGGAGTACGGAGCTGCTCAGAAAATGCGATTTACGACATAAGACCTACTGCGAAGATTTACGATTTGCGGCGAATCAGAGCACTTTTGGAAGAAAGTCCAATAGGTGAAAGTTGTCTGAAATGGCGTGATTGTGCTAGCAAAAGATTTTCGTGAAGATTGGAGTTCTTTTGCAGAAGTTAGAGCCAAAACAGTGAAACCGAGTGCGTAAAGCGACAATATGGCGAGCGCGATGAAAATCAAAGACTAACGGAGTAGAAACAAAAGTGAGAACTCTTTCTCAATCCATCTTTTATATAGTTATTTATTTTTATAACTGAATGTACATTAATTATTTGCGATTGAAATATTTGTTGTTGATTATCTATCGTATGGATGATTGTTGATTTGGATGTTATGTTATGATTGAGATTGTGAGTATTTAATATGTAAAATATGGTTAAAATATTTATGATAATTTAAATATGATTACACTTCCATTTACAAGTTACCTAATTTGTTTATGTGTGTGGGACGATAATTTTCGCACATAGCCCAAGTACACAAATAATAATCTATTATTTTGTTATGTGTTGGTTGAAATCCCACACGGTTCTTGGGATGATATTCCAATCACACATCTTCCTTGTGATTAATTGTAAAATGCACTCTGGTTGTTATTTGGATGTTTCATCATTATCATAGAATACATGCGATGTATAAAATCCATATAATTAAAATTATATGGTAATTGATTAGGTCTCATTCCAATTTAGGATTATATGAATGTTTTTTTTATATAAAATATTCAGTTAAAGAATCAAGACATGGTTTTTGAAAATAATTAAGTAAATGAAGCTGATTTAAGTAGATTTGCTTCATTTTTACTCGAGCGGATGTTTTAGTCAATTTTATCAAAAGATTAGATTTCAAAATTAGACCTTTTGAAATGATTATTATTATGATATTATAATAATATATAAAGTTCATCTTTATATTGTCATTTAGGAACATAAAATGATTTGCAATTAAAGTTCATCTTTTTATTGTCATTTAGGGACATAAAATGATTTACAATTGAAGTTCATCTTTTTATTGTCGTTTAGAAACATGTCTATTATCATATTTTGATTAACAATAAAATTAATCTTTTTTATTGTCGTTTAGAAACATGTCTATTATCATATTTTGATTAACAATAAAATTAATCATTTTATTGTCGTTTTGAAACATGTCTATTATCATATCTTGATTAACAATAAAATTAATCTTCTTATTGTCGTTTAGAAACATGTCTATTATCATATTTTGATTAACAATAAAATTAATCTTTTTATTCTAATTCAGAAACATGTCTATTATCTTATTTTGATTAACAATAAAATTAATCTTTTTATTGTCATTTAGAAACATGTCTATTATCATATTTTGATTAACAATAAAAATAATCTTTTTATTGTCGTTTAGAAACATGTCTATTATCATATTTAGATTAATAATAAAATTAATCTTTTTATTTTCATTTAGAAACATGTCTATTATCATATTTTGATTAACAATAAAAATGTTCTTTTTATTGTCAAAGTAGGAACATAAAATTATAATAATATGATTTACAATAAAACTAGTCATTTTATTGTAGGTAGAAACATGTTAATGATTAAAATTTGATTTCCAATAAAAATCATTCTTTTTATTATATGTATGAACATGAAAATTATCAAAATTCGATTTACAATAAAAATGTGATGAAAAGGAATTCCGCTCGGTCCGAACCAGTCGCTAAACCGACCCAGACCGTTGGAAACGCCCTATCGTTTGAGAACATGACAAAATAGAACACATACGGGAGAACACTTCATTGTATATTACAACAATGCACCAGAGTACAAGAATATACAGAGTAAAAATGAATATTACACAGAAATATCAGAGATTTAAATTACATTTAAATACATAGCAGCGGAAAAATAATACAATACACAACTAGAATGAGATATACGGATACAAAGCTTTCCGGATATCGTTCCAGCTGTAAACCAGGATCCTGTGAATATAAATCTGCAAAACCAAAAGTACTAGCTGCCCGTGTGGAAAATAAGGGCACCCAGAGTTTAGGTTAAAACA
The DNA here is from genome assembly GCA_030737875.1 of Allium sativum. NCBI lineage: Eukaryota > Viridiplantae > Streptophyta > Magnoliopsida > Asparagales > Amaryllidaceae > Allium > Allium sativum. The sequence continues at coordinate 432,215,979 of CM060918.1, read as the reverse complement.
ATAAACTCCAGGTCAGTCATGTGACTGGTGTGAGAACTAAAAAAGTTATTAATCTTTATTTCAAAGTTAGGTAAATCAAGGGACAATGCCGTATAACCCGGAACGGATTTCCTCCCAAGAATACCAGTGCATAAAACAACAGCGCAATGCTAAATAAAGAAAAATGAAGCTATTATAAGACCCAGGTCCTATCACACAATGCAACGCAAGCCGGGGGATAGGGTTTTTACCTTATAATAGCCAAGAATGCTTGATACGTTTAAAAGAAATCATTTGATGCCATTATAAGTGTATAGTGTATAAAACAACTTCAAATCATAAGTATCAATCATAGGCGGCATGAATGCCCCATAACACTATGTCGCCATATATAAGTTTACAATCAAAACCGCAATGTCGTATTGGAAGTTGGGTTATCATTTATGGTATGAACCGAGGCTAAAGATAGTCCTCAACCGATTCGAGACGCTCTAGCCCGTGTCTCAGGAACAGCTGCAACTGCCCCTTGGATCGTCAGGGCCGGTCCACCGATGTGGATTATAATGCCTGAACAATACGTTTCTCCGCCCTTTGGGGCGTAAGCTTGGCCCGTCAGCCGACCAGAAGCATCGGCCGAAACCGATATCATGAGGCGCCTCGCTTTTCAGCAAGTAATAATAAGCAACATCCACATGAGTCAAACTCGTCAACCAGTTCAAGCACTTACGCCACTCCTAACTAGAAAGACAACGCATGTCCCCCCTGAGGTCCGTCTCCCGTTTTTGGTTCATACCGGGTGTGAAACTCGCGAAGTAAACGTTACACAAAGCTACGCCACAAAGGCCTTGCTTCGATCATCAACCACAAGACTTTGCTTTTCAACAGAAGCCTTGATCATTTGCCACTTAGGCATGCCACACAGGCAATTCACTCCATGCGATTGATATCCATCAATATATAACCCCTGAGCTCGTACGTCTCAGAGAAGGGCGTTAAGCAAGAGAATAAATTCTCCGCCGCCAAACAGATATATATTTAATAGAGATCAATCACACGGACTAAAATCCAATGTCAGACACACAGTCCATTTACAAGTCCGTTCTGGGGCTGAACGAAACCGGAGGCACCTAGTACCCCGCATAATCATTGATCTCCAAGTACGTCTGGACGATCACCAACTGTTTCCATCTTCTTGGGTGTACAGCCCAATCAAGATCATCAGTAATCACCCAAACGACGTGAATACTTCTGGTCTTCGACCACCGTCTTCATCTTCGACCACCGTCTTCATCTTCGACTTATCGTCGTATCAGTTATTCAGAATGGGATAAACCCGGTCTTTCCGAATAACTCACGTATATATTATAAAAGTGTTACACAAACACAACATACGCCTCATTCCAATTCATCAGTCACTAACCGTAAATTAACAAGAAAATAATTCCCCAAATATTAACCCCGAAGGCCGAAACCAACATCAGATCAATATCCAGAAAACCATTCTGCTTGGCTAACCGACAGTTAGTTTCTAAATTTCACATTCATAGGGAAAGGTTCCCATTAATTTTATCAAAGATAAATTCCTTGAATTTATTCTTTAATCTTCTTTTGAATTTTGATTCCACTAGTCGGGATTAACGAACTTTACCGAAGTAATCATTTGTTTTAATTTCCCAATCCCAACCTATTCATCCCATGAAGTAAAACGGGTTTTACTTCATATCTAACACCACGGTGTTATCGGTAATTTCAATTACCATTTCACGTTCAAATCTAATTAAAGATTTAACTATCGCCCGGAGCAAAACTGGTGGTACTCCATTTTCGATCTTTTCAATCTAATTAAAGATTCATTAAAACTCCACTTAGTTTCAATCGTTAACTGGGTTAAAGAATCAGTGTCATTTAAAACACGGTTCACGATAAACCCAAAATCACATTCCATTAATTATCGGGTTAAAGAACGAGTGTTATTTAAAACACTGTCCACGATAAACCCAAAAATCAATATCAATTCAATTCCAATTAAATATTATTTAATTGGTACACTTCGTTAAATCTAAATAAAAAGATTTAATCTTTTCTCAACTGGGTTCAAGAATAGTGTTAGTGAAGACACCATTCACGACGAACCCAAATCACATTTGATATTCAATACAAGGCTCTGAATAGAAAATATATCTGCTTATATTCAATATCAAATTCTACGACTAACAAATGTCGTATTTGAAATAACGATATAAATGTATATCTTTCAAATTTCCATAACAACATCTGTATAATCACGAATTCCAACATCGACATATTACGAAGACAATTTCGATTCAAACCCACTCCAATGCAATCATTGGAAATTCTGGTTATTTTTAAAACCCTTTTTAAATTCAATTTATTTATTTAAAAATAAATAGAATTATAATTCTAGTTCAAAACTAGTTCATTTCGATAAAAATCTATTTTTATCTTTTCAAATATGGAGTTTTTCATCCCAATTCTTCCTAAATCATTTCTTATGATTTTACACAAATTATTACTATTTTTAATAATTTTATCAAGGACCGTACAGTCGATTTCCATCAACGGCCATCGAACTGCACTTACAGCGACCTTTTTCAAATTTGATTTGGACATAATTCCAAATCCAACCGTTAGATTTCTAATTTCTAGTATTCGTTAGAAAGCTCTTTTCGATACGAACCCAACGGTTCCGGTTTTAGGAGAATCCAACGGTCGGATCTCCCGTAATGTCCGTTTGAAATAAATGGTCGAAATTCACGAACTACCGCGGCGCGGCGCGTTCTATTCAGGCCATTATATTATATATATAATATATATATCGTCGATTTCTATTTAAAACGAATTTTATAAATAGTTTTGAATTTGTTTCAAAAACATTTTCAACTTCCATTTCAAATTCAAATCAAAGTTGAATCTTTCCTTATTAATTCGGTTTAAAATTCATTTATATTCAACTCAAGTTTCAATTCAATTTGAATTCTTTTCACTTCGTTTTAAATTCAATTCGAATTCGTTTTCAATTCGATTCAATTCAAAGTGGTTTTCTATTTGATTCAAATTCGGTATATATTTCAATTGAAATCAAATTCGTTTTCTATTCAAATCAAATTCGTTATATATGCAATTGAAATCAAGTTCGTTTTCCATTCAAATCAAATTTGTTATATATGCAATTTAAATCAAATTCGTTTTCTATTCAAATCAAATTTCAATTCAATTTGATTTCACTTCAATTCGTTTTCAATTCGAATTCGTTTTCAATTCAATTCGAATTGGTTTTATATTCAATTCATTTCGAAATCGTTTTATATTCTATTCATTTCGAAATCGTTTTTATATTCAATTCATTTCAAAATCGTTTTATATTCTATTCATTTCGGAATCGTTTTTATATTCAATTCATTTCAAAATCGTTTTATATTCTATTCATTTCAAAATGAATAAAATCGATATAAATATCGTTCACATCAAAATGGCGTCACTCTAATCAACACAGCTTCATATATTCCTATTTTCAAATATTCTATTTCAAATATAATTCGTTCAACACATGACTAATCTCAACGGATGAGTACTGTCAACACATGAACCTTTATTTTATATTGATAAAGATGCAAATTTTATTATTAAAATATTTCGTTCAACACATGACTAATCTCAACGGATGAGTACTGTCAACACATGAACCTTTATTTTATATTATTCTTTATTTTTCAAATTGGAATGAGGCCCAATCAATTACCATATAAAGTTAATTATATGGATTCCATACAACACATGTATATAATAGCATTGAAAAATAATCAACCATCAACCAAAGTGCACTACACTGTATAAGCATCAAATATAGATATCTAACGCTTATAACAGCCTGTCAATCAATCGATCGACACATTTAATCAATCAGGATGAGTGAACTTCAAATTTCATCCCAACACCCGTGTGGGGTTTCAAATCAACAAACACAGATTTTATTTGTGCAGTTGGGCGATGTGTAAAATTTATCGACCCAATCAATGTCATTCAAATTAGTGTATATAAACAAATCGGCCGATTTGTTCATAAAGATTCATTTATTCATATTCACGTTAAAATTTATATTTTTAACGATAAAACATTTTATTCCAACACATGAATTTCTATTATTCATTTACACAATAAAATGATATTTTTACTTTTCTAACTCCTTTTAGAAAATTTCGGCGGCATAACGGCACGATACTAGAAACGGGACGAGGCCTAGCCTTATCCCCGGTCTAGTGAAGGCCCACGCCATTCACACATCAATCAATCCAATTTCATTTCATCAAACAACCAAATTTCAATCAAATACTCTAACTAATTTTTTCAATCAAACAACCAAGTCCATGGTCTGTGGACGATTTTGTCGGGTGCTACTAAACACCGTCTGCATCCTAGTATATATATAACTAGAAATAGAAATTGAAGAGTGAGAAATTCTCACCAAAAGCTATCCAATCATCTTGACTCTTCATTTATAGAAGTCTTCATCGTTATCGCATTTCTGTCATCTTCATTGCCCGTAACCACTACATATATAAAAATCGAATTTTTACTTCGTTATTCAATATATAAAAATCATATTTTTACTTCGATGTTCAATATATAAAAATCACATTTTTACTTCGATGTTCAATATATAAAAATCACATTTTTACTTCGATGTTCAATATATAAAAATCTCGCCTTTTCTAATTTAAAAATCTCGCCTTTTCTAATTTAAAAATCTCGCCTTTTCTAATTTAAAAATCTCGCCTTTTCTAATTTAAAAATCTCGCCTTTTCTAATTTAAAAATCTCGCCTTTTCTATTTTAAAAATCTTTCCTTTTCATAAATAAAAATCGAATCTTTATTTATATTAAAGATCAAATCTTTTTATCGATTTATATATAACAAAGACTGAAATAAAAATCTCATCTTTATAATAAATTCAGTCATATAAAAATCGAACACGAATTTAAGGCAGTTCTATATACGAAATCTGATTTTATATGCATTAAAAGAAATCATATTTCAATATTTAAATAAATAAAAATTAAGATAAAAACTTACTGCATTTGCTCTGAGAATTGGGGGGGGGGGGGGTTTCCGCGCTATCAGCGTCGACTGGAGGGGTGCCTGGTCGGAGGAGTGCTTCCATGTCTGGGTGGTGGTCCGACCGATTGGTGGCGGCGCGGGTTTGGCTCGTAGTTCAGGGGGGTGGCGATTTGATGTATGGGCGATGGGGTTTTGCTGAGGGGGTCTCATGGCCTGGAGCTTCAATCGGAGTGGAGGAGAGGGAGAGGCGAGGTCTGGTAGGGCGGGCGGCGGTCCGACGATGGGGGTGGCGTGGCGGAGCGTCGGAGATTGGGGGAGGACGGGGTCAACGCGGGATTTGGGGTTTTTTCTTTTTTTCTTTTTTTTCTTATTTTTCGATCCTGGTTCAAGAATATACGGGGGGGCCAGAACGGGATTAAGGGGAAGAGGGAAAAGAAATTTTATTTTTTTATTATTTAATTATTTTAATTTTTCCCAAAAAGTTGACTTTTACATACGACCTCGAAACGAGGCCCACCGCCTGTCGTCCCCAGCGTTTTACCCCCATTCCGAACACAATGGGATGTGTATCGCAAGCCGATTCGGTTGTTTCGATCAGTTTTCGTCAAATTTACATTTAAATCATTATATTGAATTTTAAACGTACATTTCAATTTATCGGGGTCACATACTAACTCGAAAAATTCTCGAAAAATATCTTCTAGCTTCGTATTGACGATACGGTCCTAACGAAACTGGTTTCGTCGAATTCTGAGACCGTTGGAAAAATGGCCATTTTCCAGTCGATTAAAATCAACTGAAACTGGTCAAACGCGTTTTCCTTTGCCACGCTCACATATTGATTCGAAAAATTATGAAAATTGGAACCTAGCAATAACCTGACATCACGGATCCAACAAAAGTGGTTTCATCGAAATCCGAGGTCGTTTGCAAAATGGCTATTTTTAAGGGCCTGAATTCCATAGCGACTATTCAGAATTTTCAACCGGACATATCTTTTGATTCCCGCAATGAAATCTTGATTATTCGGATTCGTTGGAAAGATATTCTCAATTAGATCCTATTGTTTTTGGTTTCACTAAAATCCGGATTGTTTTGCACCCGGTACATTCAATTGAAGTTTGAAATCGAATTATCGAACTACCGCGCCATTTTCAATTCCTTTTATAATTATAAATAATTATTTACATTCTAACGACGACGCGTATAAATATATACATTCGAATTCTATTCAAAATAAATTTCTCGTCGATATTATTTAAAATAATACATTTTAAATAATCAAAATTCACTAAAATCGCCAAAATAAAAATTTTAAACTGGCCCAGATTTTCGGGTTGTTATAAAAAATTATCCTTTTTTTGTATTTATGAACATGTGAATTGTCGAAAATTGTTTTACAATAAAAATTTACTTTTATTGTGTGTGTGTGTATATATGTGTGTGTGTGTGTGTGTGTATATATATATATAAATCACAAATTTAGACATGTTTTAAAAATATTGGTGAAACATTAAAATTGATAATTTTAATGTACATTTAGAATTATTATTAAAAAGAACATGTTAGCTAAATCTTCTAACGATATATATATATAACATAAAAATAGATTAAAATTAAATGAATCACGCGCGGTAGTTCGCGTTTCGAAATCGTAACTTTAAACGAGTAAAAGAAAAGATCCGACCATCGTATTTTTCCAAAACTGAAACCGTTAGGTTCATTTCAGAAAGAACTTTCAATCGATGTTTATTCTGTTAAGATCCAACAGTTAGATTTTGTGAAATGTTAAATTCAAATTTTAACAAAAACAACGCCAGTGTAGTTAAATGACCTGAAATGTTATTTAATTGAATAGGCCTATTTTTAAACAATTAAAAATGGGAAAAAATTATGTAAAATCATAATAAATGATTTAAAAAGAGTTTTAGATGAAAAATTCCAAATTTATTAAAATAAAAGACATTTTTGTCATAGTGAGTAATTTATTTATTTCTATAAATAAATAAAAGGATTTAAAATGGTTTTAATATAACAAAGAATTCAAATGAATAAATTGGATTGGAATTTGATATTGAATATGTTTCGACATGAATTCTATTCAAAGCCTGATATTAAATATCAGATTAAATTTTGGGTTTGTCGTGAACCGTGTCTTAAATAACACTGTCCTTAAACCTAGTCGAGAAAAGAGTAAATCTTTTAATTAAGATTTAAATGAGATTTTCCAATTAATAAACATAATTAAAATTAAGTGGAAGTTGATTTTGGGTTGATTGTGAACATTGTTTTAAATGACATTATTTCTTAAAATCCGATTAACGGTGAAGTTATGATTTGAAATTTATTAATCTTTTAACTAAGTTTAATGGAATTTTATCAAGAGAAGTTTTCCAATTTCATACATTAAATTAAGGTTGAATGGAATAGGATTTCGGGTTTATAGTGAACTACGTTTTAAAGTGACATTTGTTCTTTAACCCAGTTAAAGACAAGAGTAACTTCTTAAACTTGAATAATCAATAAGTTTAGAAGAGTAAAATTAAATGGGGTTTAATAAATCTTTAATTAGATTAAATGAGAATAAAGTAATTAAATTTACTGAATTTAAGAAGTGACCAAAAATGGAGTACCCCCATTTTTACTCCATGCGATAGTTGAATCTTTAATTAGATTTGAACGACAAACGGTAATTAAATTAACCGATAACACATTGGGTGTTAGATATGGAGTACCACCAGTTTTACTCCATGGGATGAATAGGTTGGGGTTGGGATAATAAATATAAATAAATGATTACTTTGGTAAGGTTCAATATTCCCAACTAGTTTTATATACCTTAATTTGGTTTGGAATTGTTAAAAGATAAATAAAATATGTTGAAATGATATTCAAAAGAAGATTAAATAATAAATTTAAAAGTGTTTATCTTTGATAAAATTAATGGGAATATTTCCCTAATAATGTGAATATTTTATTGAAAGAGTATTCTGAATTGGAATGAGGCGTATGATTGTTTTTATAGCACCTGATTTTAAACTACGTGAATTATTCGGAAAGACCGGGTTTAACCCACTCTGAATAATTACTACGACGATTTAGAGTCGAAGATGAAGACGGTGGTTGAAGACCGGAGTTCTTCACATCATTTGGGGATTACTGATGTCTTGATTGTGTCGTACACCGAAGACAAGGTAATAAGTGGTGATCGTCCAAACGTACTTGGAGATCGACGGATATGCGAGGACCTCTCTCTTGTATTGGAAATATGGGACGAGGAATAAGGTGCCTCCGGTTTCGTTCAGACCCAGAACGGACTTGTAAATGGACAGTATGTCTTAGATTGTATTCGTTGATCTCTTCTATATATATATATATATATATATATATATATATATATATATATGTTTGGTGGTGGAGAATTTATTCTCTTGCTTAACACCCCTCTTTGAGACGTTCGAGCTCAGAGGTTATATATTGGAAGAAACCAATGGTATGGTATGGACTGACAATGTGGCATGCTAAGATGCAAATGATCAAGGCTTTTGTTGAAAAGTAAAGCCTTGTGGTTGATGATCAAAGCACAACTTAATTAGGCATTGCTTTGTGTATAGCATTACTTCGCGAGCCTTACACCCCGGTATGAACCAGAAACGGGAGAAGGACCCCAGGGAAATGGACATATGTTAGTTTCTAACTAGGAGTAACGTCATGGTATGGAGCCCAGACTGTTTACTCATGTGGATGTTGCTTATTACTTGATAGATAGAGAGGCGCCTCAGATATATATATCGATAGATGTTATGGTCGACATTACTGACCAGATTATTTTATGCCCCATAGGGCAGGCTAACATATAGTTCATGGTATAACTAATCATCGACGGATGACCGGCCCTGGCGCTTCTAGCTGCGGTTGCGGCTGTATCCTGAGACACAGGCTAGAGTGTCTCGAATTCGGTAAGGACCATCTCTTGCCTTGGTTCATAGACGGAAATCCAACTTCCAATGCGACATCATGCGGTTTTGATTGTAGAACTAGTATGGCGACATGATATATGGTACCCATGCCGTCTATGATTGATACATTTATATTTGAAGTTGTTTTAAACAATATGCACTTATAGTAATATCAAAATAATTTTTTTAAACGTACCAAGCATATTTGGCTATTATAAGGGAAAACTCTATCCTCCGGCTTGAGTTGCATTGTGTGATGGGACCTGAGTTTTATAATAGCTTCAATTTTCTAAAAAGCATTGCATTGTTTTATTCTAAACTTAGATTCATGCGGAGTAAACCCATTCCGTGTTATACGGCGTGGTCCCATGATATCCCCCCTTTAAAATTTAAGATTAATAATTGTTTTAGGTCTCACACCAGTCCCATGACTGACCTGAAGTTTATTGTTTTTACCTAAACTCCGGGTGCCCATAATTTCCACATGGGTAGGTAGTAGTTTTGGTTTTGCAGATACTATATTCAGAGGATCCTGGTTTGCAGCTGAAGCGATATTCGAAAAGCTCTTTATCCGTGTATTTCTTTCAGTTGTGTTTTGCATTATTTTTCCACTACTGTACAAATGTGATTTAAATCCTCTGATATTTTCCAATGTATCTTATTTATTTATTCTATGGAATATTCTTGTACTCTGATGTAATTATTGTAATAAGCAATGAAATGTTCTTCTGTTTGTGTTCTGATTTGTTGTGTTCTGTATTTAATTCGGACTTTCCTTTACGGGGAAGTTTGGGTCGTTTTATTTGGTACTAGAGCTTTGGTTTATAGAGCTCGAGAACAAGACACATTAGAACCGAACGAAAGAATTCATCAGAGATTGGATTACTAATATCCAATAAGAATGACTCGTTAGAGATAGGATCAGTAGCATCCAAGAATGAGTTCGAGGAGTATTACTTAAAAAACCAAATTTTGGTTTTGAAAATTTAATATAATTATACGTATTTGAGTATATTATTTTATATTGAATTTAGGCAATCGAGTATATAAAGATTTTGCATATACGCGTCATGAACAAATATACGAAGTCTCAAATATACTTGGTAGATATAGAATCACACTCTAGTCGCCCAGGGATAATTCTGGTGATTGATTGCAACACCCCGTATTTTCTGTGATCATATAAGTAACAAATCAGAGAATAACTAATTTTTAAAATAAGAATCAAGGGCAACAGGTTGCGCCATTGCGTTCGTCTTGAAATTTTGGTTGAAAACGAGTCCGAGTTCACGAAAAACGGGGTCCGTATGACCAAGTTATGACCATCCGAAGTTTCCAGAATTTTCAGAATCGAAAACAGCTCGAACTTCAAATTCAAATTCGAATTCAGACCCAGAAGCATGCTGGGCGGGAAAATTCCCGCCCAGGACCCAGGTCGACTGGGGAGCCGACTAGGTAGTCGACCCCCCCCCCCCCCCCCACCCGGCCAAGTCGACTGGGGAATCGACTGGGTAGTCGCCCCCCCTGACCAGGTCGACTGGGTAGTCGACCTGGGGTCGACCTGCCCCATCCCCTCCCTCCCCCCCGAACCCACTTCCTGAACCTGATGCATTCTGATGTTTTTGGCCGATTTTCTGACCAGATTCATGACTCTAAACTTATATAAACAGCCCCTTAGCCTCATTCTCTCTACACCATTTCATTCTGCTTATGCTCTGCCTCTGTTCTAATTAAAATAAAAATGGCGTCGCCACTCTGCTGAAATCTGAACTGGAACTAGGACTAAAGCATCTTCTTCCAAGCTGATTAAAATTAAAAGAGAACAACTGCAACTCTTCTTCTTCTTTAATCCAATCAAGGCAAGTGCAGTTATTTTCCGATATAGACTTTAATTTTGATTGTGACATGATTGTAACTCTGAATTTGAGGTTATGTATGTTCAGTTCTGTTTGGATCTATCCTATTCAGTATCCCTTTCTTCTTTCTGTTCTATAGCCAGGCTACCACGAGCCTACGCCAAATCTCATAAGAGATTAACGCACGAACGTTAAAAATATTGAATGATGGCATAAATAGGACATGGCTAATCCGTGACTGATTTAAGAAAAAGGACATAGGTTGTAAACTAGATTTAGATCTATGCATATTCTGTGAATTGGAAGAAGAGGAACCATTGTATGTTAACATGTGACTTGAGACATTGAACAAAACGCATATTTTGAATTAAGATCTGTTATAATTTAAAGTTCTAGATTGTTGGGCATATTATTTATATAACAATTCATGACTTGAGATAAAAAGAGAATATGACTTAGGTGTGAAGATCTATAGTAAGATTTGATAACTATTAAATGTGAATAACACCTAAGTGGGAAATTATTGAATATATGACATTCATTGAAATCGATGGCTATATTTGGTATAATTTATATGTGAATCTCTTGTACTAGGAAAGTTTAACTAAATTTGGGACATGTGTAATATGGTGAATTATGACCATAATATGTGCCATGTAAATTCAATGCAAACGTGGGGAATATGATCATATTGTTAATCATGACAACTATTTAGGCATGCAAACTTAGGCCAAATTTACAATTACGCAAGATATGTTTATGAAACTTTAAGGAATTATTAAATCTGTTATATTGCCTAATCTGCTAGTTCTGTTATATTGCCTAATTTTCTAGTTCTGCTATATTGCCTAATCTGCTAGATCTGTTCATCTTCCAGATCTGTCATCTGTTAAGTCTGCTGAAAATGCCTAATCTATTATATATTAAATCTGCTAAATTGCTTAATCTACTAAATCCGTTAAGTCGCTTAGTTTGCGAAATTTGTTATCTGCTATATCTGTTGAGTAGATATATTTAGTCTGTTATTGACATAATCTGAATTGGCTATAGTTATGAATAATTGACATGTATATTAGGCGTGGGCATAAATGGTAAATTATTAATTAATTGGCCGCAAAGATAAACATGGCTACCTCGAGGTTAGAATGAGTTTGCGGCGTAATTCTGCCCGGAACCGCCCGGCACATCCAGTGGCCGTAAACAATAGGTTCTAATGTGAGAAGTTAGGCATAACGTGCTTGATACCCGAGATTAGACTCAGTTTGTGGCAGAAACCTGCCCGTAACCAACCGGCCTAACCAGTAGTCGCAAACTGTTAGTCTAATGTGAGAGGACTGGGCATTAATATTTAATTAATGAAAAACTAGGATAAATATGATGTCTAAAACATGTTGGGTGGATAGGGTTAAACCAACTAGACTGATGAAATTAATAAACCAGTTTCATCAATCTATAGGCCCAATACAAAGTTAGACAATCTGTAAGTCTGTTAATCTGTAACCGCTTAATCTGTAAGTCTGTTAATCTGTAACCGGTTAGTCTGTAAGTCTGTTAAATCCGTATATCTGATCTGTTGGTCTGAAAACTTGTCTAATCTATGAACTGGTTGATTTGAATTCTATATGTCTGAACTTGTAAACAAGTTAATATGAAATCTGTTGGTCTGGGACACAAGGTTAGTAGGGAAATTACTTGTGTCATCTGTTGTTTGGGACCCATATTAGTCAGTAACCCTTTCTGGTATCAAAACTTTGACCCAATAGTAGGTAGGCTCCGGGCACGCTTACTGAACTAATTATAAGTGGTTCATTCTGATAATGGCAAGGGGTGTTGATGGTGCATTCCAACCGGGTCATGTGCGTGCATGGATCCCGGCCTGCCTCTGTGGATGTAAGACGCCGTGACATCTGTAAATAGGTCTGTGCCAATTGGTTGTCAATTTAGGGAGTGATACACCCTACTGTGGGGCCAACACATGGTATTTAGGTATTAGGGAGCTGATCGCTGGGGGTAGGGTTTTAGGGTACACTTAGTTCTGTCTGTTTCTATTGGTACCGTTTGTTTCTGTTGGGTGGTAACACCTGTCTGTTTCTGCGTGGTACCGTCTGTTCGGGTGGTAAAGGCCCATTTACTAGTGTACACCTAATTCTACATTTTATTTCCGTAGGGATTAAGATAAATATGGTTTTGTTTCTGTACCTTCTATTCGGGTGGTAAGGCCCATTATTAGCATTCTGTTTCTGTCTGTTTCTGTTCGGGTGATAAAGGCCCATTATTAACATTCCGTTTCTGTCTGTTTCTGTTGGGGTGGTAAAGGCCCATTCCTAGCATTCTCTTCTGTGGAAATTATTCTGTTCCTATTTCTGTTCAGCTTAGACATTGGGGTGACACCTAATCCTGTTATACTAGTATTAGTGCAGAGAAGTGAAAAGCAAAAGCTTACATCATTCTATTCTTTTTCTATTTAACCTAAGTATATCTGCTACTCCTGTTACTGTTATCTCGCATCCAATTTTATTTTCATGTCATTATTTTTATCATATGTTCATATGCTGAAAGTCACTGGACTTTCCAGACTTTATGTCTGACCTTGCTTGTTTTCGCCCATTTTTCTTTCGTTTCCACCCCAGGTTTCCAAGGAGGGAATACTTTAGCTTAATCCAGATTTCTTCTGCTTGAAGTACTTAAAGTGCTTAAAGTATGGCTTGACTCCTAATGGCAGCTTCTGTGGGGATTATGATTTTAAAAACTATGCATTCTGAAGGCTTTTGTACATGACTGATATTTTTGTACTTGAATTCTGATATTGCGATTTGAAAAGATGTAACCAAACTTGCTTCGGTTTCTATTTGTAATAAAGTTATAAATTTTTCAAGTACTGTTTCATCTGTCTTGTAAATTTCTGTTCTGTCTACTAAAACGCTCCATCAAAGTTAAGTCATTCCCTTTATGAGTGACCTTAATGGAGGTGGGGTGTTACACTTGGTATCAGAGCTGAAAGTTACCAGATTAGGTAAAGTTTTTGAAAACTATTTTCAAAAAGGTTTTAAAAAGGAAGTATTTTCAAAAGTAAAGTTTATTTTTGAAAAACATAATCCCCAGAAAAGCTATATATCTATCTTTTCCATTCTCCGTTTTAAATTTTTTTATCTTTTCAGCATGTCTGGGAATCTTAACTTTCCAGAGGGCGTGCCAATACCTGGCTGGTTCAGGAGGTACTTAGAGGCTAGGGCCAACGATGCAGGCCCAACAGATATTCCTCCTTCAGCTGCAGCAATTCCTCCTCCTCCGCCCCTCCTCGTGCAATTGCTTTTTCAAAGATCTGTAAAGATTTTAGGGCCATGGGTGGAAAGGATTTCAAGGGAACTGAATCATTCGTAGAAGCGAGGAACTGGCTCAAAGAAACTGAGGATCTGTTCGTTATTTTCGAGGTGGACAAAAGGCAGAAGGTACAATTGGCGGTATGGTTACTCAAGGACGAAGCTTCCTATTGGTGGGAAGTCAGTAACGCCCAGAGGCCAGTTGAAACATGGATGGATTTCAGAACAAGGTTTGAGACGAAATTCCTCTCGCAAGCAGAACGAAGTCTACAACTGGAAAAGTTCTTATCTCTCAAGCAAGGAAGTATGACGGTCAAGGAATACGTCAACCAATTTAACCAACTGGCTAGGTTCGGACTAGATTTAGTCAACACTCAGCATAGAAAGTCTCTCCTCTTTGTTAAAGGATTGAACGAGCCACTGCACGGTCTAGCCATGACCCATGTACCCATAGGAGCTACTTACGAGAGATTGGTGGACATGGCCCTACTGCATGAGGAAGACAAGGGCAAGGAAAAGGCAAAGAAGGAAGAACCACAGAAAAATAAAGCCTGGCCCAAAAATGAAACCCAAAAGAAGATTGAGAAGATTGAAGATAAGAAGGAGAAAAAGTGCTTTACCTGTGGGAGCTCGACTCATCTGAACAAGGATTGCAGAAAAAGGAAGGGCACTTGCTTCAACTGTGGTGAGATGGGACACTTCACTAGGGACTGCCCAAAAAAAGAGGGCAAGGGCAGAGGGCAGGACCAACTTCTGGAGGGCAGGCAAACACTCCCAGGGCTAGTGGATAGGATAGAATTAGGAAAACTTTCTGTGGTAGGTTTAATTTCTTTATCTGATTGTTGATTTGAAACTCTTTCTGATTCTGGCATTTTGATTTTGTAACCGATACTCTGCATTTTAATACTAGTATTGTTTCTGATTCCACTGTAGGCTCAAACCCATAAGGGTTATGACTCACCTGCTTGTGATAGATTGGGGTTTGAGAGATATCTGTGTTAGGCGTCAAGTAGGATGCATACATTCTGGGTTTTATCATGCTTAATTTTCTAAGAATCATTCGATAATCTGATCTGTACCAGTAGTCCGTAAGTACTTGAATATTTTTGATAAGATTAAGATTTCCAGTTTTGACATAGTCTAAAGAGGGTAATCCTCTGGGTATCAATCTGATGTTGATTTCAGTCTTCGGGGCCTATACTTAGGGGAATTATTCTCTCAACCAATGTCTAATGGAAACCAAGTTTTTGTTTCATCTGTACTCGCTTCCATCATTTGACTATATCCTATCGATCGAATCTTCGAACTTTATGTAGAAACCAATGGGTGTAAACATGTGTTTGAGACATGTTACGTTTGATGGTTGCAAGTGGATGCAAGTGGTTGCTCGTGGATGCATATACACACACTAGGCACTAGATCGGCTCGAAAACACTCTCATACTGCAAATGGATGTGTGTGCATTTTCAATTTTGTGGATGCAAAATGATTGACTCATCACATGGATGTTGCATTTGGATGAATGATTGCGTACACATTTAGAAATGATATGTATCAAATTGGAAAATTGCATACATGTTGGATTCATGGCACTGACATAATTCGCATTAAGGAGGTCAACTGAATCGGTGGACCGCCTGATCTTTGCATTAGATAAGGAACATATACACATACTTTTGCAAATGTTTATACAACATTAGAAGTTTCTAAGGACAATGGACGCCAGTGATTGATGATTGAGTAGATGGATGTTGGATGGTAGGACACATTCTTCTTAACTTGAAGATTTCGGGGACGAAATCCTTTAAGGAGGGTAGAATGTAACACACCGTATTTTCTGTGACCGTATAAGTAACAAATCAGAGAAGAGTTAATTTTTAAAACAAGAATCAAGGGAAGAGGGTTGCAACATTGCGTTCGTCTCAAAATTTTGCTTGAAAACGAGTCCGAGTTTTCAAAAAACGGAGTCCGTTTGACCAAGTTATGACCCTCCGAAGTTTCTGGAATTTTCAGAATCGAAAACAGCTCGAAATTCGAATCCCAAATTCGAATTCAGACGCCGAAGCAGGCTGGGCGGGAAAATTCCCGCCCAGGACCCAGGTCAACTGGGGAGTCGACCCTCCTGGCTAGGTCGACTGGGGAGTCGACTGGGTAGTCGACCCCCTGACCAGGTCGATTGGGTAGTCGACCTGCCCCCCCCCCTCTCCCTCCCGAACCCACTTCCTAAACCTGATGCATTCTGATGTTTTTGGCCGATTTTCTGACCAAATTCATGATTCTAAACTTATATAAACATCCCCCTAGCCTCATTCTCTCTACACCATTTCATTCTTCCTATGCTCTGCCTCTGTTCTAATTAAAACAAAAATGGCGTCGCTACTCTTCTAAAATCTGAGATGGAACTAGGACTAAAGCATCTTCTTCCAAACTAATTAAAATTAAAAGAGAACAACAGCAACTCTTCTTCTTCTTTAATCCAATCAAGGCAAGTGCAGTTATTTTCCGATATAAACTTTAATTTTGATTGTGACATGATTGTAACTCTGAATTTGAAGTTATGTATGTTCTGTTCTGTTTGGATCTATCCTATTCTGTATCTCTTTCTGCTTTCTGTTCTATAACCAGGCTACCACGAGCTTGCGCCAAATCTCATAAGAGATTAACGCACGAACGTTAAAAATAATGAATGATGGCATAAATGGGACATGGCTAATCCGTGACTGATTTAAGAAAAAGGACATTTGTTGTAGACTAGATTTAGATCTATGCATATTCTGTGAATTGGAAGAAGAGGAACCATTGTATGTTAACATGTTACTTGAGACATTGGACATAACGCATATTTTGAATTAAGATCTGTTATAATTTAAAATTCTAGATTGTTGGGCATATTGTTTATATAACAATTCATGACTTGGGATAGAAAGGGAATATGACTTAGGTGTGAAGATCTATATTAAGATTTGATAACTATTAAATGTGAATAACACCTAAGTGGGAGATTTTTAAATATATGACATGCATTGAAATCGATGGCTATATTTGGTATAATTTATATGTGAATCTCTTGTACTAGGCAAGTTTAACTAAATTTGGGACATGCGTAATATGGTGAATTATGACCATAATCTGTGCCATGTAAATTCAATGTGAAACGTGGGGTATATGATCATAATGTGAATCATGACAACTATTTTGGCATGCAAACTTAGGCCAAATTTACAATTAGGCAAGATATGTTTATGAAACTTTAAGGAATGATTAAATCTGTTATATTGCCTAATCTGCTAGTTCTGTTATATTGCCTAATTTGCTAGTTCTGCTATATTGCCTAATCTGCTAGATCTGTTCATCTGCTAAATCTGTCATCTGCTAAGTCTGCTGAAAATGCCTAATCTGTTATATATTAAATCTGCTAAATTGCTTAATGTGCTAAATCCGTTAAGTCGCCTAATCTGCGAAATCTGTTATCTGCTATATCTGTTGAGTAGATATATTTAGTCTGTTATTGACATAATCTGAATTGGCTATAGTTATGAATAATTGTCATATATATTAGGCGTGGGCATAAATGGTAAACTATTAATTAATTGGCCGCAAAGATAAACATGGCTAACTCGAGGTTAGAATGAGTTTGTGGCGTAATTCTACCCGGAACCGCCCGACACATCCAGTGGCCGCAAACAATAGGTTCTAATGTGAGAAGTTAGTCATAACGTGCTTGAAACCAGAGGTTAGACTCAGTTTGTGGCAGAAACCTATCCGGAACCAACCGGCCCAACCAGTAGCCGTAGACTGTCAGTCTAATGTGAGAGGTCTGGGCATTAATATTTAATTAATGAAAATCTGGGATAAATATGATGTCTAAAATGTGTTGGGTGGATAGGGTTAAGCCAACTAGACTGAAGAAATTAATAAACCTGTTTCATGAATCTGTAGGCCCAATACAAAGTTAGACAATCTGTAAGTCTGTTAATCTGTAACCGGTTAATCTGTAAGTCTGTTAATCTGTAACCGGTTAATCTGTAAGTCTGTTAAATCCATATATCTGATCCGTTGGTCTGAAAATTTGTCTAATCTGTGAACTGGTTGATCTGAATTCTGTATGTCTTAAATTGTAAACAAGTTAATCTGAAATCTGTTAGTCTGGAGACACAAGGTTAGGAGGGAAATTACTTGTGTCATCTGTTGGTTGAGACCCATATTAGTCAGTAACCCTTTCTGGTATCAAATCTTTGACCCAACAGTAGGTAGGGTCCGGGCACACTTACTGAACTAATTATAAGTCGTTCATTCTGATAATGACGAGGGGTGTTGATGGTGCGTTCCAACTGGGTCATGTGCGTGCATGGATCCCGGCCTTCCTCTGTGGATGTAAGACGTCGTGACATCTGTAAATAGGTCTGTGCCAATTGGTTGTCACTTTAGGGAGTGATACACCCTACTGTGGGGCCGACACAATATTTATGTATTAGGGAGCCGTTCGCTTGGGGTAGTGTTTTAGGATACACTTAGTTCTGTCAATTTCTGTTGGTACCATCTGTTTCTGTTGGGTGGTAACACCTGTCTGTTTCTGCGTGGTACCATCTGTTCGGGTGGTAAAGGCCCATTTACTAGTGTACACCTAATTCTACATTCTATTTCCGTAGGGATTAAGATAAATCTGGTTCTGTTTCTGTACCTTATGTTCGGGTGGTAAAGGCCCATTACTAACATTCTATTTCTGATTTGTTCGGGTGGCAAAGGCCCATTATTAACATTTTGTTTCTGTCTGTTTCTGTTGGGGTGGTAAAGGCCCATTCCAAGCATTTTCTTCTGTGGAAATTATTCTGTTCCTGTTTCTGTTCAGCTTAGACATTGGGGTGACACCTAAACCTATTACACGAGTATTAGTGCAGAGAAGTGAAAAGCAAAAGCTTACATCATTCTGTTCTTTTTCAGTTTATCCTAAGTATATCTGCTACTCCTGTTACTGTTATCTCGCATCCAGTTTTATTTTCATGTCATTATTATTATATGTTCATATGTTGAAAGTCACTGGACTTGCCAGACTTTATGTCTGACCTTGCTTGTTTTCGCCCCTTTTTCTTCCGTTCCCCCCCAAGGTTTCCAAGGAGGGAATACTTTAGCTTAATCCGAATTTCCTCTGCTTGAAGTACTTAAAGTGCTTAAAGTATGGCTTGACTCCTTATGGCAGCTTCTGTGGGGATTACAATTTTAAATACTATGCATTCTGAAGGCTTTTGTACAAGACTGATATTTTTGCACTTATATTCTAATATTGCGGTTTGTAAAGATGTAACCAAACTTGCTTCGGTTTCAATTTGTAATAAAGTTATAAATTTTTCAAGTATTGTTTTATCTGTCTTGTAAATTTCTGTTTTTCTACTAAAACGCTCCATCAAAGTTAAGGCATTCCCTTTGTGAGTGACCTTAACGGAGGTGGGGTGTTACATTGATCTGTCATCATCAGTATTTATGCTCGAGTTTCGAAAGTGGGATATCTATATATTTCCAATCGACTGTTGTGAGAACCAAAACATAGTTAGACTGTATAAAAAAGTTATATATATTTAAAAAGTTAATCAACTAATTGATTGTTGGTTTTGATGTTTGATATTTTGTTTAACTAATTAAAATATGGGAATGATAATTAATTTAACCAAAATATAAAAGAATGATAAATTTAGCAAAATCGAATTTAATATTGAACTAAATTGAAAATGGATTAGAATTGAAAGTTAAGTTGGTTAGTTAAACAACTTTCAGCAACGTTCCTTTTCGAGGACGAAAAGTTTTAAAGTGGGAGAGATTGTAACAACCCGGAATTTCAGAACCAATTTAAAATTTTATTTTAATCTATTTTAATGAATTTTAGATATTTAAAATGATTTATTTTAAATAATAATGACTGAAAATTTAATTTAATTAAAGTTAGAACTTATAAATTTATATTAATTATATTACGAGCCTGAAAAGGCACGGTAGTTTGAAATTTCAATTTTTAAACTTTGAATAAGTATATAAAATTCATTATAAGTCAGAATTGGACGAAACGAGAAACGCTAAGATCATATTGTCGATATCTTTTTAATGAATTTAAGAAATTGAGATTTCCAATTACAAATTATAAGTCATGACAAAATTAAAATTTCAGAAAAATGCTATGGAATTTATATATATAATATATATGTCCCAAAAAGCTACTTTTTGCGTACAAAGGAATTTGGACTCGAAACCAATTACATTGAGTTCAAAATGATGTTTATGAATTCGAAAAGTATAAACACAGATATATTTCGTGATTCGAAATTTATTTATATAAATATATATTTTTAATATAATATATATAGTGGAAA
The DNA here is from genome assembly GCA_030737875.1 of Allium sativum. Lineage (NCBI taxonomy): Eukaryota > Viridiplantae > Streptophyta > Magnoliopsida > Asparagales > Amaryllidaceae > Allium > Allium sativum. Next base: position 432,195,430 of record CM060918.1, on the reverse strand, counting down.
ATAGGCATAAGGAGAAACTTTGGAAAAAAATTGTGACGACCCCAAACCCCTTACTGACGGTGGCATGGGTAATCTTTGGAATATAACACAGAAACAGATAATAGCAGAACAGAAATAAATAAATACACCAGATAATGAACAATAGAATATACTGGATAAACGTAATCATCAGAGTTACACAGTATACAGGATCATACTTAGTACAAATATTGTTCAGCTATACATAAATGTCTACAGCGGAAAAACAAACATAATGTACATTAGGAGCTGAACAGCATAAAAAGAGATAAATGATAGAATCCATCTTCAGCTCCAGCTATCCAGAGAAAGCCAAATAAAACCTGAATACAAGGATGCCCGTGTAGAAAAAGGGGCACCCGAGTTTGAAAGTGAAACAAACTACGAGTCAGTCATGGGACTGGTATGAGAAATCTACTCAACACATTTAAAATATGGCCAATCATAGGACCACGCCACTTTCGTGGAACGGGTTTACTCCATTGGATTGCCAGTGCTTTAAAAACAAATCATCCTTTTAAACATCGCAATGCTTTTTATAAAAATGAAGCCATTATAAGACTCAGTTCCCATCACACAATGCAACGCAAACCGGAGGATAGAGTTTTACCTTATAATGGCCAAAAATGCTTGATACGAATAAAACAAAAGAATTTGATATTACTACTAGTGTTTATATGTTTCAAAAACAATTTCAAATCATAACTATCAATCATAGACGACATGAGCGTCCCATGCCACTATGTCGCCAAATATAGGTATACAATCAAAACCGCACAGTCACGTATTTGGAAATTGGATTTCCGTCATGAACCAAGGCAAAAGATAGCCATCACCGACTTCGCGACTCTCTAGCCCGAGCCATAGGATCAGAGCTCGAGAGACCCTAGGAGCGACAGGGCCGGTCCACCGATGTGGATTAAAATTCCTGAACAATACGTTTCCCCGCCCTTTGGGGCGTAAATGAGCCAACGAATGACCCCATCGGACCCGGATCATCCGATCAAATCGAGGCGCGTCGCAACAGCAACAACCACATAAGTCAAACTCGTCAGGGCATGTAAAACCACTGATGCCACTTCTAACTAGAAAGAAACGCATGTCCTCCCTGAGGTCTTCTCCCGTTTCTGGTTCATACCGGGGTGTGAGGCTCGCGATTTCACGTTATACACAAAGCTACGCCACACAGGGAGTGCTTTGATCATCACCACAAGACTTTTCTTTTCAACAGAAGCCCTGATCGCTGCATCTTAGCATGCCACACAGGCAATTCACATCGTGCAACTGATGACTATCGATCACACAGAATAAATTCCAATGTCAGACACACTGTCCATTTGCAAGTTCGTTCTGGGTCTGAACGAAACCGGAGGCACTATATACCTTGCAAACCCATCGATCACCCCGTACGTCTGGACGATAACCACTCATTATCCATATTTTGGGACGCCTCCCAATCAGGACCTTGGTTACCATCCAAACGAGGTGAAGATCTCCGGTCTTCGACCACCGTCTTCATCTTCAATTTCTTATCGTCGATTCAGTTATTCAGAATGGGATAAACCCGGTCTTTATTGGCAACTCGCGTATTTAATAAACAAGTGCAACACTAGCATACGCACGCATCGTTTCAATTCATTAGTAACTAACCGTCAATCAGTAAGAGAACAGTTTCCCAAATATGAACCCCGAAGGCCGAAACCAACATCAGATCAATACCCAAGAAACCATTCGACTTAGCCAACCTTCAGTTAGTTTCTAAATTTCTCATCCATATCGTTTATAATATTTTATAACGATTTATCGCTATTTTATTTATTTTAAAATAGCCAATTTATTCAAAACGACGCTTCGGGCCATAACACGGCCGTGGCGTTGTTTTTCTTCAGATTTGATTTACACATATCTGAAAATCTAACCGTTGGATCTTCAGAAAATTTACATCATTAGAAAGATCTTTTCAAAACGAATCGAACGGTTCCAGTTTCGGGAAAATTCGACGGTCGGATCTCCCAATATAATCGTTTGAAGTTTTAATTTCAAAATACGAACTACAACGTCATTATTCGATTAAATATAATTATATATATATATATATATATATATATATATATAATCGATTCTGGCGCTGTTTTTCTTCAGATTTGAATTAAACATTCCAGACAATCCAAACGTTGGATTTTTACAAAGTTGGTGTCGTTGGGAAGATATTTCCAAAGCGAACCCAACGGTTGCTGTTTCGGGAAAATCCGATGGTCGAATCTCCCGCATTAATCGTTTGAAATCACGGTTTCAAAATACGAACTGTAGCTTCGTTATTCGATATACTTCAATTCTATTTATATATATATATATCGATTCTTCGATTTCAAAAACTATATTCTTTTCATACATTTGATAAAAATGATATTTTTATCCAACTAACATTCACTTTGACACTTCACTATTTTTGACAACTCCTGTGTACAGTAAAAATGTGATTTTTATTGTAAAAAAATTTATTTCAAAACACGATTATTTTATATAGTTCATATAGGTAATAAAAATAGGATTTTTATTATAAAACAATTTATTTCAAAACGAGATTATTTTATATAGTTAATATAGGTGATAACAATAGGATTTTTATTATAAAACAATTTCTTTCAAAATATGAATACCATTCAACACATGAATTTCAATTCAACGAATGAATTTCGATTCAACACATGAAGGTTTTCTATAGTTTGTATATATCAATAAAAATGTGATTTTTATATTTAAAATACGAATAACATTCAACACATGAATTTTAATTCAACGAATGAATATGATTCAACACATGAAGGTTTTCTCTAGAATGTATATATCGATAAAAAGGTGATTTTTATATTTAAAACACGAATACCATTCAACACATGAATTTCAATTCAACGAATGAATATCGATTCAACACATGAAGGTTTTCTATAGTTTACATATATAGATTAAATGTGATTTTATATTTAAAACACGAATACCATTCAACACATGAATTTCAATTCAACGAATGAATTTCTATTCAACACATGAAGGTTTTCTATTCAACAGACGAATATAATTTCAACACAGGAAAATAATTCTAACACATGAATATTATTCAAAATTTCGACAGCATAACGGCAAGGTAGTTAAAACCGGGACCGTCCCTAGTACGGCTCCTCGCTCTACCTTAAAGCCTCGCAGCTTTTGACAATGGGGAATCATGCATCTAGTTCGCACGCAGGCGGCATGTATATTTTATTTCATTTCCACAAACTAATCCTATGTGGTTTCAACCAAATATTTATCAACCACAAACGGGTATTTTTCAGCCACAATCAATCATTATCAACCACAAACAATTCCAATTAACCATTCGCTATCAATCAATTTTCACACCAATCAAAACCAATAAATATCGTCCATGGTTTGTGGACGAGGGGCGTATATATATATATATATATATATATATATATATATATCATGTCACTTCTATTTCAACACATATATAATTTTTACAACGCATATACAACTTATACATCGAACGTACAACTTATACAACGCTTATACAAGAGGTGCACACCGCTTATATAACTCATACATCGACTATATAATTTATACATTTTCCATATCGTTTATAAATTAGAAATCTCACATTGGGTTCCATTCCACCAAAAATAGCAGAAGGCTCAGAAAAATATGCGGTCTCTTCTAGAATGTAGAAGACATCCACTCGGTCACGATGTTTCCTGTTTCATCGAATTTCGACAAGAAACGAAAAAGATATGATTTTTCAAAGTTTGCAATGGTTTAAAGGTGTTAAAATCAGATGAAATAAAACACAACCGTTACCTTCAAAAATTCTTCAAAACTTGGTTTGCAATTTTCTATCAATCCGTGTAGCTATTCATCGATCGGCCTTCACAGCGCCGAAGGGGGAGGAGAGGCGCACGTGCGCAGGGGGGTGCGAACCAGCTCGGTGGTCAGAGGAGCTCGCGGCGGTGGTTTGAAACGTGATCTTCCTGGCGTCCGTTCTCCCAAAATACACAATGAAAAAATCGAAACCAGGTATGGATATGAAGAGCTCGGGAAGATCTTCAAAAAGTTCAACTGTGCCACGAGCTAATTCGGCGTGGATTGATTGGAAAATGAGGGGGAAGGTTTGAAGGGTTTTCCGCCTTCGATCCTGTTACGGGGAGAGAGAAAATATCGGGGGGGGGGGGGGGCGGGGGTGGGGGCTGACGTGAGCGAATGATAGCTTTTTTATATAACTTTAAAAATTCCAAAAATACCCTCTTTAACACACGAACCCCAATCCAAACCCAACGACTGTCGTCCCTAGCGTTTTACCCCTATTCTGAACAAAATGGGATATGTTTCGTAGGCCCATTCGACCGTTTCAGTCAGTTTTCCTTCAAATTAAAATATAAAACATTTAATATTTGATTCGAACTTACATTTCAATTTTCCAGGGCCACAAACTGATTCGAAAAATTCCAGAAAAATAAATCTGGCTATGTTTTGACGATACGGTCCCAACAAAACTAGTTTGGTCGAATTCTGAGAATGTTTGCAAAAAGGCCCATTTCTGGTCGATCCCATTTAACTGTAATTGACCAAAACACGTTTTCCTTCGCCACGCTCACATACTAGCTTCAAAAATTATGAAATTCAAAATCTAGCAATCACTTCACAACCCAGATCCAACAAAAGTGGTTTTGTCGAATTCTGAGGTCGTGTGCAAAATGGCCATTTTCACGGGCTATATAAATTCCATAGTGACCTTTCTGAAAATTCATTTGGCCATAACTTTGGCATCCCGCTATGAAACTTCAATTTTTCAGATTCTTTAGAAAGGTATTCACTAACAGATTTAAATATTTTTGGTTTCACTCAAATCCATTTTGTTTTGCACCCGGTACAATCCGACAAAGTTTGAATTCAATTTTTGAAACTACAGCGCCATTTCAGGCCTTGTTTATAATTAGAATTAATTATATTCATTTTCAAACGTCGACTCAAACTCACTTTTCATTGCTATTATTTAAAATATTTATTCTAAATATTTAAAATCCATTATTTTAGCCAATTTAAAATTTTTTAAATTGGTTCAGATTTTCCGGGTCGTTACAAAAATTAGTTTGAAGGACGTCAAGTTTTAATTTTAGGCTGAAGGACAAACTTTGGAAAAAATTAGGCTGAAGGACAATGCTAAATATAATTAGCATTTTTTGTAGTGTAAAATTGAATAATGCTAGTTAAAACTAGCATTTTCGTGTAGTATAAAAAACAAAATATAATGCTAATTACATTTAGCATTTTCCTTCAGCTTAATTTTGGTTCAAAGTTTGTCCTTCAGACTAAAAATAAAACTTGGTGTCCTTCAGCCTAATTTTTCGGCAAAGTTTGTCCTTCCCCATAATTACCTCATATACATACGCCTTAAAAAGTGAATTTTTGCAAATGACCTCCGAATACGATTCTACTTTTTTTCTGGATTCGTATCATCAAATAAAGATAAGATTCCAAGTTTCATGATTTTAGAGTTAGTATGTGGTCGTAATTGATTTTTCAGTGTAAAAAAGTCAATATTCTGACTTTAAATATTCACTATTAGTGCATACGGACTCAGAATTTGATGAGACAGTTTCTTTGGATCCGTAATATCAAAGAATGGTTGCATGTCAATTTTTATCAAGAATGGAATCTGTAGGTGACCAAACGGATTTTTAAACCATGAAAATGGACCTAAATTGAATAAAATTAACTACATAAGGGGTTAAAGATAATATAATTAAAAAGATTAAAACATAAAAGGGGTTAAAACAAAATTTCTCTCTCCTATATAATATCCTAAACTCCTACCTAACCCAAACACAAACCAAATTCTTCTCCTTCTTCTCTTCAAAGGCAGCAACCTTTCTTCCTCCTTTTCTAATTCATTATTTCCTTCTTTCCCTTTTTCTTTCAAAAAAACAATTAATGGCCTCCTCCTCCAATTCACCACTGTCGCCGCCCCTCCTCCCTCCTCCAGCCACCGATTAGTCCCCCTCATCCTCTCCTTCTCCTCTTCTCCTTCCTTCTCTCTTTTCCTCCTCCTCCTCTTCTCCTTCTCTCTCTTACTTTTTCCCTCTTTGAAAACCCTAGACCTAAAATCAACCAACGCTGCCACCATGGACCCCACCACCGCATCACCACCCCCCGCGCCATCCCCACCTCCAGTCAGGCTGCCGCCGCCTCAGCAACACATATCTCCGGCCATGGGCCCCGCTTCATCAAAAATCCCCTTTTTCATAAAATTCCCGATTTGCAAATAACCCCTTGTCCTTCTTTCCTCAATAACTTTCAAACCATGCATTTTTGGCCAAAACTCCTCAATACAAAAGTTGTAGTTCACGATTTTCTCATCGATTTGTGTATATGGAAGTCGAAATTTGGAGTTCGTAGCTGCTCGGAAAGTGCGATTTACGGCAGCAGGCCTGCTGCGAAGATTCACAATTTCCAGCGAATCAGAGCTCTTTTGGAATAAAGCGAAAGTTGTCCGAAATGGCGTGTTTGTGCTTCAATAAGAGTTTGGTGAAGGTTGGAGTTCATTTGCAGAAGTTAGAGCCAAAACAGTGAAATCGAGTGCGAAAAGCGACAATATGGCGAGCACGACGAAAATCAAAGACTAACGGAGTAGAAACAAAGGTGAGAACTCTTTATCACTCAATCTTTTATACAATTATTTATTTTTATAACTGAATGTACATTAATTATCTGCGATTGATATATTTGTTCTTGATTATTTATCGTACGGATGATTGTTGATTTGGATGTTATGTTATGATTGAGATTGGGAGTATTTAACATGTAAAATAAGGTTAATATATTTATGATAATTTAAATATGATTACACTTCCATTTACAAGTTACCTGACTTGTTTATGTGATTGGGACGATAATTTTCACACATTGCCCAAGTGCACAAATAATAATCTATTATTTTGTTATGTGTTGGTTGAAACCCCACACGGGTCTTGGGATGATATTCTAATCACACATTCCCTTGTGATTAGTTGTAAAATGCACTCTGGTTGTTATTTGGATTTTTCATCATTATCATAGAATACATGCGATGTATGAAATCTTTATAATTAAAATTATATGGTAATTGATTGGGTCTCGTTCCAATTTCGGATTATATGAATGTTTTTTTTATATAAAATATTCAGTTAAAGAATCAAAACATGGTTTTTGAAAATAATTAAGTGAATGAAGCCGATTTAAGTAGATTTGCGTCATTTTTACTCGAGCGGATGCTTTAATCAATTTTACCAAAAGATTAGATTTCAAAATTAGACCTTTTGAAAAGATTATTATTATGATATTATAATAATATGTAAAGTTCATCTTTTTATTGTTATTTGGGAACATAAAATGATTTGCAATTAAAGTTCATATTTTTATTGTCATTTAGGAACATAAAATGATTTACAATTAAAGTTCATCTTCTTATTGTCGTTTAGAAACATATCTATTATCATATTTTGATTAACAATAAAATTAATCTTTTTATTGTCGTTTAGAAACACGTCTATTATCATATTTTGATTAACAATAAAATTAATCTTTTTATTGTCGTTTAGAAACATGTCTGTTATCATATTTTGATTAACAATAAAATTAATCTTTTTATTGTCGTTTAGAAACATGTATATTATCATATTTAGATTAATAATAAAATTAATCTTTTTATTGTCATTTAGAAACATATCTATTATCATATTTTGATTAACAATAAAAAGTTTCTTTTTTTGTCAAAGTAGGAACATAAAATTATAATAATATGATTTACAATAAAATTAGTCTTTTTATTGTATGCAGAAACATGTTAATGATTAAAATTTGATTTGCAATAAAAATCATTCTTTTTATTATATGTAGGAACATGAAAATTATCAAAATTTGATTTACAATAAAATTTATCTTTTTATTGTATTTATGAACATAGAAATTATCGAAAAAGGTTTTGCAATAAAAATTTACTTTTATTGTATATATATATATATAAACATATATATATATATATATATATCAATCACAAATTTAGACATGTTTTAATAATATTGGATGAAACATTAAAATTGATAATTTTAATGTACATTTAGAATTATTATTAAAAAGAACATGTTAGTGAAATCATCTAACGATTTATATTTATATATATAATATATAAATATAGATTAAAATTAAACGAATTGCGCACCGGTAGTTCGCGTTTCGGAATCGTAACTTTAAACGATTATAATAAAAGATCCGACCGTTAGATTTTTCCCAAACTGAAACCGTTAGATTAGTTTCAGAAAAATCTTTCCATCGATATTTAATTTGTTAAGATCCAACGGTTAGATTTTGTGAAATGTTAAATTCAAATTTTAATAAAAACAATGCCATTGTAGATAAATGACCTGAAACGTCATTTAACTGAATAGGCCTATTTTTAAACAATTAAAAATGGGAAAAATCATGTTTATTAAAATAAAAGATATTTTTATCATAGTGAGTGATTTATTTATTTTTATAAATAAATAAAAGGATTTAGAATGGTTTTAATATAACCAAAAATTTCAAATGAATAAATTGGATTGGAATTTGATATTGAATATTGTTGGCTAGCTTTTTGACCAAGCTACCAAGGTTCACTCACAAGAAGAAAGTATGAAACTACGTTCCTTAAGTCCATGAAAGATCGGATCGCACCAGAGGATCGCCCCTCTCGGATCGCCCCCTATCGGATCGCCCCCATAGCATCAGCGATCCGATTACCTCTACACGACTTGATCCGTACTTACACTACTTCCCAGCACAGACCGATCCGATCCCCCGATGCACAGCGAAACCTCTGACCTGTTCAAGCACGAGCTAGTCTTCGGCGATCCGAGATGCACGGATCCAGCGACACATGTCTCCAACTGTCATTTTGACCAATTCCTCCTCCTTGCTCAATCCGATATTTAAGGTGATCGCGACACCTGTCCACAACGGCTTATTTGACTAATTCTTCATCAAGCTGCGATACGATCCGATATTCTCGGGATCTGTGCCACCTGTGACCGCGATCCGCCTGACAAAATCAGCTATAAATAGCCCAGAGCTTGGCATTTTTCAGGATCTTTGGGCAGTATTGAGCACTGATTCCGCCATTACTGTCTTACCACTATTTCTTGTCCGTTTTATTACGAGATTACTGAGAGAAATTACAATTGTAAAAGTGAGTTTGAGAGAAATCATTGATTATACCAGCATTCAAAGTATAATCGATAACATATAAAGTAGACGTAGGCTCATTAACGCCGAACCACTATAAACTTTGTGTGTTTTCTGTTTTTTCTTCATTCTCCAGTTATAATTCTTTACGAATCAGAATAATTTGGGTGTTGGGTCCAAATTTTGATCTAACATTTTGGTGCTTTCACTGAAAAACAGTCCCAAAACTTCACTGTCCAGATTTTTGAAGAATCCTATGACATTTGATATCATGGCTGGAAAGAAGTCTAAGGAAGTGCGAGCTTCACAAGTGAATGAAGTAGCGAATGAAATGGTTGGCGAAAGTGCACACGAGCAGGTCATTGAGGGGGTCACGGATCGCGAGGAAAGGGGGGCGACCCGAACCAATCTAGGTGCCACGATTCGACTTGAGGGTGGCGCTGCGAACCGCGAAGCTGGAGGGGTTGTTACTCTATCCCGTGATAACGCCCCGAATCCTCCGCATACCGTGACCACGAACCGATCCCGGGGGCGCTGCGAGCCACCAACCTCGATCCAAAGCGATCCAAATTGATGACCAGACTACAACTCGACCTGGAAAGGAGCCTATGGCTCGCTCCTACCATCCTGGCCCCTCCGCTCGACCTGGCTCAAGCTCTTTGCGCAAAAGAGAAAACGATGATGATCAATATGACCCTTCTGCTCCCATTACTGAGGGGGATCTCTCTCGCTTTTCCAAAATGTGGGAGAGGCTGTTTGATGAATTGGCTGCCCAAAGGCAGGAGAGCTCCATTCTGCGACAGAACTTGACCGCTATGGATAGAAGGCTTAATGATCTCGCAAGGCAAAGGACGCCCCCAGTTCGTCCGCTCACCCCAGAATACTCTTCTTCGTCATAGGAATCGTCGAGACCTCCGCGGCGACCATATGAGAGGCCTGAAAACATAGAGCAGCTTCGAATTGGAACCTTGCCATCACGGGAAGAAGAGGCACTGAGGGCAGGGCCCTTAAACCGCAATATGAATGATCGCGCCGCAACTCCCAGAGCTCGAGGTGTGGACAACCCTGTTCAGAATAGGCTACCTCAGCCCCGTCGCCGTACAAATGCTTATGGTAACAGGGGGCAGCGAAGCCCAATCCGAGCCCCGGATTTCGTGACCGCCCCTGGAAGAGAGATTAGAGAACCCCACCGAGCAAGAAGCACTGACCCCGAGCCTCCAATGACCAGTGCAAATGTTGCAGCCATGATCCATCAAATTCTGGCAGATAGCCGTGAACAACGGAATGAAGATTGGGGAATTGACCGCAGTCACACCCCTTTCACTGATGACATTTTAGATGCAATGTTCCCGAGACGCTTCAATATGCCGCAGATGAATCGTTACGCGGGTAGATCTGATCCTGTCCAGCATCTGATGAGATATTCTTGGTCAATGACCGCTGCCGCAGCTTCTGACGCTGTCAAGTGCAAAGCATTTCCCATATTCTTGGAGGATGTAGCATTATTATGGTTTACTCGCTTACCAGCAAGATCAATTTCCAGTTTCAGGGAGTTGGGTGAAAGGTTTGTGGAACAGTTCCACATCTATGCACAAAAGACGAAGAGTGTGATTGACTTGTTCCTTGTTAAGCAATGACTAGGCGAGAGTTTGAGGGTGTATCTAGACTGTTTCAACCTGGCCGCTACTGAAGTTAAAGATCCTCATGAGCCAACTGTTGTGGCAGCCCTAATTGATGGGGTAGATAAAGACACTGAATTTGGGAGATACCTGGCCGGCAAGCCACCTCATACTAGAGAATTATTCTATGAAAAAGCTAACGTGCACTTACGTCGGGAGGAAGTATATGCTAACCGAAAGGCAAAAACGGCCGATAAAGAGGAAATCCAAAGCAATGTCGCTAATAAGCAGACAGGAGACAGCTCGGGGAAGGTCGAGGTTAATGTCAGAAATCGGAATCAGTGTGGTCGTTAGTCAGGAAACAATGATAATAAAAGTAATGGCAACAACCGGAAGAGGAATCGAGGGAACGACTCCCAGAGAAGGACTCGTCCCAGGTCTTTTGAGAGTTATACGCCAATAAACGATACTTTGGAAAATATCTTCATGGATTCATACAACGTCCTCCAAAATAAAAGGCCTCCTCCCAGAGAGTCGACGGAGAAAGAACGTGAAACAGGGAAGTTTTGTCTCTTTCATCAGATACATGGCCTTTCGACAAATGAATGCCGTCACCTAAGAGATGTAGTCGAGAGGCTTCTCCGAGAAGGAAAATTGGATGAATACAGAGTGACGCCCAGAGACAGGGGGCAAGCCGTACAGGCCCCAAATCAGAACCAGAATCAACCCGCTGTCAGGCCAACTGCCCAGCAAAAGGGAAAGGACCTTGTTATCAATACCATAATCGGAGGGCTTTATCTCGCCGGACACGGTTCCAAGGCACTGGATCAGTATGTCAATGCAGCCAAGCAACACCTCGAGGTAGGGGAGTGTAGCAACCCTGAGGACAACGTCCCGGTAAAGCAACAAAAGATGATGTCCGACGATGTCGTGTTTCATGAACGAAAAAGCATTGGAGTCCATGCTCCGACTGAAGATCCATTTGTAATCACAGTACCTATTGGCCCGGCCACTGTTCATAAAGTTTTGGTGGATAACGGGAGTTCCTTCAATATTCTTTTCAAAAGGACATTCGACCAGATGAATCTCGAGATAAAAGACTTGAAGCCCTGTCAAGGATGGATTCGTGGATTTAACGGAGCATCAACCGCTCCAATGGGTTATGTAGAGCTACAAGTTATGCTTGGGGAAGGAGAACGCCAGAGAGTGAGAATCCTTCCCTTCGTGGTTTTGGATATTGAATTACGCTATAATGCTTTCTTGCGTCGATCGGCCCTTGCAAAGTTTAGAGCCTGTATAGCCCCTTGGTGCTTGTTATTGAAGTTTCCTACCGAAGCTGGTGTTGGTGTTGTTAGAGGAGATCAGGTTGCCGCATGAGCATGTTATATTGCAGAGCTAAACCTACTCCACAACGGAGGGGACATAGAAACCAAGGGCGCTTCTCCCCCCACAAGGGCGGAGACCTTATAGCAATTAAAGAGGATAACCGTAGGAGAGTCGCCCAGTGAGTTTCCCGAGGATATTGATCCAAGAGAGGACAAAGAACCTGGGGGTAGAATGGCGACTCCCAACGAGACGACTGTGGATGTACCGATAGATGATAGTGACCCAGAGAAGGTCCTTAAGATTGGATCCTAGTTAAATCCGAATTTAGCTAAAGAACTGACGAATTTCTTAAAAAATAATTTGGATGTATTTGCTTGGACCCACACAGACATGTGTGGGATATCTCCATCAATCATGAGCCATTCATTAAGCATTAACCCTAAACATCCTCCGGTAAAACAAAAAAGGCGAATGCTGGGCCCAGAGAGGTCCGTTGCCTTGAAAGAAGAAGTTGGAAAGCTAAAGAGTAATGGATTTATTAGAGACTCAATCTACCCAGACTGGATTTCAAATCCAGTTCTGGTGAAGAAGGCCAACGGGAAGTGGCGAACATGTATCGATTTCTCGGATTTGAATAAAGCCTGCCCGAAAGACAGCTTTCCGTTACCCAGGATCGATCAGTTGGTGGACTCAACGGCTGGTCATGAACTTCTCTCCTTTATGGATGCTTATTCAGGATATAACCAGATTCCAATGCATGTTCCATATCAAGAACACACTAGTTTCATTACGGATCTGGGGTTATACTGCTATGTGGTAATGCCCTTTGGCTTGAAGAATGCGGGGGCTACATATCAACGATTAGTGAACAAAATGTTCTATAACCAGATTGGGAAAACAATGGAAGTATACGTCGACGACATGTTGGTTAAGTCTAGGCAATCCTCTAATCACACTACGGACTTGGCAGAGATGTTTGGCATTCTTCGAAAGTACGGGATGAAACTCAACCCAACAAAATGTTCATTCAGGATCGCCTCCGGAAAATTCTTAGGATTCATCGTCAGTTCTCGTGGGATTGAGATTAATCCAAACCAGATCGAAGCAATTAGAGACATTCAGGAACCTAGGCAGATTAAAGATGTGCAAACCCTTACAGGGAAAGTAGCCGCACTAAGCAGATTTATCTCCAGGGCTACGGACAAGTGCATCCCATTCTTCGAATTGATAAAGCGAGGAAAATGCCGCTTCAAATGGACGCCCGACTGCATAGAAGCGTTTCAGAACATGCTGAGACACCTAGAGAAACCTCCGATATTATCTAAGCCGTTGGATCACGAGGACTTATTCGTGTTCTTGGCAGTGTCATCCCACGCAATCATCTCATCATTGGTAAGAGAAGAAGATAAAGTTCAAAGACTAGTGTATTACGTGAGCAAAAAATTGACGGCAGCTGAGCGTAATTATCCAAGGATAGAAAAATTGGCGTACAGTTTGCTGATTGCCTCTAGAAAGCTTCGACATTATTTTCAGGCTCATCCCATTACCGTATACGCTGATCATCCACTCAAGCAAGTTCTACAGAGACTAGAAGCGTCTGGAAGACTACTCAAATGTAACATTGAGTTAAGTCAACTTGATCAGAACTTTCAGCCCCAGCGGTCAATACGGGGGCAAGTGATAGCCGACTTCATAGCAGAGTTTACTGTCCCGGGGGAAGATATAGCAAACGAAGAAGTTGACCCCTCAAAATTACTTCTCGACCCCAGTGCCTGGAGATTGTATACTGATGGCGCTAGGAATGACAAGAGATCCGGCGCTGGAGTAGTGCTTGAAACTCCCGAGAAACGGCTGATATCCTATGCTATCCGGATGGAGTTTCACGCCACTAATAACGACTTCGAATATGAAGCCCTGGTAGCTGGGCTAAGGATCGCAAAGGAGTCGGAAATCACAAAGCTGTACATCTTTTGCGACTCCGAGTTAGTTGTAAATCAGGTCACTGGAAAATTCCAAGACAAAAGCCCAAGATTGATTTTATACTTGAAGAAAGTGAAGGAGTTGCTGAACGGCTTCGATCACTACAGCATATCTCATATTCCGTGGTCAGAGAATCAATAGGAGGATAAGTGGGCAAAGATGGCTAGTTCCGATGATCCTAAAGAGACCGGGCTAGCCCCAGTCGAAGTACTTCGGTCTCCTAGTATAGATCAGATGGAAATTGATTCAGTACTAGAAACGGAACCAGAAAGGGAGTCATGTATGATCCCTCTAAAGAATTTCTTGATGAATGGAACGCTTCCGACCAAGAAAAGCGAGAGGCGTAAGGTAATTCGCAAAGCTGCCCGATACATTCTGCAAGGCGGAGTTCTTTACAGACAGGGATTTTCAATGCCCCTTCTCTGGTGTATAGCTCATGACGACATCAAGCGTGTGCTGCAGGAGGTACATGAAGGTGAATGCGGCGATTACACTGGAGGGAAAACATTAGCGAAAAAGGTGTTGCGACATGGTTATTTATGGCCTACCATAAACAAAGATGCGGCGAAACACGCACGACGGTGTGATGCGTGCCAGAGATTTTCAAAGATACCTAGAGCACCTCCTAATCAGTTAAAAACGATGACGAGCCCATGGCCTTTTGCTATGTGGGGAATTGATATCATCGGAAGTCTCCCCATAGCTAAGGGCGGAGCGAAGTTCGCTATTGTAGTCGTAGATTATTTCACTAAGTGGGTCGAGGCTGAGCCACTGACTACAATCACAACCAAACGAGTGATCAATTTTGTCGTTAGAAACATCATCTGTCGTTTTGGGATTCCAAAGATTGTTATAACTGACAATGGAACTCAGTTCGATGGCACTGAATTCAGAGACTTCTGCCAAAAATACCACATTGAGAAACGGTACACCTCTGTGGCGTATCCGCAGTCGAACGTACAGGTCGAAGCGGCGAATAAAGTGATTAAGTCCATTCTGAAAAGAAGACTGAAACGGGCCAGCCATGTGGGATGATGAATTACCCTTAGCACTATGGGCCTACAGGACAACGTATAAATCGGCAATAGGCCATACCCCCTTCTCCCTTGCTTTTGGAGCAGAAGCAATCATCCCGGTTGAGATAAAAGTACCTTCTCACCGAGTGACTTATTACGATCCGATGACTAATAACGAATTGCTCCTTGAATCCCTGGATATGATCGAAGAAAAGAGGGACGAAGCAGACCTGTGTGCCTTGAGATGCAAACAACAGGTCGCCCGATACTACAACAAAAAGGTTCGAGCCCGAACCTTTGAACCCGGAGACTTGGTTTTGAAGCGTGTCTTTCCAGCCCCAACTCATATGGGTGCAAAGTGGGAAGGACCGTACTCCATTCTGTGCAAGCTTGATAATGGAACCTTCAAGCTAATAACCGTAGATGGAAAGGAAATCCCCAAAGCATGGAATGCCCAACATTTACGGCCCTATCTAACATAAAGATGTCAGATCTATACTTTTGCTTTATTTAGGACCATGTACAAGGCACGTCTTGCCTAGGATAGTCCGATTTCTTAAGCAAAAAATTATAAAGTGGACGTAGGCCATGATTCGACCGAACCACTATAAAAATATTGTGTGTCGTTTACCTTTATTGCACTATTATTTATCTGCCTTTCTATTTTTATGGAAATTGCTGTGAACCATGCAACGATCACAGAAGCGTATAATTATAGGTGCCTTCCATCGGAATAGAATGCAATCACCATTCAAAACTCTGAGGGTGCAATAAAGCAAATCATATCATTGGTAGTGCTCTAACTCTCCAGCGCCGAGAGAGAACATAACGGACATGAAGGCGGTGTCCGTAAGTCATGGCGGTGTACCATGATCGGAACCGCCTTGACGGAACTCTAACCTTGGCAACTGCCAGGAGAGTATAAAAGCGTCTCCGATTGAGCGCTGAGAAAGAGCTCCTGCCCCGCTGAAGGATCGGGGAGCGATTGAACTGCTGAGCTCGAACTCTAACTCTCCAGAGAAGAGAGAGAGTATAAAAGCGTCTCCGATTGAGCGCTGAGAAAGAGCCCCTGCCCCACTGAAGGATCGGGGAGCGATTGAACTGCTGAGCTCGAACTCTAACTCTCCAGAGCAGAGAGAGTATAAAAGCGTCTCCGATTGAGCGCTGAGAAAGAGCTTCTGCTCCGCTGAAGGATCGGGGAGCGTTTGAACTGCTGAGCTCGAACTCTAACTCTCCAGAGCAGAGAGAGAGTATGAAAGCGTGTCCGATTGAGCGCCAAGAAAGAGTTCCTACCCCATTGGGGGAGCAGGAAGCGGCTGAACCGCTGAATTCGAACTCTAACCTCGGCGACCGCCAGGAAAGTATAAGAGAATCTATGATTAAGCACTGAGAAAGGTGCCAGAAACTCAGCACCATAAGGACAGTTATCTTGTTAAATTTTCTAAGTCCTCCATATTCAGAAATAGGGGGCAATGTGCAGACAACGCTAATCAATCCTTAATAAGCCCTAGTCAGGCGATGCGTTAACGATTAATTGTGGGCATAAACATATACACATGAACCTTGATGCAGCACGGAAATTTTTAATTTTTTCTTTCTGTTGCTTGACTGATTTTTAGTTATAATCAGATGGTCTATGACTAAGCATGAAAAGTTTATTAAATGCAGGTACACGGTGATGCAAAAGAGATAAACTTTCATTTATAAACTACAAGCCTACAAAGTAAAAAACAACCTAAAACAAAAGTGAGGGCCAGTCTCACAATTACCTTTCATGGCCAGTTGGAAGCCTAAAAACAAAATATAGACAAGCAACAATATCCTATTTTCGCTTGCACTTCTTCTCCTGTTTCTGCTTCTCCAGCCTCGCCTTGTCAGTATCGGATTGATCACCCTTCTTTCTTTTCCTTTTGTCTATAAGAGGAACGTCCGACTCATCAGAAGACTCCTCCTCCACCTCCTTTCTCTTTCTTTTATCAGTAAGGGAAGCTGGGAAATCATCAGGGTTCGCAAAATGAAGCTGTTTGCTGATGGATTTGGGCTGGAGTTTCAAAACCATCCCAGTTTTGGGATTAAACTCCGAGATAGGGGCTATGTTCAAAGGCTCTTGTCCCACCTTCTTTAAAGCTAGCTACTTTTCCTGCCTATCTTTTCTGTTAGCCAAAGTTTCGTCGTCATCATCTTCGTCTTCTTTGGTACTAATGATATCCTCCTCAACCTCTACATGGCGCCCGTGCATATCTTTCAAGGCCTCGATGGTTTCATCATCCTTGGGAGCATCAACACTGGGTGCCAGGACGCCCTTTTCTGCTGTTGTACACTCAGCCTGCTTCGGTATATCAACACTGGCGCTAGGCGAGACGACAATCTTCTCCGCCTCTGTCCTCTTCTCGACATCCTTGTCGACGGACTCGCCACCTGTATTTTGGGGAACACATGTTATTAATTCGATTGGTTGCTCTACCAGACGGCGATAACTCACAATTTCTTTGACAAATTGTGGGGAAAAAAGGGAGATACCTTCCGCTGATCCTCCATCTAGGCTAGCTGCAGAAGCTCCGACAACCACAGGAGTTAGGCCCAAAGGAATTAATGGATCATCAGGATGGTATTCCTCAACTCCGGAGGTCTTGGGCTCTACAGCTGAGCTTGAACCATCGTCAACCTTGTTTTTGCCCTTAGCCAGGGCCCTCTCCTTCTCCATTTCTTCTTGAATTAGACGACGGCCTTCTGCCAGATCCTCGGGCTCGTTATCTCTTAGAATGGTCTTCATTAGCTCAACTTCGTCAATCTCTTCAACTCCAAATCTCTGCTTCTCACCCTCGACGATGGCATCCCATAAGTTGGCTAAAGTAACGTGCTAGTCCGGGATCCACGAGATGTTACGGGTTTTGAGGACGTGGCCGATGAAGTCAAAAATCATCTCTTCGAACCCTTCGATATCCTTTTCTCTCTCGAGGAGCTTGTTGTTAGAAGCAGTTGCCATTTCAATGGCACTTTCAACATTCTTTTCGGTGAGAGCCGCGCGCCTCTCCGCATCCGCGACTTGATCATTTAAAATCACCTTTTCCGCTTCAGCCAAAGCTAGAATTTCTCTCAAACTTGCTTTTTCTTCCTCCCAAGCAGCTCTCTCAGCTTCAAAATGGCCTTGTGCCGTCTTCAACTCAATGTTGGCCATTTTAAGATCTTCTACCTCCTTCTTTAAGGCCATTTTCTCTTGACTATTTGAGTCAAGTTCAGAATGAAAGCGTTTCTTAGAATTCTCCAATTCGGTCTTATAATTTTTAGCATCTCTCCGTGCTAAGGCAAGTTGGGATTGAGCATCTTCCAAGTCCTTCTCCATCTTTGTCCTAGCCCTTTCATTGTTATCAATCTTCACCTTGGATCTATGTGCTTCCATCTCAAGCATTAGGATGACTTCTGAAAGATTAACAGCATGTTTCTTCATCACTTCATACTGCATGGCTACATGACGAATGTGCCCGATGACTTCAGTATCCCAGTTCCTAGGGACAGGCTCCAAGGCTGGAACAAACATCATCCTTTCGAAGAAGATGTTAGGGAATTGTTCTCGCAACTTTTCTAGCTTAGCTTGAGTCTCGGGACCATGGATGTAATCTCGTGACCCGGGGGCAACCAAATCTTGCTAGCATGAAGGGACAATGTCACTTCTCTCTTTTTCAGAATCCTTGATTGGATCCTTGCTATTATCCTTGGGCTCGTAGTGTCTTTTTGACGACCTGCTGTGAGAGGGTGCACTCTTCGGAGGAGTTAACTCTTTAGGAAGTTGTTTTCCCCCTGTAGGTGGTACCGAATAACTAGGAAGCTTGCCAGAAGTTGATTTTGGTGGAGACCGGGATTGCGAAGAAGTAGGCTTGTGAGAAAGGCCGCGAGAGCGCTCGGGATTCGGATGAAGACTGGGTGTGACTTCACGAAGAGAGCGATAAGAATAAGACCGCCTGCGAGACATCTTTCTTGCAAAGGAGAAAAGAGCATATTAAAACCTTGAATACTGTTGATATAAAAGTGTGAGGTCAGGCAGTGCGTGTGATTTGTGCATCCAATATAATTCCCCCTAAGAGACCCGGGCCTGAAGTCAGGCACATCTGAGTAGTTTCTTGTCCTCCAATTGGAACGGTGGTCTCCTCAGAAGCAGGGAAAAATGGATCCCCTTCAAAGTCCCCCTCTGTGTATACATCATCGGGCAAAGGAATTTTGCTCAACTCTTTAAATAGCTGTTCTTCTGTCAAATCATCGGGAGCAGCAGGTTCGATCGGAAGAGAAGTCCTTGAGGGGAAACCCCCCGGAGAAACTGGGATTTCCTTGGACTTGTCACCACGGGCCTCATCTCCTCTATATATGTTTAGGTCCTCGTCGTCCTGGATGATTATCGGGGAAGGACTCTTATGGAATTTAGTTGTTTCTGTTGCCCATGATGTTCCTTCTCCCTCCGTTGGGGGCACGTATTTGTAGGGTTTGCCGCCTGCACCAAGTCCAAACCTTATATCCAGAAGGTGATGCTTGTGAAGATTCTCGTCAGTAATACACTTCTTGATCCTTAGAAAATCGGATCTGCTTTGTAGAAGATTAGACAATCGGTTATTGTATACCAAGCCTTCCGTCTTGGGAAAGACGTGATCTGCTTAAAAAAAAGAAGGGGGGATGTTAATGCTTCGATTTCTTAAGCAAGATATCCAGTCGAAAGATTAAAGTTTACTTGATTTAAGCCATCTTCTTGAGCACCCGCCTGTCTCTTTATATAGAACCAATCAGCCTTGGGATCCCCTATGTTGTTGTATCCGTCATACAGAACCTTCCTATTCGCTACCGATTCGAAGAAAGAGAAATTTGGGGTTGCCGAGGAGCGGTGCTTGAAAAGATAAAAGAATTTTAAATCTTTAATTGTAAGCTCGGTATGCAGGATTTCCGCGTATGCAATGTATAGAGTGTATAGAGCTGCGTAGGCATTGGGATGGAGCTGCATCGGAGCGATACCCAATCGTTTTAAGGTCTCAAGCATGATTGGAGGAAACGGAGGAATAGCTCCTACCTAGCACATGAGCCGGCTGACTGTCATATATCCTTCCGGAGCTAAGTGAGGTCTATCTTCACCGCCGGGTGTCCTCACGTCATCCCAGGGGATCCCATGTCCTAGGCAAATTCTCTTAATCTTTATGTCATCGAGTTTGGAAGCTAAAGAATCAGTAAATTTCTCTATCCCAAGTGCGTTAGGAATCTCGTCAGGAGCTCGACCGTCTACTTCAGACTCCTCGTCACGTGAAGTACTTTCAGATGGATCCGATTCCATTGCCTCATATTCGGATCCAGAATCCTCGCCCCTTGTGTTAGTTGGAGGGACCTTAGAGTTATGGTGCTCAGACACTTCGAGATCCGTCTCTGTGTTAGATCTTGAAGGGGAGTGATTATCCGAAATTACTGTTTAGGCGAGTAAACATGAGAAATAAGATTAAAACTACCCATCCCCCCCGTGTGTGCAAGTGCCAGTGTGTGCTTATGCGTGCATTAAAGAAAGCTACAAAGGCAACAAAATCATCGAGACATTGGTTGTTGAATGTTCGTCTCAAGGGCTCTAACCTAACTTTTCATCGATTTGTTAGAGTTGCATCATATTATTTAGTCAGCGTGTGCATCAGATCGCTCGTCAGTCGGATCACAGGGCAGGTTCGGATCGCAACATATGAACGGATCGTGGTGAAGGACTCGGTACGCGGAAAGGTACAAGCTCATAGAAAGGCTTCGAATCGTGAAGCGCACCAATCCATCCAAACAGATCGTGATGGTATCTTGGCGATCCGCATCACCTCCTATTCTCCACGATCCGAAGCTCCTCCCTTCCCGCGACCCGATCCTTTAGCCGAATCGATGCTTCGTCCTCATCTCTCCGAACCCTCGCCTCGCCAACGAAACGCACCGACCTGCTCTTTACTTCTTCTCCCTCTTCCCTGAACCTCGCATCACCACGAACCGATGCTCCCATCCGATATGATTCCTCCTTCTTCTTCTACCTCGCCTCTTCCTCATCACTTCTCCTCGATTCGTCACGCGAGCACCTGAACCCATCATCCATCGCGGGTGCGGTCTCAAACATCACCAATTTTCCCATTTTCTCTTCTTAAATTCCAGAAAAACAAGTGAGATATTGCATGAGAATGATTTTGACGACAGTACCTTTCTTAAATTAGGAAGAACAATTGTATTTTTGGAAGGAAGAATTAGGGTTTTTCTCGAGAAAAATGGGCGGCACGTTGCTGAAGGAAGAAGAAGAAGGAGAAAAGTGAAGTTCGGGTAGATTAATATAGAGAAAACGGTGACCGTTGGCCTCCCTTTTTTTGTCCCACTCGAACCGTGGGCTTCGGTGGATCGTAGGGGCAAGCCCATTGAGCCCAGTAGAGAAGAAAGAGGCCGATCCCTATATCGACTCGCCACTATACCTAAGGCCCACACAAAGGATGGGACGAGACGAGCGCCTCGTCTCACTGGATCATGACAAAGAATGCTCCCGCGAACCACGGCGTGTCGCTGCGAACCGAACTGACTAAGGATGGAAAGAAGCGAACCTCCAGAAATACTTACGGATCGCGATGATATGGAACAATCCGAACCAAAAAAACAGGACGGAAGTTCCAGAAAAGAATTGTTCAATAAACAGGGAAGTTATTGAAGATTTATCCGACATTTATAGCGAGCAAAGAGACACGACTTTCCGTAAATGATACGACCTTTCGAACAGATGCTACCATTGACTTGCATCTCTTTATGAAAAGATATTTCTATAGTTTCAAAGCATGTTCCATCGTCGATAAAACCTACTTCGAGGGGGCAAAATGTTGGCTAGCTTTTTGACCAAGCTACCAAGGTTCACTCACAAGAAGAAAGTATGAAACTACGTTCCTTAAGTCCATGAAAGATTGGATCGCACCAGAGGATCGCCCCTCTCGGATCGCCCCCCATCGGATCGCCCCCATAGCATCAGCGATCCGATTACCTCTACACGACTCGATCCGTACTTACACTACTACCCAGCACAGACCGATCCGATCCCCCGGCGCACAGCGAAACCTCTGACCTGTTCAAGCACGAGCTAGTCTTCGGCGATCCGAGATGCACGGATCCAGCGACACGCATCCCCAACTGTGATTTTGACCAATTCCTCCCCCTTGCTCGATCTGATATTTAAGGGGATCGTGACACCTATCCACAACGGCTAATTTGACTAATTCTTCATCAATCTGTGTTACGATCCGATATTCTCGGGATCTGTGCCACGTGTGACCGCGATCCGCCTGACAAAATCAGCTATAAATAGCCCAGAGCTTGGCATTTTTCAGGATTTTTGGGCAGTATTGAGCACTGATTCCGCCATTACTGTCATACCACTATTTCTTGTCCGTTTTATTATGAGATTACTGAGAGAAATTACAATTGTAAAAGTGAGTTTGAGAGAAATCATTGATTGTACCAGCATTCAAAGTATAATCGATAACATATAAAGTGGACGTAGGCTCGTTAACGCCGAACCACTATAAACTTTGTGTGTTTTCTGTTTTTTCTTCATTCTGCAGTTATAATTCTTTACGAATCAAAATAATTTGGGTGTTGGGTCCAAATTTTGATCAAACAAATATGTTTCGACATGAATTCTATTCAAAGCCTGATATGAAATATCAAATTAAATTTTGGGTTTGTCGTGAATCGTGTCCTAAATTACACTATCCTTAAACCCAGTCGAGAAAAGAGTAAATCTTTTAATTAAGATTTAAATGAGATTTTCCAATTAATAAACATAATTAAAATTAAGTGGAAGTTGATTTTGGGTTGATTGTGAAAAAGTTTTAAATGACATTAGTTCTTAAAACACGATTAACAATGAAATTATGATTTGAAATTTATTAGTCTTTTAACTAAGTTTAGTGGAATTTTATAAAAAGAAGTTTTCCAATGTAATATATTAAATTGAGGTTGAATGAAATAGTATTTTGGGTTTATAGTGAACTACGTTTTTAAGTGACATTTGTTCTTTAACCCAGTTAAAGACAAGATTAACTTCTTAAACTTGAATAATCAATAAGTTTGGAAGAGTAAAACTAAATGGGGTTTTAATAAATCTTTAATTATATTAAATGGGAATAAAGTAATTAAATTTACTAAATTTAAGAAGTGACCAAGAATGGAGTACCATCAGTTTTACTCCATGCGATAGTTGAATCTTTAATTAGATTTGAACGACAAAACGGTAATTAAATTAACCGATAACACATTGGGTGTTAGATATGGAGTACCACAAGTTTTACTCCATGGGATGAATAGTTTGGAGTTAGGATAATAAGTATAAATAAATGATTACTTTGGTAAGGTTCGATAATCCCGACTAGTTTTACAAACCTTAATTTGGTTTGGAATTGTTAAAAGATAAAGTAAAATCTTTTGAAATGATATTCAAAAGAAGATTAAAGAATAAATTTAAAAAAAAATTCTTTGATAAAATTAATGGGAACCTTTCCCTAAAAATGTGAATATTTTATTGAAAGAATATTCTGAATTGGAATGAGGCATATGATTATTTTTATAGCACTTGATTTTAAACTACGTGAATTATTCGAAAAGACCGGGTTTAAACCATTCTGAATAATTACTACGATGATTAAGAGTCGAAGATGAAGATGGTGGTTGAAGACCAGAGTTCTTCACATTATTTGGGTGATTACTGATTTCATGATTGGGTCGTACACCTAAGACAAGGTAATAAGTGGTGATCATCCGAACGTACTTGGAGATCGACGGATATGCGAGGACCTCGCTCCTGTATTGGACATATGGGACGAGGAATAATGTGCCTTCGGTTTAGTTCAGACCCAGAATGGACTTATAAATGGATGGTATGTCTGACATTGTATTCCTTTATGCTGTATTTGTTGATCTCTGTTATATATATATATATATATGTTTGGTGGTGGAGAATTTATTCTCTTGCTTAACACCCTTCTCTAAGACGTACGAGCTCAGAGGTTATATATTGGCATAAATCAATGGCATGGTATGGACTGACAATGTGGCATGCTAAGATTCAAATGATCAAGGCTATTGATGAAAAGCAGAGCCTTGTGGTTGATGATCAAAGCACGGACTAATTAGGCATAGCTTTGTGTATAGGGTTACTTCGCGAGCCCCACATGCCAGTATTAACCATAAACGGGAGAAGGACCCCAGGTAAATGGACATATGTTAGTTTCTAGCTAGGAGTGACGTCATGGTATGGAGCCCAGACTGTTTACTCATGTGGATGTTGCTTATTACTTGATGGATAGAGAGGCACCTCGAATATACATATATATATATATATATATATATATATATATCGATAGATGTTCTGGTCGACATTACTGACCAGATTATTTTATGCCCCATAGGGCAGACTAATATATAGTTTATGATATAACTAATCATTGACGGATGACCGACCCTGGCGCTTCCAGGTGCAGTTGCGGCTGTATCCTGAGACAAGGGCTAGATTGTCTCGAATTCGATAAGGACTATCTCTTGCCACGGTTCACAGATGGAAATCCAACTTCCAATACGACATCATGTGGTTTTGATTATAGAACTAGTATGGCGACATGATATATGGTACCCATGCCGTCTATGATTGATACATTTATATTTGAACTTGTTTTAAACACTATGCACATATAGTAATATCAAAATAATTTGTTTTAAATGTACCAAGCATTTTTGGCTATTATAAGGGAAAACTCTATCCTCCGGCTTGCGTTGCATTGTGTGATGGGACCTAAGTCTTATAATAGCTTCATTTTTCTAAAAAGCATTGTGTTGTTTTATTCTAAACTTAGATTCATGTGGAGTAAACCCGTTCCATGTTATACGGCGTGGTCCCATGATATCACCACTTTAAAATTTAAGATTAATAACTGTTTTAGTTCTCACACCAGTCCCATGACTGACCTGGAGTTTATTGGCTTTACCTAAACTCTGGGTGCCCCTAATTTCCACACGGGAAACTAGTAGTTTTGGTTTTGCAGATATTATACTCATAGGATCCTAGTTTGCAGCTGAAGCAATATTCGGAAAGCTCTGTATACGTGTATTTCTTTCAGTTGTGTTTTGTATTATTTTTCCGCTGCTATACAAATATGATTTAAATCCTCTGATATTTTCCAATGTATCTTATTTATTTATACTTTGGAATATTCTTGTACTCTGATGTAATTGTTGTAATAAGCAATGAAATGTTCTTCTATTTGTGTTCTGATTTGTTATGTTCTCAATTTAATCTGGTCTTTCCTTTACGGGGAAGTTTGGGTCGTTTCATCAGCTTTGCAAATCCTCTTTGTGAACGAATTTTTGCTGGGGGAGAAGTCCCATTCCCTTCCACTATCCTTGCAAGCCATGTTATCTTGCATGATTTGCTTTACCATATCCGCAATATATTCCTTTGAGTTGCGCAGTTTCGGAGAGCGGACTTCAATCTCATTTCTGGATGTTCGTCGTGGCGAGCGACCTTGATTAGAGGATCTATGTCTTTTACCTCCGCTGTGGGAAGGTGCTGCCGTAACAGGACTCTTAACTTATCGGTTATTCCGGAATGGTTTTTAACTTTCAGATTTGAGTCTTTGATATTAGCTTTGCCTTTATCAACAAGCCCTTCCAAGTTGTAATTATGATGATGATAGGAGGCCGATGAATTTGTATTCTCTCCAAGATTGACATGGATTTTTGGAGGAGGAACAGGATTCTCTTGAGGGTTCAGGAGAGCGCCCATTTTATCCATTAAAGCTTGATTAGCGTCCATTAATGTTTTATTCGCATTCATCATAGTTTTGTTGGAGACTTCCATTCGTTGACTCAAGTTAGCGAGGACGGCATCCAATTCAGCTTTTGTAATAACCCGGAAATTCTGAACCAGTTTAAAATTTTTATTTTGGCAATTTTAGCGAATTTTGAATATTTAAAATGAATTGTTTTAAATAATATTGATAAGAAATTTATTTTGAATATAATTAGAACGTATATATTATATACGCCGTCGTTAGAATATAAATAATTATTTATAATTATAAATAGAATTGAAAATGGCGTGGTAGTTCGATAATTCGATTTCAAACTTCAATTGAATGTACCGGGTGCAAAACAATCCGGATTTTAGTGAAACCAAAAACATTAGGATCTAATTGAGAATATCTTTCCAACGAATCCGAAAAATCAAAATTTCATAGCGGGAATCAAAAGATATGTCCAGTTGAAAATTCTGAATAGTCGATATGGAATTCAGGCCCTTAAAAATTGAAATTTTGCAAACGACCTCGGATTTCGACGAAACCACTTTTGTTTGATCCGTGATGTAAAGTTATTGCTAGGTTTCAAATTTCATAATTTTTCGAATCAATATGTGAGCGTGGCAAAGGAAAACGCGTTTGACCAGTTTCAGTTGATTTTAATCGACTGGAAATTGGCCATTTTTCTAACGGTCTCAGAATTCGACGAAACTAGTTTTGTTAGGACCGTATCGTTAATACGAAGCTAGAAAATATTTTTCTACAATTTTTAGAGTTAGTATTTGACCCGGTAATTTGAAATGTACGTTTAAAATTCAATATAGTGATTTAAATGTAAATTTAATGGAAAATGATAGTAACAGCCGAATCAGCCTATGATACATATCCCATTGTGTTCAGAATGGGGGTAAAACGCTACGGACGACAAGCGCTGGGCCTTGTTTTGAGGTCGATAGAAAAAGTTACTTTATGTGAATAAAAATTTAAAATTAAATAAAAAAATATCTTCCTCTCCTTTTATCAGCTGCCCCCCCCCCCCGGTCTATACTTCAAATCGATCTCAAAAAAAAAAAGAGAGATAAATCGCTCCACCAGCGATCGAACACCACGACGCGCCGCCCACCTCCCTACCCACCACCGTCGACGGAAGTCTCCCCCCCCAGCGGCCGCACCGCCTGACCCTGCTTCCCTCCCTTCGACGTCCTCCTCTTCCCCTGAACCCCCAAATCAAGCCTCCTTGAACCCGCGCCCTCAGCCCCCGACCACCGCACAAAACCATAGCCCACCATCGCCTGGCCTAGCACCACCGTGCTGCCGCCCCCTCCTCTTCTTCCCCCTCCCTTCTTCTTCCTCCTCCCCCTTGCTCTCCATCGACCGAAACGCCCAGACCCCCCCCCCCCCCAAACATTCACTGTAAGTTTTATTAATTTCATTTATTTGTATATTTTTGTTTTAATTCATTTTAAATGTTTAGCATAGTTTAAATGAAATTAGCTTTGTGTTTTTTTAATGAAATTAGCTTGATTTTTCGAATAGAAAGATTAGTTTTTTTCGATTAGAAAAAATAGGATTTTTAAAGAATTAAAAATATGATTTTTATATTTTTAAAGTATTAAAAATATAATCTTTACTATATAGAAGATGTAAAAATATAATTTTTATATTTTTAAAGTATTAAAAATAGGATTTTTATATATTTAAATTATTAAAAAATTTAATCTTTATTAGGTAGAAGATGTAAAAATATGATTTTTGTTTATGTAGAGAATTAGAAATATCATATATATATGTGAAGAAAAATAAAAATGTTATTTTTATAAGGATATTTTTTTTTTGAAAAGGCAAAATCTATATTTTTGAAAAGGCGAAATCTATATTTTTGAAAAGGCGAAATCTTTATTTTTATAAAGGCGAAATCTTTATTTTTATAAAGGTGAAATCTATATTTTTGAAAAGGCGAAATCTATATTTTTGAAAAGGCGAAATCTATATTTTTGAAATGGAATTTTTATCTATATGACATCGTAGTAAAAATTTGATTTTTATATATTGAATAGTATAGTAAAAATTCGATTTTTATATATTGAATAGCAAAGTAAAAATTCGATTTTTATATATTGAATAGCGAAGTAAAAATTCGATTTTTACATATGTAGTGGCTACAACAACGAAGGTGACAAGAATGTGATAACGATGAAGATTTCTATCAAAGAAGAGTCAAGATGATTGGATAGCTATTGGTGAGAATTTCTCACTCTTCAATTTCTTTTCTAGTTATATATACATACTAGGATGCAGACGGTGCTTAGTAGCACCCGACACAATCGTCCATAGACCATGGACTTGTTTGTTTGGTTGCATAAATTAGTTGGATGATTTGATTTGAATTTGGTTGTTTGGTGAATTTGATTGATGTGTGAATGGCGTGGGCCTTCACTAGACCGGGGATAAGGCTAGGCCTCGTCCCGTTTCTAGTATCATGCCGTTATGCCGCCGAAATTTTCTAAAATATGTTAGAAAAATAAAAATATCAATTTTATTGAATAAATGAACTGAATAGAAATTCATGTGTCAAAATAAAATGTTTTGTCATTAAAAATATAATTTTTAGCGTGAATGTGAATAAATAAATATTTATAAACAAATTGACCGATTTGTTTATATACACTGATTTGACTGATATTGATTGGGTCGATAAATTTTACACATCGCCCAACTGCACAAATAAAATCTGTGTTTGATTGTTTGAAACCCCACACGGGTGTGGGAATGAAATTTGAAGTTCACTCATCCTGATTGATTAAATATGTCGATCGATTGATTGACAGGCTGTTATAAGCGTTAGATATCTATATTTGATGCTTATACAGTGTAGTGCACTTGGGTTGATGGTTGATTATTTTTCAATGCTATCATATACGTGTGATGTATGAAAATCCATATAATTAATATTATATGGTGATTGATTGGGCCTCATTCCAATTTAGAAGATAAAGAATAATATAAAATAAAGGTTCATGTGTTGACTGTACTCATCCGTTGAGATTAGTCATGTGTTGAACGAAATATTTAATAATAAAATTTACTTCTTTATCAATATAAAATAAAGGTTCATGTGTTGACTGTACTCATCCATTGAGATTAGTCATGTGTTGAACGAAATATTTTAATAATAAAATATACTTCTTTATCAATATAAAATAAAGGTTCATGTGTTGACTGTATTCATCCGTTGAGATTAGTCATGTGTTGAACGAAATAATTTTATAATAAAATTTACATCTTTATCAATATAAAGTAAAGGTTCATGTGTTGACTGTACTCATCCATTGAGATCAGTCATGTGTTGAACGAAACATTTTAATAATAAAATATACATCTTTATCATATTTAAAATTAGAACTACTTCACGGTGGAGTCTAATTGAAAATCAAACGATAGATACCCAAATTTTATAAAATATTTTAAATAACAAAAATAGCCACACGTGGACAGTACTCATTCGTTGAGATTAGTCGTGTGTGGAGAAAAAAAAGGATAAATATTCATTTGTCGAGTAGAATATTTGAAAATAGAATTATATTAAGCCGTGTTGATTAGATTAACGCCATTTTGACGTGAACGATATTTATATCGATTTTATTCATTTCGAAATGAATTGAATTGAAAACGATTTCGAAATGAATTGAATTGAAAACGATTTCGAAATGAATTGAATTGAAAACGATTTCGAAATGAATTGAATTGAAAACGATTTCGAAATGAATTGAATTGAAAACGATTTCGAAAAGAATTGAGTTGAAAACGATTTAGAAACGAATCAAATAGAAAACGAATTGAATTTGATTTGAATAGAAAACCAATTTGAATTGAATCGAATAGAAAACCAATTGTAACAACCCGGAAAATCTGGGCCAGTTTGAAATTTTTATTTTGGCAATTTTAGCGAATTTTGAATATTTAAAATAGATTATTTTAAATAATATCGACGAGAAATCTATTTTGAATATAATTAGAACGTATATATTATATACGTCGTCGTTAGAATATATAATAATTATATATAATTATAAAAGGAATTGAAAATGGCGCGGTAGTTCGATAATTCGATTTCAAAACTTCAATTGAATGTACCGGGTGCAAAACAATCCGGATTTTAGTGAAACCAAAAACATTAGGATCTGATTGATAATATCTTTCTAACGGATGTAAGAAACTGAGATTTCACTTTAAAAATTGAGAGATATGTCCAGTTGAAAATTAGAAATAGTCGCTGTGGAATTTATATATATTTTTATATATATAAGGCCCT
The DNA here is from genome assembly GCA_030737875.1 of Allium sativum. Classification (NCBI taxonomy): domain Eukaryota; kingdom Viridiplantae; phylum Streptophyta; class Magnoliopsida; order Asparagales; family Amaryllidaceae; genus Allium; species Allium sativum. The sequence continues at coordinate 432,165,099 of CM060918.1, read as the reverse complement.
TAAAAATAGCAATTTTGCAAACGACCTCGGATTTCGATGAAACCACTTTTGTTGGGTCCGCAGTGTCAAGTTATTGCTAGATTCCAAATTTCATAATTTTTCGAATCAATATGTGAGCGTGGCGTAGGAAAACGTGTTTTGACCATTTCAGTTGATTTTAATCGACTGGGAATTGGCCATTTTTCATACGGTCTCAGAATTCGACGAAACTAGTTTTGTTAGGACCGTATCGTCAATACGAAGCTAGAAAATATTTTTCTGGAATTTTTCTAGTTAGTATGTGACCCCGGTAATTTGAAATGTGCGTTTAAAATTCAATATAGTGGTTTAAATGAAAATTCAAAAGGAAACTGATTGTAACGATCGAATCAGCTTGCGATATATATCCCATTGTGTTCAGAATGGGGGTAAAACGCTATGGACGACAGGCGGTGGGCCTCGTTTTGAGGTCGTATGAAAAATCAACTTAGGAGAGAGAAATTAAATTAATTTAATAATAAAATAAAAAAAAATATCTCTTTTCCCTCTTTAACTTCTGGCCCCCCCCCCAAATCATAATTTCAGAATCGATTTAAAATAAGAAAAAAAAAAAAAAAGGGAGAAAATGAGGACGACGAAGGAAGACCGCCGCCCCTGGAGTCTTTCCGCCGCCGCAGGAGGTGGGCGCCCCCACTAGAAACCCCCGCCGCCGATCATCCCACCCGCTGGCCTTCTCTCCCCTTCCAGAAACCCACCGCAACCTCTTTCCCCTTCTTCTCATCGAACCGCCACTTCCCTGAGCCACCACCTGCGACCAACTCCGACCGCCTGACCACCGCCACCAGCCTCCGCGCCTCCCCCTCCTCCCTCACGAGCCGCGACAGAGAAACCGCCCCCCCCCAAGTCGTCGAACTGTAAGTGAATTTTATTTTATTTATATTTCTGAATTTTATTTTGTTTAAAAACCTGTTTTTTTAAAAAGAAAAAAAAGCATGTAAAAACTGATTTTTGTAAAAGCTAAAAACTAATTTTTAAAAGCTAAAAACTGAATTTTAAAAAAAAGCTAAAAACTGATTTGGTTTTTTTAAAAGTTAAAAACTGATTCTAAATAAGATTTTAAAACTGATTTTAAATAAGATTTTAAAACTGATTTTAAAATAAAAGTAAAAACTGATTTTTAGAAAAAGGTTTGAACTTTAAAATTGAAAAGGTCGGGTTTTTAGAATAGGAAAAATCATATTTTTAAAATAGAAATAGTGGAATAAAAATGTGATTTTTATATATTGAACTTTGAAATAAAAACTCGATTTTTATATATTGAACTTTGAAATAAAAACTCGATTTTTATATATTGAACTTTGAAATAAAAACTCGATTTTTATATATTGAACTTTGAAATAAAAACTCGATTTTTATATATTGAACTTTGAAATAAAAACTCGATTTTTATATATTGAACTTTGAAATAAAAACTCGATTTTTATATATTGAACTTTGAAATAAAAATTCGATTTTTATATATTGAACTTTGAAATAAAAACTCGATTTTTATATATTGAACTTTGAAATAAAAACTCGATTTTTATATATTGAACTTTGAAATAAAAACTCGATTTTTATATATTGAACTTTGAAATAAAAACTCGATTTTTATATATTGAACTTTGAAATAAAAACTCGATTTTTATATATTGAACTTTGAAATAAAAATTCGATTTTTATATATTGAACTTTGAAATAAAAACTCGATTTTTATATATTGAACTTTGAAATAAAAACTCGATTTTTATATATTGAACTTTGAAATAAAAACTCGATTTTTATATATTGAATAGCGAAATAAAAATTCGATTTTTATATATATAGTGGCTACGGGCGACGAAGCTGACGAAGATGCGAAAACGGCGAAGACTTCTGCAAATGAAGTGCAGTGGAGCTGGATAGCTATTTGTGAGAATTTCTCACCTTTCTATTTTATTTCTAGTTATATATATATATACTAGGATGCAGACGGTGCTTAGTAGCACCCGACACAATCGTCCACAGACCATGGACTTGTTTGTTTGAATGTTTGGTGATTGATTGCGATATTGGTTTGAATGTGGTTTGTGGTGTGAAAAATCGAATCGATAAATTGGTTAGGATTAGACGTGCGCCGTTATAAGGCGAAGGAGTAAGGCTAGGTTAGATCCTTACTCCAAAGTTTGTGGTTTGCATAACGAATTGATTTGATTGATGTGTGAATGGCGTGGGCCTTCACTAGACCGGGGATAAGGCTAGGCCTTGTCCCGTTTCTAGTATCGTGCCGTTATGCCGCCGAAATTTTCTAAAATAAGTTAGAAAAAAATAAAAATAGCATTTTATTTAACGAATGAACTGAATAGAAATTCATATGTTAAAATAAAATGTGTTATCGTTAAAAATATAATTTTTAACGTGAATGTGAATAAATAAATATTCATTTACAAACCAGACGGTTTGTTTATGTACACCTATTTGAATGACGTTGATTGGGTCGATAAATTTTACACATCGCCTAACTGCACAAATAAAATATGTGTTTGATTGTTTGAAACCCCACACGGGTGTTAGGATGAAATTTGAAGTTCACTCATCCTGATTGATTAAATATGTCGATCGATTGATTGACAAGCTGCTATAAGCGTTAAATGTCTATATTTGATGCTTATACAGTGTAGTGCACTTTGGTTGATGGTTGATTATTCATCGTTGTTGATATATACATGGTTGTAGAAAATCCATATAATTAACATTATATGGTAATTGATTGGGCCTCATTCCAGTTTCGGAAAAAAAAAAGAAATATTTGAAATAGAAATATTTGAAATAGAATATTTGAAAATAGAAATATGTGAAGCCGTGAGGATTAGATTGACGCCATTTTGACGTGAACGATATTTATATCGATTTTATTCATTTTAAAATGAATATTGAAAAGTGATTTCGAAATCGAATATTTTGAAATGAATTGAATTGAAAACGATTTCGAAATGAATTGAATTGAAAACGATTTCGAAATGAATTGAATTGAAAACGATTTCGAAATGAATTGAATTGAAAACGATTTCGAAATGAATTGAATTGAAAACGATTTCGAAATGAATTGAATTGAAAACGATTTCGAAATGAATTGAATTGAAAACGATTTCGAAATGAATTGAATTGAAAACGAATTCGAATTGAATTGAAAGCGAAGTGAAATAAATTCAAATTGAATTGAAATTTGAATTGAATAGAAATGGATTTTAAAACGAATTTATAAAGAAGAATTCAATTTTGATTTGAATTGAAATGGAAGTTGAAAATGTTTTTGAAACGAATTCAAAACTATTTATATAATTCGTTTTAAATAGAAATCGACGATATATATATTATATATATATTATATATAATATAATGGCCTGAATAGAACGCGCCGCGCCGCGGCAGTTCGCGAATTTCGACCATTTATTTCAAACGGGCATTACGGGAGATCCGACCGTCGGATTCTCCTAAAACCGGAACCGTTGGGTTCGTATCGAAAAGAGCTTTCTAACGAATGTGAGAAATTTGAAATCTAACGGTTGGATTTGGAGACACGTCCAAATCAAATTCGAAAAAGGTCGCTGTAAGTGCAGTTCGATGGCCATTGATGGAAATCGACCGTACGGGCCTTGATAAAATTATTAAAAATAGTAATAATTTGTGTAAAATCATAAGAAATGATTTGTGAAAGTTTGGGATGAAAAACTCCATATTTGAAAAGATAAAAATAGATTTTTATCGAAATGAACTAGTTTTGAACTAGAATTATAATTCTATTTATTTTTAAATAAATAAATTGAATTTGAAATGGTTTTGAAAATAACCAAAATTTCCAATGATTGCATTGGAGTGGATTTGAATCGAAATTGTCTTCGGAATATTTCGATGTTGGAATTCGTGCCATTACAGGTGTTGTTATGGAAATTTGAAAGATATATATTTATATCGTTATTTCCAATACGACATTTGTTAATCGTAGAATTTGATATTGAATATAAGCCGATATATTTTCTATTCAGAGCCTTATATTGAATATCAAATGGGATTTGGGTTTGCCGTGAATGGTGTCTTCACTAACACTGTTCTTGAACCCAGTTGAGAAAAGATTAAATCTTTTTATTTAGATTTAATGAAGTGTACCAATTAAATGATATTTAATTGGAATTGAATTGATATTGATTTTTGGGTTTATCGTGAACAGTGTTTTAAATAACACTTGTTCTTTAACCCGATAATTAATGAATGTGATTTGGGTTTGTCGTGAATGGTGTCTTCACTAACACTGTTCTTGAACCCAGTTGAGAAAAGATTAAATCTTTTTATTTAGATTTAATGAAGTGTACCAATTAAATGATATTTAATTGGAATTGAATTGATATTGATTTTTGGGTTTATCGTGAACAGTGTTTTAAATAACACTTGTTCTTTAACCCGATAATTAATGAATGTGATTTGGGTTTGTCGTGAATGGTGTCTTCACTAACACTGTTCTTGAACCCAGCTGAGAAAAGATTAAATCTTTTGATTTAGATTTAATGAAGTGTACCAATTAAATAATATTTAATTGGAATTGAATGGATATTGATTTTTGGGTTTATCGTGAACAGTGTTTTAAATAACACTTGTTCTTTAACCCGATAATTAATGGGATGTGACTTTGGGTTTATCGTGAACCGTGTTTTAAATGACACTGATTCTTTAACCCAGTCACAGATTAAAACTAAGTGGAGTTTTAATGAATCTTTAATTAGATTGAAAAGATCGAGAATGGAGTATCACCAGTTTTGCTCTAGGCGATAGTTAAATCTTTAATTAGATTTGAATGTGAAATTTAGAAACTAACTGGCGGTTAGCCAAGCAGAATGGTTTTCTGGATATTGATCTGATGTTGGTTTCGGCCTTCGGGGTTAATATTTGGGGAATTATTCTCTTGATTAATTTACGGTTAGTGACTAATGAATTGGAATGAGGCGTATGTTGTGTTTGTGTAACACTTTTATAAAATATACGCGAGTTATTTGGGAAGACCGGGTTTATCCCATTCTGAATAACTGATACGACGATAAGTCGAAGATGAAGACGATGGTCGAAGACCGGAAGTCTTCACGTCGTTTGGGGGATAACTGATGATCTTGATTGGGCTGTACACCCAAGAAGATGGAAACAGTTAGTGATCGTCCAGACGTACTTGGAGATCGATGGATATGCGGGGTACTAGGTGCCTCCGGTTTCGTTCAGACCCAGAACGGACTTGTAAATGGACTGTGTGTCTGACATCGGATTTCATTCTGTGTGACTGATATCGGTTGCATAGGATGGCTTGCCTGTGTGGCATGCTAAGATGCAAATGATCGAGGCTTCTGTTGAAAAGCAAAGTCTTGTGGTGATGATCAAAGCACGGCCTTTGTGGCGTAGCTTTGTGTAACGTTTACCTCGCGTGTTTCACACCCGGTATGAACCAAAAACGGGAGACGGACCTCAGGGAGGGCATGCGTTTCTTTCTAGCTAGAAGTGGCGTCAGTGGTTTTACACGCCCTGACGAGTTTGACTTATGTGGTTGTGGTTGTTGCGAGGCGCCTCGGTTATATCGGTTTCGGCCGAATGCATTCTGGTCGGCTGACGGACCAGACTTACACCCCATAGGGTGGGGAGACGTAGTGTTCAGGCATAATAATCCACATCGGTGGACCGGCCCTGTCGCTCCAAGGCTTGCCTGCGCGCTTGCCTGAGACATGGGCTAGATTGTCTCGAAGTCGGTGAGGACTATCTTTTGCCTCGGTTCATAGACGGAAATCCAATTTCCAAATACGTGACTTTGCGGTTTTATTTGTAAACCTATATATGGCGACATAGTGGCATGGGACGCTCATGTCGCCTATGATTGATACTTATGATTTGAAGTTGTTTTATACACTATGCACTTATGATAGTATCAAATGATTTGTTTTTAAACGTATCAAGCATTCTTTGGCTGTTATAAGGAAAAACCCTATCCCCCGGCTTGCGTTGCATTGTGTGATAGGACCTGGGTCTTATAACAGCTTCATTTTTCCTTATTTAGCATTGCGCTGTTTGTTTTATGCACTGTGTTCTTGGGAGGAAACCCGTTCCGTGTTATACGGCGTGGTCCCTTGATTTACCTAACTTTAAAAATAAAGATTAACTGTTTTAGTTCTCACACCAGTCACATGACTGACCTGGAGTTTATTGTTTTAACCTAAACTCTGGGTGCCCTTATTTTGACACGGGCAGCTAGTAGTTTTGGTTTTGCAGATTTATATTCACAGGATCCTGGTTTACAGCTGGAACGATATCCGGAAAGCTTTGTATCCGTATATCTTCTTCTAGTTGTGTATTGTATTATTTTCCGCTGCTATGTATTTAAATGTAATTTAAATCTCTGATATTTCTGTGTAGTATTCATTTATACTCTGTATATTCTTGTAATCTGATGCATTGTTGTGATATACAATGAAATGTTCTTCTGTATGCGTTCTGTTTTGTCCTGTTCTCAAACGATAGGGCGTTTCGAACGGCCTGGATCGGTTTAGCGACTGGTTCGGACCGAGCGAAATTCCTTGCCGTCACAGTTGGTATCAGAGCTTTGGTTTACAAAGCAGAGAACAAGACACATTAGAACCGTACGAAAGAATTCATCAGAAATTGGATTAGTAATATCCAACGAGAATGACTCGTTAGAGATGGGATCAGTAGTATCCTAGAACGAGTGTGAAGAGTATATTTTTGAAAATGAAAACAAATTTTTGTTTTGAAAATTTAATCAATTATTCGTATTTGATTATCTATTTAAATTGATGTGGACAATCCAGTATATATAGATTTTGCGTATACGTCTGATCCGCGTGTATTCGAAGTTTTAATATATTGGATAGATATAGAGTCGCACTCTAGTCGCCCGGACATGGTCCTGATGATGAAGTATACCATCACCAGCATTTATTTTCGAGTAACGAAAGTGTGATATCTATATATTTCCATTAGGCTGGTGTGAGAACCAAATCTTATATAGCTAGAACACTTTGTTGTGAATTGGCATCAAAAACAAGATTTTCAGTATATATATCAAAATTATGAATTCGAAACGTTAAATTCACTAATTGATTGATGTTTGTGTTGTTTGTTCATTTGTTTGCTAATTTTAAACCATTTAGCCTAATTGAATCAAATATTGGATTATATTGAAAATTGGTCGCATTTGCTTGCATATACATATACTTATATTGAGCAGGTCATAGCAAGGAGGCTAGAGCCAGAGAATAAAATTTGTTTGCCCGACAAATAGGTACATGTTTACTACATAATTTCCTGTTTTGTTTGGGTGATGATGATTTTGTGAGCCTATTGGCTAGCCGCTTGGCTTTTTCTTTTTCTTTTTGAGATCTGAAGGACCGGGGAAGCTATTTGAAATTCCCCGATGCTCCCATTGCAGGGGAGGTTATGGCGAAATTTTTCGAAAATTTAGGGTGTTAGCCAAATTTTTGAAATTTTGAAAATTCTCAGAAACTAAAGAGTTGGAGAATGGAAGTCAGATCGAACGTAGAGTGGAATAATCAAACCACTTTCGACTTTGTTCCTTTTCGGGGACGAAAAGTTTTAAGTGGGGGAGATTGTAACAACCCGGAAAATCTGGGCCAGTTTGAAATTTTTATTTTGGCAATTTTAGCGAATTTTGAATATTTAAAATAGATTATTTTAAATAATATCGACGAGAAATCTATTTTGAATATAATTAGAACGTATATATTATATACGTCGTCGTTAGAATATATAATAATTATATATAATTATAAAAGGAATTGAAAATGGCGCGGTAGTTCGATAATTCGATTTCAAAACTTCAATTGAATGTACCGGGTGCAAAACAATCCGGATTTTAGTGAAACCAAAAACATTAGGATCTGATTGATAATATCTTTCTAACGGATGTAAGAAACTGAGATTTCACTTTAAAAATTGAGAGATATGTCCAGTTGAAAATTAGAAATAGTCGCTGTGGAATTTATATATATTTTTATATATATAAGGCCCTTAAAAATAGCAATTTTGCAAACGACCTCGGATTTCGATGAAACCACTTTTGTTGGGTCCGCAGTGTCAAGTTATTGCTAGATTCCAAATTTCATAATTTTTCGAATCAATATGTGAGCGTGGCGTAGGAAAACGTGTTTTGACCATTTCAGTTGATTTTAATCGACTGGGAATTGGCCATTTTTCATACGGTCTCAGAATTCGACGAAACTAGTTTTGTTAGGACCGTATCGTCAATACGAAGCTAGAAAATATTTTTCTGGAATTTTTCTAGTTAGTATGTGACCCCGGTAATTTGAAATGTGCGTTTAAAATTCAATATAGTGGTTTAAATGAAAATTCAAAAGGAAACTGATTGTAACGATCGAATCAGCTTGCGATATATATCCCATTGTGTTCAGAATGGGGGTAAAACGCTATGGACGACAGGCGGTGGGCCTCGTTTTGAGGTCGTATGAAAAATCAACTTAGGAGAGAGAAATTAAATTAATTTAATAATAAAATAAAAAAAATATCTCTTTTCCCTCTTTAACTTCTGGCCCCCCCCCCCAAATCATAATTTCAGAATCGATTTAAAATAAGAAAAAAAAAAAAAAAAGGGAGAAAATGAGGACGACGAAGGAAGACCGCCGCCCCTGGAGTCTTTCCGCCGCCGCAGGAGGTGGGCGCCCCCACTAGAAACCCCCGCCGCCGATCATCCCACCCGCTGGCCTTCTCTCCCCTTCCAGAAACCCACCGCAACCTCTTTCCCCTTCTTCTAATCGAACCGCCACTTCCCTGAGCCACCACCTGCGACCAACTCCGACCGCCTGACCACCGCCACCAGCCTCCGCGCCTCCCCCTCCTCCCTCACGAGCCGCGACAGAGAAACCGCCCCCCCCCAAGTCGTCGAACTGTAAGTGAATTTTATTTTATTTATATTTCTGAATTTTATTTTGTTTAAAAACCTGTTTTTTTAAAAAGAAAAAAAAGCATGTAAAAACTGATTTTTGTAAAAGCTAAAAACTAATTTTTAAAAGCTAAAAACTGAATTTTTAAAAAAAGCTAAAAACTGATTTGGTTTTTTTAAAAGTTAAAAACTGATTCTAAATAAGATTTTAAAACTGATTTTAAATAAGATTTTAAAACTGATTTTAAAATAAAAGTAAAAACTGATTTTTAGAAAAAGGTTTGAACTTTAAAATTGAAAAGGTCGGGTTTTTAGAATAGGAAAAATCATATTTTTAAAATAGAAATAGTGGAATAAAAATGTGATTTTTATATATTGAACTTTGAAATAAAAACTCGATTTTTATATATTGAACTTTGAAATAAAAACTCGATTTTTATATATTGAACTTTGAAATAAAAACTCGATTTTTATATATTGAACTTTGAAATAAAAACTCGATTTTTATATATTGAACTTTGAAATAAAAACTCGATTTTTATATATTGAACTTTGAAATAAAAACTCGATTTTTATATATTGAACTTTGAAATAAAAATTCGATTTTTATATATTGAACTTTGAAATAAAAACTCGATTTTTATATATTGAACTTTGAAATAAAAACTCGATTTTTATATATTGAACTTTGAAATAAAAACTCGATTTTTATATATTGAACTTTGAAATAAAAACTCGATTTTTATATATTGAACTTTGAAATAAAAACTCGATTTTTATATATTGAACTTTGAAATAAAAATTCGATTTTTATATATTGAACTTTGAAATAAAAACTCGATTTTTATATATTGAACTTTGAAATAAAAACTCGATTTTTATATATTGAACTTTGAAATAAAAACTCGATTTTTATATATTGAATAGCGAAATAAAAATTCGATTTTTATATATATAGTGGCTACGGGCGACGAAGCTGACGAAGATGCGAAAACGGCGAAGACTTCTGCAAATGAAGTGCAGTGGAGCTGGATAGCTATTTGTGAGAATTTCTCACCTTTCTATTTTATTTCTAGTTATATATATATATACTAGGATGCAGACGGTGCTTAGTAGCACCCGACACAATCGTCCACAGACCATGGACTTGTTTGTTTGAATGTTTGGTGATTGATTGCGATATTGGTTTGAATGTGGTTTGTGGTGTGAAAAATCGAATCGATAAATTGGTTAGGATTAGACGTGCGCCGTTATAAGGCGAAGGAGTAAGGCTAGGTTAGATCCTTACTCCAAAGTTTGTGGTTTGCATAACGAATTGATTTGATTGATGTGTGAATGGCGTGGGCCTTCACTAGACCGGGGATAAGGCTAGGCCTTGTCCCGTTTCTAGTATCGTGCCGTTATGCCGCCGAAATTTTCTAAAATAAGTTAGAAAAAAATAAAAATAGCATTTTATTTAACGAATGAACTGAATAGAAATTCATATGTTAAAATAAAATGTGTTATCGTTAAAAATATAATTTTTAACGTGAATGTGAATAAATAAATATTCATTTACAAACCAGACGGTTTGTTTATGTACACCTATTTGAATGACGTTGATTGGGTCGATAAATTTTACACATCGCCTAACTGCACAAATAAAATATGTGTTTGATTGTTTGAAACCCCACACGGGTGTTAGGATGAAATTTGAAGTTCACTCATCCTGATTGATTAAATATGTCGATCGATTGATTGACAAGCTGCTATAAGCGTTAAATGTCTATATTTGATGCTTATACAGTGTAGTGCACTTTGGTTGATGGTTGATTATTCATCGTTGTTGATATATACATGGTTGTAGAAAATCCATATAATTAACATTATATGGTAATTGATTGGGCCTCATTCCAGTTTCGGAAAAAAAAAAGAAATATTTGAAATAGAAATATTTGAAATAGAATATTTGAAAATAGAAATATGTGAAGCCGTGAGGATTAGATTGACGCCATTTTGACGTGAACGATATTTATATCGATTTTATTCATTTTAAAATGAATATTGAAAAGTGATTTCGAAATCGAATATTTTGAAATGAATTGAATTGAAAACGATTTCGAAATGAATTGAATTGAAAACGATTTCGAAATGAATTGAATTGAAAACGATTTCGAAATGAATTGAATTGAAAACGATTTCGAAATGAATTGAATTGAAAACGATTTCGAAATGAATTGAATTGAAAACGATTTCGAAATGAATTGAATTGAAAACGAATTCGAATTGAATTGAAAGCGAAGTGAAATAAATTCAAATTGAATTGAAATTTGAATTGAATAGAAATGGATTTTAAAACGAATTTATAAAGAAGAATTCAATTTTGATTTGAATTGAAATGGAAGTTGAAAATGTTTTTGAAACGAATTCAAAACTATTTATATAATTCGTTTTAAATAGAAATCGACGATATATATATTATATATATATTATATATAATATAATGGCCTGAATAGAACGCGCCGCGCCGCGGCAGTTCGCGAATTTCGACCATTTATTTCAAACGGGCATTACGGGAGATCCGACCGTCGGATTCTCCTAAAACCGGAACCGTTGGGTTCGTATCGAAAAGAGCTTTCTAACGAATGTGAGAAATTTGAAATCTAACGGTTGGATTTGGAGACACGTCCAAATCAAATTCGAAAAAGGTCGCTGTAAGTGCAGTTCGATGGCCATTGATGGAAATCGACCGTACGGGCCTTGATAAAATTATTAAAAATAGTAATAATTTGTGTAAAATCATAAGAAATGATTTGTGAAAGTTTGGGATGAAAAACTCCATATTTGAAAAGATAAAAATAGATTTTTATCGAAATGAACTAGTTTTGAACTAGAATTATAATTCTATTTATTTTTAAATAAATAAATTGAATTTGAAATGGTTTTGAAAATAACCAAAATTTCCAATGATTGGATTGGAGTGGATTTGAATCGAAATTGTCTTCGGAATATTTCGATGTTGGAATTCGTGCCATTACAGGTGTTGTTATGGAAATTTGAAAGATATATATTTATATCGTTATTTCCAATACGACATTTGTTAATCGTAGAATTTGATATTGAATATAAGCCGATATATTTTCTATTCAGAGCCTTATATTGAATATCAAATGGGATTTGGGTTTGCCGTGAATGGTGTCTTCACTAACACTGTTCTTGAACCCAGTTGAGAAAAGATTAAATCTTTTTATTTAGATTTAATGAAGTGTACCAATTAAATGATATTTAATTGGAATTGAATTGATATTGATTTTTGGGTTTATCGTGAACAGTGTTTTAAATAACACTTGTTCTTTAACCCGATAATTAATGAATGTGATTTGGGTTTGTCGTGAATGGTGTCTTCACTAACACTGTTCTTGAACCCAGTTGAGAAAAGATTAAATCTTTTTATTTAGATTTAATGAAGTGTACCAATTAAATGATATTTAATTGGAATTGAATTGATATTGATTTTTGGGTTTATCGTGAACAGTGTTTTAAATAACACTTGTTCTTTAACCCGATAATTAATGAATGTGATTTGGGTTTGTCGTGAATGGTGTCTTCACTAACACTGTTCTTGAACCCAGCTGAGAAAAGATTAAATCTTTTGATTTAGATTTAATGAAGTGTACCAATTAAATAATATTTAATTGGAATTGAATGGATATTGATTTTTGGGTTTATCGTGAACAGTGTTTTAAATAACACTTGTTCTTTAACCCGATAATTAATGGGATGTGACTTTGGGTTTATCGTGAACCGTGTTTTAAATGACACTGATTCTTTAACCCAGTCACAGATTAAAACTAAGTGGAGTTTTAATGAATCTTTAATTAGATTGAAAAGATCGAGAATGGAGTATCACCAGTTTTGCTCTAGGCGATAGTTAAATCTTTAATTAGATTTGAATGTGAAATTTAGAAACTAACTGGCGGTTAGCCAAGCAGAATGGTTTTCTGGATATTGATCTGATGTTGGTTTCGGCCTTCGGGGTTAATATTTGGGGAATTATTCTCTTGATTAATTTACGGTTAGTGACTAATGAATTGGAATGAGGCGTATGTTGTGTTTGTGTAACACTTTTATAAAATATACGCGAGTTATTTGGGAAGACCGGGTTTATCCCATTCTGAATAACTGATACGACGATAAGTCGAAGATGAAGACGATGGTCGAAGACCGGAAGTCTTCACGTCGTTTGGGGGATAACTGATGATCTTGATTGGGCTGTACACCCAAGAAGATGGAAACAGTTAGTGATCGTCCAGACGTACTTGGAGATCGATGGATATGCGGGGTACTAGGTGCCTCCGGTTTCGTTCAGACCCAGAACGGACTTGTAAATGGACTGTGTGTCTGACATCGGATTTCATTCTGTGTGACTGATATCGGTTGCATAGGATGGCTTGCCTGTGTGGCATGCTAAGATGCAAATGATCGAGGCTTCTGTTGAAAAGCAAAGTCTTGTGGTGATGATCAAAGCACGGCCTTTGTGGCGTAGCTTTGTGTAACGTTTACCTCGCGTGTTTCACACCCGGTATGAACCAAAAACGGGAGACGGACCTCAGGGAGGGCATGCGTTTCTTTCTAGCTAGAAGTGGCGTCAGTGGTTTTACACGCCCTGACGAGTTTGACTTATGTGGTTGTGGTTGTTGCGAGGCGCCTCGGTTATATCGGTTTCGGCCGAATGCATTCTGGTCGGCTGACGGACCAGACTTACACCCCATAGGGTGGGGAGACGTAGTGTTCAGGCATAATAATCCACATCGGTGGACCGGCCCTGTCGCTCCAAGGCTTGCCTGCGCGCTTGCCTGAGACATGGGCTAGATTGTCTCGAAGTCGGTGAGGACTATCTTTTGCCTCGGTTCATAGACGGAAATCCAATTTCCAAATACGTGACTTTGCGGTTTTATTTGTAAACCTATATATGGCGACATAGTGGCATGGGACGCTCATGTCGCCTATGATTGATACTTATGATTTGAAGTTGTTTTATACACTATGCACTTATGATAGTATCAAATGATTTGTTTTTAAACGTATCAAGCATTCTTTGGCTGTTATAAGGAAAAACCCTATCCCCCGGCTTGCGTTGCATTGTGTGATAGGACCTGGGTCTTATAACAGCTTCATTTTTCCTTATTTAGCATTGCGCTGTTTGTTTTATGCACTGTGTTCTTGGGAGGAAACCCGTTCCGTGTTATACGGCGTGGTCCCTTGATTTACCTAACTTTAAAAATAAAGATTAACTGTTTTAGTTCTCACACCAGTCACATGACTGACCTGGAGTTTATTGTTTTAACCTAAACTCTGGGTGCCCTTATTTTGACACGGGCAGCTAGTAGTTTTGGTTTTGCAGATTTATATTCACAGGATCCTGGTTTACAGCTGGAACGATATCCGGAAAGCTTTGTATCCGTATATCTTCTTCTAGTTGTGTATTGTATTATTTTCCGCTGCTATGTATTTAAATGTAATTTAAATCTCTGATATTTCTGTGTAGTATTCATTTATACTCTGTATATTCTTGTAATCTGATGCATTGTTGTGATATACAATGAAATGTTCTTCTGTATGCGTTCTGTTTTGTCCTGTTCTCAAACGATAGGGCGTTTCGAACGGCCTGGATCGGTTTAGCGACTGGTTCGGACCGAGCGAAATTCCTTGCCGTCACACCAATTTGAATTGAATCAAATAGAAAACGAATTGAATTTGATTTGAATAGAAAACCAATTTGAATTGAATCGAATAGAAAACGAATTTGAATTGAATCAAATAGAAGACGAATTGAATTTGATTTGAATAGAAAACCAATTTGAATTGAATCGAATAGAAAACCAATTTGAATTGAATCAAATAGAAAACGAATTGAATTTGATTTGAATAGAAAACCAATTTGAATTGAATCGAATAGAAAACGACTTTGAAACCGAATTGAAAACGAATTCAAATTGAATTGAATGCGAATTGAAATGAATTCAAATTGAATTGAAATTTGAATTGAATAGAAATGAATTCTAAGACGAATTTATAAGGAAAGCTTCAATTCTGCTTTGAATTGAAATGGAAGTTGAAATGAATTTTGAAACGAATTTAAAAACTATTTATAAAATTCGTTTTAAATAGAAATCGATGAAATATATATTATATATATTATATATATATATATAATGGCCTGAATAGAACGCGCCGCGCCGCTGCAGTTCGTGAATTTCGACCATTTATTTCAAATAGACATTACGGGAGATCCGACCGTTGGATTCTCCTAAAACCGGAACCATTGGGTTCGTATCGAAAAGAGCTTCCTAACAAATATTAGGAATTTGAAATCTAATGGTTGGATTTGGAGTTACGTCCAAATCAAATTTGAAAAAGGTCGCTGTAAGTGCAGTTCGATGGCCATTGTTGGAAATCGATTGTACGGGCCTTAATAAAATTATTAAAAATAGTAATAATATGTGTAAAATCATAAGAAATGATTTGAGAAAAATTGGGGTGAAAAACTCCATATTTGAAAAGATAAAAATGGATTTTTATCGAAATGAATTAGTTTTGAACTAAATTTAAAACCCAATTATTTTTAAATAAATAAATTAGATTTAAAAAAGGGGTTTAAAATAATAGGAATTTCTAATATATTTGATTGGATTTGAAATGGGTTTATCGTGAACGGTGTTTTAAATAACACTAGTTCTTTAACCCGATAACAAATAGAATGTGATTTGGGTTTGTCGTGAACTGTGTTTTAAATAACACCTAGTTCTTTAACCCAGTAAAAGGAGTTTTAACGAATCTGCAATTAGGTTGAAATGTGAATCTATAATCTAAATTAACAAATTTAGAAATGAGCGAGAATGGAGTATCGCCAGTTTTGCTCCAAAGCGATAGTTAAATCTTTAATTAGATTTGAACGTGAAATAGTAATTAATTTTACCGATAACACCATAGTATTAGATATGGAGTATTACCAGTTTTGCTTCATTGGACGAATAGGTTGGGATTGGGAAATAAAATAAATAATTACTTCGTTGTGGTTTGCTAATCTCGACTAGTTTGGAAAACCATAATTTGGTTTGAAATGACATCCAAAGGAAGATTAAAGGATAAATTTTGAAGAATTTATCTTGGATAAAATTAATGGGAACTTTCCCTGAGAATATGAATTGGAATGAGGCGTATGTTGTGTTTGTGTAACATTCATTTTAATATACGCGGGTTGTTCGGAAAGGCCGGGTTTATACCCATTCTGAATAACCGATTTGACGATATGTCGAAGATGAAGACGGTGGTCGAAGACCGGAAGTCTTCACATCGCTTGGATGATTACTGATGATCCTGATTGGGCAGTACACCCAAGAGGATGGAAATAGTTGGTGGTCGTCTAGACGTACTTGGAGATGGATGGATATGCGAGGAAAGTGCATCCGGTTTCGTTCAGACCCAGAATGGACTTGTAAATGGATTGTGTGTCTGACATTGGATTTTATTCTGTGTTGATTGATTTCTATTAAATATACATCTGTTTGGCGGCGGAGAATTTATTCTTTTTCTTAACGCCCTTCTCTGAGACGTACGAGCTCAGAGGTTGTATATAGATAGACATCAGTCGCATGGCATGAATTGCCTGTGTGGCACGCTAAGATGCAATGATCAAGGCTTTTGTTGAAAAGAAAAGTCTTGTGGTTGATGATCAAAGCACGACCTACGTGGCAGCTTTGTGTATAACGTGAATTCGCGAGCCTCACACCTCGGTATGAGTTAAAAACGGGATACGGACTGCAGGGAGAGCACGATGTTTCTTTCTAGCTTTGGTGGTGTCAGTGACTTAGCAGCCCTGACATTGATATACTTTTCACCTTTGTGGTTGGTGGATGAGGCGCCTCGATTATAGGTCTGTAAGGACCGGGAAACGTGTGTTCAGGAATACTAATCCTCTAACGTAAGTGAGGACCGACCCTGAAGCATCCAGGGGTTGCCCAGAGTGCGTAGCCCTGGGACATTTGCTATAGTGTCTCGAACGCGGAGAGGAGCTTGCCCCTTGCCTCGACTCATGACGGAAGTCCAATTTCCAATACGTGATATTGCTGTTTTAATTGTAGAACTAGTATGGCGACATGATATATGGTACCCATGCCGTCTATGATTTATATTTATGATTGAAATTGTTTTGACACTATGCACTTATTATAGTATCAAATGATTTGTTTTAATCGTACCAAGCATGTTTGGCTATTATAAGGGAAAACCCTATCGTCCGGCTTGCGTTGCATTGTGTTATGGGACCTCGGTCTTATAATAGCTTCATTTTTGAAAAAGCATTGCGCTGTTTATTCTATGCACTAGTATTCTAGGGAGGAAACCCGTTCCGTGTTATACGGCGTGGTCCCTTGAATTACTCTCTTTTTAAAGTAAAGCTTTAAATAACTGTTTTAGTTCTCACACCAGTCACATGACTGACCTGGAGTTTATTGTTTTAACCTAAACTCTGGGTGCCCCTATATTCCGCCCGGGCAGCTAGTAGTTTTGGTTTTGCAGATTTATATTCACAGGATCCTAGTTTATAGCTGGAATGATATCCGGAAAGCTCTGTATCCGTATATCACCTTCAGTTGTGCTTTGTATTATTTTCCGCTGCTATGAAATTTATTGTAATCTCTGATATTTATCGAATGTAATTTATTCATTTAAACTCTGTATATTCTTGTATCTGATGGAATTGTTGTAAAAACTACGAAATGTTCTTCAGTCTGCGTTCTTTTTTGTCTTGTCCTCACAGTAATTCGTTCTTTCTCATCTCTTCAGAGACCGGGAAAGTTCGGGTCGCTACAGTTGGTATCAGAGCTTTGGTTTACAGAGCTTGAGAACAAGGCACATTAGAACCATACGAAAGAATTCATCAGATATTGGATTAGTAATATCCAATTAGAATGACTCGTTAGAGACAGGATCAGTAGTATCCTAGAACGGGTGTGAAGAGTATATTTTTCAAAAGAAAACAATTTTGTTTTGAAAATTTAAATCGTTTTAAACGTATTTGATTATTTATTTATTTTGAATTTGGACAATCTAGTATATAAAGGTTTTGCATATACGCGTCATGAACGTATATTCGAAGTTTTAATATATTGGATAGATATGGAATCACATTCTAGTCGCCCGGAGACGGTACTGATAATTGTCATGACATCATCAGTATTTATGTTCGTGTTTCGAAGGTGTGATATCTATATATTTCCATTAGACTGGTGTGAGAACCAAAACTATTATAGCTAGAACACTTTGTTGTGATTGGCATCAAAAACATGATTTTTTGTATATATATCAAAATTATCCATTTGAAACTCTAACCCACTAATTGATCGATGATTGTGTTGTTTGTTTATTTGTTTGATAATTTTGAACCATTATGCAAAATTGCATCAAATATTGAATTGTATTAGAAATTGGTCGCATTTGCTTGCATATACATATACTTACATTGAACAGGTCATAGCAAGGAGGCTAGAGCAGAGAATAAAATTTGTTTGCCCGACAAATAGTTGCATATTTACTACATAATTTACTGTTTTGTTTGGATGATGATGATTTTATGAGCCTATTGGCGTTTTCTTTTTATTTTTGAGATCAGAAGGCCTGTATGGCAATTTCGGGATTTTCTCGTGGCTCCCGGTGCAGGGGAGGTTATGGCGAATTTTTTCAAAAATTTAGGGTGTTAGCCAAAATTTTGAAGTTTTGGAAATTCTCAGAAACTGAAAAGTTGGAGAATGGAAGCCAGAACGAACGTAGAGTTGATTAATCAAACCACTTTCGACTTTGTTCCTTTTCGGGGACGAAAAGTTTTAAGTGGGGGAGATTGTAATAACCCGGAAATTCTGAACCAGTTTAAAATTTTTATTTTGGCAATTTTAGCGAATTTTGAATATTTAAAATGAATTATTTTAAATAATATCGATAAGAAATTTATTTTGAATATAATTAGAACGTATATATTATATACGCCGTCGTTAGAATATAAATAATTATTTATAATTATAAATAGAATTGAAAATGGCGCGGTAGTTCGATAATTCGATTTCAAACTTCAATTGAATGTACCGGGTGCAAAACAATCCGAATTTTAGTGAAACCAAAAACATTAGGATTTAATTGAGAATATCTTTCCAACGAATCCGAAAAATCAAAATTTCATAGCGGGAATCAAAAGATATGTCCAGTTGAAAATTCTGAATAGTCGCTATGGAATTCAGGCCCTTAAAAATTGAAATTTTGCAAACGACCTTGGATTTCGACGAAACCACTTTTGTTGGATCCGTGATGTTAAGTTATTTCTAGGTTTCAAATTTCATAATTTTTCGAATCAATATGTGAGCGTGGCAAAGGAAAACGCGTTTGACCAGTTTCAGTTGATTTTAATCGACTGGAAATTGGCCATTTTTCTAACGGTCTCAGAATTCGACGAAACTAGTTTTGTTAGGACCGTATCGTCAATACGAAGCTAGAAAATATTTTTCTGTAATTTTTAGAGTTAGTATGTGACCCCGGTAATTTGAAATGTACGTTTAAAATTCAATATAGTGATTTAAATGTAAATTTAACGAAAACTGATTGTAACAGCCGAATCAGCCTACGATACATATCCCATTGTGTTCGGAATGGGTGTAAAACGCTATGGACGACAGGCGGTGGGCCTTGTTTCGAGGTCGATAGAAAAAGTTACTTTATGTAAATAAAAATTTAAATTAAATAAAAAATTATCTTCCTCTCCTTTTATCAGCTGCCCCCCCCCCTCCCCCCCCCCCCCCCGTCTATACTTCAAATCGATCTCAGAAAAGAAAAAAAAGAGATAAATTGCTCCACCAGCGATCGAACACCACGACGCGCCGCCCACCGCCCTACCCACCACCGTCGACGGAAGTCTCCCCCCCCCCCCCTAGCGGCCGCACCGCCTGACCCTGCTTCCCTCCCTTCGACGTCCTCCTCTTCCCCTGAACCCCCAAATCAAGCCTACTTGAACCCGCGCCCTCAGCCCCCGACCACCGCACAAAACCCTAGCCCACCATCGCCTGGCCTAGCACCACCGTGCTGTCGCCCCCTCCTCTTCTTCCCCTCCCTTCTTCTTCCTCCTCCCCCTTGCTCTTCGTCGACCGAAACGCCCAGACCCCCCCACCCCAAACATTCACTGTAAGTTTTATTAATTTCATTTATTTGTTTATTTTTGTTTTAATTCATTTTAAATGTTTAGCATAGTTTAAATGAAATTAGCTTTGTGTTTTTTTAAAGAAATTAGCTTGATTTTTCGAATAGAAAGATTAGTTTTTTTCGAATAGAAAAAAAATAGGATTTTTAAAGAATTAAAAATATGATTTTTATATTTTTAAAGTATTAAAAATATAGTCTTTACTATATAGAAGATGTAAAAATATAATTTTTATATTTTTAAAGTACAAAAAATAGGATTTTTATATTTTGAAAGTATTAAAAATATAATTTTTATTAGGTAGAAGATGTAAAAATATGATTCTTGTTTATGTAGAGAATTAGAAATATCATCTAAATATGTGTAGAAAAATAAAAATGTGATTTTTATAAGGATATTTTTTTTTTTGAAAAGGCGAAATCTATATTTTTGAAAAGGCGAAATCTTTATTTTTATAAAGGCGAAATCTTTATTTTTATACAGGTGAAATCTATATTTTTGAAAAGGCGAAATCTATATTTTTGAAAAGGCGAAATCTATATTTTTGAAATGGAATTTTTATCTATATGACATCGTAGTAAAAATTTGATTTTTATATATTGAATAGTATAGTAAAAATTCGATTTTTATATATTGAATAGCAAAGTAAAAATTCGATTTTTATATATTGAATAGCGAAGTAAAAATTCGATTTATACATATGTAGTGGCAACAACAACGAAGATGACAAGAATGTGATAACGATGAAGATTTCTATCAAAGAAGAGTCAAGATGATTGGATAGCTATTGGTGAGAATTTCTCACTCTTCAATTTCTTTTCTAGTTATATATACATACTAGGATGCAGACGGTGCTTAGTAGCACCCGACACAATCGTCTACAGACCATGGACTTGTTTGTTTGGTTGCATAAATTAGTTGGATGATTTGATTTGAATTTGGTTCTTTGGTGAATTTGATTGATGTGTGAATGGCGTGGGCCTTCACTAGACCGGGGATAAGGCTAGGCCTCGTCCCGTTTCTAGTATCGTGCCGTTATGCCGTCGAAAATTTCTAAAATATGTTAGAAAAATAAAAATATCAATTTTATTGAATAAATGAACTGAATAGAAATTCATGTGTTAAAATAAAATGTTTTGTCGTTCAAAATATAATTTTTAGCGTGAATGTGAATAAATAAATATTTATAAACAAATCGACCGATTTGTTTATATACACTGATTTGACTGATATTGATTAGGTCGATAAATTTTACACATCGCCCAACTGCACAAATAAAATCTGTGTTTGATTGTTTGAAACCCCACACGGGTGTTGGGATGAAATTTGACGTTCACTCATCCTGATTGATTAAATATGTCGATCGATTGATTGACAGGCTGTTATAAGCGTTAGATATCTATATTTGATGCTTATACAGTGTAATGCACTTTGGTTGATGGTTGATTATTTTTCAATGCTATCATATACGTGTGATGTATGAAAATCCATATAATTAATATTATATGGTGATTGATTGGGCCTCATTCCAATTTAGAAGATAAAGAATAATATAAAATAAAGGTTCATGTGTTGACTGTACTCATCCGTTGAGATTAGTCATGTGTTGAACGAAATATTTAATAATAAAATTTACTTCTTTATCAATATAAAATAAAGGTTCATGTGTTGACTGTACTCATTCGTTGTGATTAGTCATGTGTTGAACGAAATATTTTAATAATAAAATTTACTTCTTTATCAATATAAAATAAAGGTTCATGTGTTGACTGTACTCATCCGTTGAGATTAGTCATGTGTTGAACGAAATATTTTTATAATAAAATTTACATCTTTATCAATATAAAGTAAAGGTTCATGTGTTGACTGTACTCATCCATTGAGATCAGTCATGTGTTGAACGAAACATTTTAATAATAAAATATACATCTTTATCATATTTAAAATTAGAACTACTTCACGGTGGAGTCTAATTGAAAATCAAACGATAGATACCCAAATTTTATAAGATATTTTAAATAACAAAAATAGCCACACGTGGACAGTACTCATTCGTTGAGATTAGTCGTGTGTGGAGAAAAAAAAGGATAAATATTCATTTGTTGAGTAGAATATTTGAAAATAGAATTATATTAAGCCGTGTTGATTAGATTAACGCCATTTTGACGTGAACGATATTTATATCGATTTTATTCATTTCGAAATGAATTGAATTGAAAACGATTTCGAAATAAATTGAATTGAAAACGATTTCGAAATGAATTGAATTGAAAACGATTTCGAAATGAATTGAATTGAAAACGATTTCGAAATGAATTGAATTGAAAACGATTTCGAAATGAATTGAATTGAAAACGATTTCGAAACGAATCAAATAGAAAACGAATTGAATTTGATTTGAATAGAAAACCAGTTTGAATTGAATCGAATAGAAAACCAATTTGAATTGAATCAAATAGAAAACGAATTGAATTTGATTTGAATAGAAAACCAATTTGAATTGAATCGAATAGAAAACCAATTTGAATTGAATCAAATAGAAAACGAATTGAATTTGATTTGAATAGAAAACCAATTTGAATTGAATCAAATAGAAAACCAATTTGAATTGAATCAAATAGAAAACGAATTGAATTTGATTTGAATAAAAAACCAATTTGAATTGAATCGAATAGAAAACCAATTTGAATTGAATCAAATAGAAAACGAACTGAATTTGATTTGAATAGAAAACCAATTTGAATTGAATCGAATAGAAAACGACTTTGAAACCGAATTGAAAACGAATTCAAATTGAATTGAATGCGAATTGAAATGAATTCAAATTGAATTGAAATTTGAATTGAATAGAAATGAATTCTAAGACGAATTTATAAGGAAAGCTTCAATTCTGCTTTGAATTGAAATGGAAGTTGGAATGAATTTTGAAACGAATTTAAAAACTATTTATAAAATTAGTTTTAAATAGAAATTGACGAAATATATATTATATATATATATATATATAATGGCCTGAATAGAACGCGCCGCGCCGCGGCAGTTCGTGAATTTCGACCATTTATTTCAAACAGACATTACGGGAGATCCGACCGTCGGATTCTCCTAAAACCAGAACCGTTGGGTTCGTATCTAAAAGAGCTTCCTAACGAATACTAGGAATTTGAAATCAAACGGTTGGATTTGGAGTTACGTCCAAATCAATTTTGAAAAAGTTCGCTGTAAGTGCAGTTCGATGGCCATTGTTTTGTACGGGCCTTAATAAATTTATTAAAAATAGTAATAATTTGTGTAAAATCATAAGAAATGATTTGAGAAAAATTGGGGTGAAAAACTCCATATTTGAAAAGATAAAAATGGATTTTTATCGAAATGAATTAGTTTTGAACTAAATTTAAAACCCAATTATTTTTAAATAAATAAATTAGATTTAAAAAAGGGGTTTTAAATAATCGGAATTTCTAATATATTTGATTGGATTTGAAATGGGTTTATCGTGAACGGTGTTTTAAATAACACAAGTTCTTTAACCCTATAACAAATAGAATGTGATTTGGGTTTGTCGTGAACTGTGTTTTAAATAACACCTAGTTCTTTAACCCAGTAAAAGGAGTTTTAACGAATCTGCAATTAGGTTGAAATGTGAATCTATAATCTAAATTATCAAATTTAGAAATGAGCGAGAATGGAGTATCGCCAGTTTTGCTCCAAAGCGATAGTTAAATCTTTAATTAGATTTGAATGTGAAATGGTAATTAATTTTACCGATAACACCATAGTATTAGATATGGAGTATTACCAGTTTTGCTTCATGGGATGAATAGGTTGGGATTGGGAAATAAAATAAATAATTACTTCGTTGTGGTTCGCTAATCTCGACTAGTTTGGAAAACCATAATTTGGTTTGAAATGACATCCAAAGGAAGATTAAAGGATAAATTTTAAAGAATTTATCTTGGATAAAATTAATGGGAACTTTTCCCTGAGAATATGAATTGGAATGAGGCGTATGTTGTGTTTGTGTAACATTCGTTTTAATATACGCGGGTTGTTCGGAAAGGCCGGGTTTATACCCATTCAGAATAACCGATTCGACGATATGTCGAAGATGAAGACAGTGGTCGAAGACCAGAGGTCTTCACATCGCTTGGATGATTACTTGTGATCCTGATTGGGCAGTACACCCAAGAGGATGGAAATAGTTGGTGGTCGTCTAGACGTACTTGGAGATGGATGGATATGCGAGGAAAGTGCCTCCGGTTTCGTTCAGACCCAGAACGGACTTGTAAATGGATTGTGTGTCTGACATTGGATTTTATTCTGTGTTGATTGATTTCTATTAAATATACATCTGTTTGGCAGTGGAGAATATATTCTTTTTCTTAACACCCTTCTCTGAGACGTACGAGCACAGAGGTTGTATATCGATAGACATCAGTCGCATGGCATGAATTGCCTGTGTGGCACGCTAAGAAGCAATGATCAAGGCATCTGTTGAAAAGCAAAGTCTTGTGGTTGATGATCAAAGCACGACCTACGTGGCAGCTTTGTGTATAACGTGAATTCACGAGCCTCACACCTCGGTATGAGTTAAAAACGGGATACAGACTACAGGGAGAGCACGACGTTTCTTTCTAGCTTTGGTGGTGTCAGTGACTTACCAGCCCTGACATTGATATACTTTTCACCTTTTTGGTTGTTGGATGAGGCGCCTCGATTATAGGTCTGTAAGGACCGGGAAACGTGTGTTCAGGAATACTAATCCTCTAACGTAAGTGAGGACCGGCCCTGAAGCATCCAGGGGTTGCCCAGAGTGCGTAGCCCTGGGATATTTGCTAGAGTGTCTCGAACGCGGAGAGGAGCTTGCCCCTTGCCTCGACTCGTGACGGAAGTCCAATTTCCAATACGTGATATTGCGGTTTTAATTGTAGAACTAGTATGGCGACATGATATATGGTACCCATGCCGTCTATGATTTATATTTATGATTGAAATTGTTTTGACACTATGCACTTATTATATTATCAAATGATTTGTTTTAATCATACCAAGCATGTTTGGCTATTATAAGGGAAAACCCTATCCTCCGGCTTGCGTTGCATTGTGTGATGGGACCTGGGTCTTATAATAGCTTCATTTTTGAAAAAGCATTGCGCTGTTTATTCTATGCACTAGTATTCTTGGGAGGAAACCCGTTCCGTGTTATACGGCGTGGTCCCTTGAATTACTCCCATTTTAAAGTAAAGCTTTAAATAACTGTTTTAGTTCTTACACCAGTCACATGACTGACCTGGAGTTTATTGTATTAACCTAAACTCTGGGTGCCCCTATTTTCCGCACGGGCAGCTAGTAGTTTTGGTTTTACAGATTTATATTCACAGGATCCTGGTTTACAGCTGGAATGATATCCGGAAAGCTCTGTATCCGTATATCACCTTCAGTTGTGCTTTGTATTATTTTCCGCTACTATGAAATTTATTGTAATCTCTGATATTTATCGAATGTAATTTATTCATTTATACTCTGTATATTCTTGTATCTGATGGAATTGTTGTAAAAAAAATGAAATGTTCTTCAGTCTGCGTTCTGTTTTGTCTTGTCCTCACAGTAATTCGTTCTTTCTCATCTCTTTGGAGACCGGGGAAGTTCGGGTCGCTACAGCTTTGGTTACCCCGGCTCCACTTATTGAGTTTTCGCCAACTTTGAAATGATTAGTCACTGGCGTAGCTTCCTTAGCAACATTGTCGGTTTTGCTTGTAGTCTTCATTGACTTAGCCATTACTTTGGAGAGGGCTTTGAATTTGGAAGAGAATTTGTCGATTGGCCTAGATCTTAGGTTTAGAGAATCTATTATAGAAGTAGGCTAAGAACTTCAATGGTAGGCTCTTAAGTTTGAGACAAATGCGAACATGGACCCACGGTGGGCGCCAAATGTTTAAATCGAAATTAGTTCAAACACCAAAGGTGCTCTTAAGGCACTTCACCAAATGGTTAGATTAGAAAATGGAGCCAAACGTAATTCAATATAAAGTTCAAAAAGTAAAGAACAACGAAATTTTGGAGTGGTTTGGTCAATTTAGACCTACGCCCACTATGGAGGAGATTTGCATTATCATTTCGGGATTTACAAAGTATATGAATTCTCTCTTTACATTCATTTCTCTATTTTATCTCTCTTTATGATTTAAATTTCACTTGAATTTGCAAAGGAAGTGCGATCTTTTGCTTTGTGATGGTGGTTGTATGAATCTTCAATCACTTTAGGAATTGAGCGATCTTCATGGATTCCATAGCGATTTAGCGTTAGATTTAGGTTTTAGAGTGGATTAGCAGAGAGTAGAGATCACTTGAATTGTATCAGAGAGATTTCTAATGTAGTTTGAAGGAGATTTGATCTATTTGTTGTTGGAGAGATGTGAATTGATCCTTGGAAGCAATTAATGAAGAGAGCTACAAATATGGTGGCACTTCGTGGTAGGAATAAAATTCGGTCCCCCTTATGTGTGAATTATGGGGGTATTTATAGGAAGGGTTAGAGTGTAGTGGCAACGTTGTAAATAAGTGTGTTACTTCCCCCGCAAGAAATGCCTTGGACCTAAAGACTTATTTTCCTAATATCACATGCGACATCAATCCTCCAACGCCATACGAGATGGCTCCCCTGTACTAGTGTGCAGCATGAATTAGAGCCATATGAATCGTTCTGCACGGCTGGCCACCACTAGATCTCGTGGTCCCCATGCTCCATATAATATGGATTAACCTACCACATACACTTATTCTAAAATGACATGCCTACTACTTGGTATTGGAATGTAACGATTCGGATTTCTCCCGGACCTAATCGATCCCTAAATCTACCAAGACCATTCGAAAACTCGAATACGCTAACTCTGGGCATACAACACATCAGAACGAATATCAGCAGACTTTTATAAACATCATAATGATGTTACATCAGAGTACAGAATATATCAAAGTACATTGAATTATATTACAGCGGAAGATTAAATTACATTAAATTTAATACTGTGCAGCGGAAACAAATAAACTAATACAGCGGATGACTATCGATGCTCTGGACACAGATTTAAGCTTCGATCCATAATCCTGCTCAAAATATCTGCAAAATAAGCTACTCGACTGCCCATTTGGAAAATATGGGCACCCGAGTTTGCAAGTGAAACAAACTACAGGTCAGTCATGGGACTGGTATGAGAAATCTTACTTAACCTATTTAATAATAAGGCTAATCATGGGACCATGTCGCTAACACGGAACGGGTTTACTCCATTGGATTGGCAGTGCATAAATTATATAAATTTTATTCAAAACAACAGAATGATTTTAGAAAAATGAAATTATTATAAGACTCAAGTCCCATCACACAATGCAACGCAAACAGGAGGATAGAGTTTTACCTTCTAATGATCAAACATGCTTGATACGTAGAAAATACTATTTTAATATTATTATTAGTGTCTAATCAGTTTGAAATACTTCAAAGTATATGTATCAATCCTAGACGGCATAGTACCCCATCCTACTATGTCGCCATATATAGGTTTACAATCAAAACCGTAGTGTCGTATTGGAAATTGAGTTTCCATCACGAGTCAAGGCTAGGGACGATCTCCTTATCGATTCAAGACACTCTAGCAATGTCTCAGGACACGGACGCTGGCGAGCCCTTGGATCCTCTAAGGTCGGTCCACAAATACTTTAGTGGATTAGTTATGCCTGAACACACGTTTCCCGGTCCTGTTGAACCTATAAAGTGGTCACTATCAACCAATATAACCGAGGCGCCTCATTCCATCATCCACATAAGTAAAAAAATGCCAGAGCTTGTAAAACATCGACACCACTTCTAGCTAGAAAGAAACGCATGCACTCCTTGGGTCCCTTGTCCCGTTTCTGACTCTTACCGGGGTATGAGGCTCGCGAAGTAACGCTATACACAAAGCTACGCCTAAATAGGCCGTGCTTTGATCATCAACCACAAGGCTCTGCTTTTCAACAAAAGCCCTGATCATTTGCATCTTGGCATGTCACATTGACAATCCACGACATGCGATTAATAACTACCAATATATACCCTTTGAGCTCGTGCGTCTCAGAGAAGGGTGTTAAGCAAGAGAATAAGTTCTCCGCCACCAACATATATATATATATATATATATATTAAACAGAAATCAACTTACATGGAATGAAATCCAATGTCAGACACACATCCATTTACAAGTCCGTTCTAGGTCTGAACGAAATCGGAGACACCTTATTCGTCGTCCCGTATGTCCAATACGGAAGAGAGGTGCTCGCATACCCGGACAATCAACAAGTACGTCCGGACAAACTACCATTTTTAACCCTTTACTCGGAGCTAACCAATGCTGGGCAGCAGTAGTCGTCCATTCGATGTGAAGATCGCTGGTCTTCAATCACCGTCTTCATCTTCGACTCGTAATCGTCGTAGTAATTATTCGGAATGGTTTAAACCCGGTCTTTCCGAATAACTTGCGTATTTTATAATCAAAAATCAAGTGTTATAAAAACACACCATACGCCTCATTCCAACTCAGAATATTCTTTTAATAAGATATTCATATTATTTGGGAAAAGGTTCCCATTAATTTTATCAAAAATAAATTCTTTTGAATTTAATCTATGTAACGACCCACATTCTATGCATCGGAAGATCATAGAATATTTCTTTCTTTCTCATGTGAAGTCGTATGGTCGTGTACTTTTGGGGAAAGACTATTGTGGTCATTTCCCATATTCATGATTTTTGCCGATTTTTTAAATGACCGTTTTGCCCCTAGCTGATCTTGTTTCGGCCAAAACTTTTTATTGAAAAGGAGTTTTGATCTGAAACCACTTCCATTGGATTCAAATGATGGTTTACATTTCCGTAGAGTGGTCACATGTGAAAAAAGGACTTACCGATTGGGAGATATGGCTGAAATAAAGTTTGGAAGGTGAAAAACTGCTTAACCGGGCCAAATAAGGTGATTAGTGAATGGTCTGATAACCCTTTTCGGGATTAGGGTTATGGGGAGGCTGAAATAGTTAGGTTTTCATTCTGTTTTAGTTTTCTAGCCGCCGTTTACCCCTTAGAAAGTCTAACAATAGCCTCCACCTTCTATTTTCGTCCCTAATCACTCTGTAATCAAGGATTAAGTGAATCTACGTCAACGTAAGGAGAAATAGCACCAAAGCAAGGTTGGACCTGATGTTAGACATCAGTATTCGCCCAAATCATTGGAGTTTCAGTTCTGAAAGTTCTATTTGTGGCCAAGGTGGGTGATTAGCATTGTTTTTACACTAATTACAGTTAATTAGGGTGACTAGTGTTAATTAACGAAATTATACATGATTTAGTTCTGGAGAAATATTTATAAATTTTGAAATATTGTTTTAGATCTCTGTCAGAAATTTGGATTAGTTTGGTTAAGTTTCGCTAATCCTACTGTTAATTATTGTTAAACATGACTAAGGGGAAAGTAAGAGTTTTTGGGTATATTTGATCCATTTTACATGCTATAATTATTATTTTGGTGCTTAGTGTTGACTCTCTATGTTGCTATTACTTTATGGTATGCTTTGTGATTGATTAGAAAAGTTAGAATGGTCGAAAACGCCATCGTATGGCGTAAAACATCCTTTGGAAAAGTTGCAGGAACCGGATCAGATCGCCCCTTCTCCGACCCGACCCTTTCGTGAGACCCCCCCTTCACGAGCCATCTCCACGAGCCAAAGCACAAATCGACCAGATGAATCTCTCCATGAAGCAGGTCACGAACTGTGGGCCACCTACCCTCACCACGAACCAAGCATGATGTCACGACATGAAGCTTGGTCACGACCTGAACCGACCTGGAGCATGCACGACCGAATCG
Source organism: Allium sativum (assembly GCA_030737875.1). Lineage (NCBI taxonomy): Eukaryota > Viridiplantae > Streptophyta > Magnoliopsida > Asparagales > Amaryllidaceae > Allium > Allium sativum. The sequence goes on along the minus strand of CM060918.1, from coordinate 432,135,017 downwards.
AACCAGTGTGGTACCACGACTCAGCTTGGGGTACCACGACCCGATCCTATGATGATTATGGTTTAGTTTTCCAGTGTTGTTGTTGGTCACTACTTTGGGCATTAGTAGTGCACCTTTTTCTTTGTGTTAGAGACAGTATGTTGGAGTTGTAATAAGCTATATTTTGAATTTCCGCTGCTATGATGATTATGGTTTAGTTTTCAGCTTATGCACTGTCTCGCCTGTTTTATGTCAAGTATGCTATTATTATATTTTATCCCATGCGCTGTGAGATATACCACAGGTTCCTTGTGTTGAGTCATCGCTTTAATCCCTTTCCTCTCCTTTTCTTTGGCGACCGTCCCGTGCTGGTCGGGCACTGACACAACGCGTTTCATGGGAAATGTCGGCTTGTCCGCGGCGGGCCGTCATATTTGGTATCAGAGCTCCAGGTTGCGTAGTTAACCTAGGGGAAGACATTAGGGAGAAATAGTATACGTAGATGAGAGCGCGTATATGTGATATTTTGGTTTTCAAAAACTATATATATATAAACTATTATTATGTCTAAGGATGAAGTCGCATTGCACTGGCACCACAAAGGAGACGGTTAATCGTGTTCTCTTTACAGATTGAATGATGAGCCGATATACGAGGAGTATGGGTTCAGGAGAAAATAATAGGAATGTTCCTGATATGAGGACAATGTTTACTACCTTCATACGAGAAATGCTTAGGGATGCTCGGGGAGCAGTTCCTAATGCTGCGAATGGTAATGGTGCAATAGTGCAGGCGCCTAGGGCCGACTTCGCTAAGCTAAACAAGGATTATAATAGTCTTGGTGGGAAGCCATTCCACGGAACGTAGTCGGCTACAGAAGTTCAGGATTGGCTTGATAGTTGTGAGCGTATCTTCGAGGATCTAGGAATCGAAGACGCAATGAAGAGGAAGCTAGCGTCCCGTCAGCTGCAAGGAAGGGCTATGAATTGGTGGAATGCTATTAAGGCAGCTACGCCAGAGGATCAAGTTACTTGAAATTAGTTTAAGACTCGTTTAGTGATAAGTTTATCCCAGCTGCTCAAAAATCTGAGTTGTCTAGGAAATTTCTGGAGCTTAAGCAGAATGGTAGGGCAGTCTCGGAGTACATTGCAGAGTTCGATACTTTATCCAAGTATGGATTATCCCTTATCGACAATGTCGAGAAGAACAAAGAGAAGTTCATAACTGGCTTGGATGGGCACTTGGGGGAAAGACTTATAAACCACATCGATGAGACGTTTGAATACATTGTGGGAAAGGCATTGAGATCGGGTAGTCTTTCCCTAATTCAAAGACCGAAGTTGTTGTTGTATCTATAGGAGAGCCAAAACCGCAAGCAGGTGGTGGAGGCAAGAATAATTCTTAGAATAAGAGGAAGCAGAACCAAGCTAAGGATGGTCAGAAAAAGAGTAAGAAAGATGTTGAGTGCTTTAGCTGTGGAAAAAACGGCCATTATGCCAAAGAATGTCTAGTAAAGCCGGCGGACAGAAAGTGCTTTAATTGCGGCCAAGCGTGACATCACAAGGATGATTGTCCATACTGGGACAGGAAGTGCTTTAATTGCGGACAGAAAGGTATTTCCCTAAAGAGAAGCAGATTGTGAAAGCATATGCTATCAATGTTGTTCCTTCTTCGTCGAATGCCCCAACTGCGGCGGAGAAGGGAAAGAATGTTGTTATACGCTTTATGATGTTCCAGTTAGAGTGTTGTTTGATACCGCGGCTTCCCATTCCTTCATATCTAGTGAACTGGTAGATAGGTTGGGATTGGAGCCCGAGATAGTCGATAGACCTTTAGTTGTGACAAACCCGATTGGTGGTTCAACTAGCCTTAGTATGATTTGCTGTAATGTGGTCTTATTGAGTCATGGATGTATGTTTGTTTGTGATTGCTTTGTTGGCTTTACTGGGTTTGGAATTATTTTGGGAGTTGATTGGCTCCAAAGGTATGGAGTGGTGGTAGACTGTGAGGGCTTTTTCGTGATAGTTAGAGCGGATGATGGGCGGAGGGTAGTGTTTGGTGGTCTACCCAGTGATGGGGTAATGGCTAGTTTTCTAAATTCCCTCGACATCCCGCATGATGAGTTGTCAGATGTGCCCATGGCTGGCCAGTATCCGGATGTCTTCGAGGAAGTGACCAGACTTCCACCACACTGAGAGATTGAGTTTCGTATTGATTTAGTGAAAGATGCCAGACCTATAGTGATGCCAATTCGTCGTATGGCACAAAGGTAGCAGCGAGAGCTCGAGCTGCGAATGAGCGATCTTTTGAAGAAAGGATTTATCTGAAGAAGTGTTTCTGAGTGGGGAGCACCAGTTGTGTTTGCTACCAAGGCAGATGGTTCCCTTCGATTGTGTGTAGACTACCGCGAGTTGAATAAGGTGACGAGGAAGAATAAGTATCCTCTACAACGGATAGATGGTTTATTTGATCAGTTGAGTGGCACGAGAGTGTTCTCTCAGTTGGATCTCGCGACAGGTTTTCATCAGCATAGAGTGGAAGCTGAGAGTATAGCTAAAATGGCATTTCGGACGCCGTCTGGATTTTATGTGTGGTTGGTCATGCCATTTGGGTTGACCAATGCACCAGCATATTTTGTGGATCTTATGAATAGGGTATTCAGAGATCAACTGAATAAGTTTGTTCTTGTGTTCGTGGATGATATCTTGGTTTATTTGAGGACAGAGGAAGAACACAAGGAACATTTGAGGATAGTGATGGAGGTGTTGAGGAAACACCAATTGAAAGTGAAATTTTCTAAGTGTCACTTCTGGAGGAGGGAAGTGAGATTCTTGGGCCATGTTGTTTCTGAAAGTGGTATTGCCGTGGACCCTGCGAAGGTGGCTACGGTACAGGATTGGTCTATGCCCAAGAATGCAACAGACGTAAGAAGTTTCTTGGGGTTAGCTGGATATTATCGTAAGTTTATCCAACACTTCTCCAAGATAGCGACACCGTTGACTCAGTTGACCAAGAAGAATCAAGCTATTGTCTAGGACGAAAAGTGCGAGAATGCATTCAAGAGTCTAAAGGAAAAGTTGACATGTGCACCAGTGTTAGTCATTCCTAAGGGGAATGAAGGGATGATGGTATATACAGATGCATGTGGTACCGGACTAGGTGCAGTATTGATGCAAGGGGTAGGGTTGTAGTTTATGCAAGTCGACAACTGAAACCGCACGAGAAAAGATATCCTACCCATGATTTGGAATTGGCAGCGATCATATTCGCGTTGAAGATAGGGAGACACTATCTCTTGGGAGAAAGATTTGAGTTGTTTACTGATCATAAATTGTTAAAGTATCTTTTCTCCCAAAAGGATTTGAATCTTTATCATCAGAGATGGTTAGAGTTCTTGGCTTCGTATAATTTTGATATCGCATATACACCAGGAAAAGGCAATGCGGTAGCCGATGCATTGAGTAGGAGACATGCCCACTTTGATTGAGCGGATTGGTTCCAGTCAGAGGGACGATCCTAACTTATTGGAAATCATCTGCAAATTAGAGATGGGTATCGATGAGGAGATGGACAAGTATGGGCTTGATCGAGACGGATGGTTTCGAAAGAATGGAAGGATAGTTGTACCCAGTGTGAATGGATTGAGAGATGAAGTGCTTAGAGAGTGTCATCACTCAAAGCTGACCATACACCCCGTTGGTAACAAAATGTATCGAGACATGAAGCAGACCTACTACTGGGAAGGAATGAAAAGAGACGTTGAGAAGTTTATATCCAAGTGCATGAATTGCCAGCTAGTTAAAGATGAGCAAAAGAAGCCTAGTGGTTTGTTGCAGCCATTAGAAATTCCCGAATGGAAATGGGAACAAGTCTAAATGGATTTCATTGACGGTTTACCCGAGACTAGATCAAGACATGATAGTATTTGGGTAATTGTAGATCTATTGACCAAGAGTGCAAGGTTCATACCAGTCAAGTCAAATAGAACGATAGCTAAGTTAGTTGAACTGTATATGAAATGGATAGTGAGATTTCATGGAGTACCAAAAGGCATTGTGAGTGACCGAGATCCATTGTTTACTAGTGGATGTTGGAGAAGCTTATAAGAGGCTTTAGGATCGGAATTACATCTCAATACCGCGTATCATCCTCAAACCGACGTTCAGACAGAGAGGGTGAATCGAGTATTAGAAGATATTTTGAGAGCTTTTGTATTGGATTTTGTTGGATCATCGGATGACCATTTACATCTAGTAGAGTTTGCATATAATAACAGTTATCAATCCAGTATTGGTATGGCTCCATTTGAAGCTTTGTACGGAAGACCATGCAACTCACCGTCATGTTGGTTAGAGACCGGTGAGAAATATGTGCTTGGACCAGAAGTAATAAGAGAAACATCAGACAAGATCAAGATTGTTCAACAGCGAATTAAGGCCGCTCAAGATAGGCAGAAGAGTTATGCTGATAAAAGATGAAGAGACTTGAAATTTTCCGTTGGTGACTAGGTGTTTGTTAAGATTTCTCCGTTAAAGAGCACGATTCGTTTTGGTAAAAGAGGCAAGTTGGCGCCAAGATTTGTTGGTCCATTCCCAGTTCTCGAACAAGTTGGGAATTTGGCATATAAAGTTGAGTTGCCTGACAAGATGGCGGGAGTTCACAGCGTATTTCATGTTTCCCAGTTAAGGAAGTTTGTGCATGACCCTAATGTGGCTATTTCACCAAATTAGTTGGACGATATCGAAGTTGAACCCGAGGCGGTTGGGAACCGCAGGCTTATCCATATTGTTGGGAATGATATGAAGCGGCTTCGAAGGAAGGTGGTGAAGCTAGTTAAGGTTCAGTGGGGTGATGATGAGGAAGACTATACTTGGGAAACAGAAGAGAACATAAGGAAGAAGTATCCAGAACTCTTTGCCTGGTAAGGTTTCTATATTGGTATAGTACTCCCTTGTTAGTAAACCGCATGCTAGGATAGGCTTGTTGTGTTGTTTTGTATGCTTTATTGTTTTGTTAATGATTGGTAGGCATGCAGGATCCTTTGTATGTTTTGGATAAGGAATTTCGGGGATGAAATTTCTTAAGGAGGGTAGAATGTAACGACCCGCATTCTATGCATCGGAAGATCGTAGAATATTTATTTCTTTTTCATGTGAAGTCATATTGTCGTGTAGTTTTGGGGAACGACTATTGGGGTCATTTCCTATGTTCATGATTTTTGCCATTTTTAAATGATTGTTTTTCCCCTAACTGATCTTGTTTCGGCCATAACTTTTGATTAGAAAGGAGTTTTAATTGAAACCACTTCCATTGGATTCGAATGATGGTTTATCTTTTGGTAGAGTGGTCACATGTGAAAAACGGACTTACCGTTTGGGAGATATGACTGAAATAAGGTTTGGAAGGTGAAAAACTGCTTAACCGGGCCAAATAAGGTGATTAGTGAGTGGGCCCATAACCCATTTCGGGATTAGGGTTATGGGGAGGCTGAAATGAATTAGGTTTTCATTCCATTTCAGTTTTCTAGCCTCCGTTTACCCCTTAGAAACTTTAACAATGACCTCCACCTTCTAATTTCATCCCAAATCGCTCTCTAATTAAGGATTAAGTGAATCTACATCAAAGTAAGGAGAAATAGCACCAAAGCAAGGTTGGACCTGCTGTTAGACATTGGTATTCGCCCAAATCAGTGGAGTTTCAGTTCTTGAGGTTTTATTTGTGGCCAAGGTTAATGATTAGCATTATTTTTACACTAATTACAGTTAATTAGGGTGATTAGTGTTAATTAACGAAATTATACATAATTTAATTCTGGAGAAATATTTATAAATTTCCAAATATTGTTTTAGATCTCTGTCAGAAATTTGGGTTAGTATGGTTAAGTTTCGCTAATCCTACTGTTAATTATTGTTAAACATGACTAAGGAGAAAGTAAGGGTTTTTGGGTATATTTGATCCATTTTACATGCTATAATTGTTGTTTTGGTGCTTATTGTTGATTCTCTATGTTGCTATGACTGTATGGTATGCTTTGTGATTGATTAGAAAAGTTAGAATGGTCGAAAACGCCATCGTATAGCGTAAAACTGTCACTGGAAAAGTTGTAGGAAATTGTGCAGGAACCGGATTAGATCGCCCCTTCTCCGACCCGACCCATTCGTGAGACCCCCCTTCACGAGCCATCTCCACGAGGCAAAGCACGAACTGAACAGATGTAGCTCGCCATGAAGTAGGTCACGAATCGTGGGCCACCTACCTCACCAAAAACCGAGCATGATGTCACGACCCGAAGCTTGGTCACGACCCAAACCGATCTGGAGCATGCACGACCGAACCGAACCAGTGTGGTACCACGACTCAGCTTGGGGTACCACGACCCGATCCTATGGAGGGAACACGACCCGACCCGAGCGGGGTTGACGACCATGGACTAAACGAGAAGAAGTGAGCCGATCTGAATAGAAGCTTGATTCTGACCGGAGAAGAACAAACCAGAGATGCAAAGGTAGTTCAAATGGGAAGTTTGTACTCAGGATCCATATGGGAACCAACGAGTTAACTTCATGATTGGACTTTGTTGCGGGACGAGTGCTAAGGGGTCATCGACGTCTATAGCTTTGATTCACCACTGAGAGACGAGTATTGGCTATGGATCAGTGCAGTGAGGTTGTCAAGACTTCATGGGGCAGAGTGATCGTAGCAAGGCTATGAGCTAGTGCTGTGGGGTTGTCATGACTCCATGGGGAAGAGTGGACATAACAAAGGATTAGTGATTATGGATCAGTGCAGTGGAGTCACTATGACTCCATGGGGCAGAGTGATCGTAGCAAGGGGTTGGGTGATCAAAGTGGTAGATATCGTATGCTTTACGCACTGAGTGAGAGATGTGAGGATGGTTGCTATGCTTGGTTGTTTGCCATCACTATGACATGCACACCCCCACCCCCGTATTCTTTACACCATATGTTAGTGGCACCTTAGAGTATTGTACGGTATGTTGTGCTAACTCTTTGGTTGCAGGTCCAGGTTCAGGTATGGTTTAGTATACCTGTTACTGTTCCGTTTTGCTGCTTATCGCTCATACTAGACTTTTGTCTGACCCAGAGTTTTATGCCTCTTCTTATTACTCTGGGTGCTCTTGAACGGGCAGACTAGAGACAGGTTAGGTCGTATGCACGGGTAGCTGTACCGCAGACGAGCAGGAGGCTTCCACGTATGATATATATATAGATATTCTCCCTGTGTTGTTGCTGGTCACTACTTTGGGAATTAGTAGTGCACCTTTTTCTTTGTGTTAGAGACAGTATGTTGGAGTTGTAATAAGCTGTATTTTGAATTTTCGCTGCTATGATGATTATGGTTTAGTTTTCAGCTTATGCACTGTCTCGCCTGATCAAGTATGTTATTATTATATTTTATCCCATGCGTTGTGAGATATACCACAGGTTCCTTGTGTTGATTCATCGCTTTAATCCCTTTCCTTTCCTTTCTTTGGCGACCGTCCCGTGCTTGTCGGGCATTGGCACAGCGCGTTTCATTGGAAATGTCGGCTCGTCCGGGGTAGGCCGTCAATCTATTAATCATTTCATTATCTCATTCCATTTAAATCTAATTAGGAATTCATTAAAAACTCAAGTTTGTTTTTAATCTCAAAAATCATTACTTAATGATTGTTCAAATTTAAGAAATTAATCTTATCTTTAACTGGGTTAAAGAACAAATGTCCTTCAAAACAAAGCCCACGATAAACCCAAAATCATGTTCCATAAAATATGGAATCTTCGTAGAAATCAGATCAATATATATAATCGATATAAATTTCTGTATCACACTAATAATATATATGGAATAACGGCAAAGCCTTTTAAATTCCGTATATAGTAACGGTCTTCATTCACAGAAGCTCATCTCGATTATTATTAAATCGAATTCCATTTAATTACAATTTATTCTATTAAATTGGAAAAACATTACTTTTGGAAAATTTTCATTAAATCTTAATAAAAAGATTTATAGATTCCAAATTATATTTTCACTGTTAAATGGGGTTAAAGAACAAATGTCATTTAGAAACATCGTTTACAATAAACCCAATTCACACTTTCATTTCATTCCAATTACTAAAGATAATTGGAAACTCTAATAACCTTAAATAAAAGATTTATTCTTATCATATGGGGTTTAAGGACAGTGTTATTGAAGACACCATTCACGACAACCCAAAATCCAATGTATTTATTTAACTCTAATTAAATATTAATTTATTTGAAAATTTCATTAAATCTTAATTTAGAGATTTGTTCTAGTTAATAACTAGTTCATTTCGATAAAAAAAAATATTTTTATCTTTTCAAGTATGGAATTTTTCATCCAAAATCTTTCTAGATCATCTATTATGATTTTACTTAATTTTTCCACATTTTTAATAATTTTATTAAGGCCTTTGCAGTCGATTTCCATAAACAGTCATCAAACAACACTTACAACGACCTTTTCTGAAATTGATTTGGACATAATCCCAAATCCAGCCATTAGATTTCAAAACTCTTATATTCATTGGAAAGCTCTTTTCGATACGAACCCAACGGTTCTGGTTTTAGCAGAATCCGACGTTCGGATCTCCTGTTACATCAATTTAAAGTTAATGGTCGAAATTCGTGAAAGACCGCTGCGCGGCGCGTCCTATTCAGGCCATTATATATATAATCATCGATTTCTATTTAAATCATATTTATAAAATATTTATAAATTTGTTTTAAAATGATTTTAACTTCGTTTTTAATTCTAAATTAAAATTTAATATTCTATATTTTTATCATATTAAAATAATAATATTTTAAAAATAATAGATTTTGAAATCACTTCTTTTTTATATTCATTATAAAATGAACAAAATCGATCGATAAACCCGTTTGGGTTAAAAATGGGGTTTGCTACTTAATTCGGCTTCATATTTTTTTCTTCACTGAATATTATTTTAAAATATTTATTATTTTAGAAATGTTCTTTATTTTAAAAGATTCTTTATTTTTGAATATTATTTATATAAAAGATATTCTGAATTGGAATGTGACTCAATCAATTACCATATAATTTCAATTATATGGATTTCATACATTGCATGTATATAACAGTAATGATAAATAATCATTAAACAATCCATTCACATCCAGAGTGAAATTTACACTTGTGTGAGCATTAAAATAAATAAATAATGCTCACCACCGACTGTCAATCCGTCGATTGACATACAACTACATATTGAGATTAGTGTATGACAAATATCATCCCAATACCCGTGTGGGGTTTCGAAACAACAAAAACAATTTATTTAACTAGATCCTTGGTTAATAAATTTAACCAGTTTTAATTTAGTTGGAATTATTTCTAATATCACTAACATAATAATGATAATGTTTTTATCTAGCGAATTTTGTTATATCGCTAACATAATAATGGTAATGTTTTAATCTACAAATTTTGTATTACCAACTAATTATCCTTTTAATCATTTCTATATGTACTATAAAAATGTACATTTTATCATTTACATATTTTATTTTCAACATAACATTCCTAACAAAATGATAATTTTATTAACATGACATTTTTAAATAAATGACATTATTAAATAAATGACAATTTTAAACAAATGAAAATTCTAAATAAATGACATTCTTTATTCTAAAAAAAACACATTCTGATCTAAATGGCATATTTATTTTAAATAAACATTTCTAACAAAAGTGATGTCTTTATTCTAAATAAACATTTCTAACAAAAGTGATGTCTTTATTCTAAATAAACATTTCTAACAAAAGTGATGTTTTTGTTCTAAATAAACATTTATAACAAAAGTGATGTCTTTATTCTAAATAAACATTTCTAACAAAAGTGATGTTTTTGTTCTAAGTAAACATTTCTAACAAAAGTGATGTTTTTGTTCTAAGCAAATATTTTCTAACAAAAGTGATGTCTTTATTCTAAATAAACATATCTAACAAAAGTGATATTTTGTTCTAAGTAAACATTTCCAACAAAAGTGATGTTTTTGTTCTAAGTAAATATTTCCAACAAAAGTGATGTTTTTGTTCTAAGTAAATATTTCCAACAAAAGTGATGTTTTTGTTCTAAGTTCACCTCTTATAATAAAAATGATAATTTTCTTCTAACTTCACATTTTATAACAAAATGTTATTGTTATTCTAATGCAACATTTTATAACAAAATGTTATTTTTATTCTAATGAAACATTTCTAACTAAATTGACATTTTTATTTTAATATAATATTTTATACAAAAATGACATTTTTATTTCTAATGCAACATTTTATAACAAAAATGTTATTTTATTTCAAATGCAACATTTCATAACAAAAATGTTATTTTATTTCAAATGCAACTTCATAACAAAAATATTATTTTTATTATAATGTAACATTTCTAACTAAATTGACATTTTTATTTTAATATAATATTTTATACAAAAATGACATTTTTATTTCTAAAGCAACATTTTATAACAAAAGTGTTATTTTATTTCAAATGCAACATTTCATAACAAAAGTGTTATTAACATGACATTACTAACTAAAATGACATATTTATTTTAAATAAACATTTCTAATAAAAGTGATGTTTTTATATTAACATAACATTTCTAAACAAATGATGTTTTTATATTAACATGACATGATTCAAATAAAATGATTTTTTTAATTAATATGACATGATTCTAATAAAATGATATTTTATTTCTAATGTACATTGTAGTGTCCCGAAATTCCGGTACAATTTGAGCTGACCAAATAACACAAGTACAACCCAAATTGCACTGGAAACCCGAAAACTAATAGAAAGAAAACAGAGGGTGAGAATAGATAAGATAGAAACTTAGAATAGAAGAAGAAGAAGAAGAAGAAGAACATACATCATCATCAGAGTAACACGAAACTCACAGCGGAACGAACAACATATAATAAATACTTAATTTTGAAATAAAATCAGTATATGTATATAGTAACATTATTAGAGTATAACACTTACAACACAGCGGAAATAACTATAGCTATATAATCCTGAAGCCTCCTGCTCCAAGCTCTCCAAGTATATCTGTAAAATCCTGACTACTTGACTGCCCGTAAAAATTGGGCACCCAAGAGTTTAGGGAAAAAAAACAAAACAAACTCTGGGTCAGTCATGGGACCGGTGTGAGTAAAAAAATTTAAAACAGTTTGAGCAATTAAATGATGTCTCATAAGACCACGCCGTATAACAGAACGGGTTTTTCCCTTAAGAAATCCAAAATAGTCATTATATCAAAATTCTTTTGATATTATGATAGTGTCTATCAACCAGAATATAACAATCATCTAGCAGAAACGCTTTCATCTCACGTTCTACATATATAGTATATAATCAAAACCACGAGCACTTATTGGATAATGGATTACCAACTGTGACAAGGTATGGAACCACATTCCGATAGTGTACCTCTAGAGAGGAATACACTGGGTTCAACAAGAACATGTTGCAACCCGGCCATTCATGACCGACCACTCATTTCGCTTGAGTGTAACGAATGTATATCACCAACGGTTGGGATCAGCAACCGTTTCACGAATGGGACAACATCGAATAGATTAAAGAATGAAATGAATATCTCTAGATAGGTGATAATACACCCTAATGGAAGCAACCCACATAACCATGCTGCCTGCCCGATTTTTGTCATTTCCCCGTTGTGAGGATAGAGGCCACGCTTATCTCTGACATATCACACATTTATTCACTTTGAATGTCACATCGTCATACCTGCCAAATCACAAATTGATTTCCCCAAAAATACAAAGGGCATACAGCTAAGAGAAACGAATTCCTCCGCCACCAAACGTACATACGTTTGAAGAGATCAACTTACACGATCTATTAAATATACTCTGTCAGACATTCTTCCATACAGGTCGTCCTGGGACTGGATAAACCGAAGGCACTATTATGTAAATCCATCTTAGGGAATTGCTACCTAGGATCGTCAGAACAGCCCTTGCATAACTCTATTTTCAATTTTCTTCATCATATTTGATTCACAATGCTAACGCCCATACAGAGTGGTTTTCAGGTCATGAATCTGATCCCGGTCTCTCCGTATTGACGACGGAAAAATGGCAAAAAATTTCAATAGTCGGTGAGTTAACTATCAAAGAAAAACACGTGTGCAAACAACGATATTATTTCCAGATGGAAATTCTATCGATCAATCATCATTCATCATTTATCTCTTAAATTAATTTATTCATTTATTTATTCATTTACCCATTTCCTATTTCCATATATTCGTAGATTCTTATTTTCTAAATATAGAAAATATACGTTCCTAATCATTGGAAAATATTTATGATTCTTATTTGGAAAATATTTCCAAAACTCCTTTATTGGATTTAAACAGATGTTTAAATAAAACATCGCTATGCCAACTCAAACCATTATACTCGTTAACTAAATTCACTTAATCAATCTTCACTGTCAAACCTTAACCATTCCTTAGTTAAAAACGAAGCCAATCAAGTTGGGGTATAACTACCTCTCAGACCTTAACTGAACAACATTTCTAACTTCGAAACAGACAAGGTTCACCTTTAAACCTTTAACAACTTCCTTACGTAACTCTCTTTCGAATAAATCTCTATTCGATAACTCTTTCCTTCGAATAAACTATATTCGATAATCTCTCTTCGAATAGCCATATTCGATTAACTCTGTTCCATTAACACTATTCGGTTAACTCTATTCCATTAACTCTATTCTATTAACTCTATCAATTAACTCCTATCAACTTACTCCTTTCGAATAAACTATATTCGATTAACTCCTTTCGAATAAACTATATTCGACTAACTTGTTTCGAATAAACTATATTCGATTTACCCCTTTAACTCAATTCGAATAAACTATATTCGATTAACTCCTTTAACTCTATTCGAATAAACTATATTCGATTAACTCCTTTAACTCTATTCGAATAAACTATATTCGATTAACTCCTTTAACTCTATTCGAATAAACTATATTCGATTAACTCCTTTAACTCTATTCAAATAAACTATATTCGATAACTTCTTTCAAATAACTAATATTCGATAACTCCTTTCGAATAATTAATATTCGATAACTCCTTTCGAATAACTAATATTCGATAAATCCTTTCGAATAACTAATATTCGATAACTCCTTTCGAATAACTAATTGAAACAACCCGGAAATTCTGAGCCAATTTAAAAAATTTATTTTGGCGATTTTAATGAATTTTGAATATTTAAAATGGTTTATTTTAAATAATAACGACGAAAAATTTATTTTCGATGAAGTTAAAATGAATAATTTTATTTTAATTATATAACAAGCCTGAAATTGTGTTGTAGTTCGAAAATTCGATTTCAAAATTCAAATGAATATACAAAATTCATTATAAGTCAGAATTGGACGAAACAAGAAATATTTGAATCTGTTTAATCATATCTTTCTAACGGGTATAAGAAACTGAGATTTCACTTTAGAAGTTGAGAGTTACGTCCAGTTTAAAATTCAGAAAAGTCACTGTGGAATTTATATATTGTTAGCCCACTTTGTGAACTGGGCAACACAAAGTCAAGATGTAAAATGTTGAAGAACTTGAAAAACTTGGGAAGTACTGAAGCAGGTCGGATCGGAGCAGCGCATCGGTTCGGATCGGATAAAGTTTTCTGTTCGGATCGGTGAACTATTGCAGTGGAAATCGGAAAGGCACAGCCGTTCGGATAGGAGGGCAATATACTCCCAATTGGATCGGAAAGCCACTTGATTGCTACGGAGATAGATCGGAGCGGAGCGGAGCAGAATAAAGAGAAGAGAGAATTGGTTCCATGTCAATCCGGGTCGGATCGGGTACCCCGATCCGAACCCCTTATACATACCCCTCTGACCCGAGCTTGTCTTCCACGTCACTCTCCTGCATGAGCGCCTGGTAATCCGGATCGGCAGTGACCAGTTCCTACCCTCAACGTCCACTACTCTGATGCGTTGTCAACATAGTAATTCATCCGAACCCGAAGCTGATGGGATGGATGACGCGTGGCTCCGATCCGAATCAGATTCTGAGCAAATTCTCACCTATAAATACCCCATCGGGAGACAAAGAAAAGGATCTTTTGGCTAGCACTTTGAGAGTTCAACCACCTTCATAACCCGAATTCCAGCACTCCCAGAAAATCCAAACCTTCTTTCATTATTTGTTTTTAGATAATTGAGTGATTGTAAGTGAGTTGTGAGAGAAATCAAGTGAATATTTCATTGTACTTGCAACAAAATCAGTGAAAATAGCGAAAGACAAGTGGACGTAGGCATTTCTTCGCCGAACCACTATAAATCCTGTGTGTTCATATTTATTTTTATCTCATTTCATTCTTCTTTTAATCAATTTGGGTGTTAGAACCACTTTTTGGTCTAACATTTTGGTGCTTTCACTGAGAACTCGTCTGAATTCTTTGTTTTTCGGGATTATCATTCGACTTTTTGGGCCGCTGAGTTCAAAGAAGTTGATCCTCAAGTTTCAACGTCGTTGGATATTTGTTGAAGTGATTGTCGAAGAATCATGGCCAAAGGAAAAGGCAAAGAAGTTCAATCTGGTCGAGGAAATGGAGCTGGCGAAGATCAGCAAAATGCGGTTGTGACAAAGTCTCGTGGGAAGAGTTCAGCAGCAGGATGAACCGATGCAGGAAATCCGAACCGCCTCCAGGGGGAGAGCTCCGATCCGATCCGGGTAGGAGATTCTGAAGCAGTGCATTCCCCCAATCTGAACCGACCCGAGCAGCTTGCTATGTACCGACCCGATCAGACTCCCCAGCTCCGAACCGACCCGATCTCCCATCTCCGATCCGATCCGATTCTTGGTGATGTTGGAACCTCTACTCGAGTCCCTACAAATGCTCCGATTCCAGCTACCAGGGTCAGTGATCAGGTCAACCCATCTGCGCCCATTACTCAAGGAGATTTCTCGCGCTTACTTGACATGCTTGAGAGTACAAGGGAGGCTATGAAAGTCCACGAGTGCACTAATCTCATGATGCAGGAAAATATGAGGCTCATGAGCAGGGAGATTAGCGAACTCCGTCGACAGAGAACTCCATCACCGGTTCGTCACACACCAGTGGATCAGTCTTCATCTTCCGAGGAAGAGCGGCCCCGTGAACGAAGGCCGCTCGAACGACCTCAGAATGTGGAGCAGCTGACATTCGGATCTTTGGGGTCTCGTGAGGATATTGCACGAGCACTAAGAAACAATGACCCCACTCGGGGGGCAAAGGCTCCAGTCCCCTCCTGCCGAGATCGACCGGGAGCGTAGGGAACGGAATAGAGCAGAAGCAGCTCGAAGAAGAAGGGCATCTCCTGAACAAGAGCCCAGAAGGAACCCAGATACTAGGGCCAGGGAACCTGAACAGCCCCTAACTAATGCTGATGTACAGGCAATGGTGCGCCAGATCATGTCCGAGAGCCGGAGCTATACGAATGAAGATTATGGCATCGAGTGAAGCCATACTCCTTTCACCGACGATATCCTCGACTTCCAGTTTCCTCGGCATTTTAACCTGCCACAGATGGACAAGTACAACGGGAGAACTGATCCGGGATAGCATTTAATGCGATACTCGTGGCTCATGAATGTTGCTGCTGCCCCTGATGAAGTAAAGTGTAAAGCATTCCCGATCTACTTAGAAGATGTGGCACTGTTCTGGTTTACCCGACTTCCCCCTCTTTCGGTTTCGAATTACAGGGAACTGAGCGAACGTTTTATGAATCAGTTCCGACTCCATACCCGAAAGTCCAAAAGTGTTATTGAATTATCAAGAATTAAGAAGGCGCCAGGAGAGTCTTTGAGGTCATATCTTGACCGCTTTAACTTAGCTGTGACTGAAGTCAGTGATCCTCATGAGCCCACCATCCTGATGGCATTGAAAGAAGGAGTCGATCCTGAATCCGAGTTCGGGGATTACCTTTCTGGAAAGACGCCCTCCACGAGAGAAATATTCTATGAAAAGGCCGATATTTATTTAAGACGAGAGGAAGCCAGGGCAAATCGGAAGAGAAAGTTTGAAGCGGCATCAAAAGAAAATATTCAGAGTAACATCGCCGTGAAGCAGTCTGGGGAAAGTTCCGGAAAAGTTGAAGTAAATGTGGGTAACAAGGGTGGAAACAACAATGCTGGAAACGGGGGCAACAACAATAACCGTAATGCGAACGGAAACAGAAGAAATAGAAATAGGGGAAGTGATCCTAACAAAAGACCCCGATTCCAGACCTACGAGAATTATACACCATTGAACGACACCCTGGAGAATATTTACCTGGATACGTACAACGTTTTGCAGTATAAAAGACCGCCACCTCGTGATTCGACCGAGAAAGAGATGGCGACAGGGAAGTTTTGTTTTTTTCATGGAACTCATGGGCATTCAACCAATGAATGTCGGCATTTGAGAGATGTGATTGAGAAGCTGCTGCGTGAAGGGAAGTTGGATGAATACAAGGTTGCCCCGAGGGACAGGGGGCAAGGAGAGCAGGCTCCAAAACAGATTCTACCTGCTCCCAAGCCTACAGCGCAGCAGAAAGGTAAAGGAATTGTTATCAACTCCATAATGGGCGGACCTCACCCGGCAATCCGTAGTTTCAGATCAATGGATCAATATGTAAATGCTGCCAAGCACATAGATGTGAATGAAGGTGATGATTTGGAAGATATCACCCCCATAAAACAACAGAAGACCATGTTTGACGACGTGGTATTCCGCAGCAGAGATAATACTGAGATCCAATCACCCACTGATGATCCGTTGGTTATTACTACAGCTATTGGGCCGGCCTTGGTCCATAAGGTATTAGTAGACAATGGAAGTTCTGTCAATATTTTATTTAAAAAGTCATTCGATCAGATGAAGCTTGAATCTGAAGATTTGAAGCCATGTGAAGGATGGATCAGAGGCTTCAACGGGGCGTCAACAGCTCTCATGGGATACATAGAATTGCCCGTGACCTTGGGGCAAGGAGAACGCCGAAGAGTGCGGATACTTCAGTTCGTAGTATTGGACGTGGATTCGCCTTATAATGCATTTTTGGGGAGACCTTCCCTTGCTGAGTTCAGAGCTTGTATCGCCCCTTGGTGTTTATTGCTTAAGTTCCCAACCGAAGCCGGAACTGGAGTGATGAGAGGGGATCAAGTTTCCGGACGAGCCTGTTATGTTGCCGAATTAAAGATGTTGATGAAAGGACTTAACATTGAGAGTAAAGATGCCTCGCCTCCCCCAAAGGGGGGCTCGGCATAGCAATTAGAGAAATCGACCCCGAAGGAGTTGCCCAAAGGAACGCCTGAGGACCTGGATCCCAGAAAAGACGAGGAACCAGAGGCTAGAAATGCAACTCCTAATGAAGCGACAGTGGAAATTCCCATTGATGAAACTGATCCGACAAAAGTTTTGAAGGTTGGTTCTCAATTGGATCCATGTCGAGCCAAAGAACTAATGGACTTCTTGAAGGCAAACTTGGACGTGTTTGCCTGGACCCACGCTGACATGTGTGGGAAATCGCCATCCATTATAAGTCACAAACTAAATGTAAACCCGAAACACCCGCCTGTGAAGCAGAAGAGACGTATGCTGGGCCCAGAGAGGTCGGCTGCTCTCAAAGAGGAAGTGGAGAAGCTGAAGCAGAACGGATTTATTCGAGATTCGACATATCCTGACTGGATATCGAATCCCGTCTTGGTAAAGAAGCCGAATGGAAAGTGGCGGACTTGCATTGATTTTTCAGATTTGAACAAAGCATGTCCAAAAGATAGCTTCCCACTTCCCAGAATTGACCAGCTTGTAGATTCGACAGCAGGTCATGAACTTCTCTCTTTCATGGACGCATATTCCGGATATAATCAAATTCCTATGCACGTGCCATATCAAGAGCATACGAGCTTCATTACGAATTTTGGATTATATTGTCATGTCGTAATGCCGTTCGGATTGAAAAATGCCGGAGCCACTTATCAGCGCTTGGTGAACAGAATGTTTTATAATCAAATAGGGAAGACAATGGAAGTTTACGTGGATGATATGCTTGTCAAATCGAAACAGTCCTCCAGCCATACACAAGACTTGGCGGAAATGTTTGGTATCCTGCGAAAGTATCGGATGAAGTTGAATCCTCTGAAATGCTCATTTGGAGTGGCGTCGGGAAAATTCCTAGGCTTCATTGTGAGCTCCCGAGGAATTGAAATAAATCCTAGCCAAATAGAAGCAATTAGAAACATTGAAGAACCAAGAAGAATTAAAGATGTCCAAAGACTTGCATGGAAAGTAGCCGCGTTGAGTAGATTCATCTCCAAAGCTACAGACAAGTGCGTTCCGTTTTTTGATTAATTAAAAGGGGAAAGAAAAACTTTGAGTGGACTCCGGACTGTGTTGAGGCCTTTCGAAATTTATTGGAACTGCTAGAGAAACCGCCGATTTTGTCAAAGCCCGTAGATCACGAAGAATTGTTTGTTTACTTGGCGGTCTCGGCTCACGCCGTTAGCACAGCCCTGGTTCGAGAAGAAGACAAAGTACAATGGCCAGTGTATTATGTAAGCAAGAAATTAGCAGCAGCAGAGCGCAACTACCCAAAGATTGAGAAGCTCGCTTACAGCCTCCTAATCGCATCCCAAAAACTTCGTCACTATTTCCAAGCTCATCCAATAACCATATACACCGACCAGCCCTTGAGGCAGGTGTCGCAGAGACCCGAAGCATTGGGAAGGTTGATCAAATGAAATATAGAATTAAGTCAGTTTGATTTGAATTTTCAACCAAGAAAGTCGATCAGGGACAAGCTCTGGCAGACTTTATTGCGGAGTTCACCATCCCAGAGGAGGAAGTAATCGATGACAGAGTGGTTAAGTCCGAGGATGAGTTAAAGATAGATCCGTGGAAACTATACACAGATGGAGCCAAGAACAACCGAATTTCCGGAGCTGGAATCGATTTAGTCACTCCTGAAGGACGGTCGTTATATTACGCTCTATGATTAGAATTTTCGGCGACTAATAATGACTCTGAATATGAAGCCCTGATTGCCGGGCTAAAGCTTTCTAAAGACCTCGGAATAAAAACGTTGGACATATTCTGTGACTCTAAAATCGTTGTTTGCCAAGTGCGAGAGGAATTTGTGGCTCGGGGACCTCGACTTATCGTCTACCTCAGGAAAATGAGAGAGCTATTGAGTAGCTTGGAGCGGTATAATATAACACACATCCCAAGAGCCGAAAACCAGAAGGCGGATAGGCTGGCAAAGCTGGCTAGTTCCGACAATCCAGAAGACATTGAAATAATTCCATTGAAACGTTGGAATCGCCAAGCTTTGAGTCAATAGAAGTTGAGTTAGCTTTCGAAGCGGAACCGGAAAAAGAGTCATGGATGACCCCAATTAAGAACTTTCTTAAGAATGGGACACTCCCATCAAAGAAGAGTGAGAGAAGGGCCGTAGTTCGCAAGGCTACCAGATATGTCATGCAAGATGATACTCTTTATAGGAAGGGATTTTCGATGCCCTTGTTATGATGTATAGCACACGACGACATCAAACGTGTACTGAGAGAAGTGCACGAAGGTGAGTGTGGAGATCATACAGGAGGTCAGACTTTAGCAAAAAAGATATTGCAATACGGATACTTCTGGCCCACAATTAATAAAGATGCAGCTGATTATTCACGATGCTGCGATAAGTGCCAGAGATTCGCCAAAATCCCCAGAGCACCGTCGACCCAACTTAAATCAATGGTGAGTCCTTGGCCATTTGCCACGTGGGGAATTGATATCATTGGAGTTCTACCGATTGCTAAAGGAGGAGCGAAATATGCATTAGTGGTCGTGGACTATTTTACGAAGTGGGTGGAGGCTAAACCTTTGACCAAAATCACGGCAAGAAAGGTGATAAGTTTCGTGGTCAGAAATATTATATGCCGATTCGGGATCCCAAAAACGATTATAACTGACAACGGAACCCAGTTTGATGGCACTGAATTCATAAATTTCTGCCAAAAGTGTAAGATTGACAAGCGATACACTGCCGTGGCTTATCCGCAGTCAAATGGGCAAGTTGAGGCAATAAACAAAGTAATAAAATCCATCCTCAAGAAACGATTAGAGCGCGCAAAGGCAAAATGGGTTGACGAATTGCCCCTAGCTTTGTGGGCATATCGAACAACATTTAAGACGGCCACCGGTCACACCCCTTTCTCTCTCTCCTTTGGCTCAGAAGCAGTAATTCCAGTTGAACTGGAAGTTCCTTCCCACAGGGTGACATATTATGACCTGATGACGAATCGGGCACTCTTACTTGAGTCTCTTGATGAAGTCGAAGAAAAAAGGGACGAAGCAGATTTGCGTGCGGCAAGACATCGACGTCAGATGGCATTCTATTACGACAAAAGAGTTCGCCTCAGGACTTTTGAACCAGGAGATTTGGTGCTAAAGAGAGTCTTTCCGTCCCTTCCTCACCTCGGTCCAAAGTGGGAAGGACCCTTTGTCATCCAACGGAAACTTGAAAAAGGAACCTTCAAGTTAACGACCGTAGATGGCGAAGAAGTCCCTAGAGCATGGAATGCCCAACACTTAATGCGATATTTGGAATAGAAATGTTGTACTCTTTGTTATTTTTCTTATGAACTCTGTAATAAGGCACGACTTGCCTTGGGAAAATCTGACGATAAGAATAAAGGACTATAAAGTGGATGTAGGCTACGACTTAGCCGAACCACTATAAAAATATTGTGTGTTATTTACTTTTATGCATTACATATATACATTCATTGATTATTCTATTGTGATTATAGAATACAGGATGATTCAAAACCTGAAAAGGTTGAAGACAGTTTAAACATAAGAAAAAGCACAACGACTATTTGTGCGACAAGACATAAAGGAATGAGAAAACGACATTCTTAACTCTAACTCTCCAGAGAGAGAGAGAGAGTATAAAAGCGTCTCCGACTGAGCGCTGAAAAAGAAATCCTTCCCCTAACTCTAACTCTCCAGAGAGAGAGAGAGTATAAAAGCGTCTCCGACTGAGCGCTGAGAAAGAGATCTTTCCCCGCCGAAAGATCGAGGAATGAATAGATTGCTGAGCTCGAACTCTAACTCTCCAGAGAGAGAGGGAGTATAAAAGGACGGGAAAATGACTTCCTATGAGGCATGAAGGTGCACCCAGACAAGGGACCACCTCAGTAAGAACTCTAACCTGGGTATAAGACAGGAGAGTATAAAAGAAATGCCAGAAAAAACGACAGGCACTGACGACATAGGAAATGCTATCCCGTCAGAAAATCGGGAGCGTTCAGATTGCTTGATTAAGCATTAAATAATTTGTGAGAATTGACTGGGGGCATATATGTTTACGCATATATCCTCCCTCCGTAACTTCATTTCATAACTATAGTAAGACATGCATTTTTACATAAGTGCAGAACTATTGACAAACAGACATTGCAGAAAATAAATTATTCTTTATTAACGAATGAATGAATTTGAACAGGAAAGTAGCTAAAAAAGAAGGTGCAAGAGCCGCTCTTGTAGCAGCAATTGTTGGTTCACTAAATGCTAAAACAACACAAGGCAATCCACTATTTAGATTTCGAGTGAGCCTTGGACTTCTTGGCGGCTTTCTCCGCATCCTTTGCTTCTTTCTCAGCCTCTGTCAAGATTCGTTTTGATTTCTTCTTTCCTGAAGATGCGGTGCTGGAGCCAGTAGACTTCTTCCCGGAGGGCGGAGCGCTGGAATCAAGAGAAGATTTTTTAGCAAGTTCCTCTGTAATAGATCAGGTTGAGAGCTTAACAACTAACCTTGATCCCGCATCCACAACTGCGAGGGGCTTGAGGGCTTCAGGGTCTAGTTCTTCGGCTTTCAATTGCAAGCGTCTGTCTTGATCAGCTTTCATTGCAGCCAAAGTAAGATCATCAGCATTTTTTGACTCCCCGATTATTGCACCTTTTGGTTCCTCCTCATGACCTTCGTCACCGCCATCATCCTTTAAGGCTGCTATCATTTCTTCATCGTGGGGAATGGCGGCCTTAGCGGGCACACTTCCTTCTCCCAAGTCTATAGGAGCAGTCTTTTCTTCCCCTCCTTTTGCCTTTTCTGTAGGTTCTGCCCCGGTGGTGGCTCCTTGAGTCACATCTGTCTTTTCGGATGGCTCAATACCTACAGAATGAGAAGCAACAGTTATCAACTCAGGCGAAAATAATGGGTTTTTCATCGATTGCTCAATCATGTGGCGAAAGGTAGAAATAGCCTTGCCAAATTGAGGAGAAAAGGTAGGGATACCTTCCGAAGACTTCTCGGCAGGGGTAACTACTGCCTCCGATGCTGTTTCAGGGATAGGGGATAGTAGAGTTGTTCGGGGGATTCCCGGATTTTCGAGATCATACCCCTCTACTTCAGAAGTCGCAGGGGCAGCAGAAGAGGAACCAGCTTCGAAAGCATTCTTCTATTTAGACTTCCGTCTCTCTTCTTCCATGGCCTCAGCAATAAGGCGGCGCCCTTCAGCTAGGCGTTCCGGCTCATCATCCCTCAAGTATTTCTCCATTAGCTTATCTTCGTCGATGGAATCGATTTTGAGCTCCTCCTTTTCCCACTCAACGATTTGATTCCATACTTGAACTTGAGTGGATGGGTAATCTTCGATCCAGGAAATGTTTCGGCGACGGATGATATGTGCGAAGAATTCAATCATTAATTCGCCAAAACCCTGAATATCAGCCTCCGCCTCTGACAGTTGTTTACGGGCCTCCTCCGCAGATTTGATAGCACACTCAACATTGCCCTCAGCCATGGCAGCTCTGTTCTCTGCCTCCAGTAGCTTTGAAGCCAAGTCAGCATTCTTCTTTTCTAGTTCAGCGTTCCTCTTTGCTAACTCGGCATTCGTCCGTTCGAGGTCAGTATAAGCAAGGCGCGTCTTGGCAGCTTCTGACTTAGCATCATCATCCTGCTTTTTTAACTCAGAACGCTCTTGAGTGTGAGATTCAAGCAAGCCATGATAACGTTTTTGCATATCCTCAAATTGTTGTTTGAAGTTGGTAGCGTCCCTCTGAGCAATAGCAAGCTGGGCTTGTGTGTCCTCCAAATATTTACTCAGGTTCTTTAAGGCCTTAACATCTTCTTCCGCGGTTTTTTGCATTGAATCAGCATTCGTGATTAGAGTGCGGATAATTCTGGAAAGATTGCGTGAATATTTAAACATCTCAGTATATTGTTTTTCAACCGCGTCTATCTTTGCTTTGGCCTCGTCTGCCCACTTAGAAGAAACAGGTTCAAGGGCAGGTAAAAAAGTCAAAGTCTCGAAGTAGTGTTCGGGAAATTGCTCCTCCAAATATGCCCGCTTTATTGCAGTTTCCGCATCTAGTGGGGGAGGAGCGGGGATCGTCAATTCAGTGTCCCTGTGTGTAGAGGATTTAGTAGTTTCTTTGTCTGTCCTAGGTCGTTTAGTAGCAGGGACCTTGCGCTTACTTCGAGACTCAGTATCTTTTGGAGGGCTTCTTTCTCTGCTACGCTTTTCGTGGGAAGAGGTGGAGTCTTTCGATTGTGGCCTGTCTTCTTCCCTACGGCTTTGATAACTCTTGTTCCGACCGAACGAGAGAGCGAGAACGTGAGGGTCGAGAGCGATAGGGATCATAAGGCCTTCTCTCCTCCCTGCCGCGATCATCGCGGCGATCATACTCGATATCCTGAGGTGGATTAGACATGCTGCGGCGAAGCTTCCTGATATCATAGTAGGATCGAGACATCGTGCCTGCACAATAAGACAAACGAAATTCAGAATCAATGGATTCACGGAGAAAGAGGTGCAATGAATGTTAATGCTGTTGTATAAAGTGTGTCCTAAGTAGTGTGTTTCCCCCCAACCAACCCGAGTCTGAAGCTAGACTAGTACGGGAAGGCTCTTTGGCCTTAGCAGGAGTAGTCTCTTCAGATGATGTGAAGACTAAAGGATCCTTCCTAAAATCCTCTGAAGTGTATATAGTTTCAGGTAAAGGGGAGATCCCCCAAACCCTGAAATATTGGGTCATTAGTACTAGGGACATCTCCCTCAGAAGCATTAAGTGGCGACTCTTGAGAGGATGTTGACTTTTCTAGAGAAGTAGCCTCCTCGGGGGCAATATATCCTTCACGATGCTTTTCGGCCAGGTTAGCCAATTCTTCATCCTGAGTAGAAGATGGAGAAGGTGAAGTTTGAAGAGGCACTGTAGGAACTCCTGAGCCTTCTCCTGTCTCTGGGACTACCTCCACTGAGGAATATATACGTATGGATCCGTCCCATGACCAATACTACGAAAAACGGATAACAGCCCATGAAAGTGAAGATATTCGTCTTTACGGACTTCATCGATAGTCAAGAATTTCTGATCGCCATTAAGAAGTTGGTGCATCCGGTCAAAGAACACCTGATCTGATATTTGTTTGGGATTGTCGACTGCAAACAAAAAGGAAAACAAGTTAAGGTGATGATTCAGTTGTATAGAGCCCGGATTTAGAAAATCAGTGCTTTACTTGATTTTGTCCACCTCCTGGCACATCCAGGCTGTCGCTTCACGTAGAACCATTCCAGTCTGGAATCTCCAGCTTTACTGCTGAATGGTGCCGAAATTATCTTCCTTTTTGGAACTGACTCAAAATAGCAGAAAGATGGAGTCTCTCGAGTCCGATGCTTGAAGTTATAGAAAAAATGAACGTCATCGAACGTGAGCTCTATTCCTAAGATCTCACGGTATGCTATGTACAAAGTGTGCAAGTAGGCATAAGAATTGGGATGCAGCTACATGGGGGCAATCCGCATTTGTCTTAGAAAGTCAACAATGAAGGGAGAAAATGGAGGGATAACGCCGACCATACACATCAACCGAGTGACTGCCATATATCCTTCTGGAGGGTTGTGGGGACGGTCAGAGCTTGAGGGCACTAGAGTGTCTCTTTTCATTATCCCGTATTTCAAGCAAATTCGGGTAAGTCGGTCATTATCAATTGTTGATTCAACAGAATCTTGGGGCGATTCCAATATGATAGCCGATTCAAACTCATCAGGAGCCCGGTCGTCGCCAACCCCTCCTTCTTCTTCAAACCCTAAAGAAACTTCATTCTCTGAAGACGCTTCGTCACTTTTACGATTTCCGACGTCGTAGTCCGAACCCTCATTATCCCATTCTGGATCCGACGGAGAAGATATGTCCTCGAGAGTAATCTTGTTAGAGGTTTCCGGGGCTTCTTTCCTCTTGGCTAATCTGGAAGAGCGTCTGGGTCTCATGGTCATAAAACTATTGAAGAAGCAATAGCACACATTAGAGAAAATTAGCCCGTATCCCCCCGTGCGTGTGTGCAAACTAAAGTGTAAACAATGTATACGGAAAGTGCAAAGTAAATTTTTAAAAGTGCGACGAAAAAGTTTGGCAAGATATAAAGAGTTGAAGTAATTCTTGATGTCCGGTTACGTTCACAAGGCACTATCCTAACTGTCCATTAAATTGAAGATCATGCCAAAAGTTGATCGGGCCAGTTAGACGAGTTTTTATGTGTTAAGGTAGACTGTGCTTCGGTTCGGTTCGGATCCATTCATTGGGATCGGATCGGGGGCATGGCCTTAGGCTTGAATATTACATTGAAACTCAGAAATCAAAGACGGATCGGATCGGAGGCAAAGTCCCCTAACGGTTCGGATCGGATCACGTAGTTATACTTCTCCTCCATCATCTTACGGTCCGACCCGATCCGATTAGGTAAGCTCATTTTCCCCTTCTTCAAATATTTGCTCCGACCCGATCCGATCTCCTGGATTTCTTTTCTTTTTTCTTTCTATGCTCGCCCCGACCCGATCCGACCTCCTGGATTTCCTTCCTTCTTCCTTTGTTTTTTCACCTTCCATATCCCTCCGAACCGAACCGATTCTCCATCATCTTCTTCTTCTCCTTCACCTTCTTTCTTCCCTATCCAGTTCCGAGGCCAATTTCATGCCATTTACCCAAATCGAAGCCAAGCAATTCTATGCTGGTGCACTTAACAACGGATTATAATCTCCTCCATTCCAATCTCGAGACAACGACGAGTTTATTGGTGATGATGACGAGGGAGGGTCACGGCGGCAAGTTCATCAGAATTTCATGCTAAAATCATCCTAATCGTCTACGAATTCGAATCGGGAGTAATTAAAAAAGGGATTGTTCAAAGTTTCATAACCTACCAATGAAATTATGTTGAGAATTAAAAGAAATTTTGATGCTTCAGGAGTTAGATTTTTCTTTCTCGCTTTGCAGAACTCGGGAGTAAAACAGTAAGAATGAGAGAGGGATGAAGAATCAGTTTATATAGAGGAGTAGGGTGTCCATTCGTCTCCCCATTCGGATCGGTAGCCCAATAGAAGGACCCCCGTTCGGATCGGATGGACAGCCCAGAAGCGAAGCTTGGCCCAATAGTCCAGTGGAAAATAGAAAGGAAAAGGGGTCTGTTCGGATCGGAGACCGAACCGAACCGAGTCCTTTAGTTCAGCAACGAACTGAATTGAAATTTGAAGAAAAAGAGGAAAACACAAGGAAAATCAAAAGAGAAATTACCTCGAAGAGCGCTATGCATTGATAGTCAAAGAATGCTCCGTCTCCAACAGAAGCATCCTTTGAGGGGGCAAAGTGTTAGCCCACTTTGTGAACTGGGCAACACAAAGTCAAGATTTAAAATGTTGAAGAACTTGAAAAACTTGGGAAGTAATGAAGCAGGTCGGATCGGAGCAGCGCATCAGTTCGGATCGGATAAAGTTTTCTGTTCGGATCGGTGAACTATTGCTGTGGAAATCGGAAAGGCACAACCGTTCGGATCGGAGGGAAATATACTCCCAATTGGATCGGAAAGCCACTTGATTGCTACGGAGATAGATCGGAGCGGAGCAGAATAAAGAGAAGAGAGAATTGGTTCCAAGTCAATCCGGGTCGGATCGGGTACCCCGATCCGAACCCCTTATACATACCCCTCCGACCCGAGCTTGTCTTCCACGTCACTCTCCTGCATGAGCGCCTGGTAATCCGGATCGGCAGTGACCAGTTCCTACCCTCAACGTCCACTACTCTGATGCGTTGTCAAGATAGTAATTCATCCGAACCCGAAGCTGATGGGATGGATGATGCGTGGCTCCGATCCGAATCGGATTCTGAGCAAATTCTCACCTATAAATACCCCGTCGGGAGACAAAGAAAAGGATCTTTTGGCTAGCACTTTGAGAGTTCAACCACCTTCATAACCCGAATTCCAGCACTCCCAGAAAATCCAAACCTTCTTTCATTATTTGTTTTTAGATAATTGAGTGATTGTAAGTGAGTTGTGAGAGAAATCAAGTGAATATTTCATTGTACTTGCAACAAAATCAGTGAAAATAGTGAAAGACAAGTGGATGTAGGCATTTCTTCGCCGAACCACTATAAATCCTGTGTGTTCATTTTTATTTTTATCTCATTTCATTCTGCTTTTAATCAATTTGGGTGTTAGAACCACTGTTTGGTCTAACATATATATTTTAATATATATAAAGGCCCTTAAAAATGGAAATTTTGCAAACAACCTCGGCCAGCCACACACTATCACCCTCCACCTCCTTGACCTCCATCCGTCGCCCTATCCTCCTTCTCCTCCCCTGAAACTGCGCCCTCCTAAAACTCCAATCAAGATAGCCGTCGCCTCGATCAGGGAGCCACCCACGACCACAGTACCCACCTACGAAGCCTCAATACACCCCTAGCGCCACCCCCGCAGCCACCAACCTTGACCAAAGGCCCCACTTCAATTAAAAATTGGATTTTTAACCTTTTTCAGTTTTGTAAAACAGTCCTCAACCCATTGCAGCCCTTCCTCGAGCCTCCTCCGCCACCCGACAACGCCAGTGAGCTTCTATTTCAATTCTAGTCATTTTTGGGGATTAATAATATGATTTTTATGCTTTTGTTTTATTAAAAATGTAATCTTTCTATATAAACATCGTAGAAAAAATATAGAATAGCAATAGGAAGAAAGGCGAGATTTTTATAGGAAGAAGACGAGATTTTTACATAAAGAAAAGATTAGATTTTTCATTGAAGTATGAAGTTATTAATAGAAAAAATTCAATTTTTAATTTATATTGATTCGATTTTTATATATGTAAAGAGAGAATAAAGATTTGATTTTGTCATGAAGTAGTGTATATAACGATTCGATTTTTATTGTTGAAATGGAAAAATATAATTTTTAGCTATATAAAAATATGATTTTTATATAGTATGGATTATAAAAACATGATTTTTATATAGTAGAAATTATAAAAATATAATTTTTATAAGATAGGGAGTATAAAAATGCAATTTTTATATATGTAGCATAATGAAAACATAATTTTTGTTATATGAAAGTGAAATAAAAATTTGATTTTTAATGTGAATAGCGTGAAAAGAATTGAGATGGAACGGATTGAAATCAAAAAGGAATTCAAACGGTTCTGAAATTCAGAAATGAAATGGCGGAGTGGATCCCCAAGGTGGGAACTTCTCACTTTAAATTTTCTTTTCTTGTTAAAATTATATACTAGGATGCAGACGGTGCGTAGCAGCACCCGACACCCGTCGTCCACAAACCATGGACGACTTGTTTGTTTGTTTGGTGGTTGATTGGAATGTTTATTTGACTTTGGTTTGTGAAGAATAATGGAATTTATTAGATTGGTATGTGTATGGCGTGGGTCGTTATTAGACTGGGGATAAGGCCAGGCCTTATCCCGTTTCTAGTATCGTGCCGTTATGCCACCGAAATTTTCTAAAATAAAATAGGAAAATAAAAATATCATTTTATTGAATATATGAACTGAATAGAATATTCATAGGTTGAATAAAATATTTTATCGTTAAAAATATAATTTTTAACGTGTATGTAAATAAAACATTCATTTACAAATCAGACGATTTGTTTATGTACACTGATTTGACTGATATTGTTTGGGACGATAAATTTTACACATCGCCCAACTGCAGAAATAAAAATATGTGTTTGTTGATTTGAAACCCCACATGGGTGTTGGGATGATATTTGGCGTACACTAATCCCAATTATTTTGTTGTATGTCAATCGATAGGTTGACAGACAATTGTGTGGTGCACCCTGGATGATGGTTGATTATTTATCATTGTTGTTATATACATGTGTTTTATAGAATCCATATAAATAACATTATATGGTAATTGATTGGGTCTCATTCCAATTTAGAAAATAAAGAATATGATAAAATAAAGATTCATGTGTTGAATAGAAAAAAATACTCATGTGTTGAGAATATTTATGTGTTGAATAAAATAAATATTCATGTATTGAAAGAAATATATATTCATGTGTTGAAGAAAATATTCGTTTGTTGAATAGAATGACGAAGTTATTGAAATATATAAAGCCGTGTTGATTAGATTTACGCCATTTTGACGCGAACGATTTTCATATCGATTTTATTCGAATAACGAAAAAGAAGTGATTTCAAATATAACGTTTTGAAAATATTATCATTTATATATATACTGATGATATGGAATATTACATTTTGATTTGAAATTGAATTTGAAGTTGAAATCGTTTTGAAAAATAAATTAAAACGATTTATAAAATACGTTTTGAAAGGAAATCGACGAAATAGATATAATATATATATTATATATAATAAATGGCCTGAACAGAAAGTGTCGCGCCGCGGCAGTTCGCGAATTTCGACCATTGACTTCGAATTGACGTTATGGGAGAGCCAACCGCCGGATTCTCCTGAAAACGGAGCTGTTGGATTCTTATCGAAAAAAGCTTTATATTGAATATTAGAAATTTGAAATCTAACTGTTGGATTTGGAATTATGTCCAAATCAAATTAGGAAAAGGTCGCTGTAAGTGCAGTTCGACGACCTTTTTCGGAAATCGACTGTACGGGCCTTGATAAAATTATTAGAAATATCTGTAATTTGTGTAAAATCATAATATATGAATTGGAAAGAACTGGATGGAAAATTCCCTATTTCAAAGGGTAAAAATATATTTTTATCGAAATGAACTAGTTATGAACTAGAATTATAATCCAATATTTCTGAATAAATAAATTGGATTGAAGTGGTTTTAAAAATAATCAGAATTTCCAATATACGAATTGGAATGGATTTGAATCGAAATTATCATTGGAATATTTCGATGTTGGATTTCGTGATTGTACAGATATGGTTGTGGAAATTTGAAAGACATATTTATATCATTATTTCCAATACGATATTTGTTGGTTTCAGAATTTGATATTGAATATAAGCCGATATATTTTCTATTCAGAGCCTTGTATTTAATATCAAATGGGATTTTGGGTTTATCGTGAACGGTTTTTTAAATAACACTTGTTCTTTAACCTGATTAACAATGGTATATGATTTTGGAGTTTATCGTGAGTCGTGTTTTAAATGACATCGGTTCTTTAACCTAGTTAAAGATTAAAACTAAGTGGAGTTTTAATAAATCTTTAATTAGATTGAAATGATCGAGAATGAGTACCACCAGTTTTGCTCCAAGCGATAGTTAAATCTTTAACTAGATTTGAACGTGAGATGGTAATTAATATTTACCGATAACACCGTGGTATTAGATATGGAGTATTATCAGTTTTGCTCCATGGGATGAATAGGTTGGGATTGGGAAATAAAATAAATAATTACTTCGGTGTGGTTCGCTACTCCCGACTGGTTTGGAAAACTGTAATATGGTTTGAAATGATATCCAAAGGAAGATTAAAAAATAAATTTAAAATAATTTATCTTTGATAAAATTAATGGGAACCTTTCCCTAATGTGAAAATTTGAATAAAATAATATTCTGAATTCGAATGATGCGTTTGTTGTGTTTGTGTAACATTCGTTTATTATATACGCGGGTTACTCAGAATGGACGGGTTTATACCCATTCTGAATAACCGATTCGACGATATATCGAAGGTGAGTACGGTGGTTGAAGACCGGGGGTCTTCATGTCGTTTGGATGATTATTGATGATCTTGATCGCGCTATACACCCAAGAGGAGGGAATCAGTTGGTGATCGTCCAGACGTACTTGGAGATCGACGGATATGCGAGGAAAGTGCCTCCGGTTTCATTCAGACCCAGAACGAACTTGTAAATGGACTGTGTGTCTGACATTGGATTTTATTCTGTGTGATTGATTTCTATTAAACATATATCTGCTTGGCGGTGGAGAATTTGTTCTCTTGCTTAACGCCCTTCTCTGAGACGTATGAGCTCAGAGGTTATATATTGATGGATATCAATCGAATGGAGTAAATTGCCTGCGTGGCAAGCCTAAGTGGTAAAGGACCAAGGATTATGTTGAAAAGCAAAGTCTTGTGGTTGATGATCAAAGCACGGCCTATGTGGCATAGCTCTGTGTATTTCGTTACTTCGCGAGCCTCACACCTTGGTATGAGTCAAAAACGGGATACGGACCGCTGGGAGAACACGACGTTTCTTTCTAGCTATGGGTGGTGTCAGTGCTTAAATTGGCTGACATTTATATACTTTTAACCTGTGTGCTGGTTGGAATGCGAGGCGCCTCGAATATATGGTCGACAACAGGCCCTGTGCGAGCCGACATACAGACCATTTTATAGGTCTGATAGGACCGGGAAACGTGTGTTCAGGAATTGCCAATCCTCAAAAGTAAGAGAGGACCGGCCCAAACGATTCCAAGGATTGCTTTGTGTGGTCCTGAGACATTTGCTAGAGTGTCTCGAACGGAGAGGAGCATACCCCTTGCCTCGACTCATGATGGAATCCAATTTCCAATACGTGATATTTCGGTTTTATTTGTAGAGCCTAGTATGGCGACATGATATATGGTACCTATGCCGTCTATGATTTATACATTATGATTGAAGTTTTTCTCATCACTTATAGTAATAATAAGATATGAAATTTCATGTATCAAGCATTATTTGGCTGTTATAATGGAAAACACTATCCTCCGGCTTGCGTTGCATTATGTGATAGGACCTGGGTATTATAACAACTTCATTGTTCTTTATTTAGCATTGCGTTGTTTGTTTATGCACTGGTATTCTTGGGGTAAAAACCCGTTCCGTGTTATACGACGTGGTCCCTTGATTTACCGAACTTTAAAAATCAAATTAATAACTGTTTAGTTCTCACATCAGTCACATGACTGGCCTTGAGTTTATTGTTTTAACCTAAACTCTGGGTGCCCTTATTTTTCGCACGGGCAGCTAGTAGTTTTGGGTTTTGCAGATTTATATTCACAAGACCTGGTTTATAGCTGAAGTGATATTCGGAAAGCTCTGTATCCGTGTATTTCTTTCAGTTATGTTTTATATAATTTTTCCGCTGTAGTAATGTATTTAAATCTCTGATATTCCCTCTTGTATAATTTTTATTCATACTCTGTATATTCTTGTATTCTGATGGAATAGTTGTAATAAACAATGAAATGTTCTTCTGTTTGCGTTCCGATGTGGCTTGTCCTCAAAGCGATTCGTGCTTTCCTTCACGGGGAAGTTACGGGTTACTACATTTGGTATCAGAGATTTGGTTAATAGAGCTCGAGAATATGACACATTAGAACCAAACGAAAGAATTCATCAGAGATTGGATTAGTAATATCCAATGAGAATGACTCGTTAGAGATATGATCAGTAGTATCCTAGTACGTGTGTAAGGGCGTATTTTTAAAAGAATAAAAATGAAAACAAACTTTGTTTTGAAAATTGAACCATTTTATATGTATTTGAATATTTATTTTATATTGAATTTGGACAATCCAATATATAAAGATTTTGCATATACGCCTTGCAAACGTGTATTGGAAATTTTAATATACTGGATAGATATAGAATCACACTCTAGTTGCCCGGGGATGATTTTGATAATGCTGCAGCGTTATAAGTATTTATTTTCGAGTGCCGAAAGTGGGGTATCTATATGATTCCAATTGACTAGTGTGAGAACCAAAACTAGATAGGGTTTATTGTTGTGATTTGGCATCAAAAACATGATTTTCTGTATATATATCAAAATTATGAATTTGAAACGATAATCCACTAATTGATTGCTTATTGTGTTGTTTGATTATTGGTTTCATTTATTAAAATTTTGAACCATTAGGCCAAATTGTATCAAATATTGAACTGAATTGAAATTTTTTTGAAAGTGCACACATATACATGTATATACATTGAACAGGTCATAACAAGGAGGCAAGAGCAAAGGAATAAAATTGTTTGCCCAACAATAGGTACATGTTTATTGTATTTCTTGGGGATTTGATGATTTTATGAGCCGATTGGCTAGCCGCTTGGCCTTTTCTTTTTCTTTTTGAGATAAGAGGGCCTGTGTGGCGGTTTGGGGATTTTCCCGATGCTCCCGGTGTAGGAGAGGTTATGGCGAAATTTTTCGAAAATATAGGGTATTAGCCAAATTTTTGAAAATTTTGAAAAGTTATTAGAAGCTGAAAAGTTGAAGAACTTAAGCCGTAATGGAAATATTGAAAGTTGAGTTGGTTAGTTAAACAACTTTCAGCTTCGTTCCATTTCGAGGACGAAAAGATTTTAAGTGGGGGAGATTGTAACAACCCGGAAATTCTGAGCCAATTAAAAAATTTTATTTTGGCGATTTTAATGAATTTTGAATATTTAAAATGGATTATTTTAAATAATAATGACGAAAAATTTATTTTCGACGAAGTTAAAATGAATAATTTTATTTTGATTATATAACGAGCCTGAAATGGCGCTGCAGTTCGAAATTTCGATTTCAAAATTCAAATGAATATATGAATTCATTATAAGTTAGAATTGAACGAAACAAGAAATATTTGAATTTGATTAATCATATCTTTCGAACGGGTGTAAGAAACCGAGATTTCACTTTAGAAGTTGAGAGTTATGTCCAGTTTAAAATTCAGAAAAGTCGTTGTGGAATTTATATAATTTTAATATATATAAAGGCCCTTAAAAATGGAAATTTTGCAAATGACCTCTGTTTTTGACGAAACCTTTGTTGGATCCGGGATGTCAAATTATTGCTAGGTTTCAAAATTCATAATTTTTGAAGTCAATATGTGAGCGTGGCGAAGTTAAACGTGTTTTAACAGTTTCAGTCAATTTCGATCGACTAGAAAATGGCCATTTTTCAAACGGTCTCATAATTCGACGAAATTAGTCTTGTTAGGACCGTATCGTCGATACGAAGATAGAAATAATTTTTCGGGAATTTTTAGAGTTAATATGTGGCCCTGGTAAATTGAAATGTACGTTTAAAATTCATTATAATGATTTAAATGTTAAATCTAACGAAAACTGATCGTAACGATTGAATTGGCCTACGTGACAAATCCCATTGTGTTCGAAATGGGGGTAATTAGCTAGCGGCGATAGTCGTTGGGCCTAGTTTGGTGTTCGGAATAAAAAGTTACTTTTTGAAGAAATAAAATAAATATATATATATGTATATATATATATATATTAACATATACCTCCCCCCCCCCCTCATATACCATTCTGCCCCAAAATCATTTACCCATCGTTAATCCCCAAACCGCTCCCTCCCTGCTCACAATCCGCCGCCGCTCAACCACCACGTGAAACGACCCGAACTTCCCCGGTAAGGAACGGCCGGATTGAATTGAGAACAAACCACATCATGACACAAACGGAAGAACATTTCATTGTATATTAAAACAACTTCATCATATTACCAGAATATACAGAGTAATGAATAAATATTACACAATAAAAAATATCAGAGATCACAATAAATTACAATGCAGTGGAAAATAATACAAAACACAATTGAAGGAGATATACAAATACAAAGCTTTCCGGATATCGTTCCAGCTGTAAACCAGGATCCTGTGAATATAAATCTGCAAAACCAAAACTACTAGCAACCCGTGTCGAAAATAAGGGCTCCCAGAGTTTAGGTTTAAACAATAAACTCCAGGTCAGTCATGTGACTGGTGTGAGAACTAAAACAGTTATTAATCTTTATTTTAAAGTTAGGTAAATCAAAGGATCACGCCGTATAACACGGAACGGGTTTCCTCCCAAGAACACCAGTGCATAAAACAACAGCGCAATGCTAAATAAAGAAAAATGAAGCTATTATAAGACCCAGGTCCCATCACACAATGCAACACAAGCCGGAGGATAGGGTTTTACCTTATAATAGCCAAAGAATGCTTGATACGCTAAATTTAATCTTTTATTATTACTATAAGTGAAGAAAACAACTTCAAATATAAATGTATCAATCATAGGCGGCATGGGTACCATATATCATGTCACCATACTAGTTCTACAATTAAAACCGCAAAATCACGTATTTGGAAATTGGATTTCCATCTATGAACCGAGGCAAGGGATCGTCCTCTACCGATTCGAGACGCTCTATCCCGCCCCTCAGGAAAGCGCGCAGGCAAGCCTTGGATCGTCAGGGCCGGTCCACCGATGTGGATTATTATTCCTGAACACTACGTATCCTCGCCCTTTGGGGCGTAAATGAGTCAACGAATGACTCCACCAGACCTGGATCGTCCAATCTAACCGAGGCGACTCACAACAGCAACAAACACACAGGTAAAAACTATATAAATGTCAGGGCTGGTAGGTCACTAACACCACCCTAGCTAGAAGGAAACGCATGCCCTCCCAGAAGTCCTCTCCCGTTTCTGGTTCACAACCGGGGTGTGAGGCTCGCGAATTAACGCTACACAAAGCTACGCCACAAAGGCCGTGCTTTGATCAACTACCATAAGACTCTGCTTTTCAACCGAAGCCTTGATCATTTGCATCTTTGCATGCCACACAGACAATTCACGCTATGCAACCGATATCAATCACACAGAATGAAATTCGATGTCAGACACATAGTCCTTCCAAGTCCGTTCTGGGTCTGAACAAAACCGGAGGCACTTTATACCTCGCATATCCATTGATCTCCTAATATGTCTGGACGACCACCAACTATTTAGGATCATCAGTAATTATCCAAACGATGTGAAGACCTCCGGTCTTCGACCACCGTCTTCATCTTCGACTTATCGTCGTATCAGTTATTCAGAATGGGATAAACCCGGTCTTTCTGAATGACTCGCGTATATAATAAACAAGTGTTATACAAACACAACATATGCCTCATTCCAATTCAAAATATTCTTTTATTCAAATATTCTTATTGTTTGGGAAAGGTTCCCATTAATTTTATCAAAGATAAATTCTTTAAATTTATTCTTTAGTCTTCTTTTGAATATCAATTCAAACTAGTTGGGATTAGCAAACCACACCGGGGTAATCATTTATTTTATTTCCCAATCCCAACCTATTTATCCCATGAAGTAAAATTGATAATACTTCATCTCTAACACCACGGTGTTATCAGTAAATTCAATTACCATTTCACTTTTAAATCTAACTAAAGATTTAACAATCGTCTGGAGTAAAACTGGTGGTACTCCATTCTCGATCATTCCTTGAATTTGATAATTTTAATTATCAAATTCACTTTTCAATCTATTTAAAGATTCATTAAAACTCCACTTAGTTTTTATTTTTAACTGGGTAAAAGAACCAATGTCATTTAAAACACAGTTCATGATAAACCCATAATCACATTCTATTCCATCAGTCCTTAACCGTAAATTAGCAAGTGAACAATTCCCTAAGTAATAACCCCGAAGGTCGAAACCAACATCAGATCAATACCCAAGAAACCATTCAACTTAACTAATCTTTAGTTAATTTCTGATTTTCTTAACTCCATTGGGTCTAAGAACAGTATTATTAAAGATACCGTTCACGACAACTCAAAATCACATTCTATTAATTGTCGGGTTAAAGAACAAATGTTATTTAAAACACCGTTCACGATAAACCCAAAAATCAATTCCAATTCAATATTATTTAATTGGTACACTTCATTAAATCTAAATAAAAGATTTAATCTTTTTCTAAACTGGGTTTAAGAACAGTGTTAATGAAGACACCGTTCACGACAAACCGAAATCCTATTTGATATTAAATACAAGGCTCTGAATAGAAAATATATCGGCTTATATTCAATATCAAATTCTACGACCAACAAATATCGTATTGGAAATAACGATATAAATATATCTTTCAAATTTCCATAACAATATCTGCATAATCACGAAATCCAACATCGAAATATTCCAAAGACAATTTCGATTCAAATCCATTTCCAATTTATATATTGGAAATTCTGGTTATTTTTAAAACCATTTCAAAACCAATTTATTTATTAAAAAATAAATAAATTATTATTCTAGTTCAAAACTAGTTCATTTCGATAAAAATCTATTTTTATCTTTTCAAATATGGAGTTTTTCATCCCAGTTCTTCACAAATTATTTCTTATGATTTTACATTAATTATTAATATTTTTAATAATTTCATCAAGGCCCGTACAATCGATTTCCATCAATGGCCATTGAACTGCACTTATAGCGACCTTTTCCAAATTTGATTTGGATATAATACCAAGTCCAACCGTTAGATTTCTAATTTCTAATATTGTTAGAAAGCTCTTTTCGATATGAACCCAAAGGTTCCAGTTTTAGGAGAATCCGACGGTCGGATCTCCCGTAATGTCTGTTCGAAGTCAATGGTCGAAATTCACGAACTGCCGCAGAGCGGCGCGTTCTATTCAGGCCATTATATTATATATATATAATATATATAATATAAATTTTGTTGATTTCTATTTAAAACGAATTTATAAATAACATTAAATTCGTTTCAAAAACAGTTTCAACTTCCATTTCAAATTCAAATAAAAATTGAATTTTTCCTTATAAATTCGTTTTAAATTCATTTCCAATTGATTTCAATTCAAATCGATTTTTAATTCAATTTCAATTCGAATTCAATTCTATTTAATTTCAATTCGAATTCAATTCTATTTAATTTCAATTCTATTTAATTTCAATTCGAATTCAATTCTATTTAATTTCAATTCAAATTCAATTCTATTTAATTTCAATTCAAATTTCAATTCATTTCAAAATATCAGATTTTGAAATCACTTTCGATGTTTATTTTAAAATGAATAAAATCGATATCAATATCGTTCACGTCAAAATGGCATAAATCTAATCAACACGGCTTCATCTATTCCTATTTTCAAATATTCTGTTTCAAAATTTTCTTTTTCAAATATTCTATTTCAAAACTGGAATGAGGCCCAATCAATTACCATAGATTTTATTTCTATGGATTTCCATACAACGCATGTATCTATCGACAATGTCAAATAATCAACCATCATCCAAAGTGCATTCTACACTGTATAGGCATTGAATATAAATATTCAACGCTTATAATAGGATGTCAATCAATCGATTGACATACAGCTAATTATTGGGATTAGTGTATGTCATATATCATCCATTACGTGTGGGGTTTCAATCAATCAACCACAGTTTTTATTTGTGCAGTTGGGCGATGTGTAAAATTTATTGTCCCAATCAATATCAGTCAAATGTGTGGAGATAAACAAATCATTCGATTTGTTATAAATATTCATTTCATTTTATATACACGTTTAAAATTCTATTTTTAACTATATAATATTTATTTTCTATATAGATATTTTGTTTCACATCACACAATCAACTACACATCAAAATCAATCAAACAAACAAGCATACAAGCCGTCCATGGTCTGTGGACGTCGGGTATCAGGTGCTACTAAACACCGTCTGCATCCTAGTATATATTATCAACTAGAAAAACAAAATTTAAAGTGAGAAGTTATCACAGAGGGTTCCACTCTGCCGCGCTTTGCTTTTGAACTGCTGAACCGTCTGAATCTGTCTGCAATTCCAATGTAGTTCTTTTTACGCTGTTTATAATAAAAATTATATTTTTATCACTTCATTTCAATAAATAAAAATCATATTTTTATTTCTACTTCATCTATTTTTACAACGCTTATTTCAATATAATTTTTTTTTTATATTTCTACTTCTTATATAAAGATCGGATTTTTATTTTAAAATATATATAATAAAAATCATATTTTTATTCTCACTACATATATAAAGATCAAATTTTTACTATCTATATAATATAAAAATCGCATTGTTATTATCTACATTATATAAAAATCATATTTTTAATGCTTTTACTTCATAAAAAATATATTTTTATATTCCACATATGATAAAAACCATATTTTTATTATTTTTATAATATAAAAATCATATCTTTCCTACTTCAAAAATATAATCTTTTCGCTATTTCATTATAAAAATCATTTCTTTATCCTTTCAAAAAATCTCATCTTTTCATTTCTAATACATAGAAAAATCATATTTTCCTTTTCAAAGCAATACATATAAAAAAACATATTTTTTTAATGCTATTACGAACTAAAAATCAGATTCTATTTAGTTACAAAATTAATTAAACCACAAATAAAAAAACTCACTGTTTCCTATCGATTTTGAGTTTTGATGTCGAAGAGAAGGGGATGGGTTTCTACGCGACCGGAGATGGGGAATGGCGGCGGTCTGGTGGTGCTCGGAGGTGGAATGGCGGCTGGCATTCCGGCTTGTTGGTGGGGTGCTTCGATCTCGAATTGGGTGTGGGGTTTTTAACAGGGGGTGACGGTTTGGGGATTAAAGAAAGAGGAGAGAGGTGAGCGGCGAAAGGAGGAGGCGATGGGTGGACGTTCGAAGATGGGTGGCGTCGATCGTGGTGGCGGAGCGACCGTGAAATGGGTGGGGCACGACTTTCTGAAAGGGGATCGGGGTTTTTTTTTATTTTTTTCCTTGAATGAATCTGAACGGGAGGAGGGGGGCTGTGAGATAATAGAGAGGAGGGGTGAGGTTTTTTTTTATTTATTTAATTCCCAAAAAGCAACTTTTATTTTCGACCTCTAAACGAGACCCACCGCCTGTCGTCCATAGCTAATTACCCCCATTCCGAACACAATGGGATATGTTTCATTAGCCAGTTTGGTTGTTTCGATCGGTTTCCGTCAAAATCAAAATATAAATCTATATATTGAATTTGAACGCACATTTCAATTTACCGGGGCCACATACTCACACTATAAATTCCAGAAAAAATATTATCTAGCTTCGTATTGACGATATGGTCCTAACAAAACTAATTTCATCAAATTCTGAGACCGTTTGAAAAATGGCCAGTTTCCAGTCGATTAAAATCAACTGAAACTGGTCAAACGTGTTTTCCTTTGCCACGCTCACATATTGATTCAAAAAATTACGAATTTTGGAATCTACCAATAACTTGACATCACGGTTCCAACAAAAGCGGTTTCGTCGAAATCTGAGGTCCTTTGCAAAATGTCGATTTTTAAGGGACAGAATTCCATAGCGACTATTCTGAAAATTCATTTGGACGTATCTTTTGATTCCCGCTATGAAATTTTGATTTTTCTGATTCGTTGGAAAGATATTCTCTATTAGATTATAATATTTTTGGTTTTGCTTAATTCTGATTTATTTGAATCCTGTACATTCATTCGAAGTTTGAAATCGAATTATCGAACTACCGCGCCATTTTCAATTCCTTTTATAATTTAAAAAAAATATTTATATTCTAACGACGATATATATAAATATATACGCTCGAATTCTATTCAAAATAAAATTTTCATCAATATTATTTAAAATAAGTAATTTTAAATATTCGAAATTCATCGAAATTGCCAAAATAAAAATTTTAAACTGGCTCAGATTTTCGGTTTATTACACCACGCCACCACCTCACCTCGGCTGGCCACCCACTGTCACCCTCCGCGTCCTTGACCTCCATCTGTCGCCCTATCCTCCTTCTCCCTACCTGAAACCACGCCCTTCTAAAACTCCAACCAAGATAGCCGACGCCGCCGGTCAGGGAGCCACCTACGACCACCACACCCACCTGCGAAGCCTCACACACCACCAGCGCTACCCCCATAGCCACCCACCTCGACCATAGGCCCAACTTCAATTAAAAATGGGATTTTTAACCTTTTTCGGTTTTGTAAAACAGTCCCGACCCGTTGCAGCCCTTCCTCGAGCCTCCTCCGCCATCCGACAACGCCGGTGAGCTTTTATTTCAATTCTAGTCATTTTTGGTGATTAATAATATGATTTTTATGCTTTTGTTTTATTAAAAATGTAATCTTTCTATATAAACATCGTAGAAAAAAATATAGAATAGCAATAGGAAAAAAGGCGAGATTTTTATAGGAAGAAAGACGAGATTTTTACATGAAGAAAAATTAGATTTTCATTGAATTATGAAGTTATTAATAGAAAAAGTTTGATTTTTAATTTATAAAGATTCGATTTTTATATATGTAAAGAGAGAATAAAGATTTGATTTTGTCATGAAGTAGTGTGTATAAAGATTCGATTTTTATTGTTGAAATGGCAAAATATAATTTTTAGCTATATAAAAATATGAT
This sequence comes from Allium sativum, assembly GCA_030737875.1. NCBI lineage: Eukaryota > Viridiplantae > Streptophyta > Magnoliopsida > Asparagales > Amaryllidaceae > Allium > Allium sativum. The sequence continues at coordinate 432,093,477 of CM060918.1, read as the reverse complement.
TTTTATATAGTATAGATAATAAAAGTATGATTTTTATATAGTAGAAATTATAAAAATAAAATTTTTATAAGATAGGGAGTATAAAATTGCAATATTTATATATGTAGCATAATGAAAACATAATTTTTGTTATATGAAAGTGAAATAAAAGTTTGATTTTTAATGTGAACAACGTGAAAAGAACTGAGATGGAATGGATTGAAATCAAAAAGGAATTCAAACGGTTCAGAAATTCAGAAATGAAAGGGCGGAGTGGATCCCCAAGGTGAGAACTCCTTACTTTAAATTTTCTTTTATAGTTAAAGTTATATACTAGGATGCAGACGGTGCTTAGCAGCACCCGACACCCGTTGTCCACAAACCATGGACGACTTGTTTGTTTGTTTGTTTGGTGGTTGATTGGAATATTTATTTGAATTTGGTATGGGAAGAATAATGGAATTGACTAGATTGGTATTTGTATGGCGTGGGCCGTTATTAGACTGGGGATAAGGCTAGGCCTTATCCCGTTTCTAGTATCGTGTCGTTATGCCACCGAAATTTTCTAAAATAAGTTAGGAAAACAAAAATATAATTTTATTGAATAAATGAACTGAATAGAATATTCATAGGTTGAATAAAATAATTTATCGTTAAAAATATAATTTTTAACGTGTATATGAATAAAATATTCATTTACAAATCAGACGATTTGTTTATGTACACTGATTTGACTAATATTTATTGGGATGATAAATTTTACACATCGCCCAACAGCACAAATAAAAATATGTGTTTGTTGATTTGAAACCCCACACAGGTGTTGGGATGATATTTGGCGTACACTAATCCAAATTATTTAGTTGTATGTTGTAACGACCCAGAAAATCCGAGCCAATTTAAAATTTTTATTTTTAAATAATTTGGTTGGAAAATGTGCCAGAATTTAAAAGTTTCATTTTTAAATAATATTAAAGCCTGTGAAAATAGTCAACTTTCAAACTACTTCTGATTTCGACGAAACCACTTTTGTTGGAGCCGGAATGTCAAATTATTGCTAGGTTTCAATTTTTAGAATTTTTCGAATTAATATGTAAGCGTGGCAAAGGAAAATCTATTTTGTCGATTTCAGTCAAATTTAATCGACTAGAAAATATCCATTTTTCAAATGGTCTCGGAATTCGACGAGATTAGTTTTATTGGGACCGTATCGTCAAAACAAAGCTAGATATTATTTTTTTGAAATTTTTAGAATTAGTATGTGACCCCGATAAATTAAAATGTCCATTTAAATTAAAAATATATTGACATATATATTTAATTTAAAGAAAAACTTATCGAAACAGTTGATTTGGCTGACGGGACATATCCCATTGTGTCCGGGATAGGGGTATTTGGCTAGACGCGACAATCGTTGGGTTTGAATCGGATTTCGTATGAATGGATAGGCCTTATTTGAATTAAATGGCATTAAATAAATAAAAAATAAAATTAATATACACGTATATAAATACGGTACGCTCTCTGCCCTAATACGTATACCATCTTCTTCGTAGCCTCCACAGTATACTTTTCAATAGCCAATCCTCTCCGAAATTCAAAGACTAAACTCTCCCAATCCACTGCATATTAGAATCCCAATTCGATACAAAATTCAAGAGGAAGGTGAGGTCGTTAAATCCATATGGATTTGATCGCCGTTCGTTGCTTATCCACACCAAACCATGCACCCGAAGTCAGCTCCTCCTGATCGCCTGAGCGCCGCCGTGCTGCATGCTAGTTGGCCGAGGTCCCCACCAATCAGTGCGCCTCTCGTAGTTCTCCACCGTGACACAACCTGATCGATACCTCGTGCTGCCAATCGCGGGAAAATCTGAACCCTAGTCTTGAACAAAGGGTAATAACATCGGCTGAGAAACTGATAGTGGAAGAAGGTAGTAATTAATTAATTAATATAAATATAATCAAATCTTTAAATGATCATATCTTGTTCATACGTTGATGAAATTCGACGAAACAGGAAGCGTTGGACTCATGAGACTGAGATCTACAATTCTACACTGACCGGAGTGAATTCTGAGCAGATCGGATTTTGAGAACTTTTCGAATCTGAACTATTCAGAACACAGGAAAAGCGATGTGAGAGATTCTATCCTTTTTAATTTTATAATTAAAATTCATTAATCATAATGATAGTATTATATAAACGTTGTGATATTCTGCTCATTGTTGTTAGTGATTTGACATGTGTTTGTTGGGTTCTGCAAATCTGTTAAAATTATCATTTGTGTTAATTCATATTGGAGTAAACAAAGTTATCACCTTGTTTGTTAAAATCGTTAAATTGGAAATTAACGTTGGGTTAATTAGAAAATTTGATTAAACAAAGTTATCACCTTGTTCATTAGAACTGTTGAATTAGACATTAACATTGGCGTTAATTAGAGAATTGGATTAAACAAAATTTGTCATTTTGTTTATTAGTTTTGTTGAAACCCAAATTTACACTCTTGTAAATATGAAATAGATGCAACGAAAATAGACATTTTTGTCCAAAAAAATAATATTTAAAATAGAATAGACATCTTTGTTGTAACAAAGGAGAATTACATTTTTCTTAAATGTAACAAAAGGAAAAGAAAAATTACATTTTTCTCTAATATAATCAAAAGGAGAGAAAGATTACATTTTTGGTTTAATGTAATAAAAGAGCCAAAGTTTACATTCTTTTCTGTAATGTAATAAGGGAACAAAAAATCACATTTTTTGTTTAAATGTAATAAAAGAACAAAATTCACCATTTTGTATATAGAAAAGAATGAGAACAAAATTTACATTTTTGTTTAAAGTAAAGAATAAGAACAAAATTCACATTTTTGTTTAAAGGAAAAAAATTAAGAACAAAATTCACATTTTTGTTTAAAGTAAAGAATGAGAACAAAATTTACATTTTTTTTATAGAAAAGAATAAGAACAAAAATTCAGATTTTTGTTTAAAGAAAAGAATAAGAACAAAAATTCACATTTTTGTTATAGAAAAGAATAAGAACAAAAATTTACATTTTTGTTTATAGAAAAGAATAAGTACAAAAATTCACATTTTTGTTTAAAGAAAAGAATAAGAACAAAAATTCACATTTTTGTTTAAAGAAATGAATAGGAACAAGAAATCACATTTTTTGTCTAATATAATGAATAAGAAGAAAATTTACATTCTTGTTAAATGTGAATAAAAGAAGAAAATTTACATTTTTATGTAATGTAATCGAAAAGAATAAAAAGCACATTTTTATGTGAATTCCAATAAAAGGATGATTAGAAATTTACATTTCTATATGAAAATAAAATATGAAATAGACATTTACACTTTCAATGTAAATAAAAGGAATTAAGGAATTTACATTTTCAATGTAAATAAAGGAATGATTAGAAATTTACATTTTCCAATGTAAATAAAATATGAAATAAAAGTTACATTTTCAACATAATAATATAGTGAAATAAAAGTTTACATTTCCAATGTAAATAAACATTGAAATAGGAAGTTACATTTTAAATGTAAAATATATTGAAATAAGAGATTTCAATTTTTTTTCATGTAGTATTGTATTGAAGTAAAAGATTGTACTTTGTGCAATAAATAGAGAAATTACATTTTTGTTTCAATTGTAATACAAAAATGATTAATGATTACATTTTAATGTAATAACATAAAGATAAGGAAAATTACATTTTGATATAATATATGATTTCATATATAAAAGTAATAGATGTTGGAATGAAAATGTCTTGAACTCATTGAATGAATTATATTTATATATTTATATATAAATATAAATTAAAATAAAACGAATTGCGCCGCTGTAGTTCGCGTTTTGAAATCGTAACTTCAAACGATTATACCGAGAGATCCGACCGTCGGATTTTCCCGAAACTGGAACCGTTAGGCCCTCTATGTGAAGATCTTTCCAACGGTATAAATTTTGTCAAAATCTAATAGTCATATTTTCTAGATAGGTGTAAATCAAATTTTGGGAAAAACAGCGCCATGGCCACCTATTGACCTGAAGCGTCGTTAAATAAAATAAGGCTATTTTTAGTTAAATAAAAACAGTGGAAATCGTTACAAAAATTTTTAGTGATATAAATTGGTTTTGAATTTATGCAACCTCGAGAATTATTTGAAAAGACCGAGTTAAATCTCATTTCAAATAATTATATAGCGATATTAATTTGAAGAGTTGAAGATGACGGTCGAAAACCGACGATCTTCAAGGCGAATGGTTGTGTTGCTATTGTTGGCCTTAATGGGAGTAGCTACCTTGATGGGTTGGCGGTAGTGATCGTCCGGACGTACTTGTTGATTGCTCGGATTTGCGAGTGTCTTTATTTCCCATGAAATAAGATGACTTCGGTTTCGTTCACACCCAGGACGGACTTATAAATGGATCGCATGCCTGACGTTGAAATTTATTTCATGTAATTAAATCAATTTTTACTAATGTATACATGATTAGTGGTGGAGGATTTATTCTCTGCTTAACACCCTAGTATATATCAATAATCATTGATAGCATGGCGTTGATTGTCAAAGTGGCACGCCAAGATGCAGACGATCAAGGCTTTGTTGAAAAGCAGACCTTGTGGTTGATGATCAGAGCACGGCCTGTATGGGTGTAGCTTTGTGTATAGCCTTACTTCACGAACCTCACACCCCGGTATGAGCCAAAAACGGGAGACGGGAACGCAGGGAGTGCACACGTTTCTTTCTAGCTAGAGTGATGTCAGGGACCTACCAGCGCTGGCATTTTACTTATGTGGATGATGGATTTTGAGGTACCTCAGATTTATAGGTTGTTAGTGGCCATTTGGAGGTTCAAAGGAACTGGGAAACCTGTGTTCAGACATAACTAATCCACTACCGTTAAGTAGGGACTGGCCCAGCAGATATCGAAGGGTTTCCCATAGGTGTGATCCTGAGGCATTTGCTAGATTGTCCTCGAACCGGTAAGGAGCTCCTCCCTAGCCTTGATTCTTGATGGAAACCAAATCTCCAATACGACATTTCGGTCTTGATTGTAAACTTATATATGGCGACATAGTATATGGTACCTACGCCGTCTAGGATTGATACATTTATATTGAAGTGTTTTAATACTGCTTAGACACTAATAATAATATTAAAAATATTATTTTATACGTATCAAGTCATGTTTGATCATTATAAGGAAAAACTATATCCTTCGGTTTGCGTTGCATTGTGTGATAGGACCTGAGTCCTATAATGATTTCATTTTTCAAAAGTCATCTCGTTGTTTTTGTATAACTTTATTAAATCATGCACTGGCAATCAAATGGAGTAAACCAATTCCACGTTAGCGGCGTGGTCCTATGATTCGCCATATTGTTAGTTAGTATAGAAAGATTTCTCATACCAGTCCCACGACTGACTCGATGTTTGTTTCACTTTGCAAACCAGGGTGCCCTCTCTTTACACGGGCAGCCAAGTGACAGGTTCTTAGGTAGACATTTTCTGGATTGAAGACTGCTTGGTAGAAGAAGACGAAGACTCTCTTTTATCTTTATCTTTTTCTTTAGAGACTTTATTCCATTCTGTATTTTGATGTACGTTTTGGAGTTGGAACTTATTTCTTTTGATCAAACTTTTATTTTGCTAAGTTGTATCCTGTAAACTGCGTACTCTATGGTTCTGTTGATATGATGTTTATGACTTATATCTTTCCGGTACAATAATTATGTATTATAATATTATCTGAGATCTGTTATTGTTATAAATATGTTGTATTCCAAATGATTATCCTTACTTTCGCACTAAGGAAGTTTGGGGTCATCACAGTTGGTATCAGAGCCTAAGGTTAACCTTAGCTTCGGAGTATAACATATTTAGAACAATTCATCTAGATAGAATCCACATTATTCTAAGGCGAGTAGCTCATTAGAGATAGGACTAGTAATGTCCTAGAATGAGCACGGCAGAATAGCACATATTTATCAGTCATTACATCGTCATCTTTTCATCTTGTCCTTATCTTAACTTTTCTTTAAGAAAAAATCATTTCTGTTGGTCTGACTCTTTCCTTGATAGTACAGACTGACTGAAAATGGACACTCGATCAAGAACTAGAGGTGGAGCCCGAGGTGGAGTCAGAGCAGGAGGCAGAGGGTCTGCTAAAAATGATACCATTCGTTAGCAGACCGACCCCGTAGTAGTAGCACCTCCACCCCCACAGCCCTTAGACTTGGAAAGAATGTCAAAGAAATTCAGAAATCTAGGGGGTGTACCTTTCACTGGGAGAGAGTCTGCGGCTGAAGCAGAGTCATGGCTTAAGGACTGCGAAAAGATCTTGGAAGGCTTAGAATTAGAGGATCAGCACAAGCGTTTTCTGGCAGTATGGCAATTGAAAGACTTAGCGGGACATTGGTGGGATACGGTCAAGATTTGCAATGATGTGAATAACATATCTTGGGCCAAATTTAAAGAACCCTTCAATGATAAGTATGTTCCTCCACAAGCAAGAGAGCGCCTTCGCGAGCAGCTCGTCAACTTACAACAAGGGAGTATGTCTATTTCTTATTATGTGAGGAAGTTTGATGAACTATCACGTTATGCTCCTGAATTGATCCAGGATCCAGTTGAGAAGAATAAAAGATTCATCAAGGGCCTTTCAAAGAAATATTTGAATAGAGTCACCGCTCATATCAAGCTCACATTCAATGAAGTAATAGAGATGGCTTGCCGCTACGAGGAGAATGACGAGCCTGGACAGCATGATAGAGTGAAAAATCAAAGCAACAACCAGAAGGAACGTGCTAGCAAGAAACCAGAGGCAAGCAATTCTTCTGCTGCTAAGCCCCAAGGGAAGAAGAGGGACAGGAGCAATTTGACATGCTTTAATTGCGGGAAGATTGGGCATTTTGAGTTCGGGTGTAAAGCTCCTAAAAGAGCCAACAGGAATGAATCTGGACCTAGCCAGAATCGTAGCCAGAGTTTTCAGAATCGCGACCAGAACCCCCGAAACACTCAGGATTGCTATAACTGCCATAAGCCAGGGAACTTTGCTAGAAACTGTCCTTTATTGAAGAAAACTGAAGTGGCACATGTCTATGAAGGAACGGATGCACCAGCTTCTGCCGAAGGACCAGGTAAACCCGATGTCTTAGGAGGTACTCTTAACATTAAAAACATCCCTATTACTGCTTTGTTTGACACTGGTGCGACATGGAGTTTCATCTCTAGTGACACAATTACAAAATTAAAATTAAAACTAAAACCAAGAAAACTGACAGAATTGGTTAGAGCCCATAGTCCAATAGGAGGATCTCTTATTCTTGATCAGTTTTGTAGAATGCCTATTTCTTATTCATATTTCCAGTTCCCTTTTAATTTGATCGTCATAAATTTTTCGGATATGATATCATAGTGGGAATGGATTGGCTGACAGAATATGAGGCTGAGGTATTATGTGCTGAAAGGATAGTCAAAATAAAAAACTAAATTGGGAAAGACTATTTCTATACCATGCCACGGCTCAGCCACTGACAGGAAAGAATTTTGGTCTTCTTTAGAAGTTACCCCTAGTTCTATTGAGGATATCCCTATCGTCAAAGATTACGCTGATGTATTCAAGGAAGTTGATGGCTTACCTCCGCGTAGAGAAATCAGCTTCAGAATTGACTTAGCTCTGAATGCAAGGCCTGTCGTACATCCTATTCGGAGAATGTCGCCAAAAGAAAAAGATGAGCTGAGAAATCAAACCAAGCAGCTTTTGTGGAAGGGTCTGATCAGGCCCAGCTTCTCAGAATGGGGTGCGGTAGTGGTGTTCGTCCCAAAATCAGACGGTACACTCAGGCTATGTGTGGACTACCGTGATGTCAACAAACAAACGCTGAAAAACAAATACCCACTGCCACGAATTGATGAACTATTAGACCACTTGCATGGAGCAGGAGTATTTTCTTGGATGGACCTAGCTACAGGCTTCCATCAACTCCGCATCACAGAGGAGTGTGTGCCTTTAACTGCTTTCAGAGGACCGGATATATTTTATGAATGGCTAGTAATGCCTTTTGGCCTATGTAATCCTCCAGCATACTTTGTTGATTTGATGAATAGAGTTTCCCGAGATGTTTTAAGTAAATTTGTGCTCGTGTTCATCGATGACATCCTCATCTTTTCTACATCCACTGCCGAGCACGAACAGCATCAAAGGGAAGTCTTGGAGATTTTGCGAAGAAATGTGCTGAAATCCAAATTCTCCAAATGCATATTCTGGCAAGAAGAGGTGAAATTCCTCGGCCATGTCATATCAAAAGAAGGCATCTCAGTAGATCCAGGAAAGATCTCAGCCATCCAATAGTGGAAGCAGCCTCGAACTCCCACAGAGGTCAGAAGTTTCTTAGGACTGGCTGGCTATTATCGGAAATTTGTCAAAGATTTTTCGAAGGTAGCTTATCCATTGACAAACCTGACCAAGAAGCTTGGACTCCAGAATGCGAGACAACTTTCCAAGATCTAAAAAGGAGGTTGACCAATGCTCCTGTGTTGACCATTATAGATGGCAATCAGGATTTGAAGATCTGGACCGACGCTTTTAAACAAGGTTGTTTCTTTTATAAATCAACATGTCAGAGATAACATTTTCTTTTAATGTCAAATCTCGTATTAACATGTTAACCCCTATTTATTTAAGGTATTGGTGCGGTGCTGATGTAAAGAGGCAAATTACTCGCATATGCTAGCCGCCAATTGAAACCGCATGAGAAGAATTATGCCATGCACGATCTTGAGCTAATGGCTATTGTATTTGCTTTTAAAATATGGAGGCACTATCTCCTGGGTGAGAAGTTAGAAATATATACGGATCACAAATCATTGAAGCATGTATTTACCCAGAAAGACTTGAATATGAGGCAGCAACGCTGGGTTGAATTTCTTGCGGCCTATGATCTGGATATCCTATATACTCCAGGGAAAGCCAACGTTGTAGCTGATGCGCTCAGTAGAAAGAATGCGGATAGCGACAAGCTCATTATCGCCAATCTCATCATCACTCCTACTCTGATTGATAAAGTCTCTGCTCTTCAGAAGGATGATAAATTTATTCAGAGTATTATCAAAAGAATTCAGGATGGTGAAACCATGAGTTTTCAAATTGATGACAAAGGTGTTCTGAGGCTATTAGGCCGAATCTATGTCCCATACGATTCTAAGCTCAGAAGGGAGGTTATGGATGAATGTCATAAATCTAAGCTTAGTACTCATCCTGGGGTGAGCAAGATGTATCACAACCTCAAGCGCACATTTTGGTGGAGGTCCACGAAGAGAGATATTTCTATTTACGTTGCTAGATGTCCCACATGTCAGCAAGTTAAAAGTGATCAACAGAAACTGGCGGGTTTGTTGCAACCGCTAGGAGTCCCTGGTTGGAAGTGGGAGGAAATTTCTATGGACTTTATTGATGACTTGCCCCGAAGCAGAAAAGGGAATGATAGCGTATGGGTGATTGTAGACCGCTTAACGAAGTCTATCCATTTCATCCCTGTCAGGTCCAATAGAACAGCTCGAAGTTTGGCGCAACTTTATCTTATAGAGAAAGTCAGACTACACGGAGTTCCCAAAAGCATTGTCAGTTATCGGGATCCATTATTTACTAGCAAATTCTGGGAAGCTTTTCAAGAAGAGCTTGGGACTAAATTAAACCTGAGCACTGTTTATCACCCTCAGACAGATGGCCAAACTGAGAGGGTGAACCGCATTTTGGAAGACTTCTTGCGAGCATGCATTCTTGATTATGGCGGTTCATGGGAGGACCACTTGCACTTGGTGGAGTTCTCTTATAATAATAGCTACCAAGTAAGCTTGAAGATGTCACCGTTTGAGTTATTATATGGCAGGCCATGTAGATCTCTGGCATGTTGGGTGGAGCAAGGTAATCGATTTGTCTTGGACCCCGATATGATTCGTGAAGCATCGGATATGGCTGATTTGATTAAGAAGCGCCTATTGGTTGCACAGAGCCGACAGAAGAGCTATGCAGACAAGCGAAGAAGAAATTTAGAATTCTCTGTTGGTGATCGAGTATACTTGAAGGTTTCTCCATTGATAGGCGTAATTCGTTTTGGGAAGACTAGAAAGTTGGCTCCGAGATTCATTGGTCCATTTCCTATTCTCGAAAGGATTGGTACTCTCGCTTATAGAGTGCAGTTGCCTGACTGGTTGCCAGGGGTGCATGATGTATTTCATGTGTCTCAACTCCGCAAGCATGTGCATGATCCAGATCTGATTGTGGATGAATTAAATCAACAGGTCATGTATATTACTCTGAGTTTAATAGTGAGAAAAGACCCGATAAAGATCATTGGCAAAGAAACCAAAATTTTGAGGAACAAGAGGATCAACCTAATCAAAGTTCAATGGAGCGGGGATCCTAGAGACTGCACTTGGGAGATAGAGGATAGCATTACAAAGGCATACCCCAAGTGCAGAGTGGACATCTCCGAGTAACTCTTGTGTTAAGGTACATTTACAATAATTTACATTTTCCATCTTGTTTCCCACTTTACTTTGTTTCCTTTTGTGGACGAAAAGCTCTTAAGTGGGGGAGATTGTAACGACCCGGAAAATCCAAGCCAATTTAAAAATTTTATTTTTAAATAATTTCGTTGGAAAATGTGCCAGAATTTAAAATTTTCATTTTTAAATAATATTAAAGCCAGTGAAAATAGTCAATTTTCAAACGACCTCTGTTTTTGACGAAACCACTTTTGTTGGAACCGGAATGTCAAATTATTGTTAGGTTTCAATTTTTAGAATTAATATGTGAGCGTGGCGAAGGAAAATGTATTTTGTCGATTTCAGTCAAATTTAATCGACTAGAAAATAGCCATTTTTCAAATGGTCTCGGAATTCGACGAAATTAGTTTTTTTGGGACCATATCGTCAAAACAAAGCTAGATATTTTTTTTTTTTTGAAATTTTTAGAAATAGTATGTGGCCCCGGTAAATTAAAATGTCCGTTTAAATTAAAAATATATTGATATATATATATATACATATATTTAATTTAAACAAAAACTTATCGAAACAGTTGATTTGGCTGACGGGACATATCCCATTATGTCCGGAATAGGGGTACTTGGCTGGGGCGACACTCGTTGGGTTTGAATCGGAGTTCTATGAATGGATGGGCCTTATTTGAATTAAATAGAATTAAATAAATAAAAAATTAAATTAATATACACGTATATAAATACGATACGCTCTCTGCCCTAATACGTATACCATCTTCTTCGTAGCCGCCACAGTTTACTTTTCAATGGCCAATCCTCTCTTAAATTCAAAGACTAAACTCTCCCAATCCACTACAAATTAGAATCCCAATTCGATAAAAAATTCAAGAGGAAGGTGAGGTCGTTAAATCCATACGGATTTGATCGCCGTTCGTTGCTTATCCACACCGAACCACGCACCCGAAGTTAGCTCGTCTTGATCGCCTGAGTGCCGCCGTGCTGCATGCGAGTTGGCCGAGGTCCCCACCAATTAGTGCGCCTCTCTTAGTTCTCCACCGTGACACAACCTGATTGACACCTCGTGCTGCCAATCGCGTGAAAATCTGAACCCTAGTCTTGAACAAAGGGTAATAACATCGGCCGAGAAACTGATAGTGGAAGAAGGTAGTAATTAAGTAATTAGTTAATTAATTAATTTAAATATAATCAAATCTTTAAGTGATCGTATCTTGTTCATACGTTGATGAAATTTGACGAAACAGGAAGCGTTGGACTCGTGAGATTGAGATCTACAATTCTAGACTGACCGAAGTGAATTCTGAGCAGATCGGATTTTGAGAACTTTTCGAATCTGAACTATTCAAAACACAGGAAAAGCGATGTGAGAGATTCTATCCTTTTTAATTTTATAATTAAAATTCATTAACCATAATGATAGTATTATATATACACTGTGATATTCTGCTCATTGTTGTTACGTGATTTGACATGTGTTTGTTAGGTTCTGCAAATCTGTTAAAAATTATCATTTGTGTTAATTAATATTGGATTAAACAAAGTTATCACCTTGTTTGTTAAAATCGTTGAATTGGAAATTAACGTTGGGTTAATTAGAAAATTTGATTAAACAAAGTTATCAACTTGTTCATTAGAACTGTTGAATTAGAAATTAACATTGGCGTTAATTAGAGAATTGGATTAAACAAAATTTATCATTTTGTTTATTAGTTTTGTTGAAACCCAAATTTACACTATTGTAAATATGAAATAGTAGCATCGAAAATAGACATTTTTGTCTAGACAAAATAGTTAAAATAGAATAGACATCTTTGTTGTAACAAAGGAGAATTACATTTTTCTTAAATGTAACAAAAGGAAAAGAAAAATTACATTTTTCTTTAATATAATCAAAAGGAGAGAAAGACTACATTTTTGGTTTAATGTAATAAAAGAGCCAAAGTTTACATTCTTTTGTGTAATGTAATAAAGGAACAAAAAATCACATTTTTTGTTTAAATGCAATAAAAGAACAAAATTAACATTTTTGTTTATAGAAAAGAATGAGAACAAAAATTTACATTTTTGTTTAAAGTAAAGAATAAGAACAAAATTCACATTTTTGTTTAAAGAAAAAAAATAAGAACAAAATTCACATTTTTGTTTAAAGTATACATTTTTGTTTATAGAAAAGAATAAGAACAAAAATTCACATTTCTCTACTAATAAAGGAAATCATTTAAACATGGTGAAGCTTTTATTCGCTTCCTGAAATACCCCACTATCCTCCTACGTTTGTAATTTAAAAAAATAGGGTTTTGAGGGCAATACGGTCATTCCGCTTCCCATATATTATCTCTTTTACCCCACGATCTACGAAGTCAACCGTCTCCAAACATTTGGTTTCTCCTTCCATTTCGCACGACTTCTTTGCCGTTTCTCCTGCTTTTCCACCTATGTCTTCCCAATTCTCCAACCCTATCTCAATAAATCGTAAACTTTTATACGCTTATTTCCTTCCAACCACGTACCGCCTTCACCCAACCCATCTTCACCTCCAGCTACACCTACAGTTGCTTTCGCTTATGGCTTTTTTGTCCAACCAGCTCCCGCAGTTCAATTCTCTTTGTCCACCAGCCAAAGTACCACCTAATCGACGTCATCACAAGTATATTTTTTAACTTCTGACCTGATTCTTCCTATTTTTTACAACTGACTACCAAAATTTGTAGATTCCGCCTACTTACGCTCGCAACTGCCACTGCTCGAAGTCTACTTTCGGTTGAATCGTACAGATCTACTCAGGTATACAGTTGTCAACGTATTAACACTGTGTTTAATCATTGAGTTCAAACTTGACATATAATCTTTACTTTTCTTTTCGTTCTGCTCATAACAAGTGAATCAGAAGATTCAGAACGAAATTTCAGTTTGTAAACTGAAACATATAAATATGTTCAACTAGATTTAGACATGATAGACTAATCAGCTTTTTTGACTTTTGCATATATAATCCATAAGTGTTTATATTTCATGTTTTATAACGTGTTGGAATTGAAACCAAGCATAAAGAAGAGCAAGCATTAAAAACATCAACTTAGTTACAAATAATTTATATTACATGTTTTATGCACAGACTGTATTACTGAAAATGTAAACAAAGCCAAACATTAACAACACATTTACATCAACATATTTAGTACTCATTACGAGAAAAAATATATGTATGACGTATACTGTACACAAGATAAACTGCACCAGCTTATGGTTTCATTTGAATTACATTCACTGTACTGCTAACATAATAATATTGTGTATAATTTATTTATTTTACTCAGTTAACCATATGTCTTCCTTTGTATTGTAATCATTTCAGCACTAAACTATGACTTCAATGTCCAAATCTCCAATTCTGATTTTGAGGATGGAAAAGCAAAATGGTATCAATATGGATTGCAGGTTCAGATTTTCGATGACAAATGTAACAAGTGGAAAGGTAAGTTGCCAAAGTTTGATAACTACCTTCCACTTACATGTTCATTTACATAATTTCTGTTTAGTTTATTCGTAACTGTTTACATACGTTATGTTATATGTGCATGACTCCCATGCGAGTAGGGTTCATAAACATGTATAATTTGTGGTCACACGTTCAGTAATGCCACGGCACACCATCTCCGTCATCTCTGTATTCGATTTGTTTTTATCTGGCCATATGCTACATAAATAAAATATTAACTCACAACTAAATATTAACTTCTGCAACAAATATTCGACATAAACGCATGTTGTACCACATGTATTTGTTATGTGTTTTAATTTTTTTCTGTTATAAACTTTATTAATCCAATTCGTTAAACATAGAGAATAAATTCAGTTAAACATGTTATCATGTTTAATGCTATCACACAAAAAAAATTTTTTGGGGAAAATCAGAAAAATATGGAGTGTTGTGAACAGCATGATGTTAGATGTCGCAATATACTTTATATGCACAAAAAATCATTGATGAGGATTAGTATAAACTATATTGTTTTAAATAATCTTTCCTAAGTTTGTGGTTTTTTGCAAGCGAAAAATAGTATACTCACAATCCATTACATGAACACAAATTTCTCGGTGAATTAAGTTTCCAGTTTTTTCAACGCAAAAAAAAAAAAAAAAAAAAAAACTATATACATGACATTACATCGACAAAAAATTATTTCAATATATAGTTTTGTCATTTGCATGTTCCGCTGTTCATTTGCATTGTGTTCGATGTTATTTTATTATTATTTGATTCGTAACTTATGTTTGTTTATGCCTCCCTTCGTCGATATGTTAATATGTTAATAAAAGTAATTAAAATTTAGCATAATGTTACGTCTTTCGTTAAAATTTAGCGTAATTTTACTTCTTTCGTTCATATAATTTTCGATACATCTAATACATGGTTCTCATAATTAGTGGACGTCATATTACATCAACAAAAGATTGTAATTTTTTTTTTTTTTGCTCATTTTTTTTTGCTCATTTGCATGTTTAACTGATCAGTTTTTAATTTGTTAACCTGTCTGTCATGTACATCACTCTAACTATTGGTTGACCTAACTCAATTTTTTTTCTCATGCGATGCAGTACAACATGTGGTGCAATGAACCATGCTGAATTGATTTGGCTGGACAAATCAATCCTTACATCGCTGACCAATCCAACTGACCATTGTTTTCAAGTAAGATGGGTTGATAATTTCTCAAATTTTAATACTATTTTATTAATATGACTTTCTACCTTTTCAAGTGGTTTCATAACAGTAATTGCTATCAAATTGTCGAATTGTCATGGGCACATATTTTATTTTCAATTTTTTTTTTTTTTTTGAAAATTTCCAGAATACTGCTGCAATGGCTGTTATAGATGATGGCAAAGTATAATCGTGTGAATCAAGCGTAAAAACTTTACCTATCCGACTAAGTGTGTAATCTTTTATATCTGTCTATTTTGTTTTCCTACATTTTTTTTCTTTTTGTTTGCAGAAAACTGCGAGTTTGATTCAAAGATGAGGTTGCAAAGAACAGTTTGAGTCGTTCACCATATCCCTTCGGCTAGGTATTTTGACATTCATGCATTTTTTTATGTTCATTATAACGTACAATGAATGTTTCAACTTATGACTTCATATACACGATATAGATTCATTTATTTTTTATTTATATCCCTTCGCCCATATCGTATGTTTCAAACATGTATAACTTAATTCATATGTATGATAAATATTTACAGCCGTCCATTATACATTTCACACTTTTCGGGTCACATATGTGGCTGTCATTTTCACGTCTGCGTAGTAATTATATACCACTGCTTATTCGTCTTTATTTTTCCATGTATATTCTTTTTTTTAAAACTATAATTTCATATCTGCACATTTAATACTCTATGCTGTATATATTGTGTACATCATATATGTTACAAAACAAATGCTACATCAATTTTTTTTATATTAAAAATACAAATATAATCATAAATTTGTATACGTTACTATCTTATTGCCTACCCTTCTCCCCATCTTTTTTGCCTGATTTTTTAAATTTTATGTTTGTCCTATTATCACTTTATTCTTATTTACCAAGTCTTAGATGACTTATTCAAATATATCCTACCATTCCACCTTTTTCTCCTTCCTATATTATGATATTTGTACATTGTTACGTCTGCCAACTATCCTACTACCTCTTTTCTTCTTCCATATTTCTTTCTGCTCATATACTTTCATCATTTATCCATTTCTGCTTCACACTAAATCATCCCAGCTTATTCACCTCCACCTTTTTCACTTCTCTTCTATAACTACATGGATGCTCACCAGCGCGAACAGCGGCGCGTGGCTCAACGAGCTCGACGTGCTAGGATGTCAACTGATGAACATGAAAGTAAGTTGGCAACCCGTCGAAATCGTCGCCGTTCGCAACGACTTCAACCACCATCTGCTGAGCAACATATTCAATCACTCCAAAATAACAATGCTCAGCTTCTTCCTACATTTACCACTTCTCATAACTCTACACGAAATTTTCTAGCAAACATTAGACTTCGTAACCATATGCTGCCACCACCAACTTTCTGCCCATTCTGCTCAGCAAAAAGATTCGATCATGAAAATACTCAAACCTGCTGTTCAAATGGTAAATTTCATATTTTCCGCCCTCCCACTCCACAACAACTACTTGATCTATTTGTTGATCAAACTGAAATTGGCAGCCACTTCAGAACTAATATCAGGTCTTATAACAATGCTTTTGTGTTTACGTCAATGGGTGCAAATATTGATCAAGATTTGGCGAGTGCAACAAGTGGCGTTTATTCGTATCGTGCTCAGGGGTCTATTTACCACCGTATAGGCAGTGTGCTGCCATCTGATGGTAACTGACCTCGGTATTTACAACTATACATTTACGACATAGAGCATGAGACAGAAAATCGTCAATTGGATACCCAGATTTTGAGAGCTGACATACTTTTGATTATAAAGGAAGTATTGGATAGTTTTAACCCTTTTGTGTCCGTCCTACGTCAGTTGGGACAACGTTCCGACGTGCATAATTGCAGAATAAAAATTAAAGAGATCACCGTTGACAGTCATCTTCATGAACTGCCAACGGCATCACAAGTTGCTGGCATAATCGTTCGTGATGAGTCAGATGATTTGCATGGTAGAGACATAATTGTTCAAACAAATAGTGGAAACTTCCAGCGCGTTCCTGATACAGCTGGATTTTATGATCCACTTCAGTACCCACTGTTGCTACCGTACGGAGAACATGGTTGGAATTTGAACTTACATGATAATGGGGACAACCAACTTAGTTGTGCGTCCTACTACTCTATCTTTATACAGGTAGCTACCTATGTTTATTTTCTGCATCTTTTTACTTAACACCGTTACTACCATGTCCACATCAAGTTGCATTGCACAGAATTCTCCTTTCCTATATTCAGCACTAATATTAACGAGTCTATCTTAATTCTTTATATATATAGATTCGACCAGGAGAGACATCACTTCTCCTACTTGGTGGATGCCTTTTTCAGTAATATGCTATCGATATGTTTGTCAAAATTGAAACTATGCAACTCAGATTTCTTTGTAACAATCAAGAAACAATCAGGGCTGAGTTATACCAGGGTTTGCACGATGCGTTGACTGCAGGAGAAACTTCGACAGGTAAGTTAGTGTCCTATTTCAAATTTCATTTTTCTTACACTTCTTCTTGAATGCTTAATTTTTTTAATTAAACATTCCACTACTTCAGGTAATGTTGGTGTAAAAAAAATTCTGCCAGCGTCTCATATGGGCAGTCCACGAGATATGCACCACTGGTACCAAGATGCAATGGCAGTCGTTCAAAGGTATGGAAAACCTGATTTTTTTTATTACTGTTACATGTAATACGAAATGGCCTGAGATTACTACAGAGCTACTTCCCGGCCAACAACCGCAAGACAAACCAGACTTAACATGTAGAAATTTTCGTGCAAAATTAACCCAAACAAAAAATGATTTGTTTGACACCGGCGTTTTAGGAAAAATTATTGCGCATGTACATGTCATAGAATTTCAAAAAAGAGGTTTGCCGCATGCCCATATGTTACTTATTCTAGCTGAAAATGATAAAATTAATTCTCCTGATGAGTATGATGGTGTGGTTAGAGCCGAAATTCCATGTAATAATTTAGAACCTGATTTACATATAGTTGTACTTAAACACATGATTCATCATCCATATGGTCGTTTTAATCCTAATGCCACTTTCATGAAAAATGGTGAATGTAAGAGAGACTTCCCAAAACCATTTGCTCCCATTACTTTACAAGGAAACGACTCATATCCAATATATAGACGACGTGGTAACATAAGAGTTACTCAACCATTGGGACCAAAATTGACAATCGTTGGGTAGTGCCATATAATCCTTATTTACTACTTAAATATGACTACCATATAAATGTTGAAATTTGTTCAAGTATAAAATCGGTAAAATATTTTTATAAGTATGTTTACAAGGGATCCGACCACGTTTCAGTTGGAGTTTCTACGTCAACCACAGACGATGAAATATCTAACTATGCTAATGCTAGATGGATTTGTGCACCCAAGGCTTTGTGGCGAATATTTAAATTTCCACTTAATAACATTACACCGTCTGTTACTGGTCTACAAATTCATCTTCCAAACCAACAACAATTACGTTTTTCTTCTTCTGAACAGTTACATGACGTGTTGAATGAAGATAGTAGAACTAAAACTATGCTTACTGAGTTTTTCACTACTAATGTAAACGATGAAGAGGCAAGACAATACTACAATCATCAGCTTCCTGAGAAATATTGGTGGGAAAAAAAACATAAGTTATGGATTCGTAGACGAAATAACCTTAAGGTATTAGGTAGAATTTATACCGTTTCGTCAACTGAAGATGAACGTTATTTTTTGAGGTTACTGCTAACTCATGTTCGAGGACCTTTATCATTTACTGACTTGCTTACCATCGATGGTCAACAATATGACACATTTAAACAAGCAGCTGAACATAGAGGATTATTGGAAAATGATGACGCTTTCTACGATTGCTTACAATCTGCATCTAACATGCATATGCCTGCTTCCCTACGCAGGCTTTTCATTACAATTTTAGAATATTGCGGACCAATTAATGTACGAGAAATTTGGGAACACTTTTCTGCATACATGATAGAAGATTATCAGCACATATATTCTGTTACTGACAATAAATTTTTCATTGAACTTTGTCTTTCAGACCTTGACAATTTACTCCGAAAATACAACAAAACACTCTCCGACTTTGACTTCCCGCTTACTAATGTTACACTACATAATAATCGCAATATGTCAACTCTTATTTTGTCTGAAAAGTCTGTGCACATACCTCGATCAAACATTGAATCAATTGATTCCTTTAATTTAGAGCAGCGAACAACATTTGATGCTGTCATGAAGTCAATTTATAAAAATAAAAATTATGTTTTTTTCATTGATGGTCCAGGGGGAATGGGAAAACATTTATACCGATCTATTTTAGCGCACTCACATACTAAAGGCCTTATCTCACTTGCAGTTGCCACATCGGGAATTGCTGCAATAGCATTACCTGGCGGTAGAACCGCCCACTCTAGATTTAAAATCCCTATTGCACTTGACTCCTCATCCACCTGCCACATTCCCAAGCAATCTGATCTTGCTAAACTACTAATTGAAACAAGGGTAATTTTATGGGATGAAGCAACAATGGCTCATCGTCATGCCTTTGAGGCTTTAGATAAAACACTACGAGATTTAACTAATATTGACAAACCATTCGGTGGTAAAGTAGTTATTTTAGGCGGTGATTTCCGTCAAGTTCTGCCTATCGTCTCTAATGGTACTAGGGCTCAAACTGTTGACGCGTGTATCATTAGATAATATTTGTAGACATACGTTACTGTTTTTCGCTTAACCCAAAATATGCGTGCTATAAATGATCCTTCATATGCTGACTTTCTACTACGTATTGGAAATGGTACCGAACCTTACGTGCAAGATGACATGATCAAACTCCCTGACGATATTATTATCCCTTGGAGTGATTCAAACTCTATTTTAACTTTGATAGACCATGTATTTGCATCGCTTACTGACTGTTTATCTGTTGCTGATTACATTATGAATAGAGCCATTTTGGCCCCAACCAATGATACTGTTGACGACATCAACAATACTATTATAAACATGTTCCCGGGTTCTGAATATACTTATTGTTCATTTGATTCTGTTGAGGATGATACACGTAATTTGTATCAACATGAATTCCTCAACTCACTATGATAACCCCAACTTCCACAGAATGAAAGTAAGGAATAATCATTTGGAATACAACATAAATACAATAATACATATTACAGATACGACATAGCATAGGAAATTCATAGAGTAACAACATCATAGCAGCGGAAATATAATGTCATCAACCATAGAAAGTCCACAGCCACAAAATTCTAAAATTATTACATCAAGTTTGTAGAAAAAGAAATAAGTTCCAACTCCAACTTAAACAACGTGAAATAAACCGAGTTTAATGTCTGGAATTAAAAAGAGAAAAATGCAATAGCAGCGAATGATAGAAGTCTTCAAGCTCCAAATCATCACCTCTCCACAAAAGCAAATCCAAGGAAGATAATAAGCAGCTCCAAAGAAAAGACTCCAAGCGAAGAATAAACCTATTTACTTGGCTGCCCGTGTAGAAAGGATGGCACCCGAGTTTGCAAAAAGGTGGAAATAAACAACGGGTCAGTCGTGGGACTGGTGTGAGCATTCTTAACTAATTAATCACTATTAATATGGCAAATCCAAAGACCACGCCGCTAACGCGGAACGGGTTTTCTCTAATGGATTACCGTGCATAAAAGTGTCATAAACAACAATAAGTAAATCGTACAACAACGTTATGCTTTTTAGAAAAATGGAATCACCATAAGACCCAGGTCCCATCACACAATGCAACACAAACCAGAGGATAGGGTTTTACCTTATAGTGATTAATCATGCTAAATACGGCAAATACGAGTTTAATATTATTATTAGTATATATCAAAACATTTCAAAGTAAATGTGTAAATCCTAGGAAGAACAGTATCCCATACTACTATGCCTCCATACTAGTAATACAATCAAATTCGTAGGGTCGTATTTGGATTTTGGTTTCCATCATGAGTCAAGGCTAGGGAGAAGCTCCTACCAATTCGAGACACTTTAGCTAATGTCTCAGGATCCCCCGCAGTGAACCCTTGGATAGCTGCAGGGCCGATCCAACATACGAGTTGCGGATTAGTTATTCCTGAACACACGTTTCCCAGTCCTATAGGACCTATCATCCGAGGCGCCTCATTCCATCATCCACATAAGTAAAATGTTGGGCCGTGTTAAAGCCCAATCACCACTTCTAGCCAGAAAGAAATGTGTTGCTCTCCCTGCGTTCTCTTCTCCCGTTTTTGACTCCGCCGGTGTGTTAGGCTCGCGAAGTCACGTAGTACACAAAGCTATGCCTAAACAGGCTATGCTTTAATCGTCCCACAAGGCCTGCTTTTCAACAAAACCTTGATCCTATGCATCTTAGCATGCCATATCATCACTCCATATCGCACTACCAATCCTTTGAAGAAATATATGAACGGGTGTTAAGCAAGAGAATAAATTCTCCGCCACCAAATATCCATACATTCGACCAAAGACCAATAACATGATATTTGATAGAGTATGATGTCAGACACACAATCCATTTATTAGCTTATGCTCTGGGTCTGAGCGAAAGCCAAACCCGTGAAATCAACACGTACGTTTGGGCAATGACCGTGACCCTTGAATTGGGAGCAAGTCAAATCAGGGTCTCGATCGTTGTCCATACGAGGGAAGATTTACGGTCTTCATACACCATCTTCATACTTCGATTAACGTCGTTTGATTATTTAGAATGAGAGAACTCGGACTTTCCAAATAATCCTCGTGTATATATATATATATATATTTTAAATCCTTCTTACACATTAATAATTATTTTTATTAGAGATTTATTCCTATTTTAATAATTTAAAATAATTAAATTTTTATATAACGACGCCTTAAGTCCATAGGCGACTATGGCGCTGCATTCAACCATTTTTGATTTTTACATTTCTCATAATCTAACTGTTGGATCTTAACGTAATATATATCGTTGGAAAGATTTTTCCAAGACGGTCCTAACGGTTTCAGTTTCAAGAAAATCCGACGGTCGGATCTTCTTATATAGTCGTTTAAAGGTACGGTTTCAAAACGCGAACTACCACGCCCCATTCGTTTAATTTTAATTATATACATATAAATATATAATCATTGAATCGTACTAACGTCGTTTGATTAAAACAACGCTCTACACAATTACCGATACTTACTAAATTTTAATTCATTTGAAAATGAAGATAATATTACCGCATCCTAAATTCACATTCTTTACTTACATTGAAAATGTAAATTCCATCCTTTTTATTTACATAAAAAAAATGTAAATTTAATTCCTATGTAAATTCTTATTTTTTTATTTACATGTAAAATTGTAAATTTTGATACATTCAAAATCCTACTTTAAATTACATATAAAAATGTAGATTTCAACTTCAATGTACATTTTCATCTTAGTTACATAATAAAAATGTAACTTATATTTGCAGTGAATCCTATTCTAAATTTACATATAAAAATGTAAGTTTAATTACAACGCAAACTCTACTTCCTATTTACATTGTAAAATATGACTTTTAATTACAATGCAAATTCTACTTCTAATTTACATTGTAAAAATATGATTTTTAATTACAATGCAAACTCTACTTCCTATTTACATTGTAAAAATATGATTTTTAATTACAATGCAAACTCTACTTCTAATATACATTGTAAAATATATAACTTTAATTACAATGTCACATTCCTACACCTTATATTATATATAAAATAAATAAATTTTGTTTCTAATGTTCATCCTCATCCTATGTTACATATATAAAAAAATGTGAATTCAATAATTCGATGTAAATGCATCTTTTAATTACATAGGAAAAAATGTAATTTTTATCCTACGGTGAAATTTCCTATAGACATTACATATAAAAATGTAATATTTAGCATACAATGTAAATTCATATTTTAATTACATATAAAAATGTAATTTTAACATACGACATAATTTCCTATATAATTTACATATAAAAATGTAAATTTTAACATACGACGAAATTCACATGTTAATTACAAAGAAAAATGTGATTTTTAACATATAGCATAATTTCCTATATAATTTACATATAAAAATGTTAATTTTAACATACGATGAAATTCACATGTTAATTACAAAGAAAAATGTGATTTTTAACATACAGCATAATTTCCTGTATAATTTACATATAAAAATGTAAATTTTAACATACGATGAAATTCACATGTTAATTACAAAGAAAAATGTAATTCTTAACATACGGCATAATTTCCTATATAATTTACATATAAAAATGTAAATTTTAACATATAATGAAATTCACATATTAATTACAAAGAAAAATGTAATTTTTAACATACGGTATAATTTCCTATATAATTTACATATAAAAATGTAAATTTTAACATACGATGAAATTCACATGTTAATTACAAAGAAAAATGTAATTTTTCCCACTATGCAAAATCTACTTTTATTTTAACATTATAAAAATGTAAATTTTCTACTTTAATTCACAATAAAAATAATGTAAATTACATATCGATGTAAATTTCATAACGATGTGAATTCCTACTTTATTTCACATTAAAATAATGTAAGTTGCATAACGATGTAAATTTCATAACGATGTAAATTTCATAACGATGTAAATTTCACAACGATGAACAAGATGATAGATTTATACGTGATTCATGTCCAATATTTCTTGCCCAATATTTTGTGTCCAATTCTACCACAACAATATTTTGAATAATACTGGGATTAATTAGAATTAATAACATATGGTTTTTGAATATCAACCAACCATGATTTACAAGATAAACAAATGAATCACCAAACTCAGACCTAACTTTTAAACTTGCAAATCTAATATCATAACGTCGCAAACGATTTAGATCCATTACTTAGAATGACAACAATCGCCGATCTATTTATTTTTAACCATTTAAACTTCACACAACACAATAATAATAATTAAATTAATTAAATTATATTAAAAATAAATTCTCACCTAGCTTGGATTTGGAATGAAGGTTCGGATTCAATCAGATCTCGTGTTCAAGGTCACGGTAGTTTCGGATCTGAAAGATTTCAATTTCAAGTTCCAACGAATAAATTAGAACTGGCTTTTAACAACTGTCGCTGTAACGCTTAAAAGCGTGACAAAACTGAAATATTCATACCTTTATAATTTCAGAAAGGTTCAAAACTTTGATTTGCAAATTCGCGAGCTATAGTGAATGGATTGAGGCGCCGTTTGTCGGAGATGGAAGGCCCAGGGGAGGCGCATCCACGCCGGGAGTATGGGGGTGCAGCGGCCTGTGCTAGGGGCGGCGGCGGTTCGAAGGTCGCAGGTTGGGGCTCGAAATTCGAGGGCTACAGGCTGTGAAATCGAATGAAACTTGTCGGAGATTGGAGAGGGAGGGAAGAGCTTCAAAAAGTTCAAATCCGGCTAAGTCTAATTGTGTGTGGATTAATGGGAAAATGGAGATGAAAATTCAAAGGGTGGGCAGCTATGGGTTCTCGCAATCGGGGAAGAAGAACGATGTACAGGGTCCGTGTTTATACAGTATACGGCATATTTTTATTTTATTTATTTATTTAACTAACCCCAAAATTAGGGTTTTTCCATGCGATCACCAAACGGACCCCAACGACTGTCGAACAATAGGTTTTGACGTCATCTGAAAGCAATGGCGCTAGTGCCGAGGTCTAATTCTGAAGTTTACAGTGTGTTTTCTTTATTTTCAAATAAATTCTTTTATTTTTAATTCGAACGTACTTTCTAATTTTACTGGGGTCACATACGAAGTCAGAAAAATCCAGAAAAATTATTTTTGGCTTTCTTATTATGATACGGTCCTAACAAAATTTATTTCGTCGAATTCTGAGACTGTTTGAAAAATGGCTATTTTTCAGTCAATTAATTTTGACCGAAATTGACAAAACACAGTTTCTTTTACCACGCTCACATACTAGCTTCAAAAATCATGAAATTTGAAACCTAGCAATAATTTTACATATCGGACCCAACAAAAGTGGTTTCGTCGAATTCCGAGTTCGTATGCAAAATGTCGATTTTCAAGGGCGATATAATCTCTATAGCGACCTTTCTGAAAATTCATTTGGCCATAACTTTTGATTTCCGCTATGAAACTTCGATTTTTCGGATTCGTTAGAAATATATTCATTAACAGATTTAAAAAAATTTCGTTTCACCAAAATCCGGTTTATTCTGCATCCTGTGTAGTCAGTCAAAGTTCAAATTTGACTTTTCAAAGTACCGTCCTATTTCTAATTCTTAATGTAATTTAATCGAATACATTTGTATTAACTTTGCTCAAAATAAATTTCCATTCATTTTTATTTGAAATAATTTATTTTAAATATTTAACACCCCTAAAATCTCTAAAATGAAAATTTTAAATTAGCCCCGAATTCCGGGTTGTTACACTCACTTTCACTCGAAGGTTTACCTCCGCATAAGCTTACTCTTAAAATTGGATCTCCTATTATGCTACTTAGGAATATCGACCCTAAAATTGGTTTAAGTAATGGCATTAGGTTAATCTGTCATGCTTTCCACAGAAATCTTATTGACACAGAAATAGTTCTTGGTAATTTCCATGGTACGCGAGTATTTATTCCTCGCATACCATTGAAACCATCAGAAAATGTTTCTATGCCTTTCGTTTTAATTAGAAAACAATTTCCTATTAAACTAGCTTTTGTTTTAACAATTAACAAATCACAAGGACAAAACATTCCAAATGTCGGCATCTATCTACCTCAACATGTTTTTAGTCACGGTCAATTATACGTTGCTTTATCTAGAGGAGTTGGACGTCAAACAACAAGGATTTATGTACAAAACGGAACAATCCAACGGAAAAATGTTACACATACTAGAAATGTTGTTTACAATGATGTTTTACTATAATATGCCACGGACATGAATTGACCTCTCCTACTAACCTACAGCATGAACACCACAAAAGTAGACATGTACTCTTTAATTTACTTTCATTTTTCACTCGCACAATAACACCTATCCCACTTTTTTTTCCTGCAATGCTTTACCACACAATGTACTTCAAATAAATTTTTGTACATAAAATAAAATTAAAATAAAAACATTTTTAACTCTGCCATCAAATATTACAATATTTGATGACGGTCTCAAGCCCGGAAAAGGAGGAGAGAAAATGGTTTATTCGACTTCACTGCGGGTAATTTATATTATTTTTTTCACTTCCACATGCACGTATTCATTGATCACTTAAATCTGTTACTTCATTCGTTCAGATTTTAATTATTTTCCTTCCAGGTTAAATAGTTGACATGCATGATGCCGTTATATGCTACCTACTTCCTGGACCGCATGTCTGTACACCACTGAAGTGTGGTTGGTATGTTACATTCCAAATTTCAGTTCAACACATTATTGACAGTTCACTTATTTCTGTTCACTAAACGTGGTAATTGTTCGTCAGGCTGTTCAACCACGCTGCTTTAGTACATTTGGTACGATCTAAAAATCCAAAGATACTGCAAAACAAATGTGCAATCAACCCTAAGGATTAACATATTTCTTTCCAAGTCAGTTTTTTTTTCATTCGTGCGGGTATGGAGTGCTGCCCATATCTTATTCTTCTATAAATCTTTACACTAAATTTGTGCTCTTGCTAGCTACTGCGTGAACCATCATTAATCCTTCGATTAACGTCAAGCGACCGGTGAGCAATAAAAACCGAGTTGGTGCAGTGCTTGGTTTACTGCAGAATTAAAACAACATATATAGGTGGACTTTATCCTTCTCTTTTTACTTCAAATTCCATATTTTCTTTTTACTATTACATTTTCATTTCAAAATTATCATCAAAATTTATTGCCATTGTTGTTTACGTTTATCTATGCAATACTTATTTTCATGTTTGGTGGATTAACCACAAAATTTCAATGATTATACTATACGTGTTGCTTCTATTCATGATTTCAGTTCTATTTTTATACAAGATATTAATTATATGTTCTCAGTCATGCCAATCACAATCTATTTCACAGCATGCATTGCATGCATTCCTTTTTTTGCTCCTTACGACCAACATGCTTCAAAAACGGTGTTGTTTACAAAGATAACATTGCCACCGTCATTACAGAAGGTTAAATATTTTTACTTTTTACTCAAATTTTTATATGTTTCCAATTACCTTGCTGACATAACACACGGTATATTAAATTTTCTATACTGCCGTTTATTATGTCTGTTCATCTTACTGCAATACACAGGTTTCACAGTCATGGATTTCGTGCTAACAGTTGCAATCAACCAACATGAACATGCCTCGGTGACACAGATGAGTTATTGCACTTCTTCGTTTAATAAATAATTACATGAACACATGCACGTACTGCTTCTTCTACATTTCTTTCGTCACACTTTCATTATTTAAACTTTTGTAACAGATTACCCTTTTCTCCGATTTTCAATATCCTCCTTAGGCATAAAAACTTCAAAATACGTTTTTTACGCTCCTTCCACCTTTAGAAACTCTCTCTATTTTTCTGCAATCATACCATTGTCCTCACCAATTATTTTCAACGCCTTTGGAAAAAACATTAGATTTCTTAACTTTTCGTTTTACCACTATTTTCTGAAGTAATGGTTTATTTACGTTACTACAACAGGAAAATAATGAGCGTGAAAACAAATATTCATCCGAGCATGACACAAGAAACAATGGGATTGAATCGGCATACGTATATCAAACTGCAAGTGGACGACGAAGAGCTCCATCATAAACAATGGACAAACCCTGTAATGACCCGCATTGGCAGAGGTATTATAATTAATTTATTTAATTATTGAAATGGTGGTTTAGAGAATTTAATGGTCGTGAATAAAATAATGGTGAATATTTAATTAAAATAATAAAAAAAAAAATTAATTCTGAAATAATCAGAATTGGCTGAAATGACGATATGGTGTGAACCAGATCATCTGTGATATTTAATTCAGCTTGGAATTGAATTTGAATAACGAATATATTCAATCGTCGACAGTTGAATGTATAGTTTATAATTTAATTATAAACGAGCTCGAAATGGCGCTGCAGTTCGTAAATTGGCGATTCGAACTTCAACTGAATGTACATGATTCGTTTTAAGCCGGATTTCTATGAAACAAGAAACGTGTGGAGCTGGTGGAGTATATCTTTCTAGTGGAAGAGAAAAATCGATATTTCGTCGTGTAGATTTTGGGATGTGTCCAAATCAAATTTTAAAATAGTCGCTATAGAATCGTTTATCGACCGTAACGGATTATTCGATATAACTAGAGTTCGGGTTTGAATTTAGACAAGGTTCTTTTGGGAAGTAGTAATAATTTAATTTTTAGGATTTTACTGTAATTTTTAATTAATTAAATAAGTGACTTTTTATTTGAAGTATTTCGCACCCTGAAATCAACATTTTGAAGTTTCAAAATAAGAGTTAATCTACCGATATTATTATATTTTTAGGATCGTAGCACGTTACTCATCTTAACGGTATTTTTATTTCTGTCTATGGTGGCTCGTAAAGCGACGAAATTGGGAAAATGGAGGCCATAGAACTTCGATGGGGAAAACAAAAAGGAAATATAATTCTAGGATCAAGGATAAAGCCACGTTTCATTTTCTTTTATCCGCAAGTTCTAGTGGCCTCGAAACAAAACTCGTGTTCCTCTCGGAACCCCAAACCGCAAAACAAAAGGGAGCTAAATACCAAATAAAGTTCCAACACTTCGTTCGTTTGCAGTAACACAAAAATCAAGCCACCAGATATTCTTCCTCACATCAACATCGGCCACTTAAAAATCAATCTAAAATCGAACATCACGATTCAAAATCCCATTGAATCTCTTGACGTTGGAGACATGCTCACAGATCTGGATCTCGAAATAAGTATCGCGACTTTAGGAGGACATGTGAGGGGAAGATGGCCGACATCGTTCAGTGTTGAGAAGTGCGATATTGGGTGAAGGGGTTGCTGCGGATTTTGATGGAAACCACAGTAGATTATAATCAGTTTTGTTACTATTGAGGTGAGGATATTGTTTGATTGCTATGGCATGGTGATGGGCGTTCAACGCCACAGTAGGAGGTCTACGATTTGAGTTGGGGGTTCTGGAGTAATATGAACGTGGCTAAAGTAGTACGAGTGTTGTGGAGTTTGAAGCTATAAAATGGTACGGTGAAGTGATTAAGGAGGAAAATGGGTTTGAAAATCTCGGCTGTGTGATGGAACTCGTACAAAGCTGGAGCGGTCTTCCTAGAGGGAGAATGATTAACGTAAAGGAGTAAAATTAGGGATGAGGTGATTATAATTTGATTTATTTATTAATAATGGTAATTTGGGGTTGTTGGAGGAAGTGGATACCGAAATGATGTGTGAAATTGTTTCGATGTATAGGAGAAGATGTGGTTCACTGTGTAGTTAGTCCAAGGAGAAGAAAATGTTACGGGGTGTTCATTTCCGCGTTCAAGAAAATACTGGGAGCGCATTATTTTGTTTCATTAAGAAGGAGCTAAAGTATTTTGCATGGATGATGAACAGGAGCTGCTCACGTCCGGTATGTTTGAAGAAGTAGGCAGTGACGGGTTGGTTTTGTTTGTGGGCCGGAACGAAGTGGTAAGGCCCGGTAATTTATTTAAACAACATTTAAGTTTAAAGTTAAATAAAATAACGTATGAACTTGTTAATTTAATAACTTTCACATACGTTATTCAAACCCAGCGAAACAAGATCCGTCGGGATCGTATGGACGAGGGCTACACTGGAACGGACTGGGAATGAATTCAAGCTCGTTACAATTTATGGCAAAATAAATTGTCCGACTGAATCAAATAACGCAAACCGTTATTCAACGGTTAACGCGCAATGTGAGTAAATCTCACTAACTCTGAACAGTTTATAATTTCATGTTGTATTTTTAGAACTGTTAGATATTGGTTGATTTACTGTATGTTGACTGTTTGATTGAACTACTAGTCAGTTAGTTAAATTTTCTATATTTGATTCTGTTTAACAGAATATATCATATGGAACTGAAAGTGATGTTATCTATATTGTTTAACATCTGTGATGCAGGGAAACAGGTTGGAGGAATCCAACTGGATTCCTCAACATTTATTTTACTGTTTTCATATATTGTGATATATGATGTGTTATATAATCTGTTATGGATTATGTGTGTTGGAATGATGTTGATCATTGTTATTCGATATTGTAAATATCATAAAAGACCCTGGGATGTAAAAAGAAGTATTTCAATGTATATTGAAATAAAGGAATTTTATAAAATCACAGGATTTTATAAAAGGAATTATTTATAAAACGAACACGGTTTTATAAAAGGGATATTTATTTAGAAAATAAATAGAAATAGAAAAGGGATATTTATTTAGAAAATAAATAGAAATAGAAAAGGAATATTTATTTAGAAAATAAATAGAAGTTATAAATAGGATATATTTATAACGGTAAATAGAAGTTATAAATAGGAAATATTTGTAACGGTAAATAGAAGTTATAAATAGGATATATTTGTAACGGTAAGTAAACGTTATAAAAAGGAAATAGTTGTAACGGAGAACGTAGTTTATCAAAAGGAGCTAATCGATGTTAGTAAATCGATTAGAGATAAAACAAAAGAAGGTAATCGATGTTAGTTAATCGATTAGTGTTAAAGTAAAAGAAGGTAATCGATGTTAGTTAATCGATTAGTGTTAAAGTAAAAGAAGTTAATCGATGTTAGTTAATCGATTAGTGTTAAAGTAAAAGAAGTTAATCGATGTTAGTTAATCGATTAGTGTTAAAGTAAAAGAAGTTAATCGATGTTAGTTAATCGATTAGTGTTAAAGTAAAAGAAGTTAATCGATGTTAGTTAACCGATTAGTGTTAAAGTAAAAGAAGGTAATCGATGTTAGTTAATCGATTAGTGTTAAAGTAAAAGAAGTTAATCGATGTTAGTTAATCGATTAGTGTTAAAGTAAAAGAAGGTAATCGATGTTAGTTAATCGATTAGTGTTAAAGTAAAAGAAGTTAATCGATGTTAGTTAATCGATTAGTGTTAAAGTAAAAGAAGTTAATCGATGTTAGTTAATCGATTAGTGTTAAAGTAAAAGAAGTTAATCGATGTTAGTTAATCGATTAGTGTTAAAGTAAAAGAAGTTAATCGATGTTAGTTAATCGATTAGTGTCAAAGTAAAAGGGAGTTAATCGATGTTAGTTTAATCGATTAGAGTTTAAAGCAAATGAGTTAATCGAATGTAGTTATTCGAATAGAAGCGAATGAGTTAATCGAATATAGTTATTCGAATAGAAGCGAAAGAGTTAATCGAATATAGTTATTCGAATAGAAGCAAAAGAGTTAATCGAATATAGTTATTCGAATAGAAGCGAATGAGTTAATCGAATATAGTTATTCGAAAGGAGTTAAGTGAAATGGGTAAATCAATAGCATTAGTCAAATAGAGTTAATCCAATAGTGTTAGTCCAATAGAGTAAATTGATAGGGGTTAGTCCAATAGAGTTAATTGATAAGAGTCAATCGAATATAGTTATTCGAAGGAGGGTTAAGTAAGGAAGTTTGTTAAGGAATATAAAGTGAACTTTGCCTGTTTCAAAGTTAGAAATGTTGTTCAGTTAAGGTCTGAGAGGTAGTTCTACCCCAACTTGATTGGCTTCATTTTTACTAAGGGATAGTTAAGGTTCGGCAGTAAAGGAAATGGTTTGAGTTGGCATCGCGATGGTTTGTTTAAAACATCTGTCTAAGTCCAAGGAAGAAGCTTTGGAAATGTTTTCCAAATAAGAAACCAGAAATATTTTCAAATAAAGAAAACAGGAAATGGAAATGTTTTCCATTTGTTAATAACGTATATTTTCCCAATTTAGAAAATAAGGAATATTGAACGTAGGGAAACATGAGATAAGTAAATTAATGAACTAAGGAGATGAATGTTAAATGATGTTTGATAGATAAAATTTCCATTTGGAAATAATATCGTTGTTTGCACACTTGTTTTTATTCGATAGTTAAATCACAGACTATCGAAGTTTTGACCATTTTAACGTTGTTAATATGGAGAGACCGGTTGGATTATAATCCAAAGAACCACTCTGTATTGGCATAAGCGTTGCGAATCATATATGCCAAAGGAAATTGAAGACGGAGTTATGCAAGGGCTATCCTGTTTACAGAATAGTGCCTTCGGTTCAACCTGTTCCTGGGTGACTTGTATGGACGGATGTCTGACAGAGTATGTCCAGACGATCACGTATATTGATTTCTCCAACTGTACCAAGAGTGGAAGCGGAGAAGGAAACTTCTTTTAGCTAACACATAATGTATGGTTGAGGACGTCAATCGGTGATTTGATGAATTTGACGATGTGGCATTCAAAGTGAACCTGATGTGATGATAAAGCGTAGCTTCTAGCCTCACATCCGATAAATGACAGAAATCGGGCAGGCAGCATGGCTAAGTCGGTCGCACCGAAGTAGGGTGTATAATCACCTGATCTAGAGTTTCATTCATTTCTAAAAATCTATTGTTGATGTTGTCCCATTCGGGAAACGGTTGATGATCCCAACTGTTGGTGATATACATTCGATACACTCAAGCGAAATGAGTGGTCGGTCATGTGTGGCCGGGTTGCAAGATGTTCTTGTTGAACCCAGTGTATTCCTCTCTAGAGGTACACGAGCGAAAGGTGATTCCATACCTTGTCATAGTTGGAAACCCATTACCCAATATGTGCTTGCAGTTTTGATTGTATACTATATATGTAGAACGTGAGATGAAAGCGTTTCTGCTAGATGATTATATATACTGTGATTGATAGACATTATTATAATATCAAAAGATTTTTGATATAAAGTTATTTTGGATTCTCATAAGGGAAAAACCCGTTCCGTTATGCGGCGTGGTCTTATGAGATACCGTTTACTTGTTCGAACTGTTTTTAAACTGTTTTACTCACACCAGTCCCATGACTGACCCGGAGTTTACTTTGTTGTTTTCCCTAAACTCTTGGGTGCCTAAATTTGTACGAGCAGTCAAGTAGTCGGGATTTACAGATATACTGGAAGAGCTTGGAGCAGGAGGCTTCAGGATCATATAGCTATAGTTTATTTCCGCTGTGTTGTAAGTGCTGTACTTTGATAATGATATGTATATTCAAGTACCAAGTTTGTATTTCAAAGTTATGTTATGAAATATATTTATTCGTTCCGCTGTGAGATTCGTGTTACTCTGATGTTGTGTTCTTCTTCTTCTTCTATTCTAATTTTCTATCTTATCTTTCCTCACCCTCTAATTTCTTTTACTAACTACCAGGATTTCTCGACGTTTTGGTTATCGACATCGAGTTTATGTCGATAACCAAAGTCGCCGAAAATCCGGGTCGTCACAGTTGGTATCAGAGCTTAAGTTAAGAATTACTTGGCTCTGTGGCGTGACTCGGTAGAGATAGGGTTAGTAATACCCTATACTGAGATTGAGTGTATATATATACGAGTGAACGTATTTGTTATTGATATAAAATTTGTTTTATATTGTGGAGATTCATGGGTTGAATCGTTTATGAATTCTGGTCGATCAGTTTGATCCACTGTATCGGTAGGAGTTACTAAACTCTTGAATACGATGAACCGTCATGGTATGTTTTGAAAAGAGGGTAAACGAAATAGTTTACCCAACGTATATTTTAAATATATTAGATATATTGTTGTTATTATAATCGAGTAAGATTATAAATTAAATGGTTATGTAAATAACCAATCAGAATTCATATAAGTGAAATGCGTGAAATCAGATGAGTTGAATCTAAAATTTTAAACCAGAAATTGAGTTAAGACTCTGGAGAATTGGATAAGTATTTGTAAATGGATTAGGATTGAAAATAAGGAAAATTTAAGATCTTTTGAGATCTTAAATTGTTTTACAAGCAGTGTGAATTATATTTTGAAATGAATTTCAAAGTGGAAATGTTGAAAAATGGATTTATAGTATTGAACTCACTTCGATCGCTGGAAAATAGATTCTGATGATGACAGCTGCATCATCAGTATTCATTTTCGAGTTGTAAGTGACGAATTACTACCAAAGATACTGTTTTGAATTTGTTTTGGGAAAGACAAGTAGTGTTGAATTTCAAAATGGGATTTAAAATATAGAATTGAAATTTTTAAATAGATTTGAAATATTAACTCGTTTTAAAAAAAAACGAGACGAGAAGTCCCTTTATAAACGAAGTTTATAAATAGTTCTTTATAAATGAAGTTTATAAATGGAGTGAAGAGAATTATCATTGGATAATTCAGAAATAAAAATACAAGTGTGAAATTGAAAGGGAAATCTATTTTCCAAAGGTGGAAATATCGATTTCAAAAGGAATTGAAATCAAGGCTTATTTAAAGGATGAATAAAGAAAGTTTGAAAAGGAATTTGAATAAAAGAAGTTCAAACTTAGAATGTGAATAAAGAAAATTCAAAGGGGATTTGAATATAGAAATTCAAATGAGATTTGAATAAAGAAGATTTAAATAATGAAAAATTCGAATATGAGAAATCAAATAGAATTTGACATATGAGAAATCGAATAGAATTTGACATATGAGAAATCAAATAGAATTTGACATATGAGAAATCGAATAGAATTTGACATAAGAGAAATCGAATGGAATTTGAATAAGAAAATTGAAACGAAATTCAAATATGGAATTTGAATAAGAGATTTGAAATGAAATTCAAATATAGAATTTGAATAAGAGAATCAAAATTTAATTTGAATATAGGAAATTCAAATAAAATTGAAATGGAAATCAATTAGTTGATAAACAGGTTAAACCTATATTTGAACATGTATATTCAAATAAAAAGTTGAAATAGGCAAACCAGTAATTTGAAAATCACTTAACGAACTAAGTTAAAATGCTTGGATTAAGTTGAAATGAATTAGAAATGTATGGATATACACGAGATAGGTATGGATAGGTATGAAGGTATATAAATAGAATGCTCGACGGAAAGGTATGTGTTTAATTCATAGATGAGATTTTATGCGCCGTATCGGCTGGCCGCTTGGCCTTTTCTTTTTTTTTGGATTGGTGAGGACCATGGGAGGCTATTTGAAATATCCCGATGCTCCCGGTACAAAGGAGGTTATGGCGAATTTTTCCGGGAATTTAAGGAGTTAGAATATTTTTAAGATAATTTGATAATTAGAAATCAACGTATCGATATATATAGAAGTCGATAAGGAAACGAACTTAGAAATAGAATAGCAAAATCAAAAAGGAAGACTAAGAATAAAATCTAGTAAGAATAGAAAGAGAAAGTGTATACGTGTTTAAAAGTGAATAAGTAGTTATATGGTATTGATTATTCGAGTAAGTAGTCATATCTGTTTTGATGTTATAAATGTTATTCAGTCAAGGTCTGAGAGGTAGTTATACCCCAACTTGATTGATTTCATTATTAACAAATAAATGGTAAGATTTCAGGCTCGAAGATCAATGTTGAATATGAGTTAGTTGAATATAGTATTTGGGTTGTCGTAGCGATGTTTTACACAACATCCGTTTTAACCCAAATAAGTGTAAGCTTGGAAATAGAATAAAGAATATTTCCTAAGTATAGAAATAAACGAGATCAGAAAAGAGATAAGTAATTAGAATATTTTCCAATTATAAATAGCATATATTTTCTAAAGTTTAGAAAATAAAGGAAGGCGATATTCGGAAATGTTTTCCAAATAACACAAAAGGCCAATATGGTTATTGAAAATATTTGATTAACAAATATTGATAAAGAAATAGAGAAGTGATTTAATTAATGGAATACTGATTTTGGACTCAGTTGAATTTCCAAAAAGGAAAATTTTAATTTTTGAAAAGAGTAAACTATTTAAAATTCCCAGGAAGAGACTGTTTGAATTGAAAACAATTTTAACAGAAATTTGTGAAAGCAGATTTGAATAAAAGTAAAGTCAGTAAAGTGGTAACTTAGATTGAATTTGAATGATATCGAGACAAATTGGATTTGTGGGATTCAAGTTAGAAGTGTAACTTGATAATCAAGTTAAGAGTTGGGAATCGAGAAGAAACTCGAGTTGAAATGAGATGCGGCTCGGATATAAGCGAATGGTTGTGTTGTGGATAAAAGCAGATTGGAATTTGATTGGGATGACCCTTGTATCCGCTGAATTGGTAACAGGTGGAAAAGATATAATGATATGCCAACAAAAGGTACAAGTTTATATTTCTATTGGATATAAGATTTATGAGCCGAACTGGCAAGCCACTTGGTTGTTTGATTTTCTTTTGGGGTGGAGATGGCCCAGAGAGTCGAGTTGGAGTTTGACCAATTGACCAGTACAAAGGAGGTGCTGGCGAAATCTTTCAAAGAGTTAAGGTGTTAGAAAATTTTCAGGATTTTTGAAGATTTTCGTTGATAAGAATTAATTAATATTTGATTGAAATTAAATTGGTTCAGTTGAAACTGATGTTAAGAAGTGAACAAATATGTTCTAACCAGTCGATAGGATCGTCCCCTACTTTTTAGCAATTTCGAGGACGAAATTATTTTAAGTGGGAAAGATTGTAATGACCCGCATTGGCAGAGGTATTATAATTAATTTATTTAATTATTGAAATGGTGGTTTAGAGAATTTAATGGTCGTGAATATTTAATTAAAATAATAAAAAAAAATATTTAATTCTGAAATAATCAGAATTGGCTGAAATGACGATATGGTGTGAACCAGATCTTCTGTGATATTTAATTCAGCTTGGAATTGAATTTGAATAACGAATATATTCAATCGTCGACAGTTGAATGTATAGTTTATAATTAAATTATAAACGAGCTCGAAATGGCGCTGCAGTTCGTAAATTGGCGATTCGAACTTCAACTGAATGTACAGGATTCGTTTTAAGCCGGATTTCTATGAAACAAGAAACGTGTGGAGCTGGTGGAGTATATCTTTCTAGTGGAAGAGAAAAATCAATATTTCGTCATGTAGATTTTGGGATGTGTCCAAATCAAATTTAAAAATAGTCGCTATAGAATCGTTTATCGACCGTAACGGATTATTCGATATAACTAGAGATCGGGTTTGAATTTAGACAAGGTTCTTTTGGGAAGTAGTAATAATTTAATTTTTAGGATTTTACTGTAATTTTTATTTAATTAAATAAGTGACTTTTTATTTGAAGTATTTCGCACCCTGAAATCAACATTTTGAAGTTTCAAAATAAGAGTTAATCTACCGATATTATTATATTTTTAGGATCGTAGCACGTTACTCATCTTAACGGTATTTTTATTTCTGTCTATGGTGGCTCGTAAAGCGACGAAATTGGGAAAATGGAGGCCATAGAACTTCGATGGGGAAAACAAAAAGGAAATATAATTCTGGGATCAAGGATAAAGCCACGTTTCATTTTCTTTTATCCGCAAGTTCTAGTAGCCTCGAAACAAAACTCGTGTTCCTCTCGGAACCCCAAACCGCAAAACAAAAGGGAGCTAAATACCAAATAAAGTTCCAACACTTCGTTCGTTTGCAGTAACACAAAAATCAAGCCACCAGATATTCTTCCTCACATCAACATCGGCCACTTAAAAATCAATCTAAAATCGAACATCACGATTCAAAATCCCTCTGAATCTCTTGACGTTGGAGACATGCTCACAGATCTGGATCTCGAAATAAGTATCGCGACTTCAGGAGGACATGTGAGGGGAAGATGGCCGACATCGTTCAGTGTTGAGAAGTGCGATATTGGGTGAAGGGGTTGCTGCGGATTTTGATGGAAACCACAGTAGATTATAATCAGTTTTGTTACTATTGAGGTGAGGATATTGTTTGATTGCTATGGCATGGTGATGGGCGTTCAACGCCACAGTAAGAGGTCTGCGATTTGAGTGGGGGATTCTGGAGTAATATGAACGTGGCTAAAGTAGTACGAGTGTCGTGGAGTTTGAAGCTATAAAATGGTACGGTGAAGTGATTAAGGAGGAAAATGGGTTTGAAAATCTCGGCTGTGTGATGGAACTCGTACAAAGCTGGAGCGGTCTTGCTAGAGGGAGAAGGATTAACGTAAAGGAGTAAAATTAGGGATGAGGTGATTATAATTTGATTTATTTATTAATAATGGTAATTTGGGGTTGTTGGAGGAAGTGGATACCGAAATGATGTGTGAAATTGTTTCGATGTATAGGAGAAGATGTGGTTCACTGTGCAGTTAGTCCAAGGAGAAGAAAATGTTACGGGGTGTTCATTTCCGCGTTCAAGAAAATACTGGGAGCGCATTATTTTGTTTCATCAAGAAGGAACTAAAGTATTTTGCATGGATGATGAACAGGAGCTGCTCACGTCCGGTATGTTTGAAGAAGTAGGCAGTGACGGGTTGGTTTTGTTTGTGGGCCGGAACGAAGTGGTAAGGCCCGGTAATTTATTTAAACAACATTTAAGTTTAAAGTTAAATAAAATAACATATGAACTTGTTAATTTAATAACTTTCACATACGTTATTCAAACCCAGCGAAACAAGATCCGTCGGGATCGTATGGACGAGGGCTACACTGGAACGGAATGGGAATGAATTCAAGCTCGTTACAATTTATGGCGAAATAAATTGTCCGACTGAATCAAATAACGCAAACCGTTATTCAACGGTTAACGCGCAATGTGAGTAAATCTCACTAACTCTGAACAGTTTATAATTTCATGTTGTATTTTTAGAACTGTTAGATATTGGTTGATTTACTGTATGTTGACTGTTTGATTGAACTACTAGTCAGTTAGTTAAATTTTCTATATTTGATTCTGTTTAACAGAATATATCATATGGAACTGAAAGTGATGTTATCTATATTGTTTAACATATGTGATGCAGGGAAACAGGTTGGAGGAATCCAACTGGATTCCTCAACATTTATTTTACTGTTTTCATATATTGTGATATATGATGTGTTATATAATCTGTTATGGATTATGTGTGTTGAAATGATGTTGATCATTGTTATTCGATATTGTAAATATCATAAAAGACCCTGGGATGTAAAAAGAAGTATTTCGATGTATATTGAAATAAAGGAATTTTATAAAATCACAGGATTTTATAAAAGGAATTATTTATAAAACGAACACGGTTTTATAAAAG
Organism: Allium sativum; assembly: GCA_030737875.1. Classification (NCBI taxonomy): domain Eukaryota; kingdom Viridiplantae; phylum Streptophyta; class Magnoliopsida; order Asparagales; family Amaryllidaceae; genus Allium; species Allium sativum. Next base: position 432,053,971 of record CM060918.1, on the reverse strand, counting down.
GGATATTTATTTAGAAAATAAATAGAAATAGAAAAGGGATATTTATTTAGAAAATAAATAGAAATAGAAAAGGAATATTTATTTAGAAAACAAATAGAAGTTATAAATAGGATATATTTATAACGGTAAATAGAAGTTATAAATAGGAAATATTTGTAACGGTAAATAGAAGTTATAAATAGGAAATATTTGTAACGGTAAATAGAAGTTATAAATAGGATATATTTGTAACGGTAAGTAAACGTTATAAAAAGAAAATAGTTGTAACGGAAAACGTAGTTTATCAAAAGGAGCTAATCGATGTTAGTAAATCGATTAGAGATAAAACAAAAGAAGGTAATCGATGTTAGTTAATCGATTAGTTTTAAAGTAAAAGAAGGCAATCGATGTTAGTTAATCGATTAGTGTTAAAGTAAAAGAAGTTAATCGATGTTAGTTAATCGATTAGTGTTAAAGTAAAAGAAGTTAATCGATGTTAGTTAATCGATTAGTGTTAAAGTAAAAGAAGTTAATCGATGTTAGTCCATCGATTAGTGTTAAAGTAAAAGAAGTTAATCGATGTTAGTTAATCGATTAGTGTTAAAGTAAAAGAAGGTAATCGATGTTAGTTAATCGATTAGTGTTAAAGTAAAAGAAGTTAATCGATGTTAGTTAATCGATTAGTGTTAAAGTAAAAGAAGGTAATCGATGTTAGTTAATCGATTAGTGTTAAAGTAAAAGAAGTTAATCGATGTTAGTTAATCGATTAGTGTTAAAGTAAAAGAAGTTAATCGATGTTAGTTAATCGATTAGTGTTAAAGTAAAAGAAGTTAATCGATGTTAGTTAATCGATTAGTGTTAAAGTAAATGAAGTTAATCGATGTTAGTTAATCGATTAGTGTCAAAGTAAAAGGGAGTTAATCGATGTTAGTTTAATCGATTAGAGTTTAAAGCAAATGAGTTAATCGAATATAGTTATTCGAATAGAAGCGAATGAGTTAATCGAATATAGTTATTCGAATAGAAGCGAATGAGTTAATCGAATATAGTTATTCGAATAGAAGCGAAAGAGTTAATCAAATATAGTTATTCGAATAGAAGCAAAAGATTTAATCGAATATAGTTATTCGAATAGAAGCGAATGAGTTAATCGAATATAGTTATTCGAAAGGAGTTAAGTGAAATGGGTAAATCAATAGCATTAGTCAAATAGAGTTAATCCAATAGTGTTAGTCCAATAGAGTAAATTGATAGGGGTTAGTCCAATAGAGTTAATTGATAAGAGTCAATCGAATATAGTTATTCGAAGGAGGGTTAAGTAAGGAAGTTTGTTAAGGAATATAAAGTGAACTTTGCCTGTTTCAAAGTTAGAAATGTTGTTCAGTTAAGGTCTGAGAGGTAGTTCTACCCCAACTTGATTGGCTTCATTTTAACTAAGGGATAGTTAAGGTTCGGCAGTAAAGGAAATGGTTTGAGTTGGCATCGCGATGGTTTGTTTAAAACATCTGTCTAAGTCCAAGGAAGAAGCTTTGGAAATGTTTTCCAAATAAGAAACCAGAAATGTTTTCAAATAAAGAAAACAGGAAATGGAAATGTTTTCCATTTGTTAATAACGTATATTTTCCCAATTTAGAAAATAAGGAATATTGAACGTAGGGAAACATGAGATAAGTAAATTAATGAACTAAGGAGATGAATGTTAAATGATGTTTGATAGATAAAATTTCCATTTGGAAATAATATCGTTGTTTGCACACTTGTTTTTATTCGATAGTTAAATCACAGACTATCGAAGTTTTGACAATTTTAACGTTGTTAATAAGGAGAGACCGGTTGGATTATTATCCAAAGAACCACTCTGTATTGGCATAAGTGTTGCGAATCATATATGCCAAAGGAAATTGAAGACGGAGTTATGCAAGGGCTATCCTGTTTACAGAATAGTGCCTTCGGTTCATCCTGTTCCTGGGTGACTTGTATGGACGGATGTCTGACAAAGTATGTCCAGACGATCACGTATATTGATTTCTCCAACTGTACCAAGAGTGGAAGCGGAGAAGGAAACTTCTTTTAGCTAACACATAATGTATGGTTGAGGATGTCAATCGGTGATTTGATGAATTTGACGATGTGGCATTCAAAGTGAACCTGATGTGATGATAAAGCGTAGCTTCTAGCCTCACATCCGGTAAATGACAAAAATCGGGCAGGCAGCATGGCTAAGTCGGTCGCACCGAAGTAGGGTGTATAATCACCTGATCTAGAGTTTCATTCATTTCTAAAAATCTATTGTTGATGTTGTCCCATTCGGGAAACGGTTGCTGATCCCAACTGTTGGTGATATACATTCGATACACTCAAGCGAAATGAGTGGTCGGTCATGTGTGGCCGGGTTGCAAGATGTTCTTGTTGAACCCAGTGTATTCCTCTCTAGAGGTACACGAGCGAAAGGTGATTCCATACCTTGTCATAGTTGGAAACCCATTACCCAATACGTGCTTGCGGTTTTGATTGTATACTATATATGTAGAACGTGAGATGAAAGCGTTTCTGCTAGATGATTATATATACTGTGATTGATAGACATTATTATAATATCAAAAGATTTTTGATATAAAGTTATTTTGGATTCTCATAAGGGAAAAACCCGTTCCGTTATGCGGCGTGGTCTTATGAGATATCGTTTACTTGTTCGAACTGTTTTTAAACTGTTTTACTCACACCAGTCCCATGACTGACCCGGAGTTTACTTTGTTGTTTTCCCTAAACTCTGGGGTGCCTAAATTTGTACGGGCAGTCAAGTAGTCGGGATTTACAGATATACTGGAAGAGCTTGGAGCAGGAGGCTTCAGGATCATATAGCTATAGTTTATTTCCGCTGTGTTGTAAGTGCTGTACTTTGATAATGATTTGTATATTCAAGTACCAAGTTTGTATTTCAAAGTTATGTTATGAAATATATTTATTCGTTCCGCTGTGAGATTCGTGTTACTCTGATGTTGTGTTCTTCTTCTTCTTCTATTCTAATTTTCTATCTTATCTTTCCTCACCCTCTAATTTCTTTCACTAACTACCAGGATTTCTCGACGTTTTGGTTATCGACATCGAGTTTATGTCGATAACCAAAGTCGCCGAAAATCCGGGTCGTTACACCCATACGTACTGCACATAAGCTGAGTAAACAAGAGATGCAAAAGGAACAAAACTGCTTAGGTAAGAATGGTGGATGTCAGATTATACTATATGAATACCCACTTGATATTTTAATGGATTAAAGAATTAGCTGCCGACTATAAACGTAAATATTTTACATGATTTGTGTGCCATCAAGAATAACTAAACTCTTGGTGTGTGCACACATAGCAATACCATATTATTAGCCTTTTTCTTACTTAATTTAAACAGAAAATAATTATGTTGATGTTTATTTTGTTCAGGGTGTGGATGTTTTCAATTTATATGCACTGTTTCTTTCATGCCAGTAATTGGTCGAAAATTGTACACATTAGCCAGCGTAGTTGTATGTATATTACCAGCAATATCTTTGACCTACACATTTGCTGTTAAGTTGGATTATATGAACATTTGATATTTGGTCAAAGCAATTAATTTTTCACCTTTTTTTTTTCTTTTTTTTCAAAAATAATGCTTAATCATGTTTAGGCTACAAGTTTGAAACAACAATTTAATTTCCTTACTCCACTAAACTACCAATGATGCAGATTTACTCAAACTTGGTGCAAGATAAATAATGTTGTTTTTTCTATGCACAAGTTTGAATACATGGTTGATAACAATCCAGGTGGTTCAAAGTAATGACAAGCCTCTAACAGGTTGAAAGTTCACATTGAACGGGTTAAACAAGGTGTCATCTGGGACAAAAATATCATAACTGAGAAGCTTTGCGTAAAAACCCATCATACTTATGTCGGGTAAATTGATGCTGTCATAATTACATATATACAAGCACGTGACAGACAGATCTGTGCTATAAACATGTCAATGTCTAGCTAGCCGTATTAGATGCAATATGTAAATTCATGGACATGCGCTATCATCTTTGTTACTCATATTTTTCTTTCTGCGCCTGTATAATATACCTTTTCAGTCCTACACAAATCCAACCACCGGTTCGTTATTTTTTACAAGCTCTGCCAGTTGATGTATATTAATTTACTAATCCTTCAAATCTCAGTTATTGTTTGCCTTTAACCTCTCAAATTTTTTTGGTCTTTTTATTAGGATTTGCAAGTTCAGCACCATCCTTATTTTGATATTTTGGCCTTAACCGCAATTCAAATAAGTAACATAGGGAAGTGAGCAATTCATCGGGATCATGTAGCTTGGCTTAAATATAGGTGTGATATTTATCTTCTATCTTACCGCTTTACAAACTTTAACTCGACCACAGTTTTTTAACACACGCTGTACTCCCGCGTGCCTTTTACAGTCCCACTTAAACCTTAATTACACTTACCGGTCAGCTTTGCATCTTAGATCATTTTAGGGCTTGCTATGTCAGTCCTAATTTGTTTACTATACGTGGAAGATATTGCAAATAAGGTATATAGCAAACTATGCATACGCAATTATAAATAACTGTAGTTCTAACTGCTTTACATATTATTATATTATCAACCATTAAATACTATATATATTTGACACTTGATTTATGGATGAGTTAAACAAAAACTAAGCATGTGACGTGCACTTCATAATGCTTTATATAACACAATATTTTCAACCAAAATAGGCTATGTATTTGATGCTTTATTACTCTACACGCAGCAGCAGCATGTGCGAGAGATGATGATGAAAGTCACACATAACAATTATAACGCACGTCAATGATCAGCTATAGTACACACATAAGAGTACAACTGATCTAACATTGTTGCAACTCATTTTATTGAATATTTTTAAATTATCAATTACGAACTTTACTGTATCAATCTTTATAACTACGAATTGTTATTTTTGATAGGTTTGAATAATAATTATTGAAAAACAACACAATTAGTCCAAATGAGGGAAGGATTCAATTCATTTACTGTTCTGTCAAGGCATCTGAAACCTTTTTACTTTTCAAACCAATTTTTTTTGGTTAACATTTGACTCATCTGCTATGAATGCTAGAAGTTATGTTGCATTAATAATGTAAATGGTTCCTGCAATTCTTTCAGCTCATCGTATAACTACCACTTTTACTTATGATACAACTGCAAAATTTTAATCCAAACTTATAAACATTGCCCTCTGTTTACAAAACTGTCTATCTTAAACTCAGCCTCCAATGATAAACATTGGTATCTTCATGCAATGTTCAAAATACATACCTTTTGATTATATTTTGACTTACTTTTTTTGTACTGCTATGTGTTCATTTCTATAAAACCGTTGTTAACCATCTTTTATTACCAAATTCTTCATGTCTGTTTATTACATTATACTAATACTATTTTTTTCAAATTTCTTTTTATCGTTAATACAAATTTGTTACATAGTCACTTTGACCTTATCTAATTGGAAAGCCTGCCCAAAAGAGATACATATTTGAGGCAAATGGTATTACTACCGTTGTAAGCCCAGTTTGGTGATCCCTATGTATTTTCTATAAACTACTGACCAATTCCCATGCTGATCTCCTTTTTTTCTCCTTTATTTTCCCCAACTTTCCTACACCTATCGATTAAGTTTACCAGTTCGCTGGTCTACTTCTATTTATATCAAGCTCACCTACTTCTTTCCTCCTATCATTTTCTTCCTCACTTTCATTACATATTACTTCACTTTCTTACTCATTTAATGCTGAAGGTACTATGACATCTTCCCTCTTACTTTCCCTATTTGCGTTTCATATTTCCTGCTCTTTTTTTTCTAACTGCTGTCAACTTCATTACTGTGAGCTAATACTCTTACACACACAGCCCAAAGGATCAGGTAAAGGTAAGGACACTGCAATGCCTCCGGCTGAAAATTGGACACATAAGAGCTCCCGCATTACAAAACAAACTTCTGCGAGCTATGAATCACCAAATCAAACATCACCTGACCTGGACTGCAACAGCAGCCAGTTTGGCAGACATATTGCTGGCACTTCGGACAATGTTGTTCACAATGAACATGATGACTATGACGATGATACTAATCGGAATGACCCGGCAGTGGTCAGTTATTTTTTTCCACTCTTAAACTATTCTCACTTCTATCATTTTAATATTTTTAACACCCACATTCTAAGTACATGTACTCATTCGTGCAGCTAGCAGAAATTGACAGAGTTTTTGCCGAGCTCGAAAGCCGTTCACGATCACATTAACGCTTATACTGATTTTAGTTTTCCTACCGTGTTTTCCTTTCCCGTCTATTTTTTTTGTTTCTCACCTTTCGGTCCTTATGTCAGTTTGTTATCCGTAATAAGTACTGCTACCTGATGTGAACAACATTGTACACATTTATTGCATGTATTTGAATTCAATAATGTACCTGATGTGAAGTACAACGTACGTTCTGATGCTACACTTTTCTGCTTTACAGCCTGCTCTTTCTTTTTTCGTTCCACACACTACTTTTAGTTTATTCTCCTTCATTTTGTAAGCTTCGCAATCTCTGCCTTTAAAAAACTGTAACGATTGCATATTCTGTACTTCAATACCAGCTTTGGTCAAATGCATCTATGCACACGCCCATCGGGCGTGCCTGCGTACTGGTTTGTTTAAAGAAAAGAATAAGAACAAAAATTCACATTTTTGTTATAGAAAAGAATATGAACAAAAATTTACATTTTTGTTTACAGAAAAGAATAAGTACAAAAATTCACATTTTTGTTTAAAGAAAAGAATAAGAACAAAAATTCACATTTTTGTTTAAAGAAAAGAATAAGAACAAGAAATCACATTTTTTTGTCTAATATAATGAATAAGAAGAAAATTCACATTCTTGTTAAATGTGAATAAAAGAAGAAAAATTACATTTTTATATAATGTAATCGAAAAGAATAAAAAGCACATTTTTATGTGAATTCCAATAAAAGGATGATTAGAAATTTACATTTCTATATGGAAATAAAATATGAAATAGACATTTACACTTTCAATGTAAATAAAAGGAATTAAGGAATTTACATTTTCAATGTAAATAAAAGGAATTAAGGAATTTACATTTTCAATGTAAATAAAGGAATGATTAGAAATTTACATTTTCCAATGTAAATAAAATATAAAATAAAAGTTACATTTTCAACATAATAATATATTGAAATAAACATTTACATTTCCAATGTAAATAAACATTGAAATAGGAAGTTACATTTTAAATGTAAAATATATTGAAATAAGAGATTTCATTTTTTTTAATGTATTATTGTATTGAAGTAAAAGATTGCACCTTATGCAATAAATAAAGAAATTACATTTTTGTTTCAATTGTAATACAAAAATGATTAAAGATTACATTTTAATGTAATAACAGAAAAAATAAGGAAAATTATATTTTGATATAATATATGATTTCATATATAAAAGGAATAGATGTTGGAATGAAAATGTCTTGAACTCATTGAATGAATTATATTTATATATTTATATATAAATATAAATTAAAATAAAACGAATCGCACCGCTGCAGTTCGCGTTTTGAAATCATAACTTCAAACGGTTATACCGAGAGATCCGACCGTCGAATTTTCCCGAAACTGGAACCGTTAGACCCACTTTGGGAAGATCTTTCCAACGGTATAAATTTTGTCAAAATCTAACGGTCATATTTTGAGATAGGTGTAAATCAAATTTTGGGAAAAACAGCGCCATGGCCACCTATTGACTGAAGCGTCGTTAAATAAAATATGGCTATTTTTAGTTAAATAAAAACAGTGGAAATCGTTATAAATATTTTTAGCGATATAAATTGGTTTTGAATTTATTAGCCTCGAGAATTTTTTGAAAAGACCGAGTTAAATCTCATTTCAAATAATTATACGGCGATATTAATTTGAAGAGTTGAAGACGACGGTCGAAGACCGACGATCTTCAAGGCGAATGGTTGTGTTGCTATTGTTGGCCTTGATGGGAGTAGCTACCTTGATGGGTTGGCGGTAGTGATCGTCCGGAAGTACTTGTTGATTGTTCGGATTTGCGAGTATCTTTATTTCCCATGAAGTAAGATGACTCTGGTTTCATTCAGACCTACGGTGGACATGTAAATGGATCACATGCCTGACGTTGAAATTGATTTCATGTAATTAAATCGATTTTTATTAATGGTACCTGATTGGTGGTGGAGTATTTATTCTCCGCTTAACACCCTAGTATATATCAATAATCATTGATAGCATGGCATAGATTGTCAACGTGGCACGCCAAGAAGCAGACGATCAAGGCTTTGTTGAAAAGCAGGCCTTGTCGTTGATAATTAGAGCACGACCTATATTGGTGTAGCTTTGTGTATAGCGTTACTTCACGAACCTCACACCCTGGTATGAGTCAAAAACAGGAGATGGGAACGCAGGGAGTGCACACGTTTCTTTCTAGCTAGAGTGATGTCAGGGACCTACCAATGCTGACATTTTACTTATGTGGATGATGGATTTTGAGGTACCTCGGATTTATAGGTTGTTAGTGGCCATATGGAGGTTCAAAGGAACCGGGAAACGTGTGTTCAGGCATAACTAATCCACTACCGTTAGGTAGGGACCGGCCCTGCAGATATCCAAGGGTTGACCACAGGTGTGATCCTGAGGCATTTGCTAGAGTGTCCTCGAACCGGTAAGGAGCTCCTCCCTAGTCTTGACTCTTGATGGAAACCAAATCTCCAATACGACATTTCGGTCTTGACTGTAAACTTATATATGGCGACATAGTATATGGTACCTATGCCATCTAGAAATTGATACATTTATATTGAAGTGTTTTAATACTGCTTAGACACTAATAATAATATTAAAAATATTATTTTATATGTATCAAGTCATGTTTGATCATTATAAGGAAAAACTCTATCCTCCGGTTTGCGTTGCATTGTGTGATAGGACCTGAGTCTTATAATGATTTCATTTTTCAAAAGTCATTTCGTTGTTTTTGTATAACTTTATTAAATCATGCACTGGCAATCAAATAGAGTAAACCCGTTCCGCATTAGCGGCGTGGTCCTATGATTCACCATTTTGTTAGTTAGTATAGAAAGATTTCTCATACCAGTCCCACGACTGACTCGATGTTTGTTTCACTTTGCAAACCTAGGTGCCCTCTCTTTACACGGGCAGCCAAGTGACAGGTTCTTAGGTAGACATTTTCTGGATTGAACACTGCTTGGAAGAAGAAGACGAAGACTCTCTTTTATCTTTATCTTTTTCTTTAGAGACTTTATTCCATTCTGTATTTTGATGTACGTTTTGGAGTTGGAACTTATTTCTTTTGATTTAGACTTTAATTTTGCTAAGTTGTATCCTGTAAACCGCGTAATCTGTGGTTCTATTGATGTGATGTTTATGACTTATATCTTTCCACTGTAATAATTATGTGTTATAATATTATCTGAGATCTGTTGTTGTCATAAATATGTTGTATTCCAAATGATTATCCTTACTTTCGCACTACGGAAGTTTGGGGTCATCACATATGTCAATCGATAGGTTAACAGACAGTTGTGTGGTGCACCCTGGATGATGGTTGATTATTTATCGTTGTTGTTATATACATTTGTTGTATAGAATCCATACAAATAACATTATATGGTAATTGATTGGGTCTCATTCCAATTTAGAAAATAAAGAATATGATAAAATAAAGATTCATGTGTTGAATAGAAAAAAATACTCATGTGATGAGAGTATTCATGTGTTGAATAAAATAAATATTCATGTGTTGAAAGAAATATATATTCATGTGTTGAAGAAAATATTCATTTGTTGAATAGAATGACGAAGTTATTGAAATATATAAAGCCGTGTTGATTAGATTTGGTCCATTTTGACGCGAACGATATTTATATCGATTTTATTCGAATATCAAAAAAGAAGTGATTTCAAGTATAACGTTTTGAAAATATTATCATTTATATATATATATATATATATTGATGACATGGAATATTCAATTTTGATTTGAAATTGAATATGAAGTTGAAATCATTTTGAAAAATAATTTAAAACGATTAATAAAATATGTTTTGAAAGGAAATAGACAAAATATATATAATATATATATTATATATATTAAATGGCCAGAATAGAACGCGCCGCGCCGTGGCAGTTCGCGAATTTCGACCATTAACTTCGAATTGATGTTACGGGAGAGCCGACTGCCAGATTCTCCTAAAACCGGAAACGTTGGATTCGTATCGAAAAAAGCTTTATAATGAATATTAGAAATTTGAAATCAAACGGTTGGATTTGGAATTATGTCCAAATCAAATTTGGAAAAGGTCGTTGTAAGTGCAGTTCGACGACCGTTTTAGGAAATCGACTGTACGGGCCTTGATAAAATTATTAAAAATAACTATAATTTGTGTAAAATAATAATATATGAATTGGAAAGAACTAGGATGAAAAATTCCCTATTTGAAAGGATAAAAATATATTTTTATCGAAATGAACTAGTTATGAACTAGAATTATAATCCAGTATTTTTGAATAAATAAATTGGATTTGAAGTGGTTTTAAAAATAATCTGAATTTCCAATATACGAATTGGAATGGATTTGAATCGAAATTATCTTTGGAATATTTCGATGTTGGATTTCGTGATTATACAGATATGGTTGTAGAAATTTGAAAGATATATTTATATCGTTATTTCCAATACGATGTTTGTTGGTTTCAGAATTTGATATTGAACATAAGCTGATTTTTTTTTTATTCAGAGCCTTGTATTTAATATCAAATGGGATTTTGGGTTTATCATGAACGATGTTTTAAATAACACTTGTTCTTTAACCCGATTAACAATGGTATGTGATTTTAGGGTTTATCGTGAACCGTGTTTTAAATGACATCGGTTCTTTAACCCAGTTAAAGATTAAAACCAAGGGAGTTTTAGTAAATCTTTAATTAGATTGAAATGATCGAGAATGGAGTATCACCAGTTTTGCTCCAAGCGATAGTTAAATCTTTAACTAGATTTGAACGTGAAAGGGTAATTAATATTTACCGATAACACCGTGGTGTTAGATATGGAGTATTACCAATTTTGCTCCATGGGATGAATAGGTTGGGATTGGGAAATAAAATAAATAATTACTTCGGTGTGGTTCGCTAATCCCGACTAGTTTGGAAAACCGTAACATGGTTATCCAACGGAAGATTAAAGAATAAATTTTAAAGAATTTATCTTTGATAAAATTAATGGGAACCTATTCCCTAATGGTGTGAATATTTGTATAAAAGAATATTCTGAATTGAAATGAGGCGTATGTTGTGTTTGTGTAACATTTGTTTATTATATACGTGGGTTACTCAGAAAGGCCGGGTTTATACCCGTTCTGAATAACCGATTCGACGATATGTCGAAGGTGAAGACGGTGGTTGAAGACCGGGGGTCTTCATGTCATTTGGATGATTATTGATGATCTTTATTGGGATGTACACCAAAGAGAAGGGAATCAGTTGGTGATCGTCCAGACGTACTTGGAGATCAACGGATATGCGAGGAAAGTTCTTCCGATTTCGTTCAGACCTAGAACGAACTTGTAAATGGACTATGAGTCTGACATTTGATTTTATTCTGTGAGATTGATTTCTATTAAATATATATCTGCTTGGCGGTATTCTCTTGCTTAACGCTCTTCTCTGAGACGTATGAGCTCAGAGGTTATATATTGATGGATATCAATCGCATGGAGTGAATTGCCTATGTGGCAAGCCTAATGGGCAAAGGATCAAGGCTTCTATTGAAAAGCAAAGCCTTGTGGTTGATGATCAAAGCACGGCCTATGTGGCATATCTCTGTGTATATCGCTACTTCGCGAGCCTCACACCTTGGTATGAGTCAAAAACGGGATATAGACCGTTGGGAGAGCACGACGTTTCTTTCTAGCTATGCGTGGTGTCAGTGCTTAAACTGGCTGACATTTATATACTTTTCACATGTGTGGTTGTTGGAATGCGAGGCGACCCGAATATATGGTCGTTAACTGGCACTATGCGAGCCGACGTACAGACCATTTTATAGGTCTTATAGGATTGGGAAACGTGTGTTTAGGAATTACCAATCCTCAAAAGCAAGAGAGGACCGGCCCAACCGATTCCAAGGATCGCTGTGTGTGGTCCTGAGACATTTGCTAGAGTGTCTCAAACGGAGAGGAGCTTACCCCTTGCCTCGACTCATGATGGAATCCAATTTCCAATACGTGATATTTCGGTTTTATTTGTAGAGCCTAGTATGGCGACATGATATATGGTACTAGGGTTGTTACGGTAATGGTTGCCGTTACCATTATGCAAATAACGTTACCGTTACCGATACGCCGGTAACCGTTCTACCGGTATACCGTTACAACGGTAATGGTTTTGTCGGTAATGGTAAATTACCATTTTCTAAAAATAGTATAAATATCTACTTTGCCTATGTAAAATGAACATGTTATATGTTTAGAGATGTGCATAAAATGACAGCAGCATCAGCAATTCAGCATGCAGGTCTGAGTTTGTAATTGTTAACTAAATAAATTGATAAAGACATAAAATGACAACATAGAATAACAGAAAGCAAAGTGACAGCAGCAGCGCATATATAGTTACATAAATAAAATTATAAAAAAGGTTGCTTAGGCATGAACTTGCCTTAGATAGCCAAATGAAGGTATTAAATAATGATTATCAGGAACAACTGGTGGGATACCATTTTTATTAGCTTAGCTCCGCTTTTTACATCGATTATAAACAAATTGGGTTAATGGTAATTTACCGTTACCATCGGAATATTTTTTTTTCACCGGTACTTTACCGCTCATAATGGTAAAATTACCGTTACCGTACCGAATGCATCGGTATACCGTTTAATTTTGTAATCGGTTACCGATTTATCGTTAACGGTACGGTAATGGTAAATTTACCGTTACCGTAACAGCCCTATATGGTACCAATGCCATCTATGATTTATACATTATGATTGAAGTTGTTTTCTTCACTTATAGTAATAATAAGATATCAAATTTCACATATCAAGCATTATTTGGCTGTTATAAGGGAAAACCCTATCCTCTGGCTTGTGTTGCATTGTGTGATAGGACCTGGGTCTTATAACAGCTTCATTGTTCTTTATTTAGCATTGCGTTGTTTGTTTATGCACTCGTATTCTTGGGGTAAAAACCCGTTCCGTGTTATACGGCGTGGTCCCTTGATTTACCGAACTTTAAAAATCAAATTAATAACTGTTTAGTTCTCACACCAGTTACATGACTGACCTAGAGTTTATTGTTTTAACCTACACTCTGGGTGCCCTTATTTTTCGCACGGGCAGCTAGTAGTTTTGGGTTTTGTAGATTTATATTCACAGGACCTGGTTTATAGCTGAAGTGATATTCGTAAAGCTCTGTATCCGTCTATTTCTTTCAGTTATGTTTTGTATTATTTTTCCGCTGCAGTAATGTATTTAAATCTCTGATATTCCCTGTTGTATAATTTTTATTCATACTCTGTATATTCTTATATTCTGATGGAATTGTTGCAATAAACAATGCAACGTTCTTCTGGTTGCATTCCAATGTGGCTTGTCCTCAAAGCGATTCGTGCTTTCCTTCACGGGGAAGTTACGGGTTACTACATTTGGTATCAGAGCTTTGTTTTACAGAGCTCAAGAACAAGACACATTTGAACCAAACGAAAGAATTCATCAGAGATTGGATTAGTAATATCCAATGAGAATGACTCGTTAGAGATAGGATCAGTAGTATCCTAGAACGAGTGTGAGGGTGTATTTTTAAAAGAATAAAAATGAAAAAAACTTTGTTTTGAAAATTGAACCATTTTATATGTATTTGAATATTTATTTTATATTGAATTTGGACAATCCAATATATAAAGAAGTTGCATATACGCCTTGCAAATGTGTATTCGAAATTTTAATATACTGGATAGATATAGAATCACACTCTAGTTGTCCGGGATGATTCTGATAATGCGGCAATGTTATCAGTATTTATTTTCGAGTACCGAAAGTTGGGTATCTATATGATTCCAAATGACTGGTGTGAGAACCAAAACTAGATAGGGTTTATTGTTGTGATTTGGGACCAAAAACATGATTTTCTGTATATATATCAAAATTATGAATTTGAAACGATAATCCACTAATTGATTGCTGATTGTGTTGTTTGATTATTGGTTTCATTTATTAAATTTTTGAACCATCAGGCCAAATTGTATCAAATATTGAACTAGATTGAAATTTGTTTGAAAATGCACACATATACATGTATATACATTGAACAGGTCATAGCAAGGAGGCTAGAGCAAAGGAATAAAATTGTTTGCCCGATAAATAGGTACATGTTTATTGTATTTCTTGGTGATTTGATGATTTTATGAGACGATTGGCTAGCCGTTTGGCTTTATCTTTTTCTTTTTGAGATGATAGGGCCTGTGCGGCGGTTTGGGGATTTTCCCGATGCTCCCGGTGCAGGGGAGGTTATGGCGAAAATTTTCGAAAATTTAGGGTGTTAGCCAAATTTTTGAATAATTTGAAAAGTTCTTAGAAACTGAAAAGTTGAAAACTTAAGCCGTAATGAAAATAATGAAAGTTGAGTTGGTTAGTTAAACAAGTTTCAGCTTCGTTCCTTTTCGAGGACGAAAAGATTTTAAGTGGGGGAGATTGTAACAACCCGGAAATTCTGAGCTAATTTAAAAATTTTATTTTGGCGATTTTAAAGAATTTTGAATATTTAAAATGGATTAATTTAAATAATAACGACGAAAAATTTATCTTCGACGAAGTTAACATGAATAATTTTATTTTAATTATATAACAAGCCTGAAATGGCGCTATAGTTCAAAAATTCGATCTCAAAATTCAAATGAATATACAGAATTCATTTTAAGTCAGAATTGAACGAAACAAGAAATATTTGAATCTGTTTAATCATATCTTTCTAACGGGTGTAAGAAACTGAGATTTCACTTTAGAAGTTGAGAGTTACGTCCAGTTTAAAATTCAGAAAAGTCGTTATGGAATTTATATAATTTTAATATATATAAAGGCCCTTAAAAATGGAAATTTTGCAAACGACCTCTGTTTTCGACGAAACCATTTTTGTTGGATCTGGGATGTCAAATTATTGCTAGGTTTCAAAATTCATATTTTTTGAAGTCAATATGTGAGTGTGGCGAAGTTAAACGTGTTTTAACAGTTTTAGTCAATTTCGATCGACCAGAAAATGGCAATTTTTTAAACGGTCTCAGAATTCGACGAAATTAGTCTTGTTAGGACTGTATCATCGATACGAAGCTAGAAATAATTTTTCGGGAATTTATAGAGTTCGTATGTGGCCCCGGTAAATTGAAATGTACGTTTAAAATTCAATATAATGATTTAAATGTTAAATCTAACTAAAACTGATCGTAACAATCGAATTGGCCTACGTGACATATCCCATTGTGTTCGGAATGGGGGTGATTAGCTAGAGGCGACAGTTGTTGGGCCTCGTTTGGAGTTCGGATTAAAAAGGTACTCTTGAAGAAATAAAATAATTATATATGTATTAACATATACCTTCCCCCGCCCCCTCGGTATACCATTCTCCCCCAAAATCATTTACCCGTCGTTAATCCCCAAACTGCTCCGTCCCTGCTCACGATCCGCCGTCGCTCAACCCCCACGCCACAACCTCACCTCGGTCGGCCACCCACTGTCACCCTCCGCCTCCTTGACCTCCATCCGCCGCCCTATCCTCCTTCTCCCCACCTGAAACCGCGCCCTTCTAAAACTCCAGCAAAGATAGCCAACGCCGTCGGTCAAGGAGCCACCCACGACCACCGCACCCACCTGCGAAGCCTCCGTACAGCGCCACCCCCACAGCCACCAACCTCGAGCATAGGCCCCACTTCAATTAAAAATTGGATTTTTAACCTTTTTCAGTTTTGTAAAACAGTCCCCGACCCGTTGCAGCCCTTCCTCGAGTCTGCTCCGCCACCTGACAATGCCGGTGAGCTTTTATTTCAATTCTAGTCATTTTTGGCGATTAATAATATGATTTTTATGCTTTTGTTTTATTAAAAATGTAATCTTTCTATATAAACATTGTAGAAAAAAAATATAGAATAGCAATAGGAAGAAAGGCGAGATTTTTATAGGAAGAAAGACGAGATTTTTACATGAAGAAAATATTAGATTTTTCATTGAAGTATGAAGTTATTAATAGAAAAAATTCGATTTTTAATTCATAAAGATTTGATTTTTATATATGTAAAGAGAGAATAAAGATTTGATTTTGTCATGAAGTAGTGTATATAAAGATTCGGTTTTTATAGTTGAAATGGCAAAATATAATTTTTAGCTATATAAAAATATGATTTTTTTTATAGTATAGATAATGAAAATATGATTTTTATATAGTAGAAATTATAAAAATATAATTTTTATAAGATAGGGAGTATAAAAATGCAATTTTTATATATGTAGCATAATGAAAACATAATTTTTGTTATATGAAAGTGAAATATAAATTTGATTTTTAATGTGAACAGCGTGAAAAGAATTGAGATGGAATGGATTGAAATCAAAAAGGAATTCAAACGGTTCAGAAATTCAGAAATGAAATGGTAGAGTGGATCCCCAAGGTGAGAACTTCTCACTTTAAATTTTCTTTTCTAGTTAAAATTATATACTAGGATGCAGACAGTGCTTAGCATCAACCAACACCCGTCGTCCACAAACCATGGACGACGTGTTTGTTTGGTTGTTTGGTGGTTGATTGGAATATTTATTTGAATTTGGTTTGGGAAGAATAATGGAATTGATTAGATTGGTATGTGTATGGCGTGGGCCGTTATTAGACTGGGGATAAGGCTAGGCCTTATCCATTTCTAGTATTGTGCCGTTATGCCACCGAAATTTTCTAAAATAAGTTAGGAAAATAAAAATATCATTTTATTGAATAAATGAACTGAATAGAATATTCATAGGTTGAATAAAATATTTTATCGTTAAAAATATAATTTTTAACGTGTATGTGAATAAAATATTCATTTACAAATCAGACGATTTGTTCATGTACACTGATTTGACTGATATTAATTGGGACGATAAATTTTACACATCGCCCAACTGTAGAAATAAAAATATGTGTTTGTTGATTTGAAACCCCACACGGGTGTTGGGACGATATTTGGCGTACAATAATCCCAATTATTTAGTTGTATGTCAATCGATAGGTTGACGGACAGTTGTGTGGTGCACCCTGGATGATGGTTGATTATTTATCGTTGTTGTTATATACATGTGTTGTATAGAATCCATATAAATAACATTATATGGTAATTGATTGGGTCTCATTCCAATTTAGAAAATAAAGAATATGATAAAATAAAGATTCATTTGTTGAATAGAAAAAAATACTCATGTGTTGAGAATATTCATTTGTTGAATAAAATAAATATTCATGTGTTGAAAGAAATATATATTCATGTGTTGAAGAAAATATTCATTTGTTGAATAGAATGACGAAGTTATTGAAATATATAAAGCCGTGTGGATTAGATTTGCACCATTTTGACGCGAACGATATTTATATCGATTTTATTCGAATATCGAAAAAGAAGTGATTTCAAATATAATGTTTTGAAAATATTATCATTTATATATATATTGATGAAATGGAATATTACATTTTGATTTGAAATTGAATATGAAGTTGAAATCGTTTTGAAAAATAATTTAAAACGATTTATAAAATATGTTTTGAAAGGAAATCAACGAAATATATATAATACATATATTATATATATTAAATGGCCTGAATAGAAAGCGCCGCGCCGCGGCAGTTCGCGAATTTCGACGATTGATTTCGAATTGACGTTACGGGAGAGCCGACCGCCGGATTCTCCTGAAACCGAAACCACTGGGTTCGTATCAAAAAAAGCTTTACATCGAATATTAGAAATTTGAAATCTAACGGTTGGATTTGGAATTATGTCCAAATCAAATTTGGAAAAGGTAGTTATAAGTGCAGTTCGACGACCGTGTTTGGAAATCGACTGTATGGGCCTTGATAAAATTATTAAAAATATCTATAATTTGTGTAAAATCATAATATATGACTTGGAAAGAACTGGGATGAAAAATTCCCTATTTGAGAGGATAAAAATATATTTTTATTGAAATGAACTAGTTATGAACTAGAATTATAATCCAATATTTTTGAATAAATAAATTGGATTTGAAGTGGTTTTAAAAATAATCAGAATTTCCAATATACGAATTGGAATGGATTGAATCGAAATTATCTTTGGAATATTTCGATGTTGGATTTCGTGATTATGCAGATATGGTTGTGGAAATTTGAAAGATATATTTATATCGTTATTTTCAATAAAATATTTGTTGGTTTCAGAATTTGATATTGAATATAAGCCGATATATTATCTATTCAGAGCCTTGAATTTAATGTCAAATGGGATTTTGGGTTTATCGTGAACGGTGTTTTAAATAGCACTTGTTCTTTAACCCGATTAACAATGGTATGTGATTTTGGGGCATATCGTGAACCGTGTTTTAAATGACATCGGTTCTTTAACCCAGTTAAAGATTAAAACTAAGGGAGTTTTAGTAAATCTTTAATTAGATTGAAATGATCAAGAATGGAGTATCACCAGTTTTTCTCCAAGCGATAGTTAAATCTTTAACTAGATTTGAACATGAAATGGTAATTAATATTTACCGATAACACCGTGGTGTTAGATACGGAGTATTACCAGTTTTGCTCCATGGGATGAATAGGTTGGGATTGGGAAATAAAATAAATAATTACTTTGGTGTGGTTCGCTAATCCCGACTAGTTTTTGGAAAACCGTAATATGGTTTGAAATGATATCCAAAGGAAGATTAAAGAATAAATTTTAAAGAATTTATCTTTGATACAATTAATGAGAACCTATTCCCGAATGGTGTGAATATTTGAATAAAAGAATATTCCGAATTGGAATGATGCGTATGTTGTGTTTGTGCAACATTTGTTTATTATAAACGCGGGTTACTCAGAAAGGTCGGGTTTATACCCATTCTGAATAACCGATTCGACGATATGTCGAAGGTGAAGACGATGGTTGAAGACTGGGGGTCTTCACGTTGTTTGGATGATTATTGATGATCTTGATTGAGCTGTACACCCAAGAGGAGGGAATCAGTTGGTGATCGTCCAGAAGTACTTGGCGATCGACGGATATGCGAGGAAAGTGCCTCCGGTTTCGTTCAGACCCAGAACGAACTTGTAAATGGACTGTGTGTCTGACATTTGATTTTATTCTGTGTGATTGATTTCTATTAAATATATATCTGCTTGGCGGCGGAGAATTTATTCACTTTCTTAACGCCCTTCTCTGAGACTTATGAGCTCAGAGGTTATATATTGATGGATATCAATCGCATGGAGTGAATTGCCTGTGTGGCATGCCTATGTGGCAAAGGATCAAGGCTTCTGTTGAAAAGCAAAGTCTTGTGGTTGTTGATCAAAGCACGACCTATGTGGCATAGCTCTGTGTATAGCATTACTTCGCGAGCCTCACACCTCGGTATGAGTCAAAAACGGGATACGGACTGTTGGGAGAACACGACGCTTGTTTCTAGCTATGGGTGGTGTCAGTGCTTAAATTTGCTGACATTTATATACTTTTCACCTGTGTTGTTGTTGGAATGCGAGGTGCCTCGAATATATGGTCGATAACTGGCACTATGCGAGTCGACGTACATACCATTTTATAGGTCTGATAGGACTGGGAAACGTGTGTTCAGGAATTGCCATTCCTCAAAAGTAAGAGAGTACCGGCCCAACCGATTCCAAGGATCGTTGTGTGTGGTCCTGAGACATTTGCTAGAGTGTCTCGAACAGAGAGGAGCTTAACCCTTGCCTCGACTCATAATGGAATCCAATTTCCAATACATGATATTTCGATTTTATTTGTAGAGCCTGGTATGGCGACATGATATATGGTACCCATGGCGTCTATGAATTATACATTATGATTGAAGTTGTTTTCTTCACTTATAGTAATAATAAGATATGAAATTTCACGTATCAAGCATTATTTGGCTGTTATAAGGGAAAACCCTATCCTCCGGCTTGCGTTGCATTGTGTGATGGGACTTGGGTCTTATAACAGCTTCATTGTTCTTTATTTAGCATTGCGCTATTTGTTTATGCACTGGTATTCTTGTGGTAAAAACGCGTTGCCTTGATTTACTGAACTTTAAAAATCAAATTAATAACTGTTTAGTTCTCACACCAGTCACATGACTTACCTGGAGTTTATTGTTTTAACCTAAACTCTGGGTGCCCTTATTCTCCGTATGGGCAGCTAGTAGTTTTGGGTTTTGCAGATTTATATTCACAGGACCTGGTTTATAGCTGAAGTGATATTCGGAAAGCTCTGTATCCGTGTACTTCTTACAGTTATGTTTTGTATTATTTTTCCGCTGCAATAATGTATTTAAATCTCTGATATTCCCTATTGTATAATTTTTATTCATACTTTCTATATTCTTGTATTCTGCTAGAATTGTTGTAATAAACAATGAAATGTTCGTTTGTTTGCTTTCCGATGTGTCTTGACCTCAAAGCGATTCGTGCTTTCCTTCACGGGGAAGTTACGGGTTACTACACTAATATTCGATTACTCCTTTCTAATAACTAATATTCGATAACTCCTTTTGAATAACTATATTCGATAATCTCTCTACTTCGAATAACCTATTCGATAACTCTTTCTTCGAATAAACTATATTCGAATAACTCTAATCCGACTAACTCTAATTCAATTAACTCTATTCGAATAACTAATATTCGACTAACTCTAATTCAATTAACTCTATTCGAATAACTCCAGCTCGATTTAACTCTAATCGATTAACTCTAACTGGTTAACTCTAACTGATTAACCCTATCCAATTTACTCTTCGTTCATATTTAGTTCAAATATCGATGTTGAAATCGATTTTTACTTCTCTATATAAGTCCTGACTTATATATTCTATTTATCCAATGATAAGTATTTTATTTAATTTATAAAACCTTATTTATAAATTAATCTTCTTACTTTATTTGTTAAAACAGATTTCTCTTAAATGTTCACTTTGAATTCATATTCTGTTATACCCGTGTGCAAAGCACGGGTCTAAACCTTCCTAGCGTAAAATTCTCTTTTTATACAATTCTATTCATTTTTCATGTGTTTCCTTTTATAATCTATTTATTTTCGAAATAAATATTTCCTTTATAATTCTATTTATTTTCTAAATAAATATTTCTTTTATCTCTATTTATTTTCTAAATAAATATTTCTTTTCCTATTTGTTTCACAAATATTTTCCTGTTATAATTATCCTTTGATTTTATAATTATTTTCTTTTATAAAATCCTTTTCCTTTTATATATAAAATCCATTGATTTTATATAAATAATTCATTTTCAAAATACAATTTGAAAATCCCCTTTTCTACATCCCAGTATTTCTTACGGTATCTAAAATACCAAATAACAATGATTGATATCATTCAAACACACATAATCAACACAGATTATATATCACATCATATATTTCAATATATGAAAACAACAGTATTATAAATATTGAGGAATCCAGTTGGATTCCTCCAACCTGTTTCCCTGCATCCACAGATGTTAAACAATATAATTAACATCAACTTCATTTCAATATGAAGTATTCTGATCAAAAGAATCAATGTTTGATTAACGATTTATATATATATTGTTATCTATAATTTCAACCAAAACATAAGCAGTTCAACCAAACAATCAGCACACAACAATCAATCATCATTTATCAGTTCTAAAAATATGTTATAAAAATATGAACTGATAGAGTTGGTGAGTTTTACTCACATTGGACGGTTATGGTTAAAAACGATTAACTATCTTTGATTCAGACGGACGTTTTATTTTGCAATAAATCGTAACAAGCTCGGATTCACTTCCAGTCAGTTCAATTATTGAGCCCCCGTCCATACGATCCCAATGGATCCGACTGTTCGAAGTTCTGATACAATATGATCGAGATATTGAAATTACAAATAATACGGTTATTTAACTTTAAATTAAACTTGAATAATTTGGGCTCTTACCATTAAGTCCGACCCAATTCAACAAAAAAAAAAAAAAAAAACCGCCTCCATGTACCCTTCTTCTCTCCCAAGCAACTCCAGTAAACGCTCCCAATATTTTCATTTCCTCCTCCATGGACGAAATTTCAACTACTCTTACTCCTTCTTTTTCGCACGATAATTCAAACTAAACCCACTGAACAACTTCTCTTCATGAGCCCTTCCACCCCATCACCCACGCAACCAGCTCGTCCTCCTGCTCATCGCGTCGTTCAGCCCTATCGCAACACCATACAGTAACCTGGGGCATTTAATTTCCCGTAATACCCGAAAATCCAACCAACACTTGCCCCTTTCCGTTTCAAATCCAAATACAAAACTCCAATTTTCCCAAAGTCTCCTCCATCAGCTCTGAATCTAAACCCTAGAATTTACTAACATATTTCGAGCGTGAATCAGAGTGCATCGCACACAATAAAACTTGTATGGATATGAAGCTGAACTCACAAGGATTTCGTATATATTTCTTCTGTAATTTATAACATTTTATTTGCTTTGATACGGATCTATGAAACTCAAGCTGTCTTCAAATAGATCGAGCAAGGTGGAATCGAACTGCTTAAAACATATACAGAATCAAAGAGGAAGTCGACGAGATCACAAATACATGAGTTTGAGAATTTATGGAATTTTAGATGTATTTCTTTTGATTTTAAAACCCACGATATGAGTATAAGATGGAGGCGATAATTTCTGCCGTTGTTGACTGGGGAGAAAATTGTTTTAGGGTCAGAGAGAACGGTAGTCTATTTATAGGAAAATTTAAATAATTTTATATTTATTATTTTATTTATTTATAGCCAACTACTGTCTGTATTTGTCAATTAAAATTCCTACGATCACACACAATACCCAAAAATCATGAAAATGGGCGTGCAGCTACAGTTCGACATTACGAACCCAACGAAACTGGTTTCGTCGAATTCCGACTTCGTATGCTCACGCAGGATATTTTTAAAATCAAATTATCGTCTGTTTTTCACATTAAAATCCCGTACGACCCCATACTGACTTTAAAAATCACGAAACTTGACATCTAACAATAATTTAACATTGCGGATCCAACAAAATTAGTTTCATCGAAAACAGAGGTCATTTGCAAAACTGGCTATTTTTAAAGCTCTAAATAAACCCTTTTGAATATTAATATATTTAAAAATAATTAAATTTAATATTTATAAATAAATATTATCACATATATTTTCATATTAAATATCATACAGCTCCAGAATATATATATTGGGATTTATAACTCGATACTTTGAAGTCCCCAGTTATATCGATATTCGATTTATATTGAAAGTCCATTTATGATATAAATAAATTGTTATAAATTATAAAGGAATTCCAGAGAGACTTTTCTAAAATTTGATTTGGACATGAATCAAAATCTACACGACGAAATCTCGATTTTTCTCTTCCATTAGGAAAATATCGTTCAACAGATTTGAACGTTTCTTGTTTCACAGAAATCCGATTTAAAACGGCTTCTGTATATTCGTTTAATGTTCGAATCGCCAAATTGCGAACTACCGCGCCATTTCGAGCTCGATTATAATTATAGTATAATTATACGTTCAAACTTCGTTCAAATAATATATTCGTTAATATAATTCAACTCCAAACTGAATTATACATTATAGATGATCCAATTAACACAATATTGTGAATTCCACAATTTCTGACTATCTCAGAAATTAAATATATTATTCTATTAATAAAATATTCAATATTATTTAATTAAAAAACCATTTAATTCTCTAAATACCTATTTAAATAATTAAATTAATTAATTATTATACTGTAAATTACGGGACGTTATATACATTTTATAACAAAATGTTATTTATTTATTTATTTATTTATTATGTAACATTTTTCTAACAAAAATGTAATTCGATAAATCATCATCAACAAAGTCAATCGACGAATCTTAATTTCACACAGCGTATATATTTAATATTACAATCACAATCAGTATATATATATTTATATATATATATTATAAATTTAAAACTAGAAATCTCACCATGATTTTATCTGAATTTCCAACATGCTCCGTTTAAGCTCTACTTAGTTCCATATTGTAGATCTCATCGTTGTGATTCCAACAAAGCTTAAATCGCCAAATTCTGTTTTGTTTTGAACGAGTTATGATCATTTAAAGATTAAATTACATAATAATTTAATTAAATAAATTATTCAAAACTCTTAATTACATTATGAGTTTAACAGTGGCCAATGCCTTTGTTTCCAGGTTTTCTTCTTCCTCGACAATTACCGGAGCCCAACCGTGCTCCTTGCTCCCAAAACGCACCGCCATCGGCATCGCCGGAATCCGATCCACCCACTCCATCTGTTCCGCCTCGAGCTGCGCTCCCTCCTCCATGAAGAACTCCGGACTCGTAGGTCCCCATCGCCGGCTAGCCGTCTCCAAACGTTGGCACTTCCGACGAGAAATCCAGCCACCAGACACCTCCATCGTCGATCTTGACTGTTGACATTGTAGAACGTGACGAGCTCTTCCATTTATTCTTTGGAATCATCGAGTTTTACTGCGTGAATGAAGAGAACGAGGGTAAAGGATTTCGGATTGCAATGGCCATTGAAAGAGGACCTGGAGGCTGCGTTCAGAATTAGATTAGGGTTTCATTTTTTCCAGCATATTTATAATATAATAATTTTCTTTAATTCATTCCACTACAACAAATATACACTATTATAACATTTGATACACGACGTCAAAACACATCTACAACACTTACACTGCCGTTGTCATATGCATAGTTACGTAAACTATGAGTTTTTTTTACATCATTTACTTTGTGTTATAGAGATCGTTGTAGATTGTAATCAATAACATTATTTGATTGTAAAATATTTTCTTATATTAATTAGAAATGGTTTTCACAATAATAAAAAATTATTGTAAAATCAATTTTCCATAACGAATCATAAACATTGATGAAATTTTTTCAACATCACTTAAAAGAAATCGTCAATTAATTTTACAGTGTGTTTTATACATTGTATATATAACTCTAGAACAACGGAAAAATATTATGAATAACATGATATACAACATTCAAAAAGAGTTATGTTTAGATTTTAGACTATAATTTTAAAACATTCTAAGCAAACTTATTACTTCCACATTTCAACGTTGTATTTGCTAATTTTATACAATGGTATTCTCAACAGACTAAAAATATCGTAAAATAAATTTTCAACAACGTATAATCAACATTGATGAAACTTCTACGTCAATCGTAAGAAATCATTAATTAATAACTTTTACAATGATTCGATACATTGTAAATTGATTTCTAAAACACTGGATAATAATTGTAAAAAGTGAAATATACAACGTTTACAAAGAGTTCTGCTTAGATTATAGAGTAATTTTACAACATCGTAACTAGGCTTTATACAACAACATTTCATTGACACAACCATAATATATACGTTATGTATGACATTTCACAAACATGATAAATATCTTCAATAATAATCCTTTCATATTTCATTTCCCACATAACTTCTTCTACATCTGCCCTACTCTCTGTGTCATCAGCACTGGTTATTCCATGTCTACTGCAGAAGTATGCTAGCTACCACCATCAAGAAGAGCAACTTGTAGGATACGGTATACTAAGCTCTTCTGCCAACATTAGAAATCAAGATAAATTTGTCTTCCTGAAATCAATATTTAATCATTTTTAAGATATGCACAAATAGTTTGAAATGCATGCAGGAAGAACAGAATTTATGCTACTAACTTGTATATTGTCTGCAAGAATATTTAGGTATTTTTTTTCAATCTTCAATCTACACTTTTATTAAACCCTGAACTACAAATAAAAGGTCCACCTGAGAAGCAGACAAGTACAAAAACTTGGTAATGTTGCAGTCCAGCCATGCCAGTTGAGTTTCAGGTGCAATCGGGTATAGTCATCATGGACAAACAAATAAGAAAAAACTAATCAGAAGGAGCAACCTTGCTCTTCTTGGGCATCCTATATCCACCTACAACACAAGCATAAGCCCACTCAAAAGATGCGAGGGTAACTTGTTCCTCAGGCTTGAACTTCTCTTGTTGAAGCTTCTTTACTTCCTGCGCAAACACTGCTTCTGCAGGCATTGTAGAATCTATGCAATTTGCCTTAATGGATATGACAAAGTGACCCTCATTCATCAGAAAGTATGAAGCATTCAGTGCCAATATCCTAGCCTGCATATTGCAATAGTAAAATAACAAAAGCATAAGAATGTACATAGATAGTATATGTTATCGGATGTTGAACTTCCAACTACTACCACAAATCCACAAATCTAAGTTTGTTAGAGAAGACAATTAAAGTAAAATAAGCAGTCAGGATCATGTCAGACTCGACAATTTCATTTTTACCCGGAAATATTCTTAACAAACTCACGATTTAAGTAACATAGGTTATATAAAGGACAAATACCTCAGCACTTACTTTCATATTCTAGAGGGAGAGGGCGCCAGCCCTTTTCTTCCGTTTCTCAAATTCCTCATCACTTGCTTTAAGATTCTAAATACCTGTAAGCATGGTTATCGCGGCGGTAAGTCGAGTCGAGTCGACGGAGGTCCAATTAGTCGACTAGTGGACTAGTCGTAGACTAGTCGAGACTAGTCGATAAATAAATATATACATACATATGCATAAAAATTCAAACATGTGCATAAAAATTTTAACATGTAGTAACATACCTCATTGCTTCTTGCATGGCAGTAATATGAAGTGACAACAACCATTGATAGACATCAATATTGGTTGATTTAAACGTGTAGTAACATAAAACTTTAAAGATGTAGCAACATAAAAATTTAAACATGTAGTAACATAAAAATTTAAACCGTTGATAATCATCAATAAAAATCCAATATTTGTTGATTTTGCCTTTAGCTTTGGATCCTTGGAGGGATCATTCGATTCAATACTTGCCGTTGATATTTCTGCAGCCATATGTAAAAGAAAAAAAAACAGATATCGGTTCAGTTCAGGCAGTAACAGAAAAAAAAGCAACAAAACAAAAATATAACCATGTCTGTGTACAGGAAAAAAAAACAACAAGAACCGAGTAATACCAATTGTTTACAGTGTACAGAAAAAAACAAAGCAAAAAAAGAATTATCTAGGGTTACTCGAACTAGAGAGGAGCCAGCACTGGAGCGGCGGCGGCAGGAGGAGCAGCGGCGGCAGGAGGAGCGACGGCGACAGGAGTAGCGGCGGCGGCACCTAGGGTTACTCGAACTACGGGTTTTCTTCTATTCGCTGTCTTTCTTCATTGTTTGATACTAATAAGTATTTTGAAACCCGGTCTTTCTTTTTTATTTTATACGGGTTTTCTGACCTGTTTAATTATTTTTTGTTTGGGCCTAAATTTGAAACCAGTCGGTTAAGTCGACCGCTAGTCGCCTGACTAGTCGCGACTAGTCGCTCCTTGTTGAACCAGTCGACCGACATATTGACAAATTTCATGTCGACAGTCCAAGTCGATGACTTAGGACCGACTGACCGACTAGTCGACGACTAGTCGCGACTAGTCGGTCGCCATGATAACAATGTTCACCGCAAACTCGACAAAAACCCTTCATGCGTCAAGCCCTAATGGTTTAAAGGGAACCAAATCAGTGGGATTTGTAGAAAATATTTTGCCTTTCGCAACCATTTCTCCCTCCTTGTACCAACTCAACAGCTTGCATTTAGCTCCAACCACTAAAGCAGGTATCTCCAAGGTACTGGTATGGTTTGATTGCCAAACAAAATGAAAATACGAGTGATTATACAAAAAGACAATGATTTATTTGACAGGAACAAGTTTACTTAAGAATTATTTTTTAGTTTACCTGCCTAGCATCAGATTCACTTATTTTTCCATCAACACCATTTCCAGTGCTGTTTTGGCGTGACTGCAGTAGTTAAAAATTAATTGGTATAATTATGTATGACAGATACAAGCAGAATTGGAACTGCTCAAATTAATGATATTATTACCTCAGTAAGTATATCAACTTTGGCCTCTAGCGCTCTTATTTTTTCTTCAAGTGAATGCACCATTGTGCTACTTTGTGATTGGGCTTTTAGCTTTGAAGATATAACTCCAAACCCAAGTCCTCTTAATCTACCTGGTCGATCAGCCCCCAGAACATGTAAAAGAGCATCATCTATCAATGATTGATTCGCTGTCTTCAACTTTGACTGGTGGAATTCTTGAATTTTTTTCTAAAAGATTAAATATAAGATTAAATATACAATGCAACGTTAGTTAATACATCATCAATAACACACACGTAAACTGTATAATAAATAGAAATATTTTACAATTGAGTCTTCAACAGCTTTATTTGTTGGGTTTCCTTTTTGATTCATATGTCCTTTTGTCCCTAGCGTTGCTCTAGTAACTTCTTGTCCAGGATTTTCTTGCTTCTATAATTATATGTCAACATCATGTATGACTGAAAGTTAGATAACTAAACCAAATGAAAATAACATAATGGTAAAGAAAATAAAAAATTATTTAACCAATTTTTGCTCCAATCTTGCATATCCTAATCGACTCATCGTGTGTGGATGAGTATGCTTTTTCCTCACTTGCTTTATTAGAACACTTCTTGCCTATGTCAAAAAATGAACTATAAAATATCTTTACGACACAAAGGAATATGTATATATTAACAACATAAATTTCAAAGTAAATATGTCTTAAACAATCAGGTATGTGACATTAAACTATGGTAAAGCACCGTATTTAGTGCTATTTCATGGAAAAATTATTTCGTTGAAATTATAACTAGTTTGACTTAGCATTACATATCTATTGCAGCAGTTAACGAACATAAGATATAATCACAACTTACTTGAAATTTTATGGAGGTTCTCTGTTTAATGAATTCACTCCATTAGTTATCAGTCAAATTTCCAGGCTTTAACATAACAAGTTTTGCTACTTTTTCAGCTTCATCCAAATTTAGAGCTTTATCTGCAGTTTTGCCTACCTTATATCTATACCCTCTTACAGAAGTAGCCATCTTTTGAAAGACATAATCTTTATGGATCTCATCGATTTTGCATCTTAACTGAAAAACATTGAAATTTGAGAATAATAATAAATATAAGCTTTCATACCCAAATATGAAATATATTGCAGTAATCTTACCAAAACAAGTGTCCACGGATCTTTTCTCTGAGTGCTAGAAACATTTTTCCAGTCATCAATCGTGATAGGAACTTTATTACGTGTTAAAGCTCCTGTGAAAGATGCAAAAGGTATAGAAGCAGCACCTATAGTTTGTCCTTTCTCGTTGAGAACGACTTCTATCCTTGCATTCGAATTATCTTGCATTCCATGCCCTTTTAACTGTGTCTTGCCTCGTTTCTTTCTTTTAGGTTTTGGTTGAATCTCGTTGTTGTTAACGGTGTTATCTTCCTCAACCCGAGGATTGGTATGGAATGGAGATTGCGGCGAAGGTTGTTGAAGTTGAGCTGTACGTGGAGGTGAAGGTACAGTTGGTGATGAGGATTGAGGTGGAAATGGGGCAGAACGTGTAAGTGCAGAAAGCAGTTGCGATTTTCTTGTGTGTTGTCCTATACTCTTATACGTTTGTAATTTAAAAAAATATAAATTAATGTGCAAACAAATACCTATCCTATTTGACATAAAAACCTGACCGTAGCCAATAAAAGAGTGGAAATCGAGCCAATCTTCTGGGCATCAGCCTGTTTTACCCCAGAATAAGTAGTAGAGGAAGACTGCAATTTTTTCGCTTGCTTGTTTTCAGCTATTTTTTTCTGAAATACATAATAAAAAGTGTGTTTTTCATTACACTAAATAAACAAATGAACTTAAATTTACATCAGAACAATAAAGACATATACCTCCAATAAACAATAACAACCGCATATGAAATTAAACAGAACAAACTATAAATTATTATCTACAGAATTATCTTTAAATAAATGGAAGAGGTTTGAACATATAATAAATATCCATCGTATGTAGTTTGAAACAAGATCAGTAATTTCATTAGCCCTTCTGGAAATTTATGTTCATGCTATTCATGCTAGTTGTATATAATCAGACAAAGTTCAAACAATACCCATAAGTTTTACCATACGAAATACCCAATTATAAACCTTGTTTATAAAACAGGGATTTCGCTTCACAAATCATTGTGAAACTCAACTATGAAATCCAACTATAAATGATGAATGGTTATCCAATGCTACCACTTTTAATGGACGAAAAAGATGCCCTTTAGTAAATCATATATGTCTAGACTAATCAATTTTCAAATTTGTCTTAAAAGTGTGACACATTACATTTCATTTATTAACATCAGATAATAGTATTCACATCTGGTTATATAAACCATCTTTGGTGATTTCTAAGGCACTTACGATGCGAAATCAAAAAAATTAGACCTTTGAAAAGGTAGAATATTCTGGCAGAATAGCTCAAGATCTACAACAGTGCATGCCAGTGGTATCTTATAGCATTATAGGAAATCACACAACTAGTTATGTGAAAGCCATGTATATGCTTCCTGGTTCACATTGTCTCCAGCAGTCAAGATTTTTTTTCACTTTTAACAATGTAGATGTATTTGTGATTACATTCTTTTCTTTTTTTAGGAAACTAAATATCACAGTTCCATAAGTTTTATTTTTTGTTATAGGGTATGCAGCCAAATACACCATTCCTATGTTTTATTTTCACAAAAGATACTCATATGGAAATATATCATTTGGTGTCGGAGAAGAGGGTAGGCATGCATTTTTAGAAGTGAGTCACTGCTAACGTATGATTTAATTTAGCTTCATAATATTATCCGATTCATATCAGAATTTCTTCTGGTATATGTTGTTTACTACTAACATATATGGTTCTTGACATTCACAGGGGAAAAAAAGGATAGTCCCAGATATTCACATATTGTTGTTATATGTATGTAAATATCTTTTGAATATGAATAAATGGATGTTTATTTTACAAACAAATAGAAATAGATGGTCATTGGGCAGGTATTGATTTTACAAACAATTTCCTAGGTTTACAACAAAAATTGCAATCGTACAGTGAAACTCCATGAATAATAATAAAAAATTACCTCGATTTGTTAATTAAAGCCAAGATCTAGAACCGCCGTGCCAAATTTGCAGATTGGGGTATGCTCTTATAGATGTTATTGGCGCCAATTCTGCAAAGAGGAGGGAGAATCGTGGTCGATATTTTCTTGAGAAGGAAAGTGTACCATCGCACGAGGAGTAATAGACGGAGACGTGGTGGAGAAAGGGAAGGGGGAAGGGTTTCTCCATTATCACCGAAAACAAGGATGATAAACGTAATTGTGTTTTTTCAATTTGGATGGAACGAAATGAATTTTAATTTTTTAAGGACAAATTTTCAAAATAAGCTAATTTTTTAAACAAATAGCAGAAATAGGCTAGCTTTAAAACTATTAGCAGAAATAAGCCAGTTTTTGCCACCTCAGCAATGAGGTGGCAACTAAACAAAAAAAATTCATCGGGGGCGCACTTGACAAGTGCGCCGATTAAAAACAACACGGGCGCACTTCATAAGTGGGACCATTATAAATAACATGGGCGCACGTGACAAGTGCGCCCATTATAAATAAAACGGGCGCACCTGCCAAGTGCGCCCGTTATATTTTCAACCTGCTATAACCGCAGCATCTCTTTTTCGACCCAATTACTTCATAGCTGCTATACAATTGTTTTGTAGCAGTTTTTCACTGTAAATTGAATCAATTTCAAACATACGCTAGCCCAAATAAAGCATAACACATATATGAATCTACTTCAAACATAAATATGAAAAAACAACGTCAATATTCGATTACAAACATAAGTCTAGATAAACTTCAAACATAAACATAAGTCTAAAACACAAACATACGCTAATACAACACTTATAAATATGTTTATGGCGATGCTTAATCTTGAGTAGCGGGAGGTTGAGAAGGTCTTGCCGCCTGCGATTGAGCTGGGTTGTAACACCCCACCTCCGCTAGGGTCACTCACAAAGGGAATGCACTTGGTTTGGTGAAGCATTATCGAGGTAAACATGCACAGAAATATTACAAGATAGAACATATATAAAACAGCGGAAGTAAAACAAATTTTATTACCATATAAAATAAGGTCTAAAGCCTTTTACATCAGAATACATCAAAACCTGTCTTGCAATAGTGAAGAAGCATAAAACCATTTCATAAATTATTCCCCAAGTAAAACAGTAAAGTAGCCATAGCCAAGAAAAGTCCAAGCCATGCGTGATGACCTTCAAGCCGGAGAAGTCCGAACTAGATAACAGTGTTTCCTCCCTGAAACCTGGGGGGAAACGGAAGACAAAGAGGCGAAACAAAACGGGGTCAGTCATAAAGACTGGTAAGTCCTATCTACTTCCAGTATAAAAACAGGTAAAGGTAACATGACATGCATAAACTGAAAGTAAACATAAGGATGACTACAAGATAGATAAACTAAACCAGGGTAACAGGCTGAACTACTGTAGCAAGGTAAACTAAGATATCATGATAAACTACGGTGTCATGATAAATCAAGGTATCACATCGTCAGGTTTCTATCAAGTATACTATCCCAAGGTATCTATCCTGTATACCATCCCATGGTGTCTATCACGTATACCATCCCAGGGTATTTACATGTATATTCGCTCTGCACCTCTCGTACTGGTATCCCAACCCGCGTCATGTGTTAACTATGAATGTCCCTTGCTCAATGTCATGTAATGGTTCATGTCGACCTAATATATAGCATATGTAGGTTTTCCCAACTTAAATGTTTCTTTCCATGTATAAGTTCAGTCCTTTGCCGTAGGCCGTACGGGCTTTCCCATGTAAATTTATATCACCTCAACGTAGTACCGTTTTTTCCTTGAAGTTGTTTTGGACTGCTACCCTTGATCTGGTTATGTTCTCTTACCATGAACTATCGCGTGTTCACTTAGGACTTATGCCACCTAGGACCACTAGGGATTATGCTGCCTAATGAACGTTCCCGTGTCTCGGTTTGGGTTCAGGCCACCTAGGGCCACTAGGGATTATGCCACCCGTCAACCGCGCCCTTTACCCCGCGTATGTATCGTGAATCGTTTCCATGTCTAGACGCACATGTTCCTCAATGTGCCATCCGAGTTCCGTGCCAAGGCAAATCAAGAAATACGGAACTCGGTCGGGAGCTTTAAATCGTCTGCTGATGCAGATATCAAGGTCTGTTTTGGTACCCGTGGCTATGGTCCCACGTGACCCCTCCCTCAACTACTGAAAGGCAATCCAAGAAAAATCATGTATGAGAACCACATCCCGGCCCCGCTATAGCCCCACTTTCCTACGGCGAACCTCACCCATGACTCGATAGCAAGAACATGGTCTGTTGGGGGTTCTCTGCCTTTCCGTACGTACACGATTGACTAAAGATGGTAGGTAGTCGGCGACGTGCTATCCAGGGCAAAATCAAGTATCGTCGACTCCACGCTAATCCATCCCAGTCTTTGGGTCGCTCGCATAGAAACCAAGGCATACTCTAGGCTCTTCTACCGCAGACCTTAACCTCTGTGGCGCCGGGTTTCATGGACCATCTTCCACCTCACAAAGGGATACCAAGAGTACCCTCACGTCCCTCGAAGCTACCGCTTCGTCACCCAGTTCGTTGGAGCCCTTATCCAAGTCGGATAATTTGCTCCTCTGTCTAAGCGATGACCTACCATATCGGGTTACTCATCCATTCATGAACTAGTCCCATGTCCTTGGCTAAGAATTATTACTTAGTTATACTTAACTAAGGTTTACCACTTAGCTTCTTTTCCCCGTTACCCTTGATTAACCACGATTTTCTACCTAGTTCCTCTCACTAGGATTTTGTCTATTGGGTTACGTGTTGTTATTCAGGTTCATGACTTAGCCCGCCTACGAATCATGTCAAGATTGGCTAAGTATTTAAGTTCAAGGTTTAGCCCTACAAGTTGGTTAAGTATACCAAGAAGCTCATGACTTAACCCTATCAAGTCAAATTGGTTAAGTATTTATTTGTCTTAACCCTATCAGATTATCATGTAAGATTGATTAAGCATAGATTATCTTAATCCCATCAGATTATCGAGTCGGGTTGGTTAAGTATAGGTTAACTTAACCCTATCCACTAATCGTATTACAATGGTTAAGCCTAATTTAAAAGGTCTTGTGACTTAACCCTACCAGGTCCACATATTAGATTGGTTAAGTGTAGGTTACTTAACCTCATTGAATTACCAAGTTTAGATTGGTTAAGTGTTTAACTTAACCCCATCAAATTACCATGTTTAGATTAGTTAAGTATAGGTTACTTAACCCCATCTAATTACCGTGTTTAGATTAGTTAAGTCTAAATTACTTAACCCCGTCTAATTACCAAGTCGGATTAGTTAAGTGTGAATTACTTAACCGCATCTAATTACCAAGTCGGATTAGTTAAGTGTAAATTACTTAACCCCATTTAATTACCAAGTCGGATTAGTTAAGCGTAAATTACTTAACCCCATCCCCTAATTGTCTTGTATGGTTAAGTGTCATTAAGAAATCAAGCCCGGTCCCACTTAACCTTCCCATTCGTGTCATATCGGTTAAGTGTCATTAGTCAAATTTACTTAACATTATCATGTGGCATTAGTTTAATTAATGCACTCTCAACCTCTCACATTAGACCTTGTTGTGGTTACTAGTTAAGCCGGGGGGTCCGGGTAGTTTTACACCACAACCTAGTCTAACTTCGGGTCTTAAGCGCGACATGACCAACTTCTCACATTGGATCCTATTGTTTGTAGCCACTAGTTAAGCCGGGCGGGTCCGGGTAGATTTATGCTACAAACTCAACCCAACCTCGAGTTGGCCACTTTCATGTTTGGTCTAGTGTCTTATTACACTTACAACCCACCCATGTCTAGTTCAAGTTCCATGTTTCCCCACGTGTCATGACCATATTTAAGTGTATCATGAATGTCATGTTCTCATGTAAACCCCATGTCAAGTTTTTCATGTCATACCCACGTTTTTCCTAACCTAGCCAAACGTATTTCCAACCCAAGTGGAAGCGAGTCACATAGTAGGGTATTATGCCAACATATTGGCCACAAACATGCATAGTATCATAAGGGGATTTGGCCACAAACATGCATAGTACCATAAGGAAATTTGGCCACAAGCATGCATAGTGTCATAAGTGAATTTGGCCACAAACATGCATAGCATTCTAAGGTAATTTGGCCACAAACATGCATAAGCCCCAAAGTTAAGTCTTTTCCCATGTTTCACAAGTCAAGTGGTTCCCAAAGGTTCATGCTAACATTTCATAGATAAAGATTCAAACTTGCAAGATATACTAGGTTAAACATAACATGAATGGCATGATTAAGTCGCTACAACTTAGCCCAAGGTCATAGATCATTGAAAAGGGGCAAATTTAGGTTCACATATGCTAGCATACTTATATTTCATCGCATTTTATCCCATGTCAAATTAGAACCACCGTTAGAATCAACAAGTAGCTAGAACTTACATAGCGAGGCTTAGGGAATGAGCATCATCCGTCTTGACGAAGAAAGGTGGCTCCTTTGTCGAAGAATCGTCATGGAATTTGCGTAGCAACGTTGATCGAGCCTCGATTTGGTGTAGCAAGCTTGCACCTTTCGATTCGGATCCGATTTGCATGCATAGTCTCTTGGAGTTGGAGATGGAGGCCATGATCACTTGGCATTTGGGCAGCACTTCGTGGCATGAGTGATTTGTGAGGGTTTAGGGTAGGCTTAGGGGTCTTTTAATAGAGATTAGGAGTAGTTTAGACCGTAGGATAAACCCTAGGATAGATCTGAAACCTCAAAAATCGTCACAAGCCTCCAAAACCGAGCCAAAACCAGAAGCAGGTGCACCCGGTCGCTGGTTCGACCAGGGGGGTCGACCCCTTGGAGGGGGGTCGACCCCGGGGTCGACACCTATGTCGACCCCCTGGAGGGGGGGTCGACCCAGGGGTCGACACCCTGTGTGTCTGGCGGGAATTTTCCCGCCTTCTCTTTCTGGGCTGAATTTCAAATCTGTTTTCGGATTTGAATTTTCGCGAAACTTCGTTGGGCCTTAACTAGGTCATACGGACTCCGATTTACGAAATTTCGGACTCTATTTCGCGTATTTTTCCGAGACGAATGCAATGGGCCAACCCGTTTATCCTGATTAAGATTTTATAATTTATTTCTGCCTTGATTCTTGTCTTAACACGTTGTTTAAAATTCGGGTTGTTACATTCTCCCCTCCTTTAAGGATTTCGTCCCCGAAATCTCCAAGTTAGGAAGAACGCATCCTACCATCCATTTACTCATAACATCATCCATAGGCAAACATTGTCCTTAAACGATTTCTAATTCCATATGAACATATGAAAAACATGTGTGTATATGCTCCTTAGCAAATGCTAATGATCAGGGCTGAATGATCTTTCTAATGCAAAATATGTTTAGTGTCATGAGTCCAACATGTATGCAAATAGTCCTAGTCATCTAAGTACTATATGCGTGCATAAACATTCATTCATATGCAACATCCGCATGATAACACATTCAATTTCATCCATAAACAAGTATAAATACTCGTGCATATGCAACATGAAACGTGACCGCGTCAATCTAGTATCTAATGTGTATTCGCGCATCCACGAGCAACCACTTGCAACTATTTGCAACCATATCAATCATAACATGTTTCAAATACATGTTTACATCCATAGGATTCTACCTAAGGTTCTCATGATAGGATCGAGGAGATAAACAAGGTAAACTACCTATGGGGTTTGCAACAGAAACAGGTCCGAGAGGATATTCACCAAAAGATAACATGCGAGCAAGCTCTACAGGAAAAACCAGGGATCAAGGATACACTCTTTAAAAAGAGGTATGATGCGCGTGTCTAGCCTTACGTCTTCTAAGTCGCGTTTCCTTGAGCATAATTCCTCGGTGCCTTGACCATCTTTTTAACTCCATGATTTCGTAGCTCCTTGATTCCTATTTCCAAGATATGAGTTAGAACTCATTTCATTGTCGCCTCTTATTCCACTTTCACTTATCCTTTCCCTAGTATACTTGTCTCAAACGTATCCACTTACTCATGCAAGCTCTCCAAAATTCACTAGGGAATTCTGGATCTCGTTTGCCGATGCCAATCCATGTTGCCAAGAGTACATACTAGGGTGATTCCCATAACTCATGCATA
Source organism: Allium sativum (assembly GCA_030737875.1). NCBI lineage: Eukaryota > Viridiplantae > Streptophyta > Magnoliopsida > Asparagales > Amaryllidaceae > Allium > Allium sativum. The sequence continues at coordinate 432,016,369 of CM060918.1, read as the reverse complement.
AGCGAAACGAACCATCCGCCTTCGCGGCGAATTCTATTCGAACGGATTACCAACAACTGCATTCCGAGATTCTAGGTAACTAACCATAACAGAACCCAAAAGGTTACACGAGACTTCGAGGGTATCACCAAGGTAAGTCTAGAGTCTAACTACCCTCTTTCCAAAATCGAGAATGGCACCCCTTATTGGGTGACCACTTTATCCCTAGAATCCATCCGTAGCCAAGGCATGTCATTCTCAAATCCAAACAAGTCATGAAGAAATGGACCAACTCTCCAACCAGATTTTTGGGACAAAAACTGGGATCCTCTACCATGCTAGTACTAAGGTGCAGAGACTCAACTATCCAAGCAGACTTAAATGATACGATGATCAAGACAAAGTCTGAACGGGATGATAGAAAAGAACGACTAAACCTTTACCAGAAACGGTACCATCTCTTTTAGGTACCCTAGAAATGGGAGCGTACAATTGCCCTCTCCAATGATCTTGTCCTTGTCCTCCTGGATGGACTAAGCCATACCAACAAGTTGCTTATCCTTAAGCTCGCGTCCTTTATCCTTACTCTTATTATCCTTCCTTGTACCACGGCAACAGGTCTCTCGAGAACCACCTCCATCGTACAGAAAACACCTACGTGGCTAGACAAAGATTAGTCACAGTTAGAACTACTGTGACTACAGATGGAGGAAAGAAAGGAAAAGAGATTCAATCAAGGAATCAAATGATAATGCTAATGGCCTTTGGGGAATAGCCTTTTAAAACAAATTTTTCTTGAAAAATGCTTCTTTGTAAAACGGTTTCTCAAATAGTTTTCAGAAGGTTTTAAAAACTTTTGCCCGGTCTAGTAACCTTCTGCTCTGATACCAAATGTAACACCCCACCTCCGCTAGGGTCACTCACAAAGGGAATGCACTAGGTTTGGTGAAACATTATCGAGGTAAACGTGCACAGAAATATTACAAGACAGAACATATATAAAACAGCGGAAGTAAAACAAATTTTATTACCTTATAAAATAAGGTCTAAAGCCTTTTACATCAGAATACATCAAAACCTGTCTTGCAATAGTAAAGAAGCATAAAACCATTTCATAAATTATTCCCCAAGTAAAACAGTAAAGTAGCCATAACCAAGAAAAGTCCAAGCCATGCGTGATGACCTTCAAGCCGGAGAAGTCCGAACTAGATAACAGTGTTTCCTCCCTAAAACCTGGGGGGGAAACGGAAGACAAAGAGGCGAAACAAAACGGGGTCAGTCATAAAGACTGGTAAGTCCTAACTACTTCCAGTATAAAAACAGGTAAAGGTAACATGACATGCATAAGCTGAAAGTAAACATAAGGATGACTACAAGATAGATAAACTAAACTAGGGTAATAGGCTGAACTACTGTAGCAAGGTAAACTAAGATATCATGATAAACTACGGTGTCATGATAAATCAAGGTATCACATCGTCAGGTTTCTATCAAGTATACTATTCTAAGGTATCTATCCTGTATACCATCCAATGGTGTCTATCACGTATACCATCCCAGGGTATTAATCATGTATATTCGCTCTGCACCTCTCGTACTGGTATCCCAACCCGCGTCTTGTGTTAACTATGAATGTCCCTTTCTCAATGTCATGTAATGGTTCATGTCGACCTAATATATAGCATATGTAGGTTTTCCCAACTTAAATGTTTCTTTCCATGTATAAGTTCAGTCCTTTGCCGTAGGCCGTACGGGCTTTCCCATGTAAATTTATATCACCTCAACGTAGTACCATTTTATCCTTGAAGTTGTTTTGGACTGATACCCTTGATCTGGTTATGTTCTCTTACCATGAACTATCGCGTGTTCACTTAGGATTTATGCCACCTAGGACCACTAGGGATTATGCTACCTAATGAACGTTCCCGTGTCTCGGTTTGGGTTCAGGCCACCTAGGGCCACTAGGGATTATGCCACCCGTCAACTGCGCCCTTTACCCCGCGTATGTATCGTGAATCGTTTCCATGTCTAGACGCACATGTTCCTCAATGTGCCATCCGAGTTCCGTGCCAGGTCAAATCAAGAAATACGGAACTCGGTCGGGAGCTTTAAATCGTCTGCTGATGCAGATATCAAGGTCTGTTTTTGTACCCGTGGCTATGGTCCCACGTGACCCCTCCCTCAACTACTGAAAGGCAATCCAAGAAAAATCATGTATGAGAACCACATCCTGGCCCCACTATAGCCCCGCTTTCCTACGGCCAACCTCACCCATGACTCGATAGCAAGAACATGGTCTGTTGGGGGTTCTCTGCCTTTCTGTACGTACACGATTGACTAAAGATGGTAGGTAGTCGGCGACGTGCTATCTAGGGCAAAATCAAGTATCGTCGACTCCACGCTAATCCATCCCAGTCTTCAGGTCGCTCACATAGCAACCAAGACATACTCTTGGCTCTTCTACCGCAGACCTTAACCTCTGTGGGGCCGGGTTTCATGGACCATCTGTCACCTCACAGAGGGATACCAAGAGTACCCTCACGTCCCTCGAAGCTACCGCTTCGTCACCCAGTTCGTTGGAGCCCTTATCCAAGTCGGATAATTTGCTCCTCCTCGTGTGTCTAAGCGATGACCTACCATATCGGGTTACTCATCCATTCATGAACTAGTCCCATGTCCTTGGCTACGAATTATTACTTAGTTATACTTAACTAAGGTTTACCACTTAGCTTCTTTTCCCCGTTACCCTTGATTAACCACGATTTTCTACCTAGTTCCTCTCACTAGGGTTTTGTCTATTGGGTTACGTGTTGTTATTTAGGTTCATGACTTATCCCTCCTACGAATCATGTCAAGATTGGCTAAGTATTTAAGTTCAAGGTTTAGCCCTACAAGTTGGTTAAGTATACCAAGAAGCTCATGACTTAACCCTATCAAGTCAAATTGGTTAAGTATTTATTTGTCTTAACCCTATCAGATTATCATGTTAGATTGATTAAGCATAGATTATCTTAATCCCATTAGATTATCGAGTCAGATTGGTTAAGTCTAGGTTAACTTACCCCTATCCACTAATCGTATTACAATGGTTAAGCCTAATTTAAAAGGTCTTGTGACTTAACCCTGCCAGGTCCACATATTAGATTGGATAAGTGTAGGTTACTTAACCTCATTGAATTACCAAGTTTAGATTGGTTAAGTGTTTAACTTAACACCATCAAATTACCATGTTTAGATTAGTTAAGTATAGGTTACTTAACCCCATCTAATTACCGTGTTTAGATTAGTTAAGTCTAAATTACTTAACCCCATCTAATTACCAAGTCGGATTAGTTAAGTGTGAATTATTTAACCCCATCTAATTACCAAGTCGGATTAGTTAAGTGTAAATTACTTAACCCCATTTAATTACCAAGTCGGATTAGTTAAGCGTAAATTACTTAACCCCATCCCCTAATTGTCTTGTATGGTTAAGTGTCATTAAGAAATCAAGCCCGGTCCCACTTAACCTACCCATTCGTGTCATATCGGTTAAGTGTCATTAGTCAAATTTACTTAACCTTATCATGTGGCATTAATTTAATTAATGCACTCTCAACCTCTCACATTAGACCTTGTTGTGGTTACTAGTTAAGCCGGGCGGGTCCGGGTAGTTTTACACCACAACCTAGTCTAACCTCGGGTCTTAAGCGCGACATGACCAACTTCTCACATTGGATCCTATTGTTTGTAGCCACTAGTTAAGCCGGGCGGGTCCGGGTAGATTTATGCTACAAACTCAACCCAACCTCGAGTTGGCCACTTTCATGTTTGGTCTAGTGTCTTATTACACTTACAACCCACCCATGTCTAGTTCAAGTTCCATGTTTCCCCACGTGTCATGACCATATTTAAGTGTATCATGAATGTCATGTTCTCATGTAAACCCCATGTCAAGTTTTTCATGTCATACCCACGTTTATCCTAAGCTACCCAAACGTATTTCCAACCCAAGTGGAAGCGAGTCACATAGTAGGGTATTATGCCAACATATTGGCCACAAACATGCATAGTATCATAAGGGGATTTGGCCACAAACATGCATAGTATCATAAGGAAATTTGGCCACAAGCATGCATAGTGTCATAAGTGAATTTGGCCATAAACATGCATAGCATTCTAAGGTAATTTGGCCACAAACATGCATAAGCCCCAAAGTCAAGTCTTTGCCCATGTTTCACAAGTCAAGTGGTTCCCAAAGGTTCATGCTAACATTTCATAGATAAAGATTCAAACTTGCAAGATATACTAGGTTAAACATAACATGAATGGCATAACTAAGTCTCTACAACTTAGCCCAAGGTCATAGATCATAGAAAAGGGGCAAATTTAGGTTCACATAAGCTAGCATACTTATATTTCATCGCATTTTATCCCATGTCACATTAGAACCACCATTAGAATCTACAAGTAGCTAGAACTAACATAGCGAGGCTTAGGGAATGAGCATGATCCGTCTTGACGAAGAAAGGTGTCTCCTTTGTCGAAGAATCGTCATGGAATTTGCGTAGCAATGTTGATCGAGCCTCGATTTGGTGTAGCAAGCTTGCACCTTTCGATTCGGATCCGATTTGCATGCATAGTCTCTTGGAGTTGGAGATGGAGGCCATGATCACTTGGCATTTGGGCAGCACTTCGTGGCATGAGTGATTTGTGAGGGTTTAGGGTAGGCTTAGGGGTCTTTTTATAGAGATTAGGAGTAGTTTAGACCGTAGGATAAACCCTAGGATAGATCTGAACCCTCAAAAATCGTCACAAGCCTCCAAAACCGAGCCAAAACCAGAAGCAGGTGCACCAGGTCGCTGGTTCGACCAGGGGGGGTCGACCCAGGGGTCGACACCCATGTCGACCCCCTGGAGGGGGGTCGACCCCGGTGTCGACACCTATGTCGACCCCCTGGAGGGGGGGTCGACCTAGGGGTCGACACCCTGTGTGTCTGGCGGGAATTTTCCCGCCTTCTCTTTCTGGGCTGAATTTCAAATCTGTTTTCGGATTTGAATTTTCGTGAAACTTCGTTGGGCCTTAACTGGGTCATACGGACTCCGATTTACGAAATTTCGGTCTCTATTTCGCATATTTTCCCGAGACGAACGAAATGGCGCAACCTGTTTATCCTGATTCAGATTTTATAATTTAATTCTGCCTTGATTCTTGTCTTAACACGTTGTTTAAAATTCGGGTTGTTACATGGGTCTTGTCGAGGTGGAGCTGGAGAAGGATCATGTCTTCTTTTAGTTCTTCGCTCTCCCGGGCGTTCCAGTCTACGTCTAAAGAGTAATGTGTCAATGAGTTTTTCCAAGCTAATACATCGTGGTTGGACATCGTGCTCCGGTAGTCGACCATGTCCAATATCCTCCAATCCTCTACCAACCGTCTCTAGCACATCGACCTGCAAATTGTGTTATTTATAATCACATATTAGCAGATTTAAGTCAGCAAATTAAAACCGTAAAGTAATGTAAAAGACGTACGACATCTCGCTCAAGTGGTGCATGAGCGGTGTATGTTCGTTCCTGAGGAGCCCGATCCGCAAGAATGAATCTTCGAGTGATCGACCAATACCAAGTCAAGTATGCTGAAATATGAGTGGTAGGAATTTCTTGACGAACGATACGGTTATGTCTATCGTTCCACTGAATGATAGCAAAATGCAAATTCGGCTTTGCTTCGTAAGGCTCAGGGATGTGTTGCTGAAGACCAAATTGTCGCATCACTCGATCAGGATTATACATCTCAACAGTTCGCATGCATATGATCGGTGTTTTGCAAAGCCAACTAGGCATGCCGCTTATACATATTTGAGGCAGATCAACTAGCACATCTTGTGTGTAGGGATTCCATACAATAGCCTCATCTGTCAGCATGTCAAGCTGGTCACGGTAGTAAGTGGTAACTTGCTTTGGAGACTCAATCCAACTCCTATTTCCAAACAACCTGCGATATAAAGTAATGCATATAAAATATGTAAATGTAAGTAATATAGCATAAGCATAAACATCATTATTGAATATGCAAATGTACATAAATTACCTTGCACTATAAGGTAATGATCTGTCGATCTACGCAGATAAAGTTACGTTTGGACGACCGATAGGAAGATGTGTCCATGACCAAAGCTGTAAAATATAAAAAAATGTTGGGATTTCATATTACAAGTGGCCATAAAAAATTATGCATACTAATATTTACCTGTAGAAGAGAAAGACAACCGGCTATGGATTTGGATTTACCGAGCGCAGCATTTGTTAATTCAGTGTATAATGTTGTCAATACCGCCCTACCCGAAGAATATCGTCCACATTCTTCCAAATTTCTCACAAATAATAGCCAAAAAAAATTTAGTCCTCCTTTAGAATGATTGGGACATAGACGACACGATATCAAGTGCAGAATGACGGCTCTCGCATGACGTTCAACTTGCTCATCTGATGCATCCTCTGCTGTCTCATTGTGAAACATATTTCAAAGCCAAGTCAACTTAATTGTTGCGCCTCTTATCTCATTTCGATTTGGGACAACGCCTAAATACTCATAACAAATATCTTCATAATTACTGAGATGTGTAGCAGTAATAGGATTTCCTTCCACTGTAACACCCAAAAGACAACTAACATCTTGCAACATGATAGTAATTTCACCAGTGGGAAGATGGAAGGTGGAAGTCTACGGTCTCCACCGATCTACCAATGCAGTAATAAGTGCATGGTCAATCTTAAAAAACCCTAATCTGGATATTTCTCTAAATCCAGCTCTTTCTAGCGCAAGTTGAACTCTAGGTGTGTTTGAAGTAATCAACGCTAACTTGCTAGAATGATCTTGACAATCAATTGGCTCGTCGCTCTACAAAATTCAAAACGAAAAGAAAGTTATTAGCTATTGCATGAGAAATGAAAAAAGTATTGAATTCTTCCATTTGGATTTTTTAAATACCTTCATCAAGTCCATATTATTGCTTCTATGCTCATTTTGAAGATACAAGACACTTGCATCCAATGAACCGGGTGCTAACTCCACAAGAAAAAATTTGAAATGAAATGAACAAGCAATGAACTAGGTTTTGAAATGATTATGTAAATCACCATATACATGAACTAAGAATTGGTATGAGTCATCCACTGTAATGAACAAGTAAATCATCATATACAAGTAAAGTACCAAGTAAATAAACAAGCAAATCACCAAATACAAGTAAATGAACAAGTAAAATCACTATTGAAATGCGCCTTCTATTGTAGTGAACAAGTAAATCACTATATAAAAGTAATGAACTAGAGTAAATCACCATACACATGTAATGAATTAGGGTTAATCAAATAATGAATTAGGGTAAATCAAGCATGAATTAGGGTAAATCAAGCAATGAAAAAGTAATGAACTAAAGTAAATCACCATATACAAGTAATGAATTAGGGTTAATCAAGTAATGAGCAAGTAATTAGCTAGGGTTAGTCAAATAAATGAATAAGTAATGTTGTTTAAGAATTTACCTCTAACTTCATAAGAGGAGGATGAGCCTTCCATTGTAGAATTAATTTAGTGTAGAAGTAATGAAAATTGAAGTATTAGAAAGTTTAGAAGAACAGGATTTTGGGTTTTTAGTTTTAGGGATTTTGGAGAGGAAAGGGTGCTTGGAGGAAGTGAGGAAACAGGAGAGAAGCTGGTTGGTTTAACCCCGGTTTGGGCGCACCTGCAAGGTGCGCCCTTGTAAATTTACATGGGTGCACTTGTCAAGTGCGCCCATGTAAATTTACAAGGGCGCATTTGACAAGTACGCCCATGTAAATTTACAAGGGCGCACCTTGCAGGTGCGGCCTATCCGAGAGCTACAGCCCCAAACTTATGCCTCACCTACACCTAACACATTACAAACCGCATCATAATACCAAATCAAATACAACTCTTATGCTTATAAAATGAAAACGTGCACTACTGAAATGCAAATTATTCATTCATTCATTCATCAAACTGAAAGTACAAATCGTTCATTACATTACAAATCATTCGAACAAAATCTCAAAATACATTTTCAAACTTTTTTGACCACATTTGCTTACATCAATCATATAGAACTCATTTTGACGGACATGTCGATCTTTTGTGCCCTTTTTGACCACATTTGTTGCAAGTATTTTGCTTACTTCCTCCCATTTTATCCATCATACCTTTAATTCTTGGCGAACGCGGACGCCCCGTCTTTCTTTTTGTATGCGGAGGCAATATGGTCGGACCGTGATAGGCATCCCAATATCTACTATCGGGAATTGGATGAAAACTTGGATCGTAAGTTGCTTTATATTTTTCCACGGAAAACCACGATGAACAAAATTCATAGTATGATATATTCGCTCCGCCAATGGTTTGAGCACAAGCGGCCATCACATGCAAGCATGGCAATTTTTGCAATAGCGGAATGTTGCAAGTGCAAGTACACACATTATCATGTAAAGTCACGGTAAATGCTTTTCCAAATTGATCATTCACTTGCCATTCGGTTTGATCGAATCTAACAATTCCACAATGTCGTGCTTGTTTTGCTCTTTAGGCTAAAAGAGTTTCAACTTTTGGAGTCATTTGCATTTCAAATCCTTCGGCATCGGAACGACGTTTCATGAAATAATCATTTAAATGGTAAAACGTTCGTGATACTAAAGACTTGACTGGCAAAGCACGAGCACCTCGTAGAACTCCATTAAAACTTTCGGATACATTTGTTGTCATCATCATAAATCGTCTACCGTTATCCTTGCATAGAGCCCAATTTTCCTCCGCACCACGTAAGCTCTTTTCAACCCAAGCATGCGCATCCGGCGAAATGGTTCTCAAGTGACCTCTTAACTCTTTGTATTGCAACTCATCGGTAGCACTAGCACATGAATATAATAAATCTACCAAGTTTTTTTGAGTAAATCCGGCAACTTGGAAGTTTGCTTTGAGATGCCTAGCACAAAAGCGGTGATAGTGCTCTTGAGGACAATTTTCTAATGCTCCAGGAATGCCTTTCATTCGATCGGATATAAAAGTCAAACATCTATTGCGAACGCTATGTATGAGATAGTACATGCATCTAAGAAACCATTCCCAATTATCTTTTGATTCGGAGTCTACAATTGCATATGCTAATGGAAACATACCATCATTTGCATCAACTCCAGTCGCGACTAGCAACGTACCTTGGTATTTGCCGTATAGGTGTGTGCCATCAATGCAAATTAACGGTCGACAATGCGCAAAGCCATCAATAGAAGCACCGAATGCCCAAAAATGCACTTTTGAAACGAACTTTGTCATTCGTGATTCTTTCATTTTCAATCTTAAAAACAGTTCTCGGATTATGTTTTTTAATACTAGCCAAATATTGTGGTAGCTCAGCATAAGATGTTTCCCAATTTCCAAAAACTGTCTCAAGTGCTTTCCGCAATGCTCTATACGCCTTGAAGTATCTTATTTTGATGAAAAAAGTTTCAGACATCAAAACTTGAATCGCAGCAGGAGTGGTATTCAAATCAGATTTCACGAAAGGAAGAATTTTGTTAGCAACAAATCTACTTGTCGCTTGCTTGTGATTAGAATTGATGACCGGATTAACACAAGAATGATTGCCATCGTATTTTCAAACTTCCCACCTTCCCGTCAATGATTTTTTTGGGACAATAGCATGTATTCTCCACTTGCAATTGTTATCGACATTACAAATTGCAGTGTATTGTTTTTTGCGGGATTATACAGGTTTAAAAGAGACAGAATTTTTTATAGACCACTCACTAAGCTGTTGAATAAGCACTTCCTTGGTTTGAAACTGCGTTCCCACATGAAAGCCCGAATCAACACAATCTGCAGTAAATGCTTCTCTAATAGGAGCCACATTTTGAATCAACGATGCTGCCATAATTTGTGCACTACATAAATCGTCTGTCAGAGGCATCTCAAATTCCATTTCTTCATTGTTATCATCTTCCTCTTCTTGCACCAACGATGCTTCATTATTTTCGTTTTCATTCGCATTACCAATTCCAAACTCAAGTGGATCATTGTTAGCTTCCATATTTTCCATCCATGTCATATCATTATCCATTGAAGCAATTTGCATGCTATCAATATGTGGTGAGCTACAGCCTACATCATCATTTGCCGGTCTAGAGCTTGAACCACCCGCATGCACCGTATAACTGTTTTAAAAAAAGTATGAGATCATAACACTATGAATTTTAGCTACTCAAATGCAAAATTTACAAACTTACTTTGTATTCATGAATGGAGGAAATATTGGAGTTGGATTGCTTTGATGAGCACAACTCGGAATAGTTCCGATAATTTGAGTAGAATGTTGGTTTAAATTAGTATCCATTGCCTCTTCATGTCTCAGCTCCTCTTTTATTACGAATAACTCAATAACTTTTATACTAACCGAAAACATTGCATCGACATCATCATCATCATTTACATCAATAGCAGAAGATCCAGAATCTGTCACCCACTTGCTTACCAATCGTACATCGTACTTTTGTGAATCAATTTTTGTAACTCTATACACCGTTTCCTTTAATTCATGGTAGAAGCAAAAAAATTTGACCTTTGAGCCTTTTTGTTTGCCACTAACATACACCGGCGTATTATTTTCTTTTAAGTTCAACTTTCCATCAAAATAGCAAATAATAGGGATGAAATCGGACATAGTCTAAATGAAAATTTTGCAAGGTATAAGGATAATTAATTGTTAAACAAATATTAGTACCATAAGAAAGCAAGAAAAACTAAACCTAGGGTATGAATGAACTTGACAAATATAAGAATTTGAGATAGGGTTTGAGTTTAATCTAAATCAATACCTTCAAATTGATGTGCAATAGCTGATAGAAGTAACCCAATCAATAACCCTTGTTTATTTTGATAATTTTTTAAGATTTTAGGGTTTTTTGGAGCCAGTGGAAGAATGGTACGAATTGGTACTTTTTTACCCGAAATAGTAAAAAGCAGGATGGTAGAGATTAACAGGGAGCAGTAGGAAGCGTTAAGGGTTTTAGTTTAAATTATAACTGGCGCACTTCGAAGTGCACCAGTCAAAATTTTAAGGGGCGCACTTGCCAAATGCGCCCCTTAAATTTATAACTGGCGCACTTCGCAAGTGCGCCAGTTATAATTTTAACGGGCGCACTTGTCAAGTGCGCCCCCGATGAATTTTTTTTTATTTAGTTGCCACCTCATTGCTGAGGTGGCAAAAACTGACCTATTTCTGCTAATAGTTTTAAGATTGGCCTATTTCTGCTATTTGTTTAAAAAATTAGCTTATTTTGAAAATTTGTCCATTTTTTAATCCTGCGGATTTGTGTAAACAAATTTTTTTTGTACAAAAACCCTTGTTTTAATTCATCAAATGTTAAGATATTCAAACGTAGGTATCTTGCACAAAATTGAGTAGAAACTTAAATCATTATATAAGTGTTAGCATGATAATGAAAATTCTATCATTTATAGTTATTTTGTTTTTTCGTCATGAACATCAATGATATTATTTAAAGTTGTTAAAATACGAATAGCCTATCGAAATTTCCTTTAAACTTTTATACAATGTTACGTTTTTATATTTTGTTTATTTTTTTTCAAAAAAAAAAATTCGTTTGAAAAAAATAACCACACAAATTTTAACCGTTTTAAAAATAGAGGTAGTTTTTAAATGTATTGTATAGTACAATTATTTTATCCACGATGTAGGCGCCTTTGTTGAAACAAATTGTATAACATGTAAACGTAAATTGTTGTATATATTGATGATTCTTTATAATATATGATCCATATATATAAAATATAAGTGAAGTGGCTACGGTTTACGCGTGATTGCGCACTTCGCGTATGAATTATATTCTATGTAGTATATTTTGTTAATTAATAATTTATTTCTTAGATATTCCTTTTAAGTAATTATGCGATTTAATAGTTTGTTAGCATTCGAAGATGAATTTTTTAATCCGTGGCAAAACTATGTTTGCCAAATCCTATTTTTAAATGATATTACGATTTGGAAGTATTTGCAGACGGACAGTTTGAATTTATATGTAAAGAATTTTAAACGTTGGTGGTCTATCTGCAAAAAATTATTTGTTAGATTTTACTTTTAAAGTGGCCTTACATTTGTTAATGTTTTTGCCAGAAAGTTCTGAAATTTGAAAAAAAAAATGCTAGATCCTATATTTATTATATTTAACAGACATAAAAGTTTGGTAATATTTATAAAGATTTATTTGTTATATTCTTTGTTCACGGAATTTTAAGACTGATAATATTTTACGAGGAGAATTTTGAATATGTAAAAAAAGTGATTTCATTTTTGTGAATCGAAAAACGACTTCTCGTTTAGGAATCGGAAATTGACCGCTAGTCTGATCACTCAGCAAAAGTCCTATTGGCTCGCTGGATCATTCCATGTTCATTTTGTAGATCACGTGAAGTATTGGATCGATCTCTTCAAAATAGCATGATCGGCATAATCCGATCATCTAAAAATAAATGATCTCATATGTCCTACACTTGCCTGATCACTTCGACGAGTTTGGATTGATGTTTTCTAATCCCAAATACCTATAATTAAAATTTCTTATGATCATTTACAAAGTGCTTCTCAATTCTTTTCAAATATTTTACATTTAAGACCATATGTCATTATTAAGTATATAATATGAAAAATATGTAAATAACTTTAGCAAATTGTTATTCATTGATTCATCTATAATTATGTCAATACAACCATATTCATATTAATATAAATGAGAAAAAACATATTTTCAATATATAAATACGTAAATAGTTGTTAATTCATCTAGTTAGTACTATATACAACATTTTAAAATATACGTACATCAACGAATTTAATATAAATTTAATAGTTATTAAGTCAATTAATATAATTAGTCTTTCATTCATATATAAATTAAATAAGTCACACAACATAAATAATATACATAAACAATAATAACAAATCTATTCGGTTTATTTTCCAACAATGGCGAGTGGGAAATCTTTCATCCTTTCTTTAACTTTTTTTCGTTTCTGACTGCTCTTCCTTCTTGTTTATTGTATTATTCTTCTATTCCTTCTCAAAACCACCATCTACTGTTTTACTATTTCAATTTTCACCGTTTGTGGGACTAGTACCTTTTGTTCCAATTCTCTTATTCAGTAGAGCTTCTCCTATCGCACTTCGGATCTGTTGTCTTGTATTACATGTGCTTCATTTTTAAGCCGCATAATGGAACCAGTTTGGACAGAAATGGAGACAACGGGAATGTACAGTTAAATTAAACAGCTGTTTAATTTAACTTTAATCGAACCGTTCAACGAATCAAATCAAAGTGAGTATAACTCACTCGGTTTTTACCCATTTATATCTTACATAAGTTAGGATTTATTTTGTGTGCTATGATTGATAATTGTTTGTTGTGTGTTAAATATTATATACATACATACATACATATATATATATATATATATATATATATATATATATATATTGGATCAAAAGGTTGGTTTAAATCGTTAGTTTAATTTGAATAAAATCTAATTGTTACTTTAATGATTATTTTCAAACAAGGTAACTTACTTTGTTGGTTACGTTTATAATAATATAAACGTATTAAAATAAAATATGAATGTTTGGATTACTGTTATTTATTTATTGCTGAATATTACATCTGTTGAATAACATTATTAGAGATAATGTATTTGGATGCAGGGAAAAAAGGTTGGAGGGATCCAACTGGATTCCTCAAATTTATTGTTATTTTCATATTATAATTATATGAACTGTTTCACCAATACGGATTGGACAATTGATTTTGTTGTTGATTGGAAATTCAACGCTTGTGTGGTTCAATGGGTTATATTGGTTGAGTAATTAGCATAAGATGGCTTGAAAATCAAACGTTTTATATACATTTATTTACCATCAGGTAAATAAACAGAAACGAAGTTGTAAAATTTATTTTTTAACTGAAGATATATATGTAAATCTATTATTGTGAATGGCAAATTATAAAATGAAATAAATATTTATTATTTAAGTTTATAAATAATTATAGAATGGTTTTTATAACACAAATTCGTACATAATAACATTAATAGTTAAATGAGCAGAACTTAACCGATGGTTAAGGTTGGATAAATTGTTTTAGAAACAATTAAATGGGGATATTTAAATTAATTATATTATTAATTAATTTGAAGGAAGTATTAATTGGAATTGATTAACGAGATAATCATGGGTTAAGTTTAACTAATTCAAATATTTTATTTGGAATTGTTTATTTAATTAATTTACTTTTAATTAATCAAATGGAATAGTAACGAAGAGTTGTTTAAATTTTATAAGCCTTATAAAGGAAATTTAATCTTTATTTTAGTTAATAAAGTAGTTAACTAAATTTACAGTAGTTAATGCTGAAGTAAATTTATTATTTAGTTTAAGAGATTTGTTTTTAAAGGAAAATGATTTAAGTAAGTACTCAAGAGTGTAAATGAAATATAGTTAAATTGTGAAAAGAGTTTATGATCGTATATATACTTTAAAACCCGAGATTTTTTGTGAATAAAGTTATAAATATATTTAAGTGGAAACAATAACTTAAATGAAATGTTTACTTAAAATTTGAATTAAGTAAAAGAAATAGAGATATAAAAAGGATTTATATTAAAACTGTTAAATAAGATTATAAAAGAGACGTGGAGTTAAAATGTCGATTTGAAATGGGCGACATTTAATAATGAGATTAAGTGGAATGAATAGAATTGAAATGAAATTTTCAAAGTGGAAAATGATCAAATGGTTTATAAGTGGAATAAAATGATTTGATGAAGAGTTAAGATAAAAAGAATAAACAAAAGATCTAGTTCAATTTTTGAAGTTGTACACCCAGATATTTGGGGTTCATCATCAGATACATCTAAGCAGGGTTATAGATATTTTGTCACATTTGTTGATGATTACTCACGTGTAACTTGATTGTTCTTAATGAAAAATAAATCATTTTTGTTTTCTATATTTTGTGCTTTCTATGTTGAGATGCAGAACCAACTTTTACCAAATTTAATACTGTGGACGACATTATATCTGTTAATACATCAATCAAAACTGAAACATAGAATAGTCAGATCCCAAGTTTTCTGATCAACAAGATGTCGTCCACTGTTCTGGATTACCAAATACCTTATCAAGTTCTATGTCCAGATAAACCAATTTATCCAGTGAAGTTAAGGATATTTGGATGTAACTGTTTTGTTAGGGATGTCAACCCACAGTTAACAAAATTAGATCCAAAATCTCTGAAACGTATATTTCTTGGCTATTCAAGACTTCAAAAAGGATACAAGTGTTTTTATCTTAGTCTTTACAAGTACATTGTATCAGTGGATGCTAATTTTGTTGAAATTCTATTCATCATCATTAACCTGTCCAATACCAGTGAGTCATGATGAACAGTTAGCAGATGAAGATAATGATTTTTTGATATATCCTACTGTATTCTAAACAAACAGGGATCAACTTGGGAATGAGGAGTTAAATCCAAATACTTCATTAATTTACCTACTCCTGTTTTAGAAAGCACTCATGCACCAGATTCAAGCATTGATTTGCCCCATTGTGTTGCGTAAAGAGAAAAGGAGATGTTCTTGATAGAATTTTCAGTAAGATGAAATTAGATGGTTCTCTTGAGAGATTAAAGGCACGTTTGTTGGCAAAAGGGTATTCTCAAACTTATGAATTTAACTACTCTGAGACATTTCACCGGTGGCTAGAATAACTTCAATAATACTTCTCATGTCTTGGCAGCACAACATAACTGGATACTTCATCAACCGGATATTAAGAATTAGGGGAGTTGAAATATTTCTTGGGTATTGAAGTGGATTGCCACTTTAGTAGAGAAAATTCAGCAAGGAGGGATTTGCATTGGCTAGTTGCAATCAAAGGAGCATGTAGTTGACCTTCTTAAAAATCTTTGCATGGTAATAGGACTAAGTTCTTATGCAGCAAGTTGGGCATATATAATTTTTTTGCTCCAACTTGAGGGGGAGTGTTGTAAGTAGTGTATATGTATGTACATATTGGTACGGTTGTGTATTTTTTCTATTTGTATTTTCTTTTTCATTTGTTTGGGCTTTGGGCTTTCTTGCGGCGTATTACATTGTTTATACGGATATTGACTGTAATGAGATAATTAGCCTTTTCTCTCTTTCATATTTTCGTGTCTTTTATTCGAATAACACGGGTTTATGTATTATTGTTGGAATTCGGGCGTCAAATCCCTCGGGTCATTACACTCAAACACAAAATTTAATATGTTTCTTCACAAATAAAGCTTGTTTGGCTTCCAAGTGCTTTTATATAACTCCAAATTCTCAGGCTCTAGATCAGATGCATCTTCTCTATCTGTGAAAATAGCTTTTGCTTTTAAAAGAAGAGAATTATCTTTTGGCCTCATTTTATTCCAACATTGAATCTCCATTTTACAAGCAGTAAGTTTGTTTATAAAATTATAACCAGGAAATCCATCCACATTCATATTTAATCCTTTTTGTATACATTCACCATAACTAGGTTTCACATGCCATCCTCTTTGTATACATTCACCATAACTAGGTTTCACATGCCATTCATTCGCATTTAGTCAGAAGGGATAAAATATCACCCATTCTCTGTGATGTGTTCATCCCTCTGACGTTCCATGACAATAATGGCATTTAATAGCAGAATTGCTTCTTAGTGATCTTTTAGGAGGAGCAGTATCAGAAGCTTTATTCTTACCTTTCAAATGTGCAAGGTAATCCATATTTGCATTGACACCATCAGAAACATCCTGATGAACTTCAACTGGACGAACCTCATTTAAATTGTCTGCAACATGATTGAAATCTTCAGGTAAAATATTATGTAGTAATTTAGAATTCGGGAATTCTAAATTGACACCACCACTATCCTTATTAGCTCTAGATAAATCAGATTGGTCATTAACAGCTACTTGACTATCCACATTTGAAGAACTTGCTTTATCCATTGGTTGTTTTGATATCCATGAAGGCTCATTAGACAACTCATGAATAATAGATCTTTATCTAAATTTTTTGCATTGTTCACACCGAGGAAGCACATACTCATATTCCACTGCTACTTCTTTTGAAAGCCATTATGTAATAATAAAGGAATTTTATCAACCAATTTAGATTCCATATCAATGCCAATAAGGATCCTAGCAAATTTAGTTATTCGCTTACTAGCTGTATTATCATCAGTACGAATTGAATCTCCAATATAGCTAGCAATCATCGAATTAGCTCTACTCGACCACATCACCATATCCAGATTACAAAACTTAAGATCTGAACTTTATTTGCGATGAACTTATCAAACTCATATCCAGAAAACCACTTAAAAACCATTAGTAATCTTCCAAAATATGAATCGGTTGATGATTTTAACACAGATAAGCAAGCTATCACATCCTCAAATTGAATCGTATAATGAAATCCAATAGCTATATGAACTAAAAACCACCTCTAGGTTTCCAAACCTTCCCAGTATACTCGTTCAATTTAATTAATGAAAGTTTAAAATCAACTAGATGAAGAGCAATAGTGTTTTTTCACGAATCGGCAGAGGATTTCAATGTATCCTCAGGAATATAAACATAGTTCTCCGCTGGTTTGACAAAACGAAGAGAAGACAGTTCCGCTTCAATGGAAGACTATAGAGTATCATCGTCCACTTGATCAGAGTTAGGCGCCGCCGATTCATGAGATTAACGATTTTGCATTGATTTAGAATTTGGATTAGGCGGGGAGATTCCGCCATTTTTAATTAGAAATAGAAAAACGGAATTAACAAAAAGAAGTATATATGTATGTATATATATGTGTGTGTGTGTGTGCATATATATATATATATATATATATATATATATATATATATATATATATATATATATATATGAGGATTTGGGGCACCCCCTATTTTGTAGTACCCC
Source organism: Allium sativum (assembly GCA_030737875.1). Classification (NCBI taxonomy): domain Eukaryota; kingdom Viridiplantae; phylum Streptophyta; class Magnoliopsida; order Asparagales; family Amaryllidaceae; genus Allium; species Allium sativum. The sequence goes on along the minus strand of CM060918.1, from coordinate 431,998,343 downwards.
TACCATAATCGAATTTACACAAATCCAAATTCAACAAAAAATTAGATGTTTGATCCACACATATATGATCATCTATTCGAAATTTGGTCTCATTTCGACATTCGTAGCATTTTCAGCATCTTATCTCAATTATTTATCTTTTTTTTTTTAAATAAAGCTATATACCAAAAGGGAGAAAAACAGCCTTTCTCCAATGGCGAACAAAACCATACTTGTAGTTTATAGACTACTACGAAGTCTGTACCAAAAAGGAAAAGGAAATACATAACGGATAAAGAAGAGAAAAAGCGGAAGGCCTCCAGAAGCAAATCCGAAAAAGGCGGAAGTCCTAGTCAGCCTGGTCCAAGCAAAAGCTCAAACTCCAACAGAAGAGACAATCCCGAACATCCTGAGAGGCAGCTAAAGGTCCGAACAAACGCGACCATGGAAACAGATCTCCTAGCCCTAGGGCTGTAAATTTTGTTCGAATGTCCGACGTCCGTTCGTGTCCGTGACCGAAATACGTCCGTCCGAGCCCGTCCGATTTTCATTTAGGACACGAGTTAGGACAACAAAATTGGTACGAGAAAAAAATCATGTCCGGTCCGGCCTCGTCCGAATTTGTCCGAATTACTTATAATTCGACATATAGTGGAGAGAAAATCTAGTAAAATGCGATATAAATAGCCATGTCCGACCGAGTCCGATCGGTTCGATAGTGTCCGTGTCCGACCAATTTTATTGAGGACACAAATTAGGACAACGAAATTTGTCCGAGAATTTTTTTGGTCTGGTCCGTGTCCGGTTCGATTTCTTTTAGGACAGAAACTGAACACACCTCCATCCGGTCCGGTCCGACCGATTTACACCCATACCTAGCCCACGCAAAAAGGCTCTGTCTGCGGAAACCAAGAACACACCACACACCCAGAAAGTAAAACAATAGAGCAAGGGAGTAAAGACCAAAACCGAACCTGATTAAGTAGGTGCTGCACCATAGATGCAGCCAGCACCACCAGCACCACCGTAGAGATAACTGCTCCATCCTCTCTATCCAGTTCCAACGAACGGTCACCTAACCCCCCAACACCCAAGATCAAGCAACGTTGAGAACCAGTAGAACCAACCACAAAACCTATAGCAGCCGATGGACTAACAGAGTCCACCTCCATCAACAAGACATAAGAAGACACCGCCAAGTCATCAACCAAAACAACAGAGGACACCAGGGCATTGCAGTGGGGCTCCTCGATATCCACAAAAGGGAAAACAGGGGAAACAATTGGTGAAATCTTCTGTCTCACAACGCAGATCCACCTCCTGGTCTTCTAAAAAATTGTGAGCAAGGGTAGAGTTGGCAGTAGGCTCCTTCTCTAACCCCTATAAAGGACAAAACTGAACAATTGAAACTTGTTGCTGAGAAACAAAATCCACCAGTAACCACTGATGCAGCAAATTGCTCTCTGCAACACAAGGCATACAACCAAGCTCTTCCGACACAGGTCCAACAATAAGTGCAGAAGTTGACGTGATGAAATCCTCAATTTCGCATGCATCCACATTCCAACAAACGGAGCAGAGCTCCCTACAGCACCAGAGAAGCTCACAGCAGAGCAAGGAGCTAACTTGGGTGAACTGTCTAAGAGATCTAAACAGCAAAAAACATTGGACAAGCAAAGTGGAGGGGCCGACTGCTTGAAGGCAGAAGGAGGAACAGACGAGGCTGCAACAGAGGCAATGGTGCTGGCTAGAGAGTGAGGCGAGGCAACCAAGACTGATTTCATCCTCCGACGCAACTTACGTCTGTGTCGGCGACGAGACCCTGCAAGCCGAACTCGAGCATCTCTAGAAACCTGCACACTACCTTTATTTATACTGTCGGGGCAAGGTGGAGTGATGAAATCCCCACCATAAGCCTCGGATTCAGATATAACCTGGCCGAAGCCTGGGCCGAAAACTCCTCCATACCTCAGCGAACCTACCATAAATCCGTGCATCGCCGCTGTTGTGGAGGCACTCAAGCTCCGAAAGCTCAAACGAGGGACAAACAGGGTTGTGAGCTCCCGTTTTTCACGTTTGAGTTCGGAACATTGAGGCACAGCCACTCTAGGCTCAGCATTACAGGGATCTCGCCTCTGAGGGGGGAGAGAAGACACCAGGCCAATCGAGAACACCGGAGAAAGTTCCATAAATAACCCATCAACAAGAAGAAATTTGAAGCGAAGCAAAGCAGAAAAATCATTAACAGAAAATAAGCCGATTGGAGCAGTAGAGCTGCCAGAGAATACAACCGACATTGGCACCTGTAGACAAGCCAACAGCGAAGCCGCAATCAATTCAAAGGAACGGCACGACTTGAGAAAAGAGCCCAAGACCACAAACATATATGAAGAACGCAAATCCATAACCCAAGATTAGGGATAATTCAAAATGAGAGAGAGTAGCACAGCAAGAATCTCCACAAACCCACCAGAGATAATAGAGAAAGTATAAAGGGATGGAGATAAAGGAGAAGAAGAAGAATTGGAGAAAGCAAAAGTTCACAGACAGGTCGCCATTTTTTAGACCGTTGGAAGTGGGTGAATTGCTAAATATCTTAACTCAATTATTTACCTTTAGACATTTATTGAAACCCTTAAATTTAAAATCAAATATATTATTTTGATCCTCGAAAACACGAAAGTAACAACGTTAATTCATAGTTTATATATTTCACTAAAATTCACTATACGTCACATAATCAAGTTATATTTTAAATGTTAAAACATTAAGTAATGTTACTATTAATAATACTATCATGTACAGGTTGCACACTAGTAAAATTCAAACTCAAAGTTTAGATTTGCGAATATAAGAACTAGCATCTCAAATGTTTCAACTTTGAAAGTTAAAAATTTGAACCTAAAATCTATTCTTTTAAATTGAATAAATTCTCAAACTTATTTTTGCTTTTCATAATTAAGACAATATAAAAGTAATAATATTTTGGATTCTATGTTTCAACTTCAAAACTTTCACATCAATGTTTAAGTTACAATTTTAAAATGACAAAATTTATAATTCGTTCTTTTTTCAGTACATTTTGCAATTCCAACATCCCTATAACACCCAAATTTACTGTTAAGTGTAGAATAACAAATTTAAGTACAATTAATTCTTAATGAAAGAATTAAGGGAAACTGGTTTCACCTAGCGATCGTCTCGGAATTCTGCTTGAGATAGTGTCCGAGTTTGCGTGAATCTGACTCCGTATGAAGGAGTTATGACCTTTGGAAATTTCAGAATTTTAAATTAAAATTCAAACAGTTCAAAATTCAAAATCTGATCCAAACTGGGCTGGGCGGGAAAATTCCCGCCCAGGAACTAGGTCAACCCGGGGGTCGACCTAGGTGATCAGGTCGACCAAAGGGTCGACCATAGGGTCGACCTTGGGGTCGACCTGGTTTGGCCCTGGTTGGACTGGTCGGTTTCTGTTCCACTTCTGAGGCATGGCTGTGTCACTAGGGCTGACATGTCGCATTTTGGTTGGCCCCTTTCGAAGTGAATGGTCTAGATTCGTCTATGATCATCGGATGGCTCAAATCAATCTAAAATTCTATAAATACAACCTAAGACTCCAACCTAAATTCACATAAGAAATTAGAGACGGAGCCGCCATGCTGTCGGTTGGAAATTGAGAGGAGCCTCCACTTGTAGAAAAGCTTAGAGACGAGCCAAATTAAAGATAAAACACGAATCAAATCAACGTTAGACTACCCAAAGGAAAGCATATCAAATTCAGAATTCAGAATTCAGAAATCAAAAAACAAGACCGTCATTTATTGTAAGTATAGTGATTTTTCCGATGTGAATAAAAATTAGGATTTGATTCGATGTAAAATGGAAATGGAATTGTGTAACAACGATGTTAATTCACATATATGTATTGAAATGATTGTAGTATTGCGATGTTTGTGGTATAGTTGAATTGATATTGATCCTATTATACATATAGAATCACATGCAAGTTGTATAGTTCATGTTGTAATCGACACCTATATGTTTATGTGATTATATAGGTTATATGTGATTAAGATGTCATGTATATATATATTTGTATATATATATATATGTTATAACTTTTATGCCTAGACGATTATGTTCACATACATGCTAGTATGTTTGTAAGAAAGTTGCAAGTTAATTGGATCCATGCCAAGATCCGCTTTAATACATGTTCCATGTTGTAATTAGATATAGTTTTGGATCTAGTTTGCACCCTTGTCATAAAATTATACATGCTTATGAAAATGTTATATTCTTGTCATATTCTAGTGATATTCGATGTTATGCCTAGATCCAAAACATGTTTAGGCTTATGTTGTCTAAATCATATGTTAACTTATGTGACACCTATTTGGTTAGATCCCTATTTAAATGCAAGTTCACGTATATGAAAGTGATTTAGGCTATGTTGTAAATTCACATGTATGTTGATTAGTCATTTTGCAAGTTCACCCCTATTATGTTCATAATGACTATGCCAAAATGCCAAGTTCACACCTATGACATTCAGGATGATCATTTTGCAAGTTCACCCCTATTATGTATAAGTTTACACCAATGACATGTTACGTAGATAGATTCCTTTATGCAAACTTTGTGCACTAAATTAGACTATGTTTTTAGCCTAATATCATATGTTAAAATCATGCGAATGAAAATTAGGCTAAAAGTTGTTAGCCTAATATTTAGATGGGGTAACCTATGGTGAAATGGGTAGGAAAACTTGGCATAAAAATATATGAAATTGGCATGTTTGTCACATGCCAAAATTTGTGACATTTAAATGGTATAAATTCTTATACCAAAAATGTTAAACTTGGAATGCGGGCCATAACATTTAATTGTTGACAAATTTACATATAACAAGTAATAAAGACAAATATGTAAATTTAAAGAATACGAGTTTGCTTAACACGAGGTTGGATTGAGTTGTGATGTAAACCTGCCTGGACCCGCCCGGCTGTCCAGTAGTCACAACAATACCTATCCAATGTGGGTGGTTAAGCATGGTGCCCAATAAGGACTCGAGGTTAGACTGAGTTACGGTGTAAATCTGCCCGGAACCGACTGGCACATCTAGTAACCATAACAATATCTGTCTAATGTGAGTGGTCGGTGCTTTATGAGGCTAAGGACAGATGGTAGGGTTAAGTTAACTAAAACACTTAACCAAATTTAACATGTTAACAAGAATTGATGGGTGGGGTTAGTTTAATATAGACACTTAACCACTTAACATGTTTGACTAGAAAAACCTAGTAACGGGGACCCATTTTAGCAGTAACCCAATTAGGTATCATGGTACCCTGGAACTAGGCAGGGTGGGGCACGGTTACTGGGATGATTGTAAGCGGTCGAAAGCGACGACAGTTGGTGCACAGTGTGGATTCTAACGGAGTGCGGGCGTGCACACACTTCGGAGCAGACAAACAGGGCACTGGTGCATCAGTGGTATAACCTATGTATTCTAATGATTGTGTCAGGCCGCCACCATGGGTCATGATACACCCCATGGTGGGACCAGCATAGGTATCTACAATCATTGGGGGCCGTAAGACACAGATGATTATGCGAGTAGGAGCCGATCTTTAGAAAAAGGGGATCACTTTACCCTCAGCATGGGGTGTCGGTTCAGAACTAATACATGTAAGTGTAGAGATATAGTGTGGGGTGTGATAGGATATTCGATTCAAACTGCTTTATCTTGGTTTATGATACTTTTCTATTTCCAGTTTATACCTATCATGCCCTTATTCTTATTCACATACTGAAGAGTCACTAGACTTACCAGGCTTTATGTCTGACCCTATTTTTCTTTCGTCTTATTTTCCTCCGTTCGCCCCCCAGGTCCACAGGGAGGAAACAACTCAGCTTAGTCAGACTCTTTGACAAGCTTCAAGATAGTAGATGTACGGTTTGGACTCTCTTGCTTTGGCTATGGCTGTTGGATACAATCATGGGGATTTATGCAGTTTTAATTATGTTTTATGCTTCTTTATTTAATAACCAAGACAGAAATGATGATGTAATGTTTTGGAAGTGTTATGTGACAGTTATGGAAGTGTTTTGTATGAACAAATATTTTATGAAATAAAAAGTCTGTTGTTTTCCGCTGCTTATATATATATCTGTGTGTGTGTTTATATCTATCTTGTGTTTATCTGTGACTGTTACTTAAAAACCTCCACCAAAGTTAAGGCAGTCCCTTTGTGAGTGACCTTAATGGAGGGTGGGGTGTTTCACTTGGTATCAGAGCATAGGTTTACCAGATTAGATAAAGGTTTTTGAAACAGTTTTCAAAAAGAAGTTTAAAGAAGCATTTTTAAGAAAAGTTTTGATATTTTAAAAGGAATAATCTCCCAAAAGCCAAATACACTATCTCTCTGTATCCTTCGTTTTGAACCTTTTTTTTGTTTCAGCATGTCTGGAGACCTTAACCTTTCGGAAGGGGTACCGATACCCGGCTGGTTTAGGAGGTACCTGGAAGCTAGGGCCAATGGCACGGGCCCAATAGACATTCCTCCTCCATTGGCAGCGGTTTCTCCACCTCCTCCTCCTCCTCGTGGAAATGCTTTTGCAAAGACATGTAGAGACTTTAGGCTATGGGTGGAAAGGACTTTTATGAAACTGAATCCTTTGTAGTAGCAAGAAACTGGCTAAAGGAGACCGAGGATCTGTTTGTCATCTTCGAAGTTGACGACAGGCAAAAGATGCAGCTAGCAGTGTGGTTGCTTAAAGATGAAGCGTCTTATTGGTGGGAGATCACCAATGCCGAGAGGCCAATGGAAATTTGGGAAGATTTCAGGACGAGATTTGGGATGAAATTCCTCTCCCAAGCTGAAAGAAGCCTGGAAATGGAGAAGTTCCTAACTCTGAAACAGGGAAGTATAACAATCAGGGAGTACGTTAATCAGTTTAATCAGCTGGCCCGATTTGGGCTGGACTTAGTAAACACCCAACACAAGAAGGCGCTCCGCTTCGTCAAAGGTCTGAATGAGCCTCTACACAGCCTTGCTATGACCCATGTATCCACGGGAGCGACTTACGAAAGCTTAGTAGACATGGCATTGCTACACGAGGAAGACAAGGGCAAGAAAGAGACTAAGGTGGAAGAAAAGAAGGAAGGATTACAGGCTAAGAAAACAGACTTCAAGAAAGGCGGGAAGAACAACAAAACCCATTAAAAGAGAAAGTGCAATTTCTGTGGCATTGTTGGGCATATAGTGTAAGACTGCAGAAAGAAGAAGGCGAAGATAAATGGTGGTTGCTTCGATTGCGGAGAGACTGGGCACTTGGCTAAGGACTGCCCAAGGAAGCGGGGGCAGGGACAGAGGGCTGGATCCACTTCAGGGGGTCAAGTTCATGCACTGGTGGCACCTCCATAGGAACGAGGTAGAAATATTTCTATAGAAAGCTTAGCTTATCTTTATGATCACCCAATTCGCACTCTCTTTGATTCTGGTGCATCACACTCCTTTATTTCAACTGCTTTAGTAGAATCTCTGCACCTAGACTAGTATGGTAGAAGATCCCTTGGTTGTCTCAAATCCAATTGGGGGCTCAGCTTGTTTTTTGATGGTTTTCTTGTATTTGAAAATCTCTATTCTAAGTGTTGAATTTAGATGTAGTACCTTTGTTTTGGGCTTCTCAGGATATGGATTGATCTTAGGCATGTACTGGTTATCCAGTAACAGTGCCATTCTTGATTGTGAGAAAAGAGTGGTTAGGCTCTAGACTCGGCTCGGTAACACTCTAGAAATTTCTTGTAATCCCTTGAATGCTATTAGGCTTAGTTATCTAGAGTCGCTTGGCGCTTCTGTTGAGAATTTACAGTCAGTTAGAGTGGTCCGAGAATATCCGGATGTCTTTGAAGAGGTGAAAGGCTTACCACCGAAGCAAGAAATAGACGTCCGCATATATATCGTTAATAATGCAAAGCCCGTAGCTCTGCCTGTTAGACACATGGCACCAAAGGAGAGAAAGGAGCTTAGTAAGCAAGTTAAGGAGCTTCTCGAGAAGGGGTTTATAAGGAGTGTCTCAGAACGGGGTGCTCCAGTGGTGTTCGCCACCAAAGCAGATGGTTCACTACGTCTTTGTACGGACTATAGGTAGCTAAACCAGCTGACCAAAAAGAATAGGCAACCTCTTCCCAGAATCGACGATTTGTTTGACCAGCTTGTAGGTGCGTCCGTTTTCTCCCAACTTGATCTAGCTACTGGGTTCCATCATCTAAGAGTGGCTGAAGATAGCATCGACAAAACGGCGTTCAGGACCCCAGACGGTTTCTTCGAATGGCTTGTCATGCCTTTCGGCTTGACAAACGCACCTGATTATTTCTTAGACCTAATAAGCAGGGTATTCAGAGAATTCCTCAATAAATTCGTGGTGGTCTTCGTAGATGATATTTTGATCTTCTCAAAGAATGAGGAAGAACATGCTCAGCATCTGAAAGAAATCATGGAAACTCTTCGAGTTCATCATCTAAAAGCCAAATTCTCCAAGTGCCACTTTTGGAGAGAAGAAGTAAGATTTCTTGGACATATAGTGTCCAAAGAAGGGTTGGCTATGGACCCTGCGAAAGTGGTGGCAGTGCAAGATTGGAAGACACTAAGAAATGCAACCGAAGTCCGAAGCTTTCTTGGGCTAGCAGGTTTTTACCGAAAGTTCATTAGGAATTTCGCGAAAATCTCAGCCCCACTCACAAAGCTAACAAAGAAGAATCTAGCATTTGCTTGGGATTTGGACTGTGACGTTGCTTTTCAATGCCTAAAAAGGGCTCTTACAATAGCCCCAGTTCTACCTCTTCCTGACGGAAGCAAAATGTTCACAGTATACACAGATGCATGTGGAACGGGACTAGGCGCTGTTCTAATGCAAGAAGGGAGGGTAGTAGTTTATGGTGGAAAGCAATTGAAAGTTCATGAAAAGAACTACCTAACCCACGATCTTGAGTTGGCCGCCATCATCTTTGCACTTAAGTCTTAGCGCCATTATCTCCTAGGTGAGAAGTTCGAATTATACATTGACCATAAATCATTGAAATATCTCTTCTCGCAGAAGGATCTTTACCTGAGGCAGCAAAGGTGGATGGAGTTTCTTGCCTCGTATGATTTTGAAATTTCCTATACTCCCAGTAAAGGCAACGTAGTAGCAGACGCGTTGAGCCGAAAGAAACTGACCTTAAGCCCTCTCTTTGTGGAAAGGCAAAGCTTGGAGTATATAGCCAGTTTTAACTTTAGGCCCTCCTCGGATTTTGTACCGGTTTGTTAGCATCTCTCGAACTACGCCCTACTCTCTTGGACTCAATAGGGACTGCACAACATGAAGACCCTCATCTTGTTGATGTGATTGATAAACTTATTAGGGGTGAGACTTCTAGTCACCTCAATAGATACACCATCGATGATAAGGGTTGGTTAAGGCGAGATGGAAGACTGTGCATCCCAAAAGAAACGGAGTTGACAAAGAAGGTTCTCGAGGAAGCACATCATTCCAAGATGACTATACACCCTGGCGGAGATAAGATGTACAAGGATATAAAAAGAGCTTTCTTTTGGAGCGGCATGAAGAAGGACGTGGTAGATTTCGTTTTTAAGTGCATGACCTGCCAACAGGTTAACGCGGAACAGAAGAAGCCTGGAGGACAACTTCATCCTATAGAGGTCCCACAGTGGAAGTGGGATAGCATTTCAATGGACTACATTGATGGACTGCCTAGGTCAAGAAGAGGCAATACTAGCATTTGGGTAATAGTCGATAGGCTTACTAAAAGCGCCCACTTTTTACCTGTCAAGAGTAAAAGGACTGCCCCATCTCTAGCATCTCTTTATCTCAAAGAAATAGTTCGACTCCATGGGATACCCTCCAGCATTGTTAGTGACCGAGACCTTATCTTCACAAGCGAGTTTTGGCGGAGTCTGCAAGAAGCTGTAGGCACACAGTTATGTTTGAGCATGGCCTATCACCCCCAAACTGATGGCCAGACAGAAAGGGTGAATAGAGTTTTAGAGGATCTTTTAAGACTTTGCGTTCTCGAATTTAGGGGGACATAGGAGGATCATTTCCTTTGGTGGAATTCGCCTACAACAACAGCTACCAAGCCACCATCGGTATGGCGCCCTTCGAAGCTCTGTATGGAAGACCGTGCAGATCACCAACTTGTTGGTGGGAGTCTACAGATAAACTTATACTTGGTCCGGTCATGATTCGAGAGACTTCAGAGAAAGTGGACTTGTACGAAGAAGAATGAAGATAGCCCAAGACAGACAGAAATCCTACGCCGACAAAAGAAGGACCAACCTTGAGTTTGAGGCTGGGGACAGGGTTTTCCTTAAGGTATCCCCTTTAAGGAACGTCGTTCGCTTTGGATCCGCAGGAAATCTAGCACCAAAATTTGTAGGAACATTCCCTATCATCGAGAAGATTGGGAAAATGGCTTATATAGTAGTGCTTCCTGAAAGGTTGGATGGAATTCACAATGTCTTTGACATTTCTCATCTCCGAAAATGTCTACATCAATCTGCGGAAGTGGTGGAGCCAAGCATTCTAGAAGAAGCCGAGGTAGAATGTGAAGCAACTGTAAGGAGAGTTCCAACTCGAATCATAGGAACTGAAATCAGAAAGCTACGCAACCGCGAAGTAAAGCTCGTCAAGGTTCAGTGGAGCGACGCCGAGGAAGACGTGACTTGGGAAACCGAGGACAGAATACGCACAGCTTACCCTTTTCTTTTTGAGGGTATATCCTTGATCTCTCTTTTTTTTCCTTAAGTTGTACTTTATCTATCTTTTTAGGTATATCTCCTCGATATTATCCTTTGTCCTTAGGTAGAAACCCCTTAGGATGTAAACAAGTATTTGAAACATGTTATGATTGATGGCTGCATGTGGTTGCAAGTGGTTGTTAGTGGTTGCTCATGGATGCATATACACACACAACCTAGGTTTTAGATCTCAGTCACTTCATACTTGTATGTGGCTGAAACTTGATATGTCATCATATGGATGTTGCATTTGTATAAATGGTTGCACACTCATGAAGAATTATGAGTAAGGACAAATTTTTGTATACATAATGGATTCATGGCACTTACTTGATTTACATTAAGGAGGTCAACTGAATCAGTAAACCGCCTGATTTTGCATTAGATAAGGACATATACACACATTGTGCATATGGTCATAAAGCATTAGAAATCTTTTAAGGACAATGGACGCCTGTGTTTGATGGTTGAGTAGATGGACGATTGGATGTTAGGACTTACGTTCTTCCAGACTTGAAGATTTCGGGGACGAAATCCAAAAACGAGGGGAGAATGTAACACCCCAAATTTACTGTTAACTGTATAATAACAAATTTAAGTATAATTAATTCTTAATGAAAGAATTAAGGGAAACGGGTTTCACCGTTGTGATCGTCTTGGAATTTTGCTTGAGATAGAGTCCGAGTTCGCGTGAATCGGACTCCGTATGAAGGAGTTATGACCTCCGGAAGTTTCAAAATTTAAAATTAAATTTCAAACAGTTCAAAATTCAAAATCAGACCCAAACTGGGCTGGGCAGGAAAATTCCCGCCTAGTAACCAGGTCGACCAGGGGGTCGACCAGGGGGTCGACCTGGGTGACTAGTTCGACCATATGGTCGACCTGGGGGTCGATATGCCCAGTCGACCTGGTTTGGCCCTGGCTGACATGGTCGGGTTCTGGTCGATTTCTGAGGTTTGGCTGTGTCACTAGGGCTGACATGTCACATTTTGGTTAGCTCCTTTCGAAGTGAATGGTCTAGATTCGTCTATGATCATCGGACGGCTCAAATTAATCTAAAATTCTATAAATACAACCTAAGACTCCAACCTAAATTCACATAAGAAATTAGAGACGGAGCCGCCATGCTGTCGGTTGGAAATTGAGAGGAGCCTCCACTTGTAGAAAAGCTTAGATACGAACCAAATTAAAGATAAAACACGAATCAAATCAACGTTAGTCTACCCAAAGGCAAGCATATCAAATTCAGAAATTAGAAAACAAGACTGTCGTTTATTGTAAGTATAGTGATTTTTCCGATGTGAATAAAAGTTAGGATTTGATTCGATGTAAAATGGAAATGGAATTGTGTTATTGTGTAACAACGATGTTAATTCACATCTATGTATTGAAATGATTATAGTATTGTGATATTTATGGTATAGTTGAATTGATATTGATCCTATTATACATATAGAATCACATGAAAGTTGTATAGTTCATGTTATAATCGACACCTATATGTTTATGTGATTATATAAGTTGTATGTGATTAAGATGCCATGTGTGTGTGTGTGTGTATATATATATATATATATGTTATAACTTTTGTGCCTAGACGATTATGTTCACATACATGCTAGTATGTTTGTAAGAAAGTTGCAAGTTAATTGGAACCATGTCAAGATCCGCTTTAATACATGTTCCATGTTGTAATTAGATATATAGTTGGATTTAGTTTGCACCCTTGTCATAAAATTATACATGCTTATGAAAATGTCATATTCTTGTCATATGCTAGTGATGTTCGATGTTATGCCTAGATCCAAAACATGTTTAGGCTTATGTTGTCTAAATCATATGTTAACTTATGTGACACCTATTTGGTTAGATCCCTATTTAAATGCAAGTTCACATATATGAAAGTGATTTAGGCTATGTTGTAAATTCACATGTATGTTGATTAGTCATTTTGCAAGTTCACCCCTATTATGTTCATAATGACTATGCCAAAATGCCAAGTTCACACCTATGACATTCATGATGATCATTTTGCAAGTTCACACCTATTATGTATAAGTTTACACCAATGACATGTTATGTAGATAGATTCCTTTATGCAAACTTTGTGCGCTAAATTAGGCTAAGTTTTTAGCCTAATATCATATGTTAAAATCATGCGAACGAAAATTAGGCTAAGAGTTGTTAGCCTAATGTAACACCCCGTAATTCTGTAACACTAGGATTCACAAATCAGGGCAGAATTAAAAGTTAATATCAAAATCAAGGGAAATGGGCTGCGCCATTGCGTTCGTCTCGGAATTCTACATGAAAGCGAGTCCGAGTTTGCGTAAATCGGAGTCCGTATGAGGGAGATATGGCCTCCGGAAGTTTCAGAATTAAAATTCGAACAGACAGAAAACAAATTCAAAATTCAAAATCGGGACGGATTGGCCAGGGCGGGAATTTTCCCACCCAAGACACCCAGGTCGACCTGGGCTACCCAGGTCGACTGGGTAGTCGACCTGGGGCAGGTCGACTACATAGTCGACCTGGGGGTCGACCCCCACCCCCCCCCCCCACCGTTTTCCCAGCTTTCTGCACTGGTTCGTTCTGATGTATCTGGTTACGTTTTCTGACCAGGTTCGTCCACCTAACACTATATAAACAACCCTGGTCTTCTTCTCTATTCACAATTCTTTTCTGTCCTTATGCTGCCTCTGAGAAAATATATAAACAAATAATATATATAAAATAAATCAAGACGAGGAGGTGCTGCTCAAAGACTTTCAAAAAGGAGACTCAAGCTAGAATTCTAGTAAAGATTCGAACGACTGCAACGACTGTTTTTCTACGAATCATAGCAACGCCGTCTTTCTGTTCTAATCTAATCTCTGTAAGTCAGTTACTTTTTAGATTTGAACGTTTTTCTCTGTTCGTGACATGAAATTAAAGGAATAAAAGAATATGCCAAAACTTTCTATTCGAATCTGTGCGTATCTCTTTGGACCTAATTAAGAACTGTCATGATTCAAGGACAAATAAGACCGTGACTATGAAACTATGGACCTCAGAATCATATGTCTCTATGACTATGAACATTGCCTATGACTATAAACATTGCCTATGACTATGGACATTGCCTATGACTGTGACTGTGACTATGAGAAGTATTTCCATGACTATGAACACAAGCCTATACCTTTGATTAGGAAGAAAAACTATTGTCTATGACATAAATGGGACAACTGTGATTAAGCACCTATGGTTCATGACTAGGAAAGTGTTTAACTTTTGTGACTGTGAAATTGGGTCTAAACCCGATTATCTATTCTGTCTGTTCTTTGTTTTCTTGGTTTTAGACCTTGGGAATTTACCTATTAAGTTAGGTCTACACATGTTCTCGAACCTACGCCTTTATTCTGTCTATTCTTGGTTTTAGACCTTGGGAATTTACCTATTAAGTTAGGTCCACCCATGTTCTTGAACCGACGTCGTTATTCAACTCTTTTTATGCCAGTTAGTATGTCCATCTTTTGCATAGCATCTTTGGTTCATTCCCTATTTTCTACGAACCTAGTTTTATTATAATCTTGACTGAATCACGATTATACGAACGGTGGGAATGCGGTTTGGGCAAAATATGAAAACATAGTTTAACTTGGAAATTGGCATAAATTGGGAACATGTATTATGCATGTTCATAGAAATGCAAATTGGATAAATTTGACATGAGTTATAAGATGTGTAATTTGAACCTAGTATTGACGTGTAAATCTAGCATTTACATGAATAGGTAACTAGAGTAATAAGTCTAGTTTGACGTGAATTAGAATGTTGAATCGGAATTGGATTAGCTAATTCGGCACGGTAAGTATATTGTCATAAATGTGAAATTGGCCATAATTGGGAATAACTGTCAGGTTTAGAAAAGTCATGGTTAGTGAAACTTAATTGGTACAGTTTACATACCAAAAGGCATAAATATGATATAGAAGGGAAAATGGGCCATAAGAATAAATGTTGACAGTTTACATTAAAAGGGTAATTAGGAAATAAGTAAATTAGGGATAATTTACTTATAGAATTTGGCCTACATGAGGAAATGTAAATTTAGATAAATTAAAGGTTTGTTAACGACATCTCTTTTAATAATAAGCCTGAAAGTTCTAGGGTGACAGAGAGGATAGTGTCTAGGCTTGAGTTTGGAAAATACAAGTTTCCTGCTCTCCCTGGCTATCCCTAACTGATCCGACGGACATGATGGTTACTTTCAAAACCTGATTTGAAAACTAATCAAAACCCCTTCGAACTTAGAAAACACGAATATGCCTAACCCGAGGTTAGACTGAGTTGCGATGTAAACCTGCCCGGAACCAACCGGCACATCCAGTATTCGCAACAATATCTGTCTAATGTGAGTGGTAGCGGCTTTAATTTATTTAGTTAAAGCTAGAACAAGAATGGTAGGGTTAAGTTAACTAAGACACTTAACCAATTCAATATGATAACTAGACTGATGGGTGGGGTTAGGTTCAGACTGACACTTAACATAGTTAAGCTAGAATGGGAGGGCTAAGTCAATAGAGACACTTAACCAAACTCAAGGTAGCAAAACGAGACATATAGAGGTTAAGTAAAGTTAATACACTTAGCCAAATTAAAATGTTAACTAGACTAGAGGTTGGGGTTAAGTAAAATCTAATACACTTAGCCAATTTTGATACGTTAGCTGGGCTAGACCATGGGGTTAAGTAAACCTGAACACTTAACCATCAGGTTGTGATAATGGAATGAGGTTAAGTCTAAAACATGAAGGGATAATACTTAACCATTAATAACATGTTAGTTAAGACAGACGGGCAAGGTTAAGTTAAAAAGGAACACTTAACCAATACCGGGTGAATGGGTAGGGTTAAGTAATAAGAAATACTTAACCAATATAACTTGATTTTTGGTGGGGTTAAGTCAACATGAATTACCGATAACACTTAACCAGTATAACAGGATGAATGAAGAGGGTTAAGTTGGCTTGAATTGACCAATGACACTTAACCAATACAAATTGACGGGAAAGGGAACTAAGTAATAAACCTTAGTTAAGAAAACAACGATTCTGGAAACTAAGTGGTAAATCATAGTTAGTAAAAATAAGTAGTAATTCTTAGTATAACACGGGAAGGAGCGATTGTCCGTCTGAGTAGAAAGAAGGCTCCAACGAATTGGGATACGAAGCCCGAGGCTTCGAGGGGACGTGAGGGTACTCTTGGTATCCCTCTGTGAGGCAGCAGATGATCCGACTGGGCCCACAGAGGTTAAGGTCTGCGTAGAAGAACCAGGGGTATTCCTTGGTTGCAATACATGGCAACCTAAAGACTAGGATGGACTGGCGTGATTCGGCGAGCAAACGGTAGCCTTGTGATAGCGACTCGTCGTCTACCATCCATCTTGAGTCAATCGAGATACGTGAAGCGGAAAGGCGGAGAACTCCAAAAGACCATATACTTGCTATCTAGTTATGGGTGAGGATGACCATAGGATAGTGGGGCATCGGGGGCCGGCGTATAGTTCTCATTTTATAAGGTGTGCCTTTCATTAGTTGAGGGAGGGGTCAAGTGGGACCATAGCCACTGGAATAAAAACAGACCTTAGCATCTGCACCGACAGATATCTGAAAGCTCCTGACCGAGTTCTGTATTCCTTGATTTGCCCTGTCACAGGACTCGGACCGCACATTACATGTGCGTCTAGTCAAGCGATAACGATTCGCGATACATGTGTGAGGAAGTATAGGAACATATACCACTCTAGGTAGTGTGTCCTTGACTTAGGCGCATCGTTCGACAGGTAGCGTAATCCCTAGTTGGACTAGGTGGCATAAACCCTGAACTCGAGATGCGTTCAGCAGATAACGTAAACTCTAGTTAAATCTAGAAGGCACTTGGTAGAAAACCCTAGATTAAATCTAGGTAACAAATAATAAATGTATGCCTGAAGGCGATGGAAAATACAGGGATTGGGATCGCGTTATCGTTCTAGTTGGGACATTAGTTAGGTGGTGCAGAGATATAGAAACTAGTATAACAAGGAAATAGCGAAGCGACGAAAGTATTAGAGCATATCCTGTTTATCTTAGCTTAGCATATCTTGTGTTAGTCTTGTCTAATCTTGCCAACCCTATCATCATGGTGTTATCTTGTATTCAGTTAATTCATGTCGTTTTGTTTTCCATGTTCACATGCTAGAAATTACTGAACTTACTCAGGCTTTATGTCTGACTCTGTTTTTCTTTCGTCTTCTTTTCTTCCGTTCCCCCCCCCCCAAGGTAGTAAAGGAGGGAATAGTTTAGCTCAAGTTAAATTGGACTGCCACTCTTTCAAGCTTGAAGAATTATCGAAGTCTGCTTGGATTCTCTTTTCAGATGCTATGGCGGGATTTTGCTAAAAATCGGGGAATATAAATGTATTTTTATGCTTCTTTATTTTGTAAGACAGATGACACTCTGATATTATAAAGAAACCATTGTACAAGTTATTTTATCAATAAAGCAAAGTTTTATTTTCCACTGTTCAATTTCTGTCTGTCTTGTAATTTATCTGCATCTTTTACCCAAAATGCTCCACAGAACTTAGTGCATTCCCTTTGTGAGTGACACTAACGGACGTGGGGTGTTACACCTAATATTTAGACGGAGTAACGTGGGGTGAAATGGGTAGGAAAACTTGGCATAAAAATATATAAAATTGGCGTGTTTGTCACATGCCAAAATTTGCGATATTTAAACGGTATAAATTCTTATACCAAAAATGTTAAACTTGGAATGCGGGCCATAACATTTAATTGTTGACAAATTTACATATAACAAGTAATAAAGAAAAATATGTAAATTTAGAGAATACGAGTATGCTTAACACGAGGTTGGTTTGAGTTGTGATGTAAACCTGCCCGGACCTGCCCGGCTGTCCAGTAGTCACAACAATACCTATCCAATGTGAGCGGTTAAGCATGGAGCCCAATAAGGACCCGAGGTTAGACTGAGTTATGGTGTAAATCTGCCCGGAACCGACCGGCACATCCAGTAACTGTAACTATATCTGTCTAATGTGAGTGGTCGGTGCTTTAAGAGGCTAAGGACAGATGGTAGGGTTAAGTTAACTAAAACACTTAACCAAATTCAACATGTTAACAAGAATTGATGGGTGGGGTTAGGTTAATGCAGACACTTAACCACTTAACATGTTTGACTAGAAAAACCTAGTAATGGGGACCCATTTCAGCAGTAACCCAATTAGGTATCATGGTACCCTAGAACTAGGCAGGGTGGGGCACGATTACTGGGCTTATTGTAAGCGGTCAAAAGCAACGGCGGTTGGTGCACAGTGTGGGTTCTAACGGAGTGCGGGTGTGCACACACTTCGGAGCAGACAAACAGGGCACTGGCGCATCAGTAGTATAACCTATGTATTCTAAGGATTGTGTCGGGCAGCCACCATGGGTCTTGATGCACCCCATGGTGGGACCAGCATAGGTATCTACAATCTTTGGGGGCCGTAAGACGCAGATGATTATGCGAGAAGGAGCCGATCTTTGGAAAAAGGGGATCACTTTACCCTCAGCATGGGGTGCCAGTTCAGAACTAATACATGTAGGTGCAGAGATATAGTGTGGGGTGCGATAGGATATTCAATTCAAACTGCTTTATCTTGGTTTATGATACTTTCCTATTTCCAGTTTATACCTATCATGCCCTTATTCTTATTCACATACAGAAGAGTCACTAGACTTACCAGACTTTATGTCTGACCCTATTTTTCTTTTATCTTCTTTTCTTCCGTCCCCCCCCCCCCCCCCGGTCCATAGGTAGGAAACAACTCTGCTTAGTCAGACTCTTTGCAAGCTTCAAGATAGTAGATGTACGGTTTGGACTCTCTTGCTTTGGCTATGGTTGTTGGATACAATCATGGGGATTTATGCAGTTTTAATTATGTTTTATGCTTCTTTATTTAATAACCAAGACAGAAATGATGGTGTAATGTTTTGGAAGTGTTATGTGACAGTTATGGAAGTGTTTTGTATGAACAAGTATTTTATGAAATAAAAAGTCTGTTGTTTTCCGCTGCTTATATATATGTGTTTATATCCGTCTTGTGTTCATCTGTGACTGTTACTTACAAACTTCCACCAAAGTTAAGGCAGTCCCTTTGTGAGTGACCTTAATGGAGGGTGGGGCGTTTCAATCCCCCTTTAAATTTTCATCATAATCGACATTCAATTTTCATAACTTATTTTCGAAGATTTCAGAAACTGGGTTTTCATGTTTTAAAATTTCAAACTAGTTATCTTTTAATTCAAAACTTAAAATTTCAAATTTTCAACATCTTTAAGTTTCAAAATTGCAGTGCCTGAATTTTTAATTGTTTAATTTCCAAAATACGTATATTTAGATGTTCATATGCTAGTTGTCATATTTTAAAACTGTAAATTCAATATGAATATTAAGATTTTGAATTTATTTGTTTTTAATTTTTGCATTTTCCTATTTTAAATCTTAATTTTCTAATACTACTAAAACGAATTTCCAAACTATGACTTTTCAAAATTGAAATTTTGACCCTTTTAGTCATAACTACAAGTAACCAATTTTATAGAATAGTAATTTCACGGAAGCTTCTTCTATGTTGCATAACGAGGTTTGCATATTTTTCCATATATCAGATTGATCCGCTGATTATGGAGAAGAAAGGGTATCCTATCGCTTGAACGTCGGATCTCTGATGAAATTTCTTACTGACAACATTGCGATTGATTTTCAATCGTTCTTTCTCCTCTAAAACCCCTAAATCGAATCCATCGTCAATAACTTTCATCCTTCCTGTTGTTTGGAGCAACACTCTCGCGTTTTGGTTTTTAAATAAGTCCGTTTTATTGTTTTCCTTTTTTTTCTCGTCTACAATTCTGATTTCGAGTCGACAAGAGCTTCGTGTACGCTTATTTAGGTTTTGGTTTAGGTTTGCACTCCAGTGCTTCACCTTTGAATAAGTAATCTATTGATTTTTATAGCCGGAGAATAACAAATATTTAGAACAAATCCTTGTTAGATTAGTGTTACCATGATCTGTTGAACTCTGGGCTTATCGGAAGAATATGATAGCCTAAATTTGATTTTCCATAAGTAACCTAATTACATCAGTTGAACTGTGAAATATTCTGAATGAACTAACTGGGTTTTGTTAATAAAGTAGAAATGCTGAAAACAAACTTTTGCAATCTAGTTTTTAATAGTTTATTTAGATAAATAAACAACAAGCTAAAAATATTAATATTATTTTTGTATATGATTTACAAACCTTTATATTTGGATAACAAACCAATTTTACCATCCATATTGGTATGGATATGTTAAACATATTGAAATCATCATGTTTTATGAGTTATTATATGAATAAGCAAAAATTTGCTATATATAAAATTGTTTGAATGGTTTCAAATCATGAATTGCATAATTGACTAAAATATATTAGTTTAGATGTACGACACTTGGTAATGTTAATGACAACCTTTCATATAAACAAAATTTTGAAACATAGGCACATGATGTTAAAAACAAAAGAACTTTACAGTGCAATGTATGATTAATATATTGATATGAAATAAATTGTCAATTGCTATTGGTATATGTTTTATGTAACTGATTTATGTCGTGGGGATTAATGTATTTGTATATCGAAATGACTTAATACCGTAACATAAATGTGTTTAATATTAAAAGATTCATTTTTATATAATTTATAAGGCATATAATTTATTGGATTAATTCATATAGATTTAAGCATATGTAATTCATCATAGTATATGGAATTTATCGTAAAGAATATAAGAAATGAAGGGCGGCATAAATGGTTATGGAAATTTTAAAATGTAAGTACTTAAAGTAAAAACATAATTTTGTAACGGACTATATGATGAAATTGTTGAGAAAATTACTTTAGTTGAGTTTGATATTATGGATTATGCTTATGATTCTTGTTATATTTTTAGTACATATTTATATTTGATCGAAAATCTTATTTTATCATTTTGGTTAATATTAAAGTAGTATGCAAGTTGAAATGGTTATGTTTGAAATTATTTGATGAATAAGTTAATATTAGTTAGCTTAGTTAACTTGAATACATTAACTTATATGATTCATAGTTAATTTAAATACATGTATCTAATTGTCAAAAATAAAGTGAAACAAGGTGAACTTTATAACCAAGTTGGGATATAGGGTTCAGAGGTGGGTTTCCGTTAAAAGAAAATAAATTCTATTGGCGTTAGCTTTTTATTTTATAAAAGTATATTACGATATACATTTTAAATTTATATGTTGTTGGTTTTATACAAATGATTTACTACAGTCTTTTAATTTATGAAAGAATCACCATCATCATTAGTTTTAATCTTATTTCTTATAAAGAAAAAGAACTATATTTATAAACTATATGTATTCATTTTGGTTAATAATTTTGTGAACTGATTTGAGGGGGAGGGTTGGGTTTGAACAAATCTTCTCTAGAAGCATAAAATCCGTTTCTTACAAATTCTATGTTGCAGTTAATCTTATCATAGCTTCTCTTCATTATGAACAGTGGGCATAACAACGCATTATTATATACATGGATAAAGCATGGCATTATCTGCCAAGGTACTAATTTATTTTTTTAACATGAAAAACAAACTTTACTTTTACTTTAATATGTTTATTTAGGGTTACTAAAGAGTTTCAGGAAGGAGCAATGAAATTTGTAAACGATGCAATGAAATATAATGAACAACTTCGAAAGAGCAATCGTGAAAATCAAGACTCCATAGATGATCAACTCTTTCGCTAAATCAGTTGTCCATGTACAATGTGTTGAAACTTAGGTGTTCATTTAATAGATCAGATTTGATCATTTAGTCTGCAACGTTATGGATCCAACATACACCACTTGGGTTTTGCATGGGGAGTCATCATCTACTTTTGAAAGTAGTCACGAAAACATTGAAATTTCTGATACACGTAGGATGAACGTAGATGCACTTGATGATGATATTTTGAGCTAAGAAAATGAAATACGACAGGATTATATGCCAGTTGATGCAGAACTTCCTTTATTTCCAGGTTGTACAAAGTCAACAAATCTTTCAGCTATACTGGCTTTATATAAAATCATAACCATGAATGGTTCGTCAACCAACAGTTTTAACAAGCTACTAAAAACGATAAGTGATTATATAATACCAGATGGAAATCTGCTTTTAAAAAACAAGTATTAAACCAAAAAGTTGTTGAAGACATTCAATTTGAATTATGAGAAAATTCATGCATGTGTGAACGACTGTTGTTTGTTCAAAAAAGAACTTGCGAATTTAGATGTATGCCCAAAATATAAAACTTGTCGATATAAGAGAAAAGATAATCAGGATGATAGTTCAAAATGAGTTCCTGCGAAAGTACTTCGATATTTTCCGATTACTCCTAGGCTCAAAAGAATGTTTAAGTCGGAAGAAATAGCCGAACAGTTAAGGTGGCATGACACTAATGTAAGTACTGATGGAAAAATAAGTCATCCAGTTGATTCATTAGCTTGGAAGACGATTAATAGAAAATGGTCTCATTTTGCTTCAAATGCTAGAAACTTAAGATTTGGACTTGCAACTGATGGATTTAATCCATTTTCCGATCTTAGTTTTACATATAGTTGTTGGTCTGTAATGCTGGCTATATACAACCTACCGCCATGGTTTTGCATGAAAAAAGAATATCTTATGTTGTCCTTATTAATTCCAGGTCCAAGGCAACCGAGTAATGATATTGACATATACTTAGAACCGCTCATAGATGATTTAAAAGATTTAGGGGAAAATGGTTTGGAGACATAAGATGCATTTAGTAAGTCCATGTTTAAATTAAATGCTATATTAATGTGGACAGTCAATGATTTTCCAGCGTATGGAAATTTAGCTGGATGTACTACAAAAGGAAAGAAAGCATGTCCTATATGTGGTATTGATACTTTATCGAATTGGTTACAATTTAGTTGCAATTGTGTTTACATGCATCGTAGACGATTTCTTTCTCCTAATCACATCTATCGAAAGAAAAAAATTTGGTTTGATGGTAATATTGAAGAAAGAGGTAGGCCAAAAATCATGAGTGGCATTGAAGTGTTGAAAGCTACAAGTAATATTGTAAACGAGTGGGGGAAGAATGAAAAGCAAGAGAAGAAAAGGAGGAGAAACAGAAATAAAAAAAATAAAGTTCAATCGAAGCCGACGAATGATGCAAACATAAAAATATGGAAGAAGAAATCGGTCTTTTTCCAACTGCCTTACTAGAGGTAATTCTATGTTAGCAGTTATTATAACACTTTTCACTACTTTTAATAGTTATATTTAATTATGTTGCTTCATCAAAAAATTCATTTGCTCCTTCGAAATTCTACAAAGATTTATGGTTACTATACGTAATAATATTTGAAAATTATACTATTTGCTCACACTTATTGTGTTACAAACACTTATTTCGATCAAGAAGATTCCTTTTTTATATGTGTTTGGTCGATAACATTTGTTATTTTCCACATTTTTTAATATTTTTTTTATTATGCACTAAATTATGTGCACTTTAAACTTATGTTGTGTTCAACATATTATGCACTTTTGGATTCCTTGATCCTATCTTACGGTAGGTTTTTTTTTTTTGCTCCTCTAGAATTTGCTATTAAGACACAACTTGGATGTAATGCATGTTGAAAAAAATGTTTGTGATAGTATAATTGGCACCATTTTGAATATAAAAGGTAAGTCCAAAGATGGTCTTAATTCTTGTAAAGATCTACAGTACATGGGAACCAGAGCAGAGTTATATCCACAGGAGACGAATGGGAAAATATACCTTCCACCATCAAAAGTCAACTTAGCAAAAAAAGAAGTAGAATTTTTTTATAATCGTTTCAAAAATTTGAAGGTGCTAGATGGGTATAGCTCTAATATTCGAAGATGTTTCACAAAGGACAACAAAATAATAGGTCTTAAGTCTCATGATTGTCATGTTTTGATGCAACAACTATTACCCGTAGCTTTGCGCGGACTCTTAACGAAAGGCCCGAGGACTGCAATATTTCAGTTTTGTTCATTTTTTAATGAAATATGCCAAAGAGTACTCAATCAAAAAAGAATGGAAGATCTTGAAACGAAATCAATGAGACAGTGTTCCTGTTAGAAAGGTATTTTCCTCCACCATTTTTTGATATTATGGTGCACCTGACCATACATTTGGTGCGAGAATTACGTCTAAGTGGGCCCGTTCAATATCGCTGGATGTATCCATTTGAAAGGTGTTGCCTATCACTTTTTAACTCTAAAGCTTTATTTATTATAATCTTAAACTATAGAGGTATAATGTACAATATTAATATTTGATATCATCTTTTTATAGATATATGAAAGTACTTAAATGATATGTGAAAAATCCAGCACGACTGGAAGGGTGCATTGCAGAAATGTATATTACCGAGGAGTGTATGAGATATTACAGTGATTACATAGAACAAACTGCTAAAATAGGAATACGACACAGTAGAAATGAAGGATTTCAAAGTGATCCTCCTCGTATTGGACGTCCAATTAGTAAAGGAACACATATAACATTGTCCAATGAAATGTTAAAATCCGCGCATCGATACGTTCTTTTCAATACAAATGAAGTTGAAGATTATGAGAGGTAAGTATACTACTAATCAAATATAATTTATATGGTTATAACTATAATTCAAATCGCTATATGACATAATTTATTCTCTTCTATTGCACTATAATGCATATTGATGAGTTGAAGCAAATAGATAGTCGTTTAAGTAGTACAGAAAATGAAACATTGCTTTGGGGTAAGCATGCTGATGAGTTTTGTGGCTGGTTCAAAGAAAAGGTATGTTAATATGATTTTTGACTTATATTGTTTATGTTTAAATAGGAAATATCATGTTTTTTATTTTCATGTTCAATGGCAAATCAATATGAATATTCTAGCTTTTGATACAGTAAAATGGTTATCGTGTGAACCTATAAAACGAGCCGTGACGTACACTGGATACATTATTAATGGACTTCGATTTCATATCAAAGGCCTTCAACGATCAACACAAAATAGTGATGTTTTGATTGAGGCAAATAATATAAATGATTCACAATCAAACAGTAATGTGCAAACATGAAAGCTTATTATGGTGTTCTACGTGAGATTATTGTTTTGGACTATAGTTTTTTGCAAATTCCTATTTTCAAATGTGACTGGGCTAATACTGATCGTGTTATTAAGGTTAAAGACGGTTTCACGCTAGTTAATCTTCATCAATTTCAAAATCAATTCCATAATGATTCTTTCATTCTGGCTTCACAAGTGTAACGACCCGCAAATCCGTACCTTTTGATCGACTAATAACACCTCACGTCCAACCCAAATGATACAGAAATACGAATCACTATAAGAAAGAAGTTAGAGGATGAGAAATAGAAAGAAAGAAATATTAGAATAGAAGAAAAACGAAGATCACAAAACTCACAGCGGAACGAATAAAATATACTAGATAACATAACCTCGAAATAAAATCCAGCAAGTTTATATACATACCATCATCAGAGCACCACAGTTATCTCTGGAACAGTTATAAACTCCTGTTTCTAGATACAACATAATACACAGTGGAAAATATGATATTCTATAACTAACTGATGAAGCCTCCTGCTTCGAGCTCCTCCAAGCGAATCTGTAAAATCCCGACTACTTGACTGCCCGTACAAATTTGGGCACCCAAGAGTTTAGGGAAAACAAACAAAATAAACTCTGGGTCAGTCATAGGACTGGTGTGAGTAATCTCCAATCATTTGTTTAGCTTTCAAAATCCTTTCGAAAGAAATGATAATCGTAAGACCGATCCACATATAAACACGGATGGTTTTTACCTTACGATGACCAAAAATATTTTTGATATCAAACCCAGTGATATTATAACAATGTCTACATCAATTAAATAGAATCTAGTGGAAGGCTTGCATCTCACGCTCCATATATAATATAAAATCAAAACTCGCAGGGCGCTTATTGGAGATTGGATTTCCAACATGACAAGGTATGGGACCACCTACCGATAGTGTATCTCTAGAGACAAATACACTGGGTTCTACAAGAACGTCTTGCAACCCGGCCCTCACATGACCGACCACTCATTTCGCTTGAGTGTATCGAATGTATATCACCAACGGTTGGGATCAGCAACCGTTTCCCGAAAGGGACAGCATCGATAGATTAAAGAAGCAAAAGGAATTTCTCTAGATAGGTGATTATACATCCTAATGGGTGCGACCCACATAGCCATGCGGCCTGCCCGAATTTTGTCATTTCTCGGGTGTGAGGCTTGAGGTTTGAATTATCTTCCAGAACATCTGGCTACCATCCACTTTGAATGCCACATCATCAGATCCGTCGGAAATCACTAATTGATTCCCACAAAAATACTCAGTTTGTGAGGCTAAAGAAGTTTCCCTTCTGTGCCACCAACTTCGTACGTTTGAATGAATCAACGTACGTAATCCCTTTGGAAATACTCTGTCAGACACTCGTCCGTACAAGTTGTCCTGGGTCTGGAAAAACCGAAGGCGCTATTTCATAAACAGGATAGCCCTTGCATAACTCCGTCTTCAATTATATTCACATAAGTCGATTCATAACGCTTATACCAATACGGAGTGGTTTTCAGATATTAAATCTGATCCCGGTCTCTCTGTATTGATAATGGAGGTAAAAATAAAATAAAACTTTGATAGTCGGTGATTTAACTATCAAAGAAACATCCATACAATCAACGGTCCTATTTCCAATTGGAAATTTCTACCGATCAAGCATCAAACAACATTGGGCCCCTTTTAATTTAATTTTCTTATTAAATTATTATTTCCAGTTCCTGTCTCTTAATTCCTCGTTGGTAATTCATTCCATTTTCTATGTGTAGAAAATATCTCTTCTTTTATTTGGGAAAACATTTCAAATTAACGCGATGTTATAAAACATCGTTATTATAACTCAACCCACTAATCATTTATTAGCTATCCATATTGCTTAACCCAGTTTCACCATCGAACCTTAACCATTCCTCCATTAATCATGAGGTCAATCAAGTTGGGGTATAATTACCTCTCAGACCTTAACTGAACAACATTCTCAACTTTGAAACAGTCAAAGCTCACACTTTAAAAAACCATCGCTTACGCGACTCTCGGATTCAATCTAAGAACACACTTCCTTTACAGAAAAAAATATTGATTATAACGGTAGCGTTATAATCGCTGTTTCCAAATATTTGATTTATAAAACATTGCTTTTAACAACAACGTTACAATTGCTATCTAGAATTATAGAACATTTATTATAGCAATAGCATTAAAATCACTGTGTAAAATTTACAACACATTTATTTTAATGGCAGCGTTAAAATCGTTGTTTAAATTTATAAAACATAACTATAAGCTTATATAAATATATTTATCGATCAAAATTCGTCCATATCTCTTTTCCATTAAAGACCTTACTTTAATGTTTCATTCAATTCTTAAGTAATTGTTTTAGAACCATCACCTTGGTCTAAAATACCTTCTAAACTTTGTTTGGATTTACTTTCAAATCCCTTTTGAAAACGAATTTCCTTTTTCCCTTTCATTCAAATTTCCAATTGAATTTATATTTCCAAATTCAAATCCCCTTTATGAATAATTTCACTTTTAAAACGTTATTCACTTTAGTCGTGAATAATATTCCCTTTTATATAATCAAACCCATTTGATTTCATTCCTTTGAATCAAAATTTTCCTTTATTAACTGCTAATCATTCACAAAAATTGTTTGTATTGCATCCATTTATAATCTCGTTTAGAATTTCATTTATAATCGTTAAGTGTTAAACAGTTTACAATTATCAATTTCAAACCCATTGCCACTTTCTATATATATTCAAACTTGACTTTATATTTCAATTTATCCGATGATAAATAATTCACTTAATTTATATTCTCGTTTATAAACAACTTCTTAAATAATAAACATGCTTTAATTTCAACTCTATTCGAAGTTATATTTATATTTTTAAAATGAAATTCCATTTTTAAATTTCAATTTCCTTTTTCTCTCATTCGAAAATGGTTTACGGTATCTAAAATACCAAGTTTCAAGGGCCAGGGTTAATCAAACACAGCATGTCCAATCAGGGGTTATATAACATATCATATATCACAACCAAAAATAGTAAAATAAATGTTGAGGAATCCAGTTGGATTCCCCCAACCTGTTTCCCTGCATCCACAGATGTTAATCAGCATCAATAATATTATTTCACATCAATATGAAATATCAGGACTAAAGATCAATCAACGATGTAATCATATCAACCAATCTTATCAACCATTCAACCAAGCAACCATTGCATAGTATAAAATAAATTTAAAATTCATTTATAAAAAAAAAATAAACAAAGCAGAGTTAGTGAGTTTACTCACCTTGCTTCGCAGTTGATGATTCTTCCTTTGCGTTTTAAAAATCAAACGAGCGTTAGATTTTTTTTTTTACGAAATTCCAATAGCTCTTTCCTCAGCCATAACAGTTCCATAATGTATATCTCGTTGATACGCCTAACATGACCGATTTCTTCTGATTCTGATAATAGATGCACAAGATATGATCGTTATAATCAATACGATTTTTCTTTAACCCAATAATCTTTAATTATATAATTTATTTAACCTTAATTCCTTTCTTTTATAATTAACTAGGCTAATAACCTTTTATCCTTCTGTTCCGAATCAACCGTACCTTGTTTTGAACCTACCCACGCGTCTTTTGAAGTAGTATACCAACACCAATATAGCCCGATGCCATCTCTATTTGAAGTCGTAAGTAATGATCATTGACTTCCAAGTTAGCAAACCCATTTCTTGCAGCAAATTTGAAATAGTGGTAGCCATTTAACTAAGCATTATCATCTCATAATTGTATTTTGTTCCAGCTTCCTTCCCTGACAAACACTACAATATTTCACAGGGTTTGTAAACCCACGCATAACCACTGACCAACCTTAAAGGCATGTTATTAAAACCTCTTAATCACGTTTGATTTTAATATGTCTTCTTCATTCAGAAATACCGTCCTTCCCAGAGAAAAATATCGAACCATTATCCCCCATAATCACCTCATTAACCAAATAAATCGCCCATTAGCCCATGTTAATATCGTTCTCCCTCCATCCCAGAATTATTCAAAACAAAATACTTCAATACCTAGGCCAACCTATTCAACTACAGATTGTGTTTTCCACTTCACCAGGGATCACCGCCTGTTACCACTCCGACCGCCATCACCTGAGGCGATCAAAGGCCATCCCACACCTGCCACAGAAACCCCTTCGCCCCATCTAACTTTGCCTAGAACGGTGCGCTACCAGGACTCTCCTAGCGCCCTGAAACCCACGTTGAACCAGTTCCATTTGACCACGTATCCCGTCCTCTTCAGCTCACCGGACTTCCTCTAACCGCGACCAAAAACTTGGCCTCCTCCTTACGAACCCCATGCCGGTCTCGAAACGACCCGGCTCCGCCCCTCGCGTTGGTTCTCTGATGCCCTAGTAGCGCATGTTTTCGATCAGCACCAAGAAAGGAGATCTCTTTATCTGTTTCTGGTAGAACGATTTTCTACTGAGTGATCGATTTTAAATCGATTTAAGAAGTGGAGTTTTCCACTGGAAGGAATAGGATTCGAATGAGATTTACAAACAAGGATTTGGGCTAGGGATTTCAGACAGAACGGTGGTTATATAGGATATTTTATTAAATTTTATTTTTGATTTATTTTTGAAAACAAGAAAGAGAACGATAACTACAGCAGTATTTAAAGTGGAAGACAGTTTGGCACGCACGTCTTCAGTTGGCTTGGCATCCACGGAATTGAAATGTCTTAGCGGGCACGGTGTTGAGATGGCTTGCAAGGCACGATGTTCTGGATCGTACAGGGTAAGGTGTAATATATATGTATATTTGGTGTACTGTTGATAACAGAGGAGAGGTGGCCTTCAAATTACTATGTAAAGCTGATAATGATAGCTAGGCCCATATTCATAAATATTTTCGTGCTCACGTTGCACCACTAAAGTAATCATCTTTCTTTCCTTTTTATTTATTTATTGCATTGGCAAAATTGTAAACACTAGTATCATTTTGTTGTTTGAATGTTTTAACTCACTCTTTATTTTGGTAAGGAGGATAACTGACGGCTCTTATCTGTGTTCTCAGTGTTTTGAATGGAATGAGTCAAACAAAGATTTGGTCAACGCCACACGCTGCGAATTTCCATACAATGAGATTTTTTTTTACTTTTGAATACATAGTTTCCTACCGAGCTTCCATTACATAATTTAAATACATAAATTTGAATGTTTTAAAATTAACGACGAAAAATCTGGGTTGTTACATTCCTTCCCCCTTAAAATAATTTCGTCCTCGAAATTGCTAAGTAGTAAAGATGTTATAACTCTAACTCTTCATATCCTGTTTAGTTAAAATCTTATATTTCATATTTCTATAACTCGTTCTATATAGAACTCTTAATCCTCATATTGATACCAAACATTTCATTATTTATTCCTAATGATCTATCTACCATTTCTTAACAATCCATCATCACCTCATTATATTTGATTCATATGATCTTCTTCATATTCCCATATTTATGTCTATTCAATATTGATTCTAAAATCATTTATCAACTTCCTTTAATCAATCTGGTTCTTTAATTCCAAAAAAAATCGATTCCTAGTTATCAAAATTTTCTTATACTTTCTAACTCTTTAAATTTTTGAAATAATTTCGCCAGCGTTTCCTCTGCATGGCTTAATTTGTACAACCACAACTCGCCTTTCTAGGCCTTCTCCAATCCAAAAGAAAATCAAAAAGCCAAGCGGCTTGCCCATAGGCTCATAAAATCATTAAACCCAAGTAATACTGTAAACATGTACCTTTTTGTCGGGCATAATTCTATCTCTTGTATTTGCTTCCATCCAATATCTGCTCAGCATACATGTATCCATCTCCAGTTGGTTTCAAATCAACCCAAATTCCAGTTTTTTTTTTTTAAATCTCTAATCAACTTCTGATTAGTTCACTTCAATTCACTCATCAAAACTGAGTAATGTTTTCAAAAATCAACCCCCTTATCCTGCTTGAGTTCAATTCCATCACAGTTTAATTCCAAACAACATCATCCCATATATATTCAACTTGTTTATTCATATGTCGAATTCACTTTATTAATTCCAATTTCAAGTATTTCTCTTCGTTTAATTTCATTCTGGATTTTCTCTAATCCAGTCTAATTTTAACTCAAGTTAATTTCAATTCATTTGATACATTTTTGCTATTTCAATCTATTCGACTTATACAAGTTAAATTTTAATTCAGAATTCGAATTCCGAGTTTTTATTTAAAATTATTTTGAAATCATATATATATTATAATCAACTCAATTCAAAACATTTGAATTTCTAAAACATCTTGTCCTCTTCAAACAAAATTTTCATTTCCAAATTACTATGGTAGCAATCCGTCACTTAGAAAATTCAAAATGAATACCAATAATGTCGCGACCCATTATCAGCACTATTTTCTCGCCCCTGAAGTGATTTCAGTGCTTAATCACTTTTAAAATCCATTAAAACCATTCTTATTCAAAAATATTCAAAGTAATGTTATATTACTTTATAATATTCAGAAAATATTTCCTAAATATCTGGGACTTAAATTCCAATTCTGGTTTGAACTAAATTTTGGTTTATCTCGTTTGTATACATTATCTGTATACAAATTATATAACCATTTCGATATTTTATAATTTCATTTGATCGTTATAACAATCAACATATTCAATAATTATAGAAAATTATTCCTTTTATATCAAAATAATTTTGGGTAAAAGTTTTTCATTTACCCATTGTCAAAACAATACTGCGTCAAATTGTTTCGTTCGAGAGTTTAGAAACACCTGTCGATACAGTTGTACATCCCGTATCGACCAGAATTCATAAACCACTCAACAAACCAGCCAACACAATATAAAACAATTTTAATATCAAATTTACAAATACGCTCTCATATATGTACACTCAAACTCAATTTAGGGTATTACTAACCCCATCTCTATTGAGTCACGCCACAGAGCCAAGGTTACTTCTCAACCTTCAGCTCTGATACCAAATTAAACAACCCGAACGTCCGTACACTTTGAGTCGACTAATCATACCACACGTCCAACCCAAATTGCACAGAAATACGAATCATTATAAGAAAGAAGTCAGAGGATGCGAAATAGAAAGAAAGAAATATTAGAATAGAAGAAAAACGAAGATCACAAAACTCACAGCGGAACGAATAAAATATACTAGATAACATAACTTCGAAATAAAATCCAGTAAGTTTATATACATACCATCATCAGAGCACCACAGTTATCTCTGGAACAGTTATAAACTCCTGTTTCAAGATACAACATAATACACAGCGGAAAATATGATATTCTATAGCTAACTGATGAAGCCTCCTGCTTCGAGCTCCTCCAAGCGAATCTGTAAAATCCCAACTACTTGACTGTTCGTACAAATTTGGGCACCCAAGAGTTTAGGGAAAAAAACAAAATAAACTCTGGGTCAGTCATGGGACTGGTGTGAGTAATCTCCAATCATTTGTTTAACTTTCAAAATCCTTTCGAAAGAAATGATAATCGTAAGACCGATCCACACTTAAACACGGATGGTTTTTACCTTACGATGACCAAAAATATTTTTAATATCAAATCCAGTGATATTATAATAATGTCTACATCAATTAAATAGAACCTAGCGGAACGCTTGCATCTCACGCTCCATATATAATATAAAATCAAAACTCGTAGGGCGCTTATTGGAGATTGGATTTCCAACATGACAAGGTATGGGACCACCTGCCGATAGTGTATCTCTAGAGACAAATACACTGGGTTCAACAAGAACGTCTTGCAACCCGGCCCTCATATGACCGACCACTCATTTCGCTTGAGTGTATCGAATGTATATCACCAACGGTTGGGATCAGCAACCGTTTCCCGAAAGGGACAGCAGCGATAGATTAAAGAAGCAAAAGGAATTTCTATAGATAGGTGATTATACATCCTAATGGGTGCGACCCACATAGCCATGTTGCCTGCCCGATTTTTGTCATTTCCTGGGTGTGAGGCTTGAGGTTTGAATTATCTTTCAGAACATCTGGCTACCATCCATTTTGAATGCCACATCGTCAGATCCATCGGAAATCACTAATTGATTCCCACAAAAATACTCAGTTTATGAGGCTAAAGAAGTATCCCTTCTATGCCACCAACTTCGTACGTTTGAACGAATCAACGTACGTAATCCCTTTGGAAATACTCTGTCAGACACTCGTCCATACAAGTTGTCCTGGGTCTGGACAAACCGAAGGCGCTATTCTATAAACAGGATAGCCCTTGCATAACTCCGTCTTTAATTATCTTAACATAAGTCGATTCATAACGCTTATACCAATACAGAGTGATTTTCAGATATTAAATATGATCCCGGTCTCTCTGTACTGATAACGGAGGTAAAAATAAAATAAAACTTTGATAGTCGGTGATTTAACTATCAAAGAAACATCCATACAATCAACGGTCCTATTTCCAATTGGAAATTTCTATCGATCAAGCATCAAACAACATTGGGCCGCTTTTAATTTAATTTTCTTATTAAATTATTATTTTCAATTCATGTCTCATAATTCCTCGTTGGCAATTCATTCCATTTTCTATGTGTAGAAAATATCTCTTCTTTTATTTTGGAAAACATTTCAAATTAACGCGATGTTATAAAACATCGTTATTATAACTCAACCCACTAATCATTTATTTGCTATCCATATTGCTTAACCCAGTTTCACCATCGAACGTTAACCATTCCTCCATTAATCATGAGGTCAATCAAGTTGGGGTATAATTACCTCTTAGACCTTAACTGAGCAACATTCACAACTTTGAAACAGTCAAAACTCACACTTTAAACAAACCATCGCTTACGCGACTCTCGGATTCAATCTAAGAACACACTTCCTTTACAGAAAAAAATATTGATTATAACGGTAGCGTTATAATCGCTGTTTCCAAATATTTGATTTATAAAACATTGCTTTTAACAACAGCGTTACAATTGCTGTCTAGTATTATAGAACATTTATTATAGCAATAGCATTAAAATCGCTGTATAAAATTTACAACACATTTATTTTAATGGCAGCGTTAAAATCGCTGTTTAAATTTATAAAACATAACTATAAGCTTATATAAACATATTTTTCGATCAAAATTCGTCCTTATCTCTTTTCCATTAAAGACCTTACTTTAATGTTTCATTCAATTCTTAAGTAATTGTTTTAGAACCATCACCTTGGTCTAAAATACCTTCTAAACTTTGTTTGGATTTACTTTCAAATCCCTTTTGAAAACAAATTTCCTTTTTCCCTTTCATTCAAATTTCCATTTGAATTTATATTTCCAAATTCAAAACCCCTTTATGAATAATTTCACTTTTAAAACGTTATTCACTTTATTCGTGAATAATATTCCCTTTTATATAATCAAACCCATTTGATTTCATTCCTTTGAATCAAAATTTTCCTTTATTAACTGCTAATCATTCACAAAAATTGTTTGTATTACATCCATTTATAATCTCGTTTAGAATTTCATTTATAATCACTAAGTGTTAAACAGTTTACAATTATCAATTTCAAACCCATTTCCACTTTCTACATATATTAAAACTTGACTTTATATTTCAATTTATCCGATGATAAATAATTCACTTAATTTATATTCTCGTTTATAAACAACTTCTTAAATAATTAACATGTTTTAATTTCAACTCTATTCGAAGTTATATTTCTATTTTTAAAATGAAATTCCATTTTTAAATTTCAATTTCCTTTTCCTCTCATTGGAAAATGGTTTACGGTATCTAAAATACCAAGTTTCAAGGGCCAGGAGAAATCAAACACAACATGTCCAATCGGGGATTATATAACATATCATATATCACAAACAAAAACAGTAAAATAAATGTTAAGGAATCCAGTTGGATTCCCCCAACCTGTTTCCCTGCATCCACAGATGTTAATCAGCATCAATAATATTATTTCACATCAATATGAAATATCAGGACTAAAGATCAATCAACGATGTAATCATATCAACCAATCTTATCAACCATTCAACCAAGCAACCATTGCATAATATAAAATAAATTTAAAATTCATTTATAAAAAAAATATAAATGAAGCAGAGTTAGTGAGTTTACTCACCTTGCTTCGCAGTTGATGATTCTTCCTTTGCGTTTTAAAAATCAAACGAGCGTTTGATTTTTTTTTACGAAATTCCAATAGCTCTTTCCTCAGCCATAACAGTTCCATAATGTATATCTCGTCGATACGCCTAACATGACCGATTTCTTCTGATTCTGATAATAGATGCACAAGATATGATCGTTATAATCAATACGATTTTTATTTAACCCAATAATCTTTAATTACATAATTTATTTAACCTTAATTCCTTTCTTTTATAATTAACTAGGCTAATACACTTTTATCCTTCTGTTCCAAATCAACCATACCTTGTTTTGAACCCACCCACGCGTCTATTGAAGCAGTATACCAACACCAATATAGCCTGATGCCATCTCTATTTGAAGCCGTAAGTAATGATCATTGACTTCCAAGTTAGCAAACCCATTTCTTGCAGCAAATTTGAAATAGTGGTAGCCATTTAACTAAGCATTATCACCTCATAATTGTATTTTGTTCCAGCTTCCTTCCCTGACAAACACTACGATATTTCACAGGGTTTGTAATCCCACGCGTAACCACTGACCAACCTTAAAGCCATGTTATTAAAACCTCTTAATCACGTTTGATTTTAATATGTCTTCTTCATTCAGAAATACCGTCCTTCCCAGAGAAAAATATCGAACCATTATCCTCCATAATCACCTCATTAACCAAATAAATACCCATTAGCCCATGTTAATATCGTTCTCCCTCCATCCCAGAGTTATTCAAAACAAAATACTTCAATACCTAGGCCAACCTGTTCAACTACAGATTGCGTTTTCCACTTCACCAGGGATCACCGCCTGTTACAACTCCGACCGCCATCACCTGAGGCGATCAAAGGCCATCCCACACCTGCCACCGAAACCCCTTCGCCCCATCTAACTTTGCCTGGAACGGCGCGCTACCAGGACTCACCCAGCGCCCTGAAACCCACGTTGAACCAGTTCCGTTTAGCCACGTACCCCGTCCTCTTCAGCTCACCGGATTTCCTCTAACCGTGACCAAAACTTGCCTCCTCCTCACGAACCCCATGCCGGTCTCGAAACGACCCGGCTCCGCCCCTCTCGATGGTTCTCCGATGCCCTAGGTAGCGCATGTTTTCGATCAGCATCAAGAAAGGAGATCGCTTTATCAGTTTCTGGTAGAACGAGCTTCTACTAAGTGATCGATTTTAAATCGATTTCAGAAGTGGAGTTTCCCACTGGAAGGAATAGGATTCGAACGAGATTTACAAACAAGGATTTGGGCTAGGGATTTCAGACAGAACGGTGGTTATATAGGATATTTTATTAAATTTTATTTTTGATTTTTTTTTTTGAAAACAAGAAAGAGAACGATAACTACTCCAGTATTTAAAGTGGAAGACAGTTTGGCACGCACATCTTCAGTTGGCTTGGCATCCACGGAATTGAAATGTCTTTGCGGGCACGGTGTTGAGATGGCTTGCAAGGCACGATGTTCTGGATCGTACAGGGTAAGGTGTAATATATATGTATATTTGGTGTACTGTTGATAACAGAGGAGAGGTGGGCTTTAAATTACTATGTAAAGCTGATAATGATAGCTAGACCCATATTCATAAATATTTTCGTGCTCACGTTCCACCACTGAAGTAATCATCTTTCTTTCCTTTTTTTTATTTATTGCATTTGCAACATTGTAAACACTAGTATCATTTTGTTGTTTGAATGTTTTAACTCACTCTTTTATTTTGGTAAGGAGGATAACTGACGGCTCTTATCTGTGTTCTCAGTGTTTTGAATGGAATGAGTCAAACAAAGATTTGGTCAACGCCACACGCTGCGAATTTCCAGACAATGAGATTTTTTTTGACTTTTGAATACATAGTTTCCTACCGAGCTTCCATCATATAATTTCAATACATAAATTTAAACGTTTTAAAATTAACGACGAAAAATCTGGGTCATTACAACAAGCCAAACAAGTATTTTACTCAACAGATTCTGAAACATCTAATTGGTATGTTGTCATAAAACCACCACCAAAAGCGTTTCATGAATTAGAGTTGTACAACGAGGAAACAAAAGTAAATTTTCAATCTTTTGATATATTACACCTTAATGAAGCTACGGTCGATGATGATGGTTTTGAGAGAAGAGATTGTGAAGGCACATATTTATGTTGTTGCGGAAGAAGCTGAAAAATTGGTTCTACATATCTTAGTGTAGAGCTTTTCTGTTGTAGTTTGATTTTTTTTTTCCTAAATTTTGTTTTCCTAAAATATGGAGTTTCAGACAATTTCATTTATATTTTTTTATGCTATGCGACTTAAAATTTATTTTTAACCCCTTTTTAACTTCGCCAATGTCTTTCCACATTGTCGGTCCCAAGCCCGGATAAAGGAGGGAAAAAGAGAAATTTTGGCTTTAAATCTTTTCTACCCTAACTTAAAATTTATTTTTAACTCCGCCAATGTCTTTTACATTGCGGGTCCCAAGCCCGGATAAAGGAGGGATGAAGAGAAATTTTGACTTTAAATCTTTTCTACCTTAACGTTTTTCTTTGTTTTGTGTCCTTTCTAAATCTTAAGAAACTTGACATTGAAAAGTTTGAATATCCTTTATAAAAGTTTGAATATCTGTTCTAGGTCACATATGTTTTACAGTGCCTCCGACATACACTAGTTACTATGCACTATACATGTTTGGATGCATCATCACAAGAGCTGCTTCTTATGCATTTATGACTTGATATAAGTCCAAAATAGTGAAAGACGGTATTGGCGACATCATGAATGTAATTTCTTATAACTTTCTTATAACTTGTGTCATTTTTACAGTATTTTAGAATAGCAAGTGCATGTGGTTTTCTCTACCTTGTGGAAGTTGTCATAATACGAAGTTAGTTTAAATTTATTCATTTTAAATTGCAGGTTTTTGAAGCTATAACAGAAACAAAAAAATGAGCAATTTGTAGTGAAGAGTGCATATCCTGCCATTCATTTTGGAAAACAAACAACTATTTACTGCCTATAAAGATGATAAGGGCATTTTCAAAGAGCATGCCTATAGGGTAATCTTTGATTTAACAACTTTATATGGTATTATGCTATGTTGTATTACCCTCTCTTGTTCTGTTTTTAAATATGCAATCTTGGTTTCCAATATGTGAAACTTATAGTAACAATCTGATGCCAACGGTGACTATAATGTGGCTTTACCCATGGACATGACAAAAGGCTGCGTACGACATTCAACTGATAGGATATGACATATGGCAGAGTCTATATGACTCAGTCCGGCTGTCATATATTGAGCTATTCATAAATAGATTCCGAATTTTTTTAGCCTAAGTGCAGTTAATTGTTGGGTCAGTATAGTGTTAAAATCTAAATCAGTAAAAAAAGAAAAAGGCAAAGTAATTTAGAAATTCAGTCACTCCTTGCACATATGATGTTATTTTCTGCATGGATACTTTACCGTCCGAGTACCAAGAGGACAGTTGTCTTTTGCAAGAAAATTAAGGAAACAAAAAAGTCAACCTCGGTGCTGCCATTTTCGAATAGATAAAATTTAATCTCCAACAATACTCTATTTTTTTTTAATTAGGTTCAGTGCTACCATGTTTTCAGTTTATTTTTTCATGTATTACATACATACATACCATATTTACCATTTGAAATCCATTATAAATGAAGAGCCTTTCTCTTAAAAGAAATAGAATACACTTTTCCTTGAATGATGTTGCCGTTTTTAGAAGAATTAATTGAATAACATTTCTGGTATTCTTTAATGCTGTGAAGAATATAATTAATATATTATTTGTCCTAGTATCATTTTTGTTTAGTAATTGTTCTACCTTCAGTCACGATTTAACTAATGCACCTGGTTTGCAAGCTTTCATATATTTATTGATACACACACATTGGAGATGCAGCTAACGGCATCAAGGGTAAGATACCACTAAACCAATGCTTAGGTATGCTCTTTATACTGTATTTGTGGACCAGTGAATGTTTTGGTGTTGGTGAAGATAGCGCACGCGCGCGCGCACACACATACACAAAGATCTGAGGTATCTTCCTTTTTGTGGATTTTTTGCAAAACTTGATGGGCTCAGCGGAGGCATCATGGAGAATTCTGTAATTTTACAGTGGTATAGGCGCAATGCGGTATTCTTTGAGGAGAGCTGGAATAAATGGAGATGTTATTGAAGCTTTTGATATCAATGACACTGCAAATGACGTCTATGAGCATAATTTTGGTCATGCCCTTTTCAGGGGAACATACAAAGTCTGGGAGCTGTGGATCTGGATAAGTATGGAGCTGATGCTTGGTTGCTTTCTCCTCCATGCCAACCATACATTCGACAAGGTCTTCAGAAGCATTCAGCTGATGCACGTGCCTTTTCATTTATCAAAATAATTGAGCTTATCCAACACATGAAGCAAGCACCGAAGTTGTTATTTGTTGAAAATGTAGTTGGTTTTGAAACTTCTGATAAACATGAAAAGATGTTAGAAATAATGAGAATACTTGGTTTTAGCACGCAAGACTTTATTCTAAGCCTGTTGCAATTTGGTATTCCATATTCTAGACCTCGGTACTTCTGCCTGGCAAAACGGAGACCTTTGTCTTTTCAAAATCCAATTTCCAATAACCAATTATTGCGAACACCTGCTCCACACATAACACAAGAGAATCTATTACCAACTAATGGCTATCATTTACAAGGTGAATTCGCACTATCCAAACCTTTACAGAATTTTTTGGTAACAAAGACTGTTTGTGATAATCAACGGGAAGGAAGTTCTGAAGAAGTTGATGAGATGTACATCATTCCCAGAACTTTGATCAATAGATGGGGAAATGCTATGGGTATCCTAAACAAAAAAAATTCTTGTTCAGCTTCTAAATATAGATGTTATATAAATATTCATTATACAATTCTGCTTGAGGATAAGAAGCCTTAAATGGAAACGTAGATATATTTACATTTTCCTTGAATTAATAATTATATGGCCAAGCAAAATAAAATTTGACTATCAGGACCAAAATTTTCTTTATCTTCATGTTAGAGTATACATGTACATCAATTTTTATATGTTTTTTATTAAATTATTTTTATGCTTTATAGCTATAGATAAAATATAATCAATGGCAAACATTAACTTTTTTTTGTATTGGGATGTTCACTTAATACACTTATGATGCTGTGTTTTCATGTTCATCGCCTTGAAAATATAAAGATTACGAGTTTCTGTTGGCAAAAGGTGAGATATAGTTGACTTTTTGAGTGTCTGCAGACTAACTCTTTACTTCATCACTACTTCATTCCTCCTTTATTCTGTATATCTTTCTAGTTGGTATGGGTTTTTGTTGACATTGATAACAGTGAGTTCACACCATATATCGATTGATACATTAGTTTTCCAAGCTATTTTTTTTCCAACGTTTAAGAAGTACATGACCGTGAAAGCAGCTATTGTATACCCTGATTCTAATCACTGCTGCTGCTTTACAAAAAGCTACTACCGTTATGTCAAAGGGACAGGTTCATTGCTGGCAACTTCCAACATTTTAGAAAACCGATTGACACAATAGCCTGAAGTTGAGTTGCTATTAGAGATGGGACTTCGATGTTTTACACCAAGAGGTGTGGCTATTCTTCATTCATTCCTAGAGGAACTTCAGTTTCCAAAGCATGTAACCCTCAGACAACAGTATGCCTTGTTGGGAAATAGCATGAGTGTAGCAGTTGTTGCTCCATTGCTTTCATATTTATTTTCAAAGCGGATAGCACAGCCAGTTATTGGATGTAAACAAGTGCATCACTTTTCTCAGTCTTCTAGAAGTGACATTTAACCCTGATTTCATTTTCATTGAGGTTAGTCAAAGAAACTGTAACGGCGCGATTTTCGATGCCCTCGAAAGTCGTGTCATTATTGAAAGAATTTAGAATACGAGATAGCAAAGATAGAACTAATTGAATATAAGAGTAAAGAAGTATCAGAATCTCGCAGTAGAATTTCAAAAATACATAATATATTACAATACAGGGTCTAATACATCGTAGTACATCATTATAACACAATACCATAGTACATCATTCCTTCACATTCAAAGAAATAGACAGCCAAAAGTATCAATTCAAGAAAACTCTGAAGTCCTGCAGCCATGGCTGCCCCCAAACCTTCTCCTAACCCAATATTCGACAACAACCCCATCCGAAAGGGGCAATCCTCTCATCCTCCTCCCTCCTCTTCTAATACACCTTCTAGTTTCCCTCAATCTACACCTGATTTTCTGGTAGATGAGGATGGATTCACTACTGTTGCAAATAGAAAGAGAGGAAAGAAACAATTTCCTAATCAAGATGATTCAGTCCATCACAGAAATGGGTTTGGCAAAAACAATGAATTTCCACCCAAACCGAAGCAAAAGCCATTCCCTTCCTCTAATGGCGTCAGATCACAATTCAAGACCACCACCAGAAATCCGCAAGAACCAAATCAAAATCCGAAGGTAAATATTCCTAAGGGTTCGACGGTGTCTTCATGGGCGGATATGGTGAAAAGTAGAGGTCAAGAAACATGTTTCGATCTAGAGTTTATACCACCAGTCGAGACAATTGATGAAAGAATAGTGGTTGTTTCTGAAGAAACAAGTGCTCGTACAGAAAGCAAATGGGGACTTACTATAGTGGCGTATGTGTTCGGCAAAAGACCGTCATACTTTCACTTTAGAGCATTCGTGGCCAGGACATGGAATCCAACAGGTTCGTTCGAAATCTTTACCAGGGAAAATGGTTTTTTTGTTATGAGATTCACTAATGCTGAGGACTGCGAAAAAATGCTAAAAGGAGGTCCTTATTTCATAAATGGCAAACTTATAATCTTGAAAAAGTGGACCAAGAAAATCGTGTTAGATAAAGATTTACTAAGTTCTATGCCAATATGGATAAGATTACCCGAGTTAAACCTTAGATTATGGGATAAAGAAGTTTTTAGTGCAATTGGGAGTTTGGTTGGAAATCCATTAAAAATGGACGAACAGACAGCAAAAGAAACAAGACTCAGTTTTGCCAGAATCTTGGTTGAGATTAAAGCAGACGCAGAGCTACCTAAGGAAGTCACAATTTACACTCACGAAGGGGAGAGAATAACCCAACAAATTTCTTATGAAACGATCCCAGATAGATGCAACATATGCAAAATCTTTGGGCATGCACTAAAAGACTGTGCTCTAAATAAAGAAAATAGTGCATCTCCCAAAGACACCGCAGATCTTGAAGGGAACATGTATGAAAACGGACCAAGAACCAACACAGAGATGCCTACTCCGATAACCCCAGATCCTATTTTCGTTTCTTGCAACAATGAGGATTCAATGAATCTAGATGTACAAGAAACACAAGTTAACGAAGTAGGGAACTCAGAAGTTGATCATCATTTGGAAGCTGATATCCCTCCAAAGATCATACAGTCAAATTTTGTTCACGAAAGAGTCAATGGGGCAACACCACCATCAGACTCTAATGAGCAAATTGTATCAGACTGTTATCAAAACATTCAACCTACAGTGGGAATTTCTGAAATCCCCACCCACATGAAGGAATCAAGCAATATTACAAACATCATGAACATAAATGCTAATAAGGAAAAATTGGCAAGCTGTGCATCACTTCTTGCAGCGGATCCTATCTACACAAATAGCTCACTGGTCTCTGAAAGTCTGGCCCCAAAAAGAACTTCTTCACTTTCCGAAACTGACATACAGAAGGCTGTGAGTCAAACTTTAGCAGCAGCCAAGCCATCACCAGCTTCCAAACCTGCAACAGTCAGCAAAAGGAAGAAGGCCAGAACTAAAAGTCTATCCGACATTAATTCAATAGAGGAAACTGAAGATCAAAAAGATCATGACTTCAGGAAACAGTACATTGGCAAAAATGCCAAATGGGGGAATCAGTTAAAAGCCACAGATCAAACCACTTTTAAAAAAAGTGGCAAACAAGCGGACAAGAAGGGGAGTGTTGGCAAACACAATGCCCCATCATAAAGGTCTGTATCCTTTCAGTATCCTTTCTTTAAAATATCTCTATTATTTTTTTAATTAATGGATA
The DNA here is from genome assembly GCA_030737875.1 of Allium sativum. Classification (NCBI taxonomy): domain Eukaryota; kingdom Viridiplantae; phylum Streptophyta; class Magnoliopsida; order Asparagales; family Amaryllidaceae; genus Allium; species Allium sativum. Next base: position 431,955,009 of record CM060918.1, on the reverse strand, counting down.
TTATAGCTTGGAACATTAGGGGACTAAATTCCCCTGAAAGGCAATTAGACCTTTCTGAGTTTATCAACAAATATAAGCCTAGCATTATAGGATTGGTTGAGCATAAGTTGCAAGATCATAAAATTGAAGAGTTGCATAATAGAAGATTTGCTAGTTGGAATTGCATTAACAATAATAAAATGGGAGGCAATGGAAGGATTATGGTTCTGCACAATCCTTCTATTTGGACTCTCATAAATTACTTCACTGATTTGCAATATATCCACTGTTATTTTGAGAATAAGGGAGGTCTTCTTATTAAAATTACCTTCATTTATGCTTCTAACTATGAGGATGAGAGGAATAAGTTATGGAATAATATTGAGATGCTTAGTATTAATAATAAAAATCCTTGGATTTTGTTAGGAGACTTTAACACTATCTTCCGCAACACTGAAAAAAGGGGTGGTAATCCAGTTCCTTTTAATAAACTGGAAAGGATTAACAATTTATTAGTAAAATCTAGTTTAATAGAACCTCCTATTCAAGGTAACAAATACACTTGGAAATCAGGCGAATATAGAAATATTCACTGCAAATTAGATAGGGTTCTTTTAAATCAGATTTTTATCAATCTTTTTTCTAGTGTGAATTGTTGCACTCTCCCTCAAAATACAAGTGATCATACACCTATTCAAATTTCATTTAAAGATCAAAAGGAAGCTGCCCCAAAAGCTCCCTTTAGATTTAAAAATGGATGGGTTTATGAAGACAGCTATAAAGAGATTGTTCAAAAGAGTCTCTCCAATAATTATTTTGGCACTGCTCAGTATAAGTTTAACAAAACTTTGTTCACTGTCAAAAATAATCTCAAAATTTGGAACTGCAACAAAAATAAAGGGGATATTAATTCTATTAGAAAAGAATGTGCTGAGCTCCAGAATAAATTAGATGATAACTGCTCAGACAAAGTGTTAGCTGAATCATTTTTTAATGCTCAAGCTAGCCTTGTTAAAGCCTTACACATTAACTCGGTTAATATTAAACAAAAGGCTAAAATTGATTGGTTAACTTATGGAGATGAGGCCAGTAAATTTTTTTACACTAAAATGTCTAACAGGAGAAACAGAAATGATATTGGGAGAATTATTAATAACAATGGCAAAATAATTAATGAAGCTTCAGTTATTGAACAGGAGGCCATTAATTATTTCAGCTTATTATATAATTCTTCTAATTACTGCAAATCCTTTCCTAATATTGAGTTCAAATATACTGCTAATTACAACAGTGCAGATATTTTAAATGCTCCTGTTAGGAAAGAGGAAATCAAAAACATTATTTCTCATGCTAATAATGATAAAAGCCCTGGGCCTGACGGTTTTGGAGCTAAGTTTTATAAAACTCATTGGTCTGATATCCAAGGTCCCTTGTGTGACTCTATTTCAGAATTTTTCAATTCTGGAAAGCTGTTAAAAAATACTAATCATACCTTTATAACACTTGTCCCTAAAATAGAGACACCTATGGGGCTTGAGGATTACAGACCAATAGCTTGCTGTAATTTCATATATAAGATTATTTCTTCTATCCTTTGCAACAGAATGAAGTATTTTCTGAAATTTATTATCTCTGAGAATCAAAGTGCTTTTATTCCAGGGAGATTAATTTCTGAAAACGCTTTGTTAGCTCATGAGCTCATTCGAGACTTCAATAAGAAGAATAAAAATCTCATGTGTATTAAAATAGACTTACACAAAGCTTTTGATAAAATTAACAGGGATTTTATCATATTTAGCATGAAAAAAATGGGTTTTAATGATAAATTCTGTGATCTGATAAAAGAATGCATATCTAATGTGACTTATTCTATCATGATTAATGGAACCCCCAAAGGATTTATCCATAGCAATAGGGGAATTAGACAGGGGGATCCTCTATCACCCTATCTATTCACTATTGTTATGGAATATTTCACAACTCAAATGGAGATAGAATTGGCCAGGGGAAACATTAAGACTATTAATAGAAATAAACCACATATCACCCATTTATTATATGCAGATGACATGCTTCTTTTCCTCAAAGCTGATAGAAACAATGCTCAAACTATTTGCAAAATTCTAGATAACATGGAAAAATTTGCTGGCCTCATTGTTAATACTAATAAAAGTAAAATATATTTTAGCAAGGATGCCACTCATAAAGAGGATATCTTAAATTTGCTGAAATATAGGGAGGGAAAGTTACCAGTCAAATATTTAGGCCTTCCCCTTAGTATTAACCAGGTTAAAGACAGGGATTGCAATAGTCTAATTGATATTATTCAGGGAAAACTAGAAGGCTGGTCTAGTAAATTATTGTCATTAGCTGGAAGGGTGGAACTCACCCACACAGTCATCATGGCAGTCATCATCTACTGGACTCAGACACACAATATCCCCTCTAGTATTATTCAAAAAATTGAGAAACTATGCTCCAATTTTATTTGGAGAGGCAAATATCATAAATTGGCTTGGGACAAAGTCTGCAAACCAAAGAAGTTTGGTGGGCTGGGTCTCAGAAATATTAGGGATATTGCTGAAGTTTGCAAGTATAAGTTATTCTGGAAATTTGTTGAGGGCAGATCTTTATGGGCTAGATGGCTGAAAGCTAAATACCTTAAGAATAAAAATTTTTGGATAGCCAGAAAAGATAGCCAGCACTCATATGTCTGGAAAAACATCCTTGACTGTAGGGACATGGGTAAAAAACTTATCTCTAGGAACTTAAAAGATGGCACTAAGACCAGTTTGTGGTTTGACCCTTGGATATATGGCAATTCCCTCATTAACCTTCTTGGCTGGAATAATATGTATCATTTTGGGGGAATTAATGATAATGTGGATAGTATTATTAATAATAGCTGTTGGAGCTTTCATACTAGTAATGCTGCCACTATTTATAAAGAAGCTATTAGTAGTATTAAAATTGACCAAAGGGGTTATAAAGATGATTGAGAGTGGAAGCTTTGCACCAAAGACAATAATTTTTCATTTAAAAAAATGTGGGAGCACATCAAGGGGGATGAAGTTGAGGTAGAGTGGCATAAAGTTATTTGGAACAAATCAAATTGCCCAAAAATGGCACACTGTGCCTTTTTTGCTATTCTCAATAAGCTCCCTACAAAAGATAGATGCTCTAAATGGGGTCAAAATATTGATTCAAATTGTTTGTTTTGCAAAAATGATGTTGAAAGCTCCAGGCATTTATTTTTTGATTGTGAATACTCCCAATACATTTGGAATAGTGCCAAAAGTATTATGGGGATCAATCAGTTCATTCCAGTTTTGGATATCAGAGGTAGTGTTAATTACATTCTTAAGCACCTCAAACCCAAGTCTAAATACTTCATTAAGGCTTGTGTTTTCCTTACTGCTATGGTGTATCACATTTGGAAAGAAAGAAATGAAAGACTGCACTCTAATAAAGCTATGAGCAGATATCAGTTATGGAAAAATATCAATGCAGAGAGTCACATCATTCTTAAAAAAATAGAAAGGCAGAAGATTGACTGCAATATCTACCATGGGAATAATAACAAAAGCATTGACTGTAACAAGCATGTGGAAGAGTTCTTACTAAATGGCAAGCAAAGCTTGCACAAGCTTAACATCCACAATCAAGTCACTCACTTTGGGGAGAAGGATGATCAAGGCAACAGGGGCAATCATAGCTATTCTGACTTCCTAACTGGGAATAATCATCCCAACTCTGATTTCATACATCAGACCTATAAGGGAAGGATCCAAATTAATAATTATGGTCATAGAAATCTATCCAAAATTATGAATAATGATACTGCTTCATTACCTGCTGCAGGAATCAGAGACAGGTTTGATCCCAGCAGTGATCCAGAAGATTACCATGACAGAACTTGCAAATCTGGCTTCCTCCCTGAAGAGAAGCTCAAAACTGTTCACAGAAATAGTCTCTGTAAGGGAAGTAAACAGGATTACTTCCATTGTCATCCTCATAATTCCCTAATTATTAACGCTAATCATAACTATTTACCTGAAACAGTTCGAGATCCCATCAGCAGTGATCCAGAGCCTAGCAGTATCCTGAAGAATAACAAAGCGCAATGGTCAACACAGAAGACCAATAACAACAGCAAGGATAAAGACAAAGACAAAAGATTTCTTCACAAAATAGGGGATAATCACTATAAAAGCAAGATCAACAACAATATATACCACTTATCTTGTTGGGACAGAGGAGAAAGCAGTGACAGCTTCAGATCTCAAGCAGATCTAAGTTCTAAGAGGTTCAGAGAAGAACAAGACAGATTACTGGACACAAGCAAAAGTAGATCTGAAGCTATCGTCAATAACGCTGAAGACACAGACGCTAGCAATTTCAGCAAGCTCAACAGGCTCAAAGTGCTTAAGAGAAAGTACAAAGATAGAGAAGATCATGTCTGGAAGCCCCCATGAAGCTTTCTCAGGCTATCGACAGAAGATGACGGATCGATCTCATGTCTGTCATTTTTGAGTCTTTTCTTGAGCTTGAGAGATAGTGAGTTAAGACGGCTAGGGTTTGTGTTATTACCCGGTCGGCTTTGTTTATGTATTTGGGTTGTTACCCTATTTGGGCCTTGGGCCTCTTTTTTTATCCTTTCAAAAAAAAAAAAACATAATTATACATCATGACTGGAATAATACAGATATCTAAACTGGATACATAGGTATAGATATACTACTGGTCTTGACTTGAACTTAATACGTTCCACTTGCCTACCTGTGACTACTTGCCTACTCATAACAAATATTATGAGTACCCAAGAGTTTAGGAAACACAGAAAATAAACTCTGGATCAGTCAGGGGTCTGCTGTGAGTAAACATAGTTAAAAGATGTAAACAGGGAAGTAAGAAATAAGGCTTTCCAGATTCATTTGCTTTAGAAATCTTTAGACCAATCCATAACTAATATATGGATAATGACCCAAGTATTTTATATCAAACAATTGATATTACGATAGTTTTTATCAAATAAATAATCATCTAGTGAAAGGCTTGCATCTCACGTTCACGTATATAGTGTAAAATCAAAAGTCGTAGAGCGCTTATTGGAGATTGGATTCCAGTAGACAAGGTATGGGAGCACCTGCCGGTCAGTGTACTCTAGAGAAGATACATTGGGGTTCAACAAGAACGTCTTGCAACCCGGCCACACATGACTGTCCACTCATTTAGCTTGAGTGCAACAAATATATTACCACCTCTACGGTTGGTACCAACATAACCGTTCCCGGGAGATACAGAATTAAAAAGAAGTAACAAATATGAATATTCTTTAGATGGTGATAATATACCATTCTTGGGTATGACCCAACTAGCCATGCTGCCTAGCCCAACTTTTGGTACTTACTGGTTGTGAGGTTTTTGAGGTCACGTTTATTCTTTTGACAAATTCATTTCTTCAATTACTTTGAATTCCACATCGTCATATCCGTCAGAAACACTCAATCTATTACCCAAATATATTGCGGGCAATAAAGCTAAGAGAAATGAATTTCTCCGCCACCAACGTAATATACTTACGTAAATTCGATGTGTAAAATCTAACTGATATACGTTGTCAGACACTCGTCCATTCGAGTTTGTCCTGGGACTGAACAGACCGAAGGTACTATTTAAATAGTCTTTGCATATCTCCGTCTTCAATATTTCTGACACGTGGTGTATACTTCGAGTCGAAGTGGAGTATTTACTCCGGACTCTTCGAAACGATGTACATAATGTCTTTTTATAGTCGATGAATAGTTATCGACTTAATCATGATTATTATTCAGTTTACACATTAATTATCATCACACAAACAGTATATGTTTACCTTGTTCATATCCAGATAGTAGTATTGTCCTTTAAAAATGAACAGTTAAAGTGTGTGTGTTGCACATGGTACTCTATTCAGTTTTGCTCATTATTTAGAAATGGATAAATAAAGCACGTGCTTCGCACACGGTATTTTGCTTCGTTCATCGTCGATGTTTAAACGATATTCAATACTCCATTTCTTCTGGTAAGTTATTTGATTACTTCTAATTCATCATAAATAAATTGGTTTAATAATTTATTTAAATTATTTTCTTTAAATTCTAAAGTTTCAAACTCCTTGAACTTCTTCGATCAACTTCTATGCTTGATCTTCTTGTCATTTTCCCCTTTCCACTTACCTATGTCAAATTAAATAAAAATTCTATTTTTATTTAATTATTTACTTATTCTTTAATTTTATTTAATTTTCTATTTAATTAAAATAAATTTTAGTTTAAAACCTCGTTCGGAAACTCATTTTCAAACGTATTGACTAAAGTACCAGTTTGCCAAAGTACCAGCTTCAAAATGCCATGATTTCGCTTCAGATCCTAAGGCTGCGCATGCGTTTGCCAAACTACCAGATGGTACTTTGCCAAATACCAAAGTGCCAAGCCTCCAGTCACCGTCCATTCCTTCAAAATCTCCATGCCACGACCACGTATTCTTATTTTACCAAAGTACCACTTGGTACTTGGCAAAGTGCCAAAATACCAATGTATCACTTCTCCATTCATCATGCGTTCCTTCAAATTTTCCTTGCCACGACCGTGTTTTTCTGCTTTTCCAAAATACCACTTGGTACTTTCCAAAGTACCAAAGTGCCAAATCTTCTTGTGACCGTGCCAACCACCCTGATCACCACGAAATCGCCATGCTCTGGTTAAAGTACCAAAGTACCATCTGGTACTACCACTCCTTAAAGTACCACCTCCAACGCACGTTCGTTCACCCTGGTTTCTCGTACACCGTCCTTGCTCCATCACCCTTTTCCTTCTCCTACCTGTACACGTACACGTGCACGTGCACGTGCACGTGCACTACCACCTCAGCCACCATTGATCATCTCCGATCATCCAAACATATCACACAACAATCACGCACCAACCCTGTATACGATGATACTTCATTCTTGGATTTAACATTTATTAAATCAAATATGTGTTCATTTAATTACTTTTTTTTAGTTGCTGTTACTATTACCCTATTCTCTCTATTCCTATTTTTACACTTCTGTGAACTTGTATGCACCATGTGTAGTGTATACACATTTACTATTATACCAGGCAAGCTAAAATCAAATGGTCACAAACCAAAACAGTGCGGGTTGGAAATACATTCTTTTGCCAGACAACCAAAAAACAAAGGAATGTAAACGCCGGTAGTCTTTAGAGTATCGGAGATTGGCCTGGTCTCCTTGCTGTATTATCATATATATGAAAATATATACACTTAATGGGAGCGAAACTATTTTTTTTTTTTTTTTTTTTTTTTTTTGAAAATGAATCCCACAGGCCCAAAAATCCAAATCACACAAGCAACAAAATGTTGTATGCCACATTCCCTAAACACTAGTCTCCATTCTTTTACTCTCTTCCCTTTCCTGTTTCCTGTTTACTTGTTTCCTTTCAATATTTCTCATTTCGCATGTTGCTTTCCAGACAACAATTCTCCATGTAAGCTGCTACTGGATCTCCTTCTCGTATCACCATCATACCTTCTTCCCATTTTAAGCTTCCAGTTTATGTTTCTTCCTTTTGCCGTGCCACTTCTATCCCTTTTTCCAGAATATAACAACGTCGACCCATCATGTGATGGAAGAAATAAGCCCGTCATGCCATCGTTGGATCGACTACGGATCCTTTCCAGTTTCAACTAGAAGCATGCCCCAAGAAAGAAATTCAGATTGCTTTCTTATTTCTATTATTGAAAATATGGTGTGTAACACCCCACCTCCACCAGGGCCACACTCATGAGTGCTGGCACTAACATTGGAGGGGTGTTGTTTAGGTAAACATGCACAGAAATATTACAAGACATAACATATAAAAACAGCGGAAGAAAACATGATTTCATTACTTAAAACCTTTTACATCAAAGTGCCATTAAATTACTTACATCGAAACCTGTCTTGCAATAATAAAGAAGCATAAAACCATAGTCATAAATTATTCCCCAAGTAAAGCAATAAAATAGCCATAGCCAAGGAAAGTCCAAGCCATAGATGATAATCTTGAAGCAGAAAGATCCGCACTAAGTAGCAACATTTCCTCCCTGTAAACCTGGGGGGGAAACGGAAGAAAATGAGGCGAAACAAAACAGGGTCAGTCATAAAGACTGAGTAAGTCCTAGTGACTTTCAGCCTAAAAACAGGTAAGAGTAACATGACATGTATAAACCGAAAGTAAATATAAGCATGATGACAAGGTAAACAGATCAAACTAAGATAACAGGATAAACTCAAGTAACAAGATAACCAAGGTAACATGATAACCAAGGTAAACTCAGAATAGCATCGCATGTCTAACGTCCTCTGCACCAACCATACTAGAATCCTAACTCGTATCATCCCTTCCATGTGTATAGACCCTTGTCGTACATCGTACGGGTTCCATCACGTTATTCAATACTATTACAATGTAGTGTCACCATCCTTGAAGTCGCTCGGACTGCCATCCTTGTTTCGGCCAGATTCCCTTATCATGAATTATCACGTGTTCAACTAGGATTTACGCCACCTAGGACCACTAGGGATTATGCTACCTATTGAACAATGCCCTACGTCACGCTTTAGTCGATCGGCTCCCTACAAGACCTAGCTCGTCGTGTGTCGGTGTCATACGGCCCAATCACGAGTGTAGCTACTCTGTGCTAGGTCCACCCTAGGGTGTATCAAGTCCTAGGGTGTCAACCACTGACACCATTCCAAGCACACACAGTGTAAAACTACTGGTGCCCATGCCTGCTTTTTCAACTCCGGACTACGTGCACGACCGTAGTCCGCCTGAACCTACAATGGCGTACCAAACTCAGTCGTCGTTTTGGTCGCTTACAATCAGCCCAGTAATCGTGCCTTACCCTAGCCTAGTCCCTAGGGTATCGTGATACATCCAAGAGGGTTACTGCTGAAAAGGACCGCGTAATTAGGGTTTCCGTCCAGCAGGTTAAGCGTTGTCATCTAAATTCAAGACTTAACCCTTATCAGTCTAGCATGTCCAGTTGGTTAAGTGTGGTCATTCAAGTTCGTGACTTAACCCGTCTACATGTCATGTCAAGATTGGCTAAGTGTTGTCATTCACGTTCATGGCTTAGCCCTACGAATCACGTGTCAAGTTGGTTAAGCGTGTTCCAGCGGTTCATGACTTAACCCTATCCAAATCATCATGTCAAATTGGTTAAGTATATTTAAGCTTAACCTCACCAAATTACCATGCTAGATTGGTTAAGTATATTCAAGCTTAACCCCATCAGGTTACCGTGTTGGTTTGGTTAAGTATATTAAAGTGACTCATGACTTAACCTCATCAAGTTATCATGTCAGATTGGTTAAGCATATTCAAGAAATTCAAGACTTAACCCCATCAAATTATCATGTTAGATTGGTTAAGTATATTCAAGCGATTCATGACTTAACCCCATCAAATTATCATGTTGGATTGGTTAAGTATATTCAAGCGATTCATGACTTAACCCCATCAAATTATCATGTTGGATTGGTTAAGTATATTCAAGAAATTCATGACTTAACCCCATCAAATTATCATGTTGGATTGGTTAAGTATATTCAAGCGATTCAAGACTTAACCCCATCAAATTATCATGTTGGATTGGTTAAGTATATTCAAGCGATTCATGACTTAACCCCCATCAAATTATCATGTTAGATTGGTTAAGTATATTAAAGTGATTCATGACTTAACCCCATCCACTAGTCAAATTATAATGGTTAAGTGTTCCCATCGTGAGTTTACTTAACCTTACCATGTCTCGCATTATACTAGTTGGGTGTTATCGACCCATTCAGGCTAAACTAACCCGTCCTCTAATCGTGTTATATGGTTAAGTATCATCTAGAAATTAAGTCCGGTTTTACTTAACCCACCCATCCACGTTATATTGGTTAAGTGTCATTAGTCTAATCAAGTTACTTAACCCACCCATCCATGTCATATTGGTTAAGTGTCATTAGTCTGGCCAAGTTACTTAACCCACCCGTCCTTGTCATATTGGTTAAGTGTTATTAGTCTAATCAAGTTACTTAACCCACCCGTCCATGTCATATTGGTTAAGTGTCATTAGTCTAGTCAAGTTACTTAACCCACCCGTCCATGTCATATTGGTTAAGTGTTATTAGTCTAATCAAGTTACTTAACTCACTCGTCCATGTCATATTGGTTAAGTGGCATTAGTTTAGTCAAGTTACTTAACCCACCCGTCCATGTCATATTCATGTTATCGTTTCAATCTAAAAGCATCTAGAACTTACAAATCGTGGCTAGAGGATTAAGAGCAAGAATCGTCATAGAATGGTGTTGAGATGGTGCTCTACTTCCTTGTTTTGATGTAGAAAGCTTGCTCCTTTGTCATGGATCTAGTTTGAAAGCTCAAGCCTTTGGAGTTGGAGATGGAGGCCATGGTCAAGAGACATTTTGGCAGCACTTCATTGTTAGAATGATTTGGGGCGGTTTAGGCTAGGTCTTAGGGTCTTTTTATAGAAGTTAGGACTAGTTTAGGCCATAGGATTAACCCTAGTTTATATCTGAACCATCAAATCCCGTCATAGGCCAAGTAAACAGACCAAAGGAGCAAACTGATGCACCAAACCAACAGGGTCCGACCAGGGAGGTCGACCCCCAGGTCGACTCCCCAGTCGACCTGGGGGGGGGGGGGGGCAGGTCGACTCCCCAGTCGACCTGGGGTAGGGCGGGAAAATTTCCCGCCCAATCTGTTTGGTGCTGATTTCGAATTTCGGACTGAATTTTTGAATTTTCTGAAATCTTCTATGGGCCATATCTCGGTCATACGGACTCCGATTTACGAAATTTCGGACTCGTTTCCAACCAGAATTCCGAGACGAACGCAACGGCACAACCAGTTTCGCTTGATTCTTATTTTAAAATTTAATTCTGCCTTGATTCTTGTCTTAACGCGTTATTAAAAAATTCGGGTTGTTACATTCTCCCCTCCTTTAAGGATTTCGTCCCCGAAATCTCCAAGTTAGGTAGGATGTGTCCTACCCTCCAATCATCCATCTACTCAAAGCATCATCCACAGGAAGCCATTGTCCTTAAAAGATTTCTAATGTTGTATGAACATATGCAGAAAGTGTGTGTATATGTTCCTTATATAATGCAAATGATCAGGCCTGATTGATCTTATCAATGCAAAATATGTTTAGTGCCATGAATCCACATGTATGCAAATAGTCCTAGTCACATAAACACTATATGTGTGCACAAACATTCATCCATATGTAATATCCACATGCTAACACATTAAATTTCATCCATAAACAAGTATAAACACTCATGCATATGCAACATGAAAATGTGTCTGAGCCGATCTAGTGCCTAATGTGTATTCATGCATCCACGAGCAACCACTTGCGACCACTTGCAACCATTTCGCAATCATCAATCATAACATGTTTGCATCCATAGAGTTCTACCTAAGGTCCTCAAGAAAGGATCGAGAAGATAAGCAAGATAAACTCCTTTTGGGATTACAAGAAATCCCTTTCTAAACCCAACCCATATCCTATAAAGCCCAAAAGGTTTAGTCAACCTAACGAACACCTTCAAATCCTGACATGTATTATTAACCGATGAGTCATACCCCTTATGGATTTTGTAACATAAATAAGATCGAGAATAGGACTGAGAGAATATGCATAAAAGATAGCATGCGAGTAAGCTCTACAGAAAAACAGGGATCAAGGATATACTCTTAAAAAGAGATATGATGCGCGTCTCTAGTCTTCAGTCTTCTAAGTTGCATTTCTTTGAGCTTAACTCCATTGTGCTTTGACTATCTTTACTTCATGATTTCGTGGCCTCTTAACTCCTATTTCCAAATATGAGCTGGAACTCACTTCATTGTCGCCTCTCGTTCCATTTTTTTTCTTATTCTCCCTCTAGTATACTTGGCTCAACCATATCCGTGTACTCACGGTTTCATGTAAGCTCTCCAAAATTCACTAGTGAATCATGGAACTCGTTTTCTTGCTCTACGTCATTCCACGCAGAAGAACTTATCTCTTGAAAACAAACAGATGCCAACCATGTTACCAAGTGTACTTACTAGAGTGATTTCCATATCTCATGCACAAGCGAAATGAACCATCTGCCTTAGTGGCGACTCTACTCGAACGGATTACTAACAAATGCATCAACAGATTCTAGGTAACCAATCATGACAGAACCCTAAAGGTTACATGAGACTTCGAGGGTATTATCAAGGCAAGTCAAGAGTCTAACTACCCTCCTTTCCGACCCGAGAATGGCACCCTTACGGGATGACCACTTCAGTCCTAGAATCAACCCATAGCTCAAAAACATAAGCATTATTCCCAAAAGTCATAGATGTCCTCAAATCCAAACAAGTCATGAATAAATGGGACGATCTCCCAACAGGATTTGAGACAAAACGGGACCCTCTATTATGCTAGTACTAAGGTGTAGAGACTCAACTATCGAAGCTAGATTTAAAAAGGATGCGATGTACAAAACAAAGTCCTAACGGGATGATAGAAAGGAAAACCTTTAACGGAAACGTTACCATCCCTCTTAGGTTAGAGTATACAATTGCCCCCTCGACGATCTTGTTCTTTTCCCATGTCCTTGTCCTATAGTACTTAACTACTTTCTTGTGCTGAGTCTTATTCGCCTTATCCACTCCTATCCTTTCTTGTATAACACGGTAACGGGTCTCTTGAGAACTTCCTCCATCACACGGAAAACATTTACGTAGCTAGAAAAGGGTTACTCACAGTTAAAACTACTGTGACTACAGGCGGAGGAAAGAAAGGAAGAGAGATTCAATCAAGGGAACGAAGGATAATGCTAATGGCTTTTTGGGGAATAGCCTTTTTCTTTAAAACTTTTCTTGAAAAATGCTTCTTTGTAAAATGGCTTTGAAAATAGTTTCAGAAGGTTTTAAACACTTTTGCCCAGTCTGGTAACCTTCTGCTCTGATACCAAATGTAACACCCCACCTCCGCCAGGGCCACACTCAAGAGTGCGGGCACTAACTTTGGAGGGGTGTTGTCTAGGTAAACATGTACAGAAATATTGCAAGACAGAACATATAAAAACAGCGGAAGAAAATATGATTTCATTACTTAAAACCTTTTACATCAAAGTGCCATTAAATTACTTACATCGAAACCTGTCTTGCAATAATAAAGAAGCATAAAACCATAGTCATAAATTATTCCCCAAGTAAAGCAGTAAAATAGCCATAGCCAAGGAAAGTCCAAGCCATAGATGATAATCTTGAAGCAGAAAGATCCGCACTAAGTAGCAACATTTCCTCCCTGTAAACCTGGGGGGGAAACGGAAGAAAATGAGGCGAAACAAAACAGGGTCAGTCATAAAGACTGAGTAAGTCCTAGTGACTTTCAGCCTAAAAACAAGTAAGAGTAACATGACATGTATAAACCGAAAGTAAATATAAGCATGATGACAAGGTAAACAGATCAAACTAAGATAACAGAATAAACTCAAGTAATAAGATAACCAAGGTAACAGGATAACCAAGGTAAACTCGGAATAGCATCGCATGTCTAACGTCCTCTGCACCAACCGTACTAGCATCCTAACTCGTATCATCCCTTCCATGTATGTGTATAGACCCTTGCCGTACATCGTACGGGTTCCATCACGTTATTCTATACTGCTATAACGTAGTGTCACCATCTTTGAAGTCGCTCGGACTGCCATCCTTGTTTTGGACAGATTCCCTTATCATGAATTATCGCGTGTTCAACCAGGATTTACGCCACCTAGGACCACTAGGGATTATGCTACCAATTGAACAATGCCCTACATCACGCTTTAGTCGATCGGCCCCCTACAAGGCCTAGCTCGTCTTGTGTCGGTGTCATACGGCCCAATCACGAATGTAGCTACTCTGTGCTAGGTCCACCCTAGGGTGTATCAAGTCCTAGGGTGTCAACCACTGACACCATTCCAAGCATGCACAGTGTAAAACTACTGGTGCCGATGCCCTCTTTTTCAACTCCGGACTACGTGCACGACCGTAGTCTGCCTGAACCTACAATGGCGCACCAAACTCAGTCGTCGTTTTGGTCGCTTACAATCAGCCCAGTAATCGTGCCCCACCCTAGCCTAGTCCCTAGGGTATCGTGATACATCCAAGAGGGTTACTGCTGAAAAGGACCGCATAACTAAGGTTTCCGTACAGCAGGTTAAGCGTTGTCATCTAAATTCAAGACTTAACCCTTATCAGTCTAGCATGTCCAGTTGGTTAAGTGTGGTCATTCAAGTTCGTGACTTAACCCGTCTACATGTCATGTCAAGATTGGCTAAGTGTTGTCATTCACGTTCATGACTTAGCCCTACGAATCACGTGTCGAGTTGGTTAAGCGTGTTCCAACGGTTCATGACTTAACCCTATCCAAATCATCGTGTCAAAATGGTTAAGTATATTTAAGCTTAACCCCACCAAATTCAAGTGCTAGATTCGTTAAGTATATCCAAGCTTAACCCCATCAGGTTACCGTGTTGGTTTGGTTAAGTATATTCAAGTGACTCATGACTTAACCTCATCAAGTTATCGTGTTAGATTGGTTAAGTATATTCATGCGATTCATGACTTAACCCTATCAAATTATCATGTTAGATTGGTTAAGTATATTCAAGCGATTCATGACTTAACCCCATCAAATTATCATGTTGGATTGGTTAAGTATATTCAAGCGATTCATGACTTAACCCCATCAAATTATCATGTTGGATTGGTTAAGTATATTCAAGCGATTCATGACTTAACCCCATCAAATTATCATGTTGGATTGGTTAAGTATATTCAAGCGATTCATGACTTAACCCCATCAAATTATCATGTTGGATTGGTTAAGTATATTCAAGCGATTCATGACTTAACCCCCATAAAATTATCATGTTCGATTGGTTAAGTATATTCAAGTGATTCATGACTTAACCCCATCCACTAGTCAAATTATAATGGTTAAGTGTTACCCTCGTGAGTTTACTTAACCTTACCATGCCTCGCGTTATACTAGTCGGGTGTTATCGACCCATTCAGGTTAAACTAACCCATCCTCTAATCATGTTATATGGTAAAGTATCAACTAGAAATCAAGTCCGGTTTTACTTAACCCACCCATCCACGTTATATTGGTTAAGTGTCATTAGTCTAGTCAAGTTACTTAACCCACCCGCCCATGTCATATTGGTTAAGTGTCATTAGTCTAGCCAAGTTACTTAACCCACCCGTCCATGTCATATTGGTTAAGTGTTATTAGTCTAATCAAGTTACTTAACCTACCCGTCCATGTCATATTGGTTAAGTGTCATTAGTATAGTCAAGTTACTTAACCCACCCGTCCATGTCATATTGGTTAAGTGTTATTAGTCTAATCAAGTTACTTAACCCACCCGTCCATGTCATATTGGTTAAGTGTAATTTGTCTAATCAAGTTACTTAACCCACCCGTCCATGTCATATTCATGTTATTGTTTCAATCTAAAAGCATCTAGAACTTACAAATCGTGGCCAGAGGATTAAGAGCAAGAATCGTCATAGAATGGTGTTGAGATGGTGCTCTACTTCCTTGATTTGATGTAGAAAGCTTGCTCCTTTGTCATGGATCTAGTTTGAAAGCTCAAGCCTTTGGAGTTGGAGATGGAGGCCATGATCAAGAGACATTTTGGCAGCACTTCGTTGTTAGAATGATTTGTGGTGGTTTAGGCTAGGTCTTAGAGTCTTTTTATAGAAGTTAGGACTAGTTTAGGCCATAGGATTAACCCTAGTTTAGATCTGAACCATCAAATCCCGTCACAGGCCAAGTAAACAGACCAAAGGAGCAAACTGGTGCACCAAACCAACAGGGTCCGACCAGGGAGGTCGACTCCCCTGTCGACCTGGGGGGGCAGGTCGACTCCCCAGTCGACCCCCCAATCGACCTGGGGTAGGGCGGGAAAATTTCCCGCCCAATCTGTTTGGAGCTGATTTCGAATTTTGGGCTGAATTTTTGAATTTTCTGAAATCTTCTATGGGCCATATCTCGGTCATACGGACTCCGATTTACGAAATTTCGGACTCGTTTCCAACCAGAATTCCAAGACGAACGCAATGGCGCAACCCGTTTCGCTTGAATCTTATTTTAAAATTTAATTCTGCCTTGATTCTTGTCTTAATGTGTTATTAAAAAATTCGGGTTGTTACATGGTGAGTACTTATTACATGGTTATTATGTTAGAATCGCTGACTACTGCATAAAACAAAGGCGGAAGCAAATAATGGAATTAAAGAGTACCTCCAGCCATTGGTAAGCGAAATCGGATGAGTTTGTATGCTCTTCTTCCTCCAATTTCAATTATTTATCTCTGATTTTGTTTCCAAACCCTTCTTCTCAATGTTAGATGGTGTTTTTCGATTTTGAGAGCAGGTTTTAGTGAACCGTTAATCAGAAAAATGAATCACGTTTTGTTATACCGCTTTTGCCATCATTGAGCGGTTACAACGTGAAAACAAAAAATTAATGGGCGGTTAAGAAAAATATAGGCTGTTACCAAATAATGGGTTATGGCCAAAACAAATGGGCCATAAAATCCGACATTCTCCCACTTGGCCCATTTGAGATGAGATATGATATACGAATCATTGTGACGAAATCTCTTAATACGAGAATTAGTCTTCCATGTATCATAATATATCAAATTCTCAACAACCACACGCACACTTAACTTAATGAGTAAACCTCATGCTTACTCTAGGTTCAAACAAATGATATTTCTCAACATAATAACATAAATATGCACATAAATCCAAAGGAGAAAATATCCAACATAACAAAGTTCAATAACAACATAATGAATGTATTACATAATGGGTGCAAGTCCCATTTTCACTACATGATCCCTAAAAGTATTAATTGGCATGCCTTTAGTCAAGGGAACAACAATCATTATACCAGTGCTAATGTGCTCGATGATCACTTTTCTTTCTTGAACACGTTCCTTCAAGACTAGATACTTTATGTTAATATGTTTATTTTGACTTCCACTCCTATTATTCTTAGCCATGAAGATAGCAGCTGAATTGTCACAATACATTCTTTTCGGCCGATTAATAGAGTCAACAACTCTAAGTCCAGATATGAAACTTTTCAACCAAACACCATGCGAGGTAGCCTCAAAGCAAGAAATGAACTCTGCGACCATAGTGGAACTAGCCGTTAAAGTTTGCTTTGCACTTCTCCACGATACGGCACCATCGGCCAGCATAAACACATATCCTGATGTGGATTTAAGTGAATCACTACAGCCACCGTAGTCAGAGTCTGAATAGCCTACCACTTCCAAATTATCTGTTCTTCTATACATAAGCAAGTAATCCTTAGTACCCTTAAGGTACCTCATCACTTTCTTTGCAGCCTTCCAATGATCGATCCCTGGATTACTCTGATATCTACCTAATACCCCAACTGCATATGCAATATCAGGTCTGGTACAGACCTGGGCATACATTATGCTACCAAGAGCTGAAGCATATGGAATATTTTTCATCTGTTCTCTTTCAAAGTCATTCCTAGGGCACTGGTCCAAACTGAACCAGTCTCCCTTCACAATGGGTGCTGCACTTGGTGAACATTCTTTCATTCTAAATCTTTTAAGTACCTTGTTGATATAGGCCTCTTGAGACAATCCTAAAATGCCTCGAGATCTATCCCTATGGATCTTAATGCCAATGACATAAGATGCATCTCCCATATCTTTCATATCAAAGTTTCTTGAAACGAACTGTTTTACCTCATGTAGCAACCCTTTATTATTGGTTGCAAGCAAAATATCATCCACATATAATACAAGAAAACAAATTTTACCCCACTGACCTTAAGATATATACATTGATCCATGATATATTCTTCGAAACCAAATGAAGTAATTATTTCATGGAATTTCTTATACCACTGGCGGGAGGCTTGTTTTAACCCATATATGGATTTATTCAACTTACAAACCAAATGTTCACCATCCTTAGAGGAGAATCCTTCAGGTTGTTTCATATAAACCTCTTCCTCTAAATCACCATTAAGGAATGCCGTTTTCACATCCATTTGATGTAGCTCGAAATCAAAATGAGCTACCAATGCCATAATTACACGAAGGGAATATTTCTTTGATACAGGAGAAAAGGTCTCCGTGTAGTCGATTTGTGATAGCCCGTAACTTCCCCGGTAAGGAAAGCCCGGGTTACCTTGAGAACACGACATAATAGAACACAAACAGAAGAACATTTTTCATTGCTATTACAATAATTCCATTAGAATACAGGAATATACAGAGTATAAATGAATAAAATACATTCGATAAATATCAGAGATTACAATAAATTACATTAGCAGTGGAAAAACAATACAAAACACAATTGAAAGTAATACACGGATGCAAAGCTTTCCGAGCATCGTTCCAGTTGTAAATCAGGATCCTGTGAAAATCAATCTGCAAAACCAAAACTACTAGCTGCCCGTGTTGAAAATAGGGGCACCCAGAGTTTAGGTTAAAACAATAAACTCCAGGTCAGTCATGTGACTGGTGTGAGAACTAAAATAGTTATTAATCTTTGTTTTTAAAGTTGGGTAAATCAAGGGACCATGCCATATAACACGGAACGGGTTTCCTCCCAAGAACACCAGTGCATATAAATAAACAGCGCAATGCTTTTTCGAAAAATGAAGCTATTATAAGACCCAGGTCCCATCACACAATGCAACGCAAGCCGGAGGATAGGGTTTTACCTTATAACAGCCAAATAATGCTTCATACGTTCAAAAACAAATCATTTGATACTATAATAAGTGTATAGTGTAAAAACAATTTCAATCATAAATATCAATCATAGACGACATAGTATCCCATGCTACTATGTCGCCATACTTGGCTCTACAAATAAAACCGAAATACACGTATTGGAAATTGGATTTCCGTAAGGAGTCGAGGCAAGGGGCAAGCTCCTCCCCGATTCGAGACACTCTAGCAAATGTCTCAGGACCCCACTATGATCCTTGGATCTTCAGGGCCAGTCCTCACTTATTTTCGAGGATTAGTATTCCTGAACACACGTTTCCTGGTCCTAACGGACCTAAAATCGAGGCGCCTCATTCCAACAACCACACGGGTGAAAAATATATAAATGTCAGAGCTGGTAGGTCACTGACACCACCCATAGCTAGACAGAAACGTCGTGCTCTCCCTGTAGTCACTATCCCGTTTTTGACTCATACCGAGGTGTGAGGCTCGCGAATTCACACTATAAACAAAGCTGCGCCATACAGGTCGTGCTTTGATCATCAACCACAAGACTTTGCTTTTCAACAAAAGCCTTGATCATCTTCCACTTAGGCATGCCACACCGGCAATTCAGTCCATGCGACTGATGTCCATCGATATATAACCTCTGAGCTCGTACGTCTCGGAGAAGGGCGTTAAGCAAGAGAATAAATTCTCTGCTGCCAAACAGATGTATATTTAATAGAGATCAATCAACATAGAATAAAATCCAATGTCAGACACACAGTCCATTTACAAGTTCGTTCTGGGTCTGAACGAAACCGGAGGCACTTTCCCCGCATATCCATCGATCTCCAAGTACGTCTGGACGATCACCAACTGATTCCCTCATCTTGGGTGTACAGCCCAATCAAGATCATCAGTAATCACCCAAATGATGTGAAGACTTCCGGTCTTCAACCACCGTCTTCATCTTCGACTTATCGTCGAATCGGTTATTCAGAATGGGTATAAACCTGATCTTCCTGAATAACCCACGTATATAATAAACAAACGTTACATAAACACAACATACGCCTCATTCCAATTCAGAATATTCTTTTATTCGGATATTCACATTCTTAGGGAAAGGTTCCCATTAATTTTATCAAAGATAAATTTTTCTAAATTTATTCTTTAATCTTCCGTTGGATATCATTTAAAACCATGTCATGTTTTTCCAAACTAGTCGGGATTAGCGAACCATACCGAAGTAATTATTTATTTTATTTCCCAATCCCAACCTATTTATCCCATGGAGCAAAACTGGTAATACTCCATACCTAACACCACGGTGCTATCGGTAAAGTTAATTACCATTTCACGTTTAAATCTAATAAAAAAAATTTACTATCGCTTTGGAGCAAAACTGGTGATACCCCATTTTCGATCACTTTCCAAATTTGATAATTTAAATTATCAATTCAAATTTCAATTTAATTTCAGATTCATTGAAACTCCACTTAGTTTTAATTTTCCCACAAATCAATATCCTGCCTTTAACTGGGTGAAAGAACCATTGTCATCTAAAACACGATCCACGATAAACCCAAAAACCAATTTAAATTCGATTCCAATTAAATACCAAATTAACTGGACAATTTCACTAAATCTTACTTAAAAGATTTATTCTTTTCGAAACTGGGTTCAAGAACAGTGTTATTTAAGACACCATTCACGACGAACCCAAATTTAATATTAAATACAAGGCTATGAATAGAAAATATACTGGCTTATATTCAATATCAGATTCTGAAACCAACAAATATCGTATTTGTAACACCCCACCTCCGCTAGGGTCACTCACAAGGGAATGCACTAGCTTTAGAGGAGTATTATTGGTAAACATGCACAGAAATATTACAAGACAGAACATATAAAATAGCGGAAGTAAAATCAAACTTTCATAACATGAATAAATAAGGTCTAAAGCCTTTTACATCAGAGTACATCAAAACCTGTCTTGCAATAGTAAAGAAGCATAAAGACATTTTCATAAATTATTCCCCAAAATAAAATAGTAAAGTAGCCATAGCCAAGAAAAGTCCAAGCCATCCATGATGACCTTCAAGCAGAAGAAGTCCGAACTAAACAACCGTATTTCCTCCCTGTAACCTGGGGGGGAAACGGAAGACAAAGAGGCGAAAGAAAATGGGGTCAGTCATAAAGACTGGTAAGTCCTACCTACTTCCAGTATAAAAACAGGTAAAGGTAACATGACATGCATAAACTGAAAGTAAACATAAGGATGACTACAAGATGGATAAACTAAACCAGGGTAACAGGCTGAACTACTGTAGCAAGGTAAACTAAGATATCATGATAAACTACGGTGTCATGATAAATCAAGGTATCACATCGTCAGGTTTCTATTAAGTATATTATCCCAAGGTATCTACCCTGTCTAACATCCCACGGTATCTATTATGTATATTACTCCTGGTTCTAACATGTATATTTGCTCTGCACCTCTCGTACTAGTATCCCAACCCGCGTCATGTGTTAACTATGAATGTCCCTTGCCCACTGTCATGTAATGGTCCGTGTCGACCTAATATATAGCATATGTAGGTTTTCCCAACTCGTATGTTTCTTTCCATGTATACGTTCAGTCCTTTGACATGTAAACGTTTTATCCTTGAAGTTGCTTTGGACTGCAACCCTTGATCTAGTTATGTTTCCTTACCATGAACTATCGCGCGTTCACTTAGGATTTATGCCACCTAGGCCCACTAGGGATTAAGCTACCTAATGAGCGTTTCCGTGTCTCGGTTTGGGTCTTGGCCACCTAGGACAACTAGGAATTATGCCACCCGTCAACCGCGCCCTACATCCCACGTATGTATCGTGAATCGTTTTCCATGTCTAGACGCACATGTTCCTCAATGTGCCATCCGAGTTCCGTGCCAGGGCAAACCAAGAAATACGGAACTCGGTCGGGAGCTTTAAGTCGTCTGCTGATGCAGATATCAAGGTCTGTTTTTGTACCCGTGGCTATGGTCCCACGCGACCCCTCCCTCAACTACTGAAAGGCATCCAAGAAAAATCATGTATGAGAACCACATCCCGGCCCCACTATAGCCCACTTTCCTACGGGCCAACCTCACCCATGACTCGATAGCAAGAACATGGTCTGTTGGGGGTTCTCTGCCTTTCCGTTCGTACACGCTTGACTAAAGATGGTAGGTAGTCGACGACGTGTTATCCAGGGCAAAAACCAAGTATCGCCGACTCCACGCTAATCCACCCCAGTCTTTAGGTTGCTCGCACAGCAACCAAGGCATACTCTTGGTTCTTCTACCGCAGACCTTAACCGCTTGTGAGCCCAGGCGGATCATCTGCAACCTCACAGAGGGATACCAAGAGTATCCTCACGTCCCCTGAAGCTTCCGCTTCGTTACCCAGTTCGTTGGAGCCTTTATCTAAGTCAGATATTGCTCCACCTCGTATTCTAAGCGATGACCTACCGTATCAGGTTACTCATCTATTTATGAACTGGTCCTATGTCCTTGGCTAAGAATTATTACTTAGTTCTCCTTAACTAAGGTTTACCACTTAGCCTCTTTTCCTGTTATCCTTGATTAACCACGATTTTCTATCTAGTTCCTCTACTAGGGTTTGTCTATTGGGTTAAGTGTTATCATTCAAGTCCATGACTTAACCCACCCACGAATCACGTCAAGATTGGCTAAGTATTTAAGTTCAAGACTTAGTCCTACAAGTTGGTTAAGTGTACCCAGAGGCTCATGACTTAACCCTATCGAGTCAAATTGATCAAGTACTAGTTTACCTTAATCCTGTCGGATTATCTTGTTAGATTGATTAAGCATAGATTGCCTTAATCCCATCAAATTATCGAGTCGGATTGGTTAAGTATAGGTTGGCTTAACCCCATCCTCTAATCGTACTACAATGGTTAAGTATATTCTAAAAAAAAGGTCTGGTGACTTAACCTTATCAGGTCCGCGTATTAGATTGGTTAAGTGTGGGTCACTTAACCTCATCAAATCATCATGTATAATTGGTTAAGTATAAGTTGCTTAACCCCATTAGATTATCACGTTAATTTGGTTAAGTATTGGTTACTTAACCTCATTGAATTACCAAGTTTAAATTGGTTAAGTGTTTAACTTAACCCCATCGAATTACCGTGTTTAGATTAGTTAAGTGTGGATTACTTAACCACATCTAATTTCCGTGGTTAGATTAGTTAAGTGTCAATTACTTAACCCCATCTAATTACCATGTTTAGATTAGTTAAGTCTTAATTACTTAACCCCATCTAATTACCAAGTCGGATTAGTTAAGTGTAAATTACTTAACCCCATCCCCTAATCATCTTGTATGGTTAAGTGTCATTAAGAAATCAAGCCCGGTCCCACTTAACCTACCCATTCGTGTCATGTCGGTTAAGTGTCATTAGTCAAATTTACTTAACCTTATCATGTGGCATTAATTTAATTAATGCACTCTCAACCTCTCACATTAGACCTTGTTGGGGTTACTAGTTAAGCCGGGCGGGTCCGGGTAGATTTACACCACAACCTAGCCTCACCTCGGGTCTTAAGCGCGACATGACCAACTTCTCACATTGGATCCTATTGTTTGTAGCCACTAGTTAAGCCGGGCGGGTCCGGGTAGATTTATGCTACAAACTCAACCCAACCTCGAGTTGGCCACTTTCATGTTTGGTCTAGTGTTATATTACACTTACAACCCATACGTGTCTAATTTCAAGTCCCAAGTTTACCCCACGTGTCATGCCCCCATTTTGGTTCAACTTACATGTCGTGTTCACATGTAACCTCAAGTCAAGTTTTCATGTCATATTCAAGTCAAGATTTCGCGTCATGTTCATGTTTATCTAACTACCCCAAAATCGTGTTTTCCAATGCAAGCAAACGCGAGTCAACATAGTAAGGATACTATGTCACATATTGGCCTCAAAACATGCATGATGCCAAAGAGGGATTGGCTTCCACATGCATAGCATCATAACGGGATTGGCCATGAACATGCATAGTGTCATAAGGTAATTTGGCCATAAACATGTATACTATCACAAGGGAATTTGGCCACAAACATGCATAGTATCACAAAGGGATTTGGCCACAAACATGCATGATACATAAGGGGGTTTGTGTTCATATACATGCATAAGCCCCAAAGTCAAGTCTTTGCCCATGTTTCACAAGTCAAATGGTTCCAAAAGGTTCATGCTAACATTCCATAGATAAAGATCCAAACTTGCAAGATAAACTAGGCTAAACATAACATGAGTGACATGATTAAGTTGCTAAAACTTAGCCCTAGGTCATGGATCATAGAAAAGGGGCAAAGTTAAGTTCACATACATGCATACTTATGTTTTATCTCATTTTATCCCATGTCATCATTAAAACTACCGTTTTGATCCAAAAGTAGCTAGAACTTACATAGCGTGGCAAGAGGACTAGGAGCATGAATCATTTTGACAAAGAAAGGTGGCTCCTTTGATGAAGAACCGTCATGAAACCCGCATAGCAACGTTGATTTGGCCTTGATTTGGTGTAGCAAGCTTGCACCTTTTGATTTGAACCCGATTTGAATGCATAGGCTCTAGGAATTGGAGATGGAGGCCATGATCAAGATTGATTTTGGCAGCACTTAGTTGCTAGGTTTGATTTTTACGGATTTAGGTTAGGTTTAGGGTGTTTTTAAAGAGATTAGGGTAGTCTTAGGCCCTTAGATTAACCCTAAATCGGATCTGAGCCATCAAACCCCGTCAGAAGCTTCCAGAACAAGACCAGAGACCAGTGCAGGTGCACCAAGCCAAGATGGCTCGGCCATCATAAATCGACCCCTAAGTCGACAGGGCTGTCGACTTGGGTCAAGCATGTCGACTCCCAAGTCAACAGGGCTGTCGACTTGGGGTGCCTGGCGGGAATTTTTCCCGCCTAACTTTCCTGCCCTAATTTTCGAAATTTGAACTCGTTTTTGAACTTGAATTTTCTGAAAACTTCATCGGACCATAACTTGGTCATACGGACTCCGATTCTCGAGAACTCAGACTCTACTTCGCGTATTTTTCCGAGACGAATGCAATGGCATAGCCCGTTTTACTTGATTCAGAATTTAAAATTAAATTCTGCCTTGATTCTCGTCTTAATCATATTATCGAAATACGGGTTGTTACATTCTCCCCACCTTTTAGGATTTCGTCCCCGAAATCTCCAAGTTAGGAAGAACATATCCTACCATCCATCATCCATCTACTCAAAACATCATCCACAAGCGACCATTGTCCTTAGATGATTTCTAATGCTGTATGAACATATGCAAAACGTGTGTGTATATGCTCCTTAGCTAATGCTAATGATCAAGCCTGAATGATCTTTCTAATGCAAGATATGTCGAGTGCCATGAATCCAACATGTATGCAAATAGTCCTAGTCAGATAAGTACTATATGCGTGCATAAACATTCATTCATATGCACCATCCACATGACAACACATTCAATTTCATCCATAAAGAAGTATAAATGCTCGTGCATATGCAACATGAAACGTGATCGCGTCAATCTAGTATCTAACGTGTATTCGCGCATCCACGAGCGACCACTTGCAACCATTTGCAACCATATCAATCATAACATGTCTCAAATACATGTTTACATCCATAGCGTTCTTCCTAAGGTTCCTAAGATAAGATCGAGAAGATAACAAGACAAACTCCTTACGGGGTTTGTAACCGAACAGGACCGAGAGGATATCCACCAAGCGATAGCATGCAAGTAAGCTTTACAGGTGAACTAAGGACCAAAGATATACTCTTAAAAAGAGACGTGGTGCGTGCGTCCAAGCCGCATTTCCATGAGCTTAATTCCATTAGGCCTTGACCGCCTTTGACTTCATGATTTCGTAGCTCCTTGATTCCTATTTCCCAGGTGTGAGTGGAACTCATTTCACTGTCGCCTCTCATTTCACTTTCACTTATTCTTCCCCTAGTATACTCGGCTCAAACATGTCTGCGTACTCATGCAAGCTCTCCAAAATTCACTAGTGAATTCTGGATCTCGTTTTCCGATGCCAATCCATGTTGCCAAGAGTTCTTTCTAGGGTGATTCCCATAACTCATGCATAATCGAAACGAACCATCCGCCTTAGCGGCGAATTTTATTCGAACGGATTACCAAAAACTGCATCCCGGGATTCTAGGTAACTAACCATGACAGAACCCAAAAAGGTTACACGAGACTTCGAGGGTATCACCAAGATGAGTCGAGAGTCTAACTACCCTCCTTCCAACACCGAGAATGGCACCCCTTATTGGGTGACCACTTTATCCTTAGAATCCATCCGTAGTTGAGACATGTCATTCTCAAATCCAACAAGTCATGAAGGAATGGACCAACTCTCCAACCAGATTTTTGGGACAAAACTGGGATCCTCTACCATGCTAGTACTAAGGTGCAGAGACTCAACTATCGAAGCAGACTTAAATGATACGATGATCAAGACAAAGTCTGGACGGGATGATAGAAAAGAACGACTAAACCTTTACCAGAAACGGCACCATTTCTTTTAGGTACCCTAGAAATGGGAGCGTACTATTTCCCTCTCCGTTGATCTTGTCCTTGTCCTCCTTGATGGATTAAGCCATAACAACAGTTGTTTATCCTTAAGCTGGTATCCTTTACCCTTACTCTTATTATCCTTTCTTGTAACACGGCAATGGGTCTCTCGAGAACCACCTCCATCGTACGGGAAACACCTACGTGGCTAGACAAAGATTAGTCACAGTTAGAACTACTGTGACCACGGATGGAGGAAAGAAAGGAAACGAGATTCAATCAAGGAATCAAAGGATGGTGCTAATGGCTTTTGGGGGAATAGCCTTTAAAAACTTTTCTTGAAAAATGCTTCTTTGCAAACGGTTTTTCAAATAGTTTTCAGAAGGTTTTAAAAACTTTTTCCCAGCCTGGTAACCTTCTGCTCTGATACCAAATGTAACACCCCACCTCCGCTAGGGTCACTCACAAGGGAATGCACTAGCTTTAGAGGAGTATTATTGGTAAACATGCACAGAAATATTACAAGACAGAACATATAAAATAGCGGAAGTAAAATCAAACTTTCATAACATGAATAAATAAGGTCTAAAGCCTTTTACATCAGAGTACATCAAAACCTGTCTTGCAATAGTAAAGAAGCATAAAGACATTTTCATAAATTATTCCCCAAAATAAAACAGTAAAGTAGCCATAGCCAAGAAAAGTCCAAGCCATCCATGATGACCTTCAAGCAGAAGAAGTCCGAACTAAACAACCGTATTTCCTCCCTGTAACCTGGGGGGAAATGGAAGACAAAGAGGCGAAAGAAAACGGGGTCAGTCATAAAGACTGGTAAGTCCTACCTACTTCCAGTATAAAAACAGGTAAAGGTAACATGACATGCATAAACTGAAAGTAAACATAAGGATGACTACAAGATGGATAAACTAAACCAGGGTAACAGGCTGAACTACTGTAGCAAGGTAAACTAAGATATCATGATAAACTACGGTGTCATGATAAATCAAGGTATCACATCGTCAGGTTTCTATTAAGTATATTATCCCAAGGTATCTACCCTGTCTAACATCCCAAGGTATCTATTATGTATATTACTCCTGGTTCTAACATGTATATTTGCTCTGCACCTCTCGTACTAGTATCCCAACCCGCGTCATGTGTTAACTATGAATGTCCCTTGCCCACTGTCATGTAATGGTCCGTGTCGACCTAATATATAGCATATGTAGGTTTTCCCAACTCGTATGTTTCTTTCCATGTATACGTTCAGTCCTTTGCCATGTAAACGTTTTATCCTTGAAGTTGCTTTGGACTGCAACCCTTGATCTAGTTATGTTTCCTTACCATGAACTATCGCGCGTTCACTTAGGATTTATGCCACCTAGGCCCACTAGGGATTATGCTACCTAATGAACGTTTCTGTGTCTCGGTTTGGGTCTTGGCCACCTAGGACCACTAGGAATTATGCCACCCGTCAACCGCGCCCTACATCCCACGTATGTATCGTGAATCGTTTTCCATGTCTAGACGCACATGTTCCTCAATGTGCCATCCGAGTTCCGTGCCAGGGCAAACCAAGAAATACGGAACTCGGTCGGGAGCTTTAAGTCGTCTGCTGATGCAGATATCAAGGTCTGTTTTTGTACCCGTGGCTATGGTCCCACGTGACCCCTCCCTCAACTACTGAAAGGCATCCAAGAAAAATCATGTATGAGAACCACATCCCGGCCCCACTATAGCCCACTTTCCTACGGGCCAACCTCACCCATGACTCGATAGCAAGAACATGGTCTGTTGGGGGTTCTCTGCCTTTCCGTTCGTACACGCTTGACTAAAGATGGTAGGTAGTCGACGACGTGCTATCCAGGGCAAAAACCAAGTATCGCCGACTCCACGCTAATCCACCCCAGTCTTTAGGTTGCTCGCACAGCAACCAAGGCATACTCTTGGTTCTTCTACCGCAGACCTTAACCTCTTGTGAGCCCAGGCGGATCATCTGCAACCTCACAGAGGGATACCAAGATTATCCTCACGTCCCCTGAAGCTTCCGCTTCGTTACCCAGTTCGTTGGAGCCTTTATCTAAGTCAGATATTGCTCCACCTCGTATTCTAAGCGATGACCTACCGTATCAGGTTACTCATCTATTTATGAACTGGTCCTATGTCCTTGGCTAAGAATTATTACTTAGTTCTCCTTAACTAAGGTTTACCACTTAGCCTCTTTTCCTGTTATCCTTGATTAACCACGATTTTCTATCTAGTTCCTCTACTAGGGTTTGTCTATTGGGTTAAGTGTTATCATTCAAGTCCATGACTTAACCCACCCACGAATCACGTCAAGATTGGCTAAGTATTTAAGTTCAAGACTTAGTCCTACAAGTTGGTTAAGTGTACCCAGAGGCTCATGACTTAACCCTATCGAGTCAAATTGATCAAGTACTAGTTTACCTTAATCCTGTCGGATTATCTTGTTAGATTGATTAAGCATAGATTGCCTTAATCCCATCAAATTATCGAGTCGGATTGGTTAAGTATAGGTTGGCTTAACCCCATCCTCTAATCGTACTACAATGGTTAAGTATATTCTAAAAAAAAGGTCTGGTGACTTAACCTTATCAGGTCCGCGTATTAGATTGGTTAAGTGTGGGTCACTTAACCTCATCAAATCATCATGTATAATTGGTTAAGTATAAGTTGCTTAACCCCATTAGATTATCACGTTAATTTGGTTAAGTATTGGTTACTTAACCTCATTGAATTACCAAGTTTAAATTGGTTAAGTGTTTAACTTAACCCCATCGAATTACCGTGTTTAGATTAGTTAAGTGTGGATTACTTAACCACATCTAATTTCCGTGGTTAGATTAGTTAAGTGTCAATTACTTAACCCCATCTAATTACCATGTTTAGATTAGTTAAGTCTTAATTACTTAACCCCATCTAATTACCAAGTCGGATTAGTTAAGTGTAAATTACTTAACCCCATCCCCTAATCATCTTGTATGGTTAAGTGTCATTAAGAAATCAAGCCCGGTCCCACTTAACCTACCCATTCGTGTCATGTCGGTTAAGTGTCATTAGTCAAATTTACTTAACCTTATCATGTGGCATTAATTTAATTAATGCACTCTCAACCTCTCACATTAGACCTTGTTGTGGTTACTAGTTAAGCCGGGCGGGTCCGGGTAGATTTACCCCACAACCTAGTCTCACATCGGGTCTTAAGCGCGACATGACCAACTTCTCACATTGGATCCTATTGTTTGTAGCCACTAGTTAAGTCGGGCGGGTCCGGGTAGATTTATGCTACAAACTCAACCCAACCTCGAGTTGGCCACTTTCATGTTTGGTCTAGTGTTATATTACACTTACAACCCATACGTGTCTAATTTCAAGTCCCAAGTTTACCCCACGTGTCATGCCCCCATTTTGGTTCAACTTACATGTCGTGTTCACATGTAACCTCAAGTCAAGATTTCATGTCATATTCAAGTCAAGATTTCGCGTCATGTTCATGTTTATCTAACTACCCCAAAATCGTGTTTTCCAACGCAAGCAAACGCGAGTCAACATAGTAAGGATACTATGTCACATATTGGCCTCAAAACATGCATGATGCCAAAGAGGGATTGGCTTCCACATGCACAGCATAATAAAGGGATTGGCCATGAACATGCATAGTGTCATAAGGTAATTTGGCCACAAACATGTATACTATCACAAGGGAATTTGGCCACAAACGTGCATAGTATCACAAAGGGATTTGGCCACAAACATGCATGATACATAAGGGGGTTTGTGTTCATATACATGCATAAGCCCCAAAGTCAAGTCTTTGCCCATGTTTCACAAGTCAAATGGTTCCCAAAGGTTCATGCTAACATTCCATAGATAAAGATCCAAACTTGCAAGATAAACTAGGCTAAACATAACATGAGTGACATGATTAAGTTGCTAAAACTTAGCCCTAGGTCATGGATCATAGAAAAGGGGCAAAGTTAAGTTCACATACATGCATACTTATGTTTTATCTCATTTTATCCCATGTCATCATTAAAACTACCGTTTTGATCCAAAAGTAGCTAGAACTTACATAGCGTGGCAAGAGGACTAGGAGCATGAATCATTTTGACGAAGAAAGGTGGCTCCTTTGATGAAGAACCGTCATGAAACCCGCATAGCAACGTTGATTTGGCCTTGATTTGGTGTAGCAAGCTTGCACCTTTTGATTTGAACCCGATTTGAATGCATAGGCTCTAGGAATTGGAGATGGAGGCCATGATCAAGATTGATTTTGGCAGCACTTAGTTGCTAGGTTTGATTTTTAGGGATTTAGGTTAGGTTTAGGGTGTTTTTATAGAGATTAGGGTAGTCTTAGGCCCTTAGATTAACCCTAAATCGGATCTGAGCTATCAAACCCCGTCAGAAGCTTCCAGAACAAGACCAGAGACTAGTGCAGGTGCACCAAGCCAAGATGGCTCGGCCATCATAAATCGACCCCCAAGTCGACAGGGCTGTCGACTTGGGTCAAGCATGTCGACTCCCAAGTCGACAGGGCTGTCGACTTGGGGTGCCTGGCAGGAATTTTTCCCGCCTAACTTTCCAGCCCTAATTTTCGAAATTTGAACTCGTTTTTGAACTTGAATTTTCTGAAAACTTCGTCGGACCATAACTTGGTCATACGGACTCCGATTCTCGAAAACTCAGACTCTATTTCGCGTATTTTTCCGAGACGAATGCAATGGCATAGCCCGTTTTACTTGATTCAGAATTTAAAATTAAATTCTGCCTTGATTCTCGTCTTAATCATATTATCGAAATACGGGTTGTTACAGTATTAGAAATAATGATATATAATATATCTTTCAAATTTCCACAACCATATCTGTATAATCACGAAATCCAACATCGAAATATTCCAAAGATAATTTCGATTCAAATCCATTGCAACTCACGTATATTGGAAATTCTGATTATTTTTAAAACCACTTCAAATTCAATTTATTTATTTCAAAAATAAATTGATTTTTATACTAGTTCGAAACTAGTTCATTTCGATAAAAATCTATTTTTATCTTTAAAAATATGGAATTTTCCTCCCAGTTCTTTCCAATTCACATATTATGATTTTACATAAATTATTAATATTTTTAATAATTTTATCAAGGCCCGTACAGTCGATTTTCATCAACGGCCATCAAATTGCACTTACAATGACCTTTTCCACATTTGATTTGGACGTAACTCCAAATCCAACCATTAGATTTCAAATTCCTAATATTCATTGGAAATCTCTTTTCGATACGAACCAAACGGTCCCGGTTTCAGGATAATCCGACGGTCGGATCTCCCGTAATGTCCGTTCGAAGTCAATGGTCGAAATTCACGAACTGCCGCAGCGCGGCGCGTTCTATTCAGGCCATTTAATATATATATTATACATATATCATCGATTTCAATTCAAAACGTATTTATAATTCATTTTAAATTCGTTTTCAAAATGACTTCAACTTCATATTCAATTTCAAATCAAAATTGAATATTCCACATCATCGATATATATATATATATATATTCAAAATGTTATATTTTTAAATCACTTCCTTTTCGATATTTGAATAAAATCGATATAAATATCGTTCGCGTCAAAATGGCGCAAATCTAATGAACACGGCTTTATATATTTCAATCCCTTCGTTATTCTATTCAACAAATGAATATTTATTCTATTCAACACATGAATCTATATTTCTTTCAACACTTGACTAATCTCAACAAATGAGTACTGTCAATACGTGACTATTTTTGTTATGTAATATATTTTATAAAATTTTGATAAAGATGTTAATTTTTATTGTTAAAATATTTCGTTCAACACATGAATCTATATATATTTTTTTAACACATGACTAGTCTCAACACATGAGTACTGCCAACACATGAATCTTATTTTATAATATTCTTTATTTTCTCAATTGGAATGAGGTCCAATCAATTACCATATAATGTTAATTATATGGATTCCATACAACACATGTATATAATAGCAACGATAAATAATCAACCATCATCCAAAGTGCGCAACACAACTGTCTGTCAACCTATCGATCGACACACAACTAATTATTGGGACTAGTGTACATCAAATATCATCCCAATACCCGTGTGGGGTTTTACATCAACAAACACTGAATATTATTTGTGTAGTTGGGCGATGTGTAAAATTTATTGTCCCAATCAATATCTTTCAAATAGGTGTTCATAAACAAACCGTCCGGTTTGTAAATGAATATTTATTTATTCACATTCACGTTAAAAATTATATTTTAACGATAAAATATTTTTAACTATATAAATATTTTATTTTATTTCACATCACATAATCAGTTCAATCAAATTTATCAACCAAACAATTAAATCAATCACCAAACAATTAACTAAACAAACAAGCCGTCCATGGTCTGTGGACGACAGGTGTCGGGTGCTACTAAACACCATCTACATCCTAGTATATAACTTTAACTAGAAAAGAAGATTTAAAGTGAGAAGTTCTCACAGAGGGTTCCACTAAACCATGCTTTGCTTTTGAACTGTTGAATCATCTGAATCTGTTTGCAATTCCAATGCAGTTCTTTTCACGCTGTTTAAATAAAAATTATATTTTTATTACTTCATTTCAATAAATAAAAATCATATTTTTATTTCTACTTCATATATATAAAGATCGAATTTTACTTCGCTACTCATATAAAAATCGAATTTTTATATCCTTTACCTTATAAAAATTATATTTTTATAATCCCTACTATATAAAAATCATATTTTTATTGTCTCTACTTTATAACAATTATATTTTTATATAATTAAAAATTCAAACTCGCTTGTTCTAAAAATTAAAACCTTTTGACATATAAAAATTATTTCTTTTTCGATTTAAAAATCTTATCTTTTCATAAATAGAAATCGTATCTTTATAATATAAAAGATCTAATCTTCCTACTTCATTCACATAATAGAAAATTTTGAACTTTTTGTTCTTCATTCACATATATAAAATTCGAATTTTTATTGCTCCTACATAATAAAATTTTCATTTTTATCACTCCTAAAATCTCCTTTTTCTTATAAAAAAATTTCATTTTTATCACATCATATAAAAACTGATTTTCAAATTAAAATTAAAATTAAAACCAAGAAAAATAAAAACTTACAGTTCGCAAAAGGGAGAGGGTGAGCTGTAGCTCACGGATTGGAGCGGTGGTGGCTGTCTGGTGCGTGTCAGTCGGAAGAGGGGGGGATAGCGGTCTACTGACGTCGGTAGGGTGGTGGGGCGTCGCACTGGTCGGAGGTCAGCACAGAGGGGTAGTGGCGGTCGGCAAGGGGTAGTGGCGGTGGGTTTGGGGCCAGAGTGGCGGGCTAGGGCACGGAAAAAAGGGTGGAAATGGAGAGGGAGGAGGAGAGAAAGGGGAAGGAGGGGAGGCCGAGGCGAGGGTGGGGGTCTCACGCGCGGCGGCGCGGCGGCGCGGTGGTCCATCGTGGGGGGCAACGATCGTCGCTCCCTCCCTTTTTTTTTGTTTTCTATAATGAACAAAGAGAGAATTGGGGGAGGGGCCTGATCGTGGGTATAGGAGGAGAGAGGGGTATTTTTATTTTTAATTTATTTAGTTATTTAATTTCAAAAAGTTGACTTTTTCATTTGACCTCTAAACGAGGCCCACCGCCAGTCGTCCATAGCTAATTACCCCCATTCCAAACACAATGGGATATGTATTGCAAGCTGATTCGATCGTTTCGATCAGTTTTCGTCAAAATCAACATATAACTATATATATTGAATTTGAACGCGCATTTCAATTTACCGGGCCACATACTAACTCGAAAAATTCCCAAAAAAATATTTTCTAGCTTCGTATTGACGATACGGTCCTAACAAAACTAATTTCGACGAATTATAAGGTCGATTGAAAAATGACCATTTTCCAGTCGATTAAAATCAACTAAAACTAGTCAAACGCGTTTTCCTTCGCCACGCTCACATATTGAATCGAAAAATTATGAAAATTGGAATCTCGCAATAACTTGACATCACGGATCCAACAAAAGTGGTTTCGTCAAAATCCGAGGTCGTTTGCAAAATTTCCATTCTTAAGGGCCAAAATTCCATAGCGACTATTCTGAATTTTCAATTGGTCATAACTTTTGATTCCCGCTATGAAATTTTGATTTTTCGGATTCGTTGGAAAGATATTCCCAATTAGATTCTAATATTTTTGGTCTCGCTAAATTCCGGTTTATTTTGAATCCTGTACATTCATTTGAAGTTTGAAATCAAATTATCGAACTACCGTGCCATTTTCAATTCCTTTTATAATTTAAAATAAATATTTATATTCTAAGGACGATCTATATAAATATATACGCTCAAATTCTATTCAAAATAAATTTTCTCGTCATTATTATTTAAAATAATTCATTTTAAATATACAAAATTCATTATAATTGCTAAAATAAAAAATTTAAGTTGGCTCGCATTTCCAGGTTGTTACACGATTCCTTCTCTTTGAGTGTACCCTTTAGCAACGAGTCTTACATTATATCTTTCGATGCTGCCTAGTGAGTCTCGTTTTGTCTTAAAAACCCACTTGCATCCAATGATTTTTACACCATCAGGCAACTCAACAAGATTCCAAACTCGATTAGAAGCCATTGAATTCATCTCTTATTTCATAGCATTCATCCATAAGTTTGAATGTGTACAACTTATGGCTTGTGAAAATGACAAAGGATCATTATCGACTCCAATATTATAATCCGATTCTTGTAGATACACTTCATAATCATCAGGAACAGCTGATCGCCTTTCACGAGTAGATCTTCTTAATGGGACTTGTTCATTCTCATTATGAACCAAATCTTGTTCATTCTCATTATGAACCAAATCCTCATTTACAACATGATCTATCGGATTTTGATCAATAATTTGTGGAATTTCTATATTTGGTTGTCTAACACTCGGCTTAACTTGAGGAGCGTGAAAGACAATCAATCTATCATTTGAATCAGAGGGTAAAACCTCATAGTTGTCTTTTTCAGGAATAATATTCTGAAATTGATCACTCCCACTGATCAAATCATTCTCAAGAAATTTAGCATTTCTTGATTCCACAATCCTGGTATTATTGGACGAACAATAGAATCTATAACCCTTTGACTTTTCGGCATATCCAATGAAATACCCACTAATAGTCCTGGGGTCAAGTTTCTTCTCTTGTGGATTATAGATTCTCACTTCAGACGGACATCCCCAAATGCGTATATGTCGCAAACTCGGTTTTCAACCTTTGAATAGCTCAAAGGGCGTCTTAGAGACAGCCTTGGATGGAACCTGGTTTAATATATATGCTGCCGTCTTTAGATCATCAGTCCACAAAAATGATGGAAGTTTAACATTACTTCTCATGCTACGCACCATATCAATTAATGTCCGATTTCTTCTTTCAGCTACACCATTCTGGTCTGGAGAACCAGGCATAGTGTATTGGGGAACAATCCCATGCTCTTGAAGAAATTTAGCAAATGGACCAGGCGCTTGTCCGTTCTCAGTGTATCTACCATAATACTCTCCACCTCGATCTGATCTCACGATCTTAATGTGCTTACCACATTGATTCTGTACTTCAGTATTAAACAATTTAAAGGCATTTAAAGCTTCGTCTTTGGAACGAAGTAAGTAGAGATACATATATCGCGAATAATCGTCTATGAAGGTGTTAAAGTATTTTGGATCATCAGCATTCATGTCCGGGCAACAAATGTCCGTATGTATGATTTCTAGTAAGTCAGAACTCCTCTTGGCACCAATTTTGTGTTTAATACTTTGCTTTCCTTTAATGCAACTAACACAAGTGTCGAAATCAGTAAAGTCTAGAGTACCAAGTACACCTTCCTTTACTAACCTCTTAATTCTGTCAATGGAGATGTGTCCTAATCTCCGATGCCACAACATAGAAGAATCCTCATTCATAATACATCTTTTTAAACCAACATTAACATGCATAGAATTATGAGTGGTATCATTTTGCAAGTCAAGATGAAATAAATTATCAGACAATGTACCATAGCCAATAACTTCAGAATTTTTGATAATACTAAAACCAGAGTCTGAAAAGTTAAAGGAAAATCCAAAAGGTAAAAGTCTAGATACAGAAATCAAATTCCTTGCAAAATTAGGAACATAGAATGTTTTTTCTAAACATAAAGTAAAACCACTACTTAAAACCAAACTGCATGTCCCAACGGTTTCCACACGTGAAGCTATCTTGTTGCCTGAATAGATAAGTCTTTCACTGTGCACTGGTTTCCTTAGGTTTGTCATACCCTGCAAGGTATTCGAAACATGGATTGTAGTCCCAGTATCAATCCACCATGTATCATGATTAACATTAAACATATTAGATTCATAACAAACAAATGCTGGAAGATTACCTTTCTTCTCAAGCCAAGCTTTAAACTTAATGCAGTCCTTCTTAATGTGTCCCTTCTTTTTACAGAAGTAACACTTTGACTCCTTCTTCATGACTTGATTCGCTTGAATCTTTCCTTTTTCCTTTTCCTTATTGTGATCCTTTTTCTTCTTTGAATAAGAAGTCGTAGCAAGGTTCCCCTTTTCGCCCTCTTCCATCAACAATCTACCCTCCTCTTGAGCACACATGGTCATAAGCTCATTAATTGACCATTTGTCCTTATGTGTGTTGTAAGAGATCTTAAATGGGGCATACTGTTGAGGTAGAGTGCACAGAATGTAATGGACCAAGGAAGATTCAAACATGGTAACTTCTAAAGCCTTTAGTTGAGCCGCTATATCCCTCATGCGCATGATATAATCACGCAATCCTTTAACCTCAGTGTGCCTCATGGATGAGAACTTCATAATCAAGGTGCTGGCGAGAGCCTTATCAGAGGATGCAAACTGTTCATCGATGGCTTCAAGAAGATCCTTGATTTTAACATGCTGATCGACTGAACCCCTAATACTAGCACAAATCTTGGTCTTTATGAACATAACTGAAAGTCAATTAGATCGCTCCCACTTTTCATAAAGATCAATAGCTTCAGGAGTACTATCCTCTGTTATGCTAGGTGGTTCGTCTTTTCGAATAGCATAGTCAATATCCATCCATCCTAAATGCGGTAACACTCTCTCCTTCCATACCTTGTAGTTATCACCTCTTAATTCAGGAATGTCACATTTAACATCAGAAATATTTCCAGGTAAAATTACTGCAAATAGAAAATATATGCTTATTAACAAAGTAAACCGAGACAATAATTTTATCACAATTTACCAATGTAAACTATGTACATATGAATCCAGTGACATAAAACTTGCCTGTGGGCTAAAGTCTACTCAAATCAGATTCATAAATTTAATCTTATAGTGAAATTATCAAATCATTATTTCTTAACTCCTGTGGGTAGATTAAGAAACATAATATGATACATCACCCTAATTAATCATGCAAAACAATAAAATTTCCTGTGGGCAAATCGTATTATATTACATATGATTAATTACAATCAATGTCTAGTATCCACATGTGATTTCAGTTTATCAAATTTTTAAATAATTAGAGATGCTGTGGCTACTCCCTAACTAATAAAATTTGCTCAATCACTTGACATTTCACATTGTTTTATACACATATACCTAGCTTACAATGTATAAAGGACATTTTTTTTAATAATCGTTACAAACAAAAAACTGTATGTAAACAAGAAAAGAAGTTCAAGTCTACGGGTCATGTTATGGTATGTAAGCCTATGTATATTGGTTGTACATAAAACAATATAGTATGTGTACAAGCATAAAACAACGTTCTTGCTTGCTATGCTACAGTCCAAAATATGCTACTGTGCAATACACATATGCTTTAATAGGAAAAAGTATGCAGTGCTTTAGTCCAAAAAAGAGCTAAGTGGCACCATATTTTATTATTATCAAAGGCAGTAAACAAATTTGGACTGGAGAACTCTCGCAGCCACTTTACCAGATATTAAACCCATGCCATCCCTATACCAATTAAAGAAATAAATAAATGGAGCAACAAATTTCTCTCTTCGCAGTGAACAAGTCTTCCAGATATTTCTCCTCACAAAACTCTATTTCAAACGAGATTTATTTCATGTCAAATCTGACACAACATAAAGCATCTGAAGACTTGTTCATGCATGAAGATAAATCGATTAAAAAAAGGAATCGGCAAGGGGATTTCAACAATTCGATGGCAATCTAACTATATAGCAAGGTGGAGGCGATTAAATGGCACTGATACCAAATGTTAGAATCGCTAACTACTGCATAAAACAAAGGCGGAAGCAAATAATGGAATTAAAGAGTACCTCCAGCCATTGCTAAGCGAAATCAGATGAGTTTGTATGCTCTTCTTCCTCCAATTTCAATTATTTATCTCTGATTTTGTTTCCAAACCCTTCTTCTCAATGTTAGATGGTGTTTTTTGATTTTGAGAGCAGGTTTTAGTGAATCGTTAATCAGAAAAATGAATCACGTTTTGTTATACCGCTTTTGCCATCATTGAGCGGTTACAACGTGAAAACAAAAAACTTAGTGGGCGGTTAAGAAAAATATGGGTTATTACCAAATAATGGGTTACGGCCAAAACAAATGGGCCATAAAATCCGACATATTACTCTTGAAAACATGGAAAGTGGATAGAGCTGACAAAATGGGGTGCAACGAAACTTCTTCTGTGTTTTACCATTATCATCCTTGACACCACTCTGTACCCATATCCAGGCAGATGCACCAATATCCACAATGTTTAAATCCTTTCATTTTGAATATGTATA
The DNA here is from genome assembly GCA_030737875.1 of Allium sativum. NCBI lineage: Eukaryota > Viridiplantae > Streptophyta > Magnoliopsida > Asparagales > Amaryllidaceae > Allium > Allium sativum. The sequence continues at coordinate 431,915,713 of CM060918.1, read as the reverse complement.
CAACACGTCAGGTCCATGAACCCATTTACAAGTTAATCTTCCTCCTGTTCGTGGATGGCAAATGTGATGTTAAACATGCTACATGATTTCGCATCTACAAATTAATCTTCCTGAATTTGCGCAAGAACCCTCTATTTCATTTTATTTTTTTATTTTTCCTTGCTACCTCCCCTTTATTTCGTATTGCAGTTTCCTCTTTCAAATACGTGTTCATTGTTCTTAGAGCTGATGATAATGGTGAAGGTGTATATCATTATACCCTTTATTTTTTTGCTTTAATTTCTTTTTTATTATGAGAACGTGACCTCTAAATGACAATGAAAGCTCATTGAATGCTGGATGTAAAATATTTATGGAAGAGATAAATTACAACTTCTGAGAGTTAATTCGACAAGCAACTATATTTACAAATGTAGAAATCTGTAACTTATGGACTCAATTTCAGTAATACCTAATAATATTGCCACTCACATTTAGTTATCATTACAAATCCTACATGCATGTTGAGTTATGGAATTATACAATTCAGCATTGAGCAACGTGTTGGGATCAAATTCTATAACTTCCTTATATTCAAGCTGTGGATTTCAAAGTTTAACAGAATGAATATTTTAACACAGTTAAACACATACAGTAATTTACAAAGGGTTTCTCATTAGTTTCATCCAACCTACAACGGAATATTTGATTCGGACGTGTTCTACTACATCAATTAACAATCATAAGGACATAAATATTAAATGTAAAATCAATAGGTAGTTTATAAGTCGGGGTTTACTCACTGGTATTTCCACTGTTCTTACCAGTTATTAAATTCTTAGCGTTTTTGTTTCAAGTGTTAACAGTGTAGGAACCAGATCTCAGACCAATATATGTATGTTATAGAGGATGCAATATGTACACAAGTAATACATATTAACACAAACAACTTGTATATATTTAATATCAGTCACAAATAAAGAGTAAACAGAGGATAAAAAGAGGGTTTACTCACTTTAAAGCTTTCCTCTCTGATTTAGAGTTGCTCCTGCCAAAACTTCTCTTGAACTTAACATTTTGCAGTCAATAGTTTGCTTGAATTTAACATTTTGGTGTGGAGAAATGGTATGGTTTCTAGTGTTATTTATAGGCAAGGCCTATAATTAAACAATTCTACCTTCATTGTTGCTTACATTTTAAGCTATAGCATTAGACTCTTTAGGTTAGACTTACCTTACCCCTTCCCTTTAGCTTCTATATGCTACAACTTGCTTATGCATGAAGAAATTAAAATTTACTTAGATATTTTTACCAATAATTTTGTCATATGATTCTCTTCTAGAAGCAAAATATATCCACCATACTTCATTTACTTGCTGCACATGGTTCATATTTTTTTCAAATCTTGTTTGCAATATAAAATAGCTTTAGTTGTAAGATATTTTGCTTAAGGATGATTTTTTATTTGCAAGTTGTATGGCCTCCTTATAGATTAATGTTTATGCCTATGTTTAGCTACACTATTTGATGTTAAATCTCATTAAGATATTTGACTTTGCTTCCTTCTTTTCATATGTTGTCACATGCACTCCCTGATATTTTCATGTGGCAATTTACCAAACAGTTTGTGAGCTTGCCCTTTTATGATGTTATGGCCGATTTTTACATGTTTACTTTTTACTGCCCTTACTTATTTTAAACCCCTTGCATTTTTAAAGTGATGAATTGCCTCTCTCTTGTCTGTTGCTATGAGTATTTGTGTTATCATTTACATGTGCACATTTAATGTTTTATTTGCCATATTTCCACTATGCATTCACGTTATGATTTATTGTTATGCCTTTAAGTTTTAGGTGCATACTCGTATTATGTTTTCAAACATAACTAATCATATTACTAGTGTATACATACACTCACATATATTTATTATCGTTCTAGTTTGTTAAGAAAATCTTAGATTACGATTTAATTACCTCATTAAATTATTATCAAAAGACTGGTAAAAACCGAGACATTAAAGTCCACCCCCCTTAAAAGAATTTCGCCCCCGAAATTAAAGAGTCATGCGTAGATCTTAGTTTTAACTAAAGTCAAATTAATACACATCCGTAACTATTTACTAGATGGATTCTTTGTTTAATTTCAATTTAGTTAACTATTTTCTGAAATACAAGATTCTGATTTTATTTCAAAATCACCTATATGGGTCTATATCCAACCAATAACTCAAGTTTGGTCCTTACTACCGGGAAATACCAATATTATCTACTGGATATTATTCTAACTTTAATTCAATGTTTTTGAGCTCATCCTGGGCTAACCCTATTTTATTTCCTCTTATTAAAACTTAAGATACCTTTCAATTCAATTTTAACTCTATTTGACTCATCCTGAGGTTGACCCTAATCCTTTGACTCCTTCCATTGTTTACCGTGGTTGTCCTACTTGCTCCTCGGCCTCGTCTTCCTTGAGAACTCATTTTCAACTTTCTAAGTATACGATTTGAATGTTAATAGTCAGTCGGAAGATGTCTTAGGGATAATCTTAAGTCAATAACTAAGGTTGATTGCTAAGGATGACCTATACTAAAATAGTTTTTAAGTAAAAGTACGCTCTCTCAACACTAATCCAAAGCCTGGGTTTTCGAAAAATCTAAGCTCTAATACTAATAGTAACGACGCGATTTTCGATGCCTCGAAAGTCGTGTCATTATTGAAAGAATTTAGAAGATGAGATAGCAAAGATAGAACTAATAGAATAGAAGAGTAAAGTAATATCAGAATCTCACAGCGGAATTTCAAAAATACATAATATGTTACAATACAGGGTCTCAAACATCATAGTACATCATTATAACACGATATCATAGTACAACAGCATAATTATACATCATGGCTGGAATAATACATATATCTAAACTACATACATAGGTATAGATATACTACTGGTCTTGACTTGAACTTCTTAAGTTCCTCTTGCCTACCTGTGAATACTTGCCTACTCATAACAAATACTATGAGTACCCAAGAGTTTAGGAAACACAGAAAATAAACTTTGGGTCAATCAGGGGACTAGTGTGAGTAAACATAGTTAAAAGATGTAAACAGGGGAGTAAGAAATAAGGTTTTCTGGATTCATTTGTTTTAGAAATCTTTAGACCAATCCATAACTAGTATATGGATAATGACCCACGTATTTTATATCAAACAATTGATATTACGATAGTTTTTATCAAATAAATAATCATTTAGTGAAACGCTGGCATCTCATGTTCACGTATATAGTATAAAAACAAAAGTCGTAGAGCGCTTATTGGAGAATGGATTCCAACAGAAAAGGTATGGGAGCACCTGCCGATCAGTGTACTCTGGAGAGGATACACTGGGGGTTCAACAAGAACGTCTTGCAACCCGCTTACACATGACCGTCCACTCATTTAGCTTGAGTGTAACGAATATATTACCACCTCTACGGTTGGTACCAACATAACCGTTCCCGGGAGATACAGAATTGAAAAGAAGTAACAAATATGAATATTCTCTAGATGGTGATAATAAACCCCTACTTGGGTATGACCCAACTAGCCATGCTTCCTAGCCCAACTTTTGTTACTTACTGGTTGTGAGGTTTTTGAGGTCACGTTTATTCTTCTGACAGATTCATTACTTCAATTACTTTGAATGCCACATCGTCATATCCGTCAGAAACACTCATTCGATTACCCAAATATATTGCGGGCAATAAAGCTAAGAGAAACGAATTTCTCCGCCACCAATGTAATATACTTATGTAAATTAGATGTGTAGAATCTAACTGATATATGCTGTCAGACACTCGTCCATTCGAGTTTGTCCTGCGACTGAACAGACCGAAGGTTAAATAGTCCTTGCATATCTCCGTCTTCAATATTCCTGACACGTGGCGTATACTTCGAGTCGAAGTGGAATATTTATTCCGGACTCTTCGAAACGATGTACGTAATGTCTTTTTATAGTCAATGAATAGTTATCGGCTTAATCATGATTATTATTCAGTTTACACATTAATTATCATCACACAAACAGTATATGTTTATCTTGTTCATATCTGGATAGTAGTATTGTCCTTTAAAAATGAACAGTTAAAGTGTGTGCGTTGCACACGATACTCTATTCAGTTTTGCTCATTATTTAGAAATGGATAAATAAAGCACTTGCTTCGCACACGGTATTTTGCTTCGTTCATCGTCGATGTTTAAACGATATTCAATACTCCATTTCTTCTGGTAAGTTATTTGATTACTTCTAATTCATCATAAATAAATTAGTTTAATAATTTATTTAAATTATTTTCTTTAAATTCTAAAGTTTCAAACCCGTTGAACTTCTTCGGTCAACTTCTGTGCTCGATCTTCTTGCCATTTTCCTCTTTCCACTTGCCTATGTCAAATTAAATAAAAATTCTATTTTTATTTAACTATTTATTTATTCTTTAATTTTATTTAATTTTCTATTTGATTAAAATAAATTTTAATTAAAAACTTTGTTCGGAAACTCATTTTCAAACGTATTGACTAAAGTACCACTTTGCCAAAGTACCAGCTTCAAAACGACATGATTTCGCTTCAGATCCTAAGGCTGCGCATGCGTTTGCCAAAGTACCACCTGGTACTTTGCCAAATACCAAAGTGCCAGGCCTCCAGTCACCGTCTGTTCCTTCAAAATCTCCATGCCACGACCATGTGTTCCTATTTTACCAAAGTACCACTTGGTACTTAGCAAAGTGCCAAAATACCAAAGTACCACTTCTCCAGCCACCGTGCTTCCTTCAAAATTTCCTTGCCACGACCGTGTTTTTCTGTTTTACCAAAATACCACTTGGTACTTGGCAAAGTGCCAAAGTACCAACATGCCAAATCTTCCTGTGACCGTGCCAACCACCCTGATCACCACGAAATCGCCATGCTCTGGTTAAAGTACCAAAGTACCATCTGGTACTACCACTCCTTAAAGTACCACCTCCAACGCATGTTCGTTCACCCTAGTTTCTCGTTCACCATCCTTGCCCCATCACCTTTTCCTTCTCCCACCTATACACGTGCACGTGCATAATCGCCTCAGCCACCGTTGATCATCTTTGATCATCCAACCTATCACACAACAGTCACACACCAACCCTGTATACGATGACACTTCATTCTTGCGTTTAACATTTATTAAATCAAATAAGTGTTCGTTTAATTACTTTTTTTTAGTTGCTGTTACTACTACCCTATTCTCTCTATTCCTATTTTTACACTTCTGTGAACTTGTATGCAACATGTGTACTGTATACACATATACTATTATATCAGTCAAGCTAAAATCAAATGGTCACAAACCAAAACAGTGCGGGTTGGCAATACATTCTTTTGCCGGATAACCAAAAACCAAAGGAATGTAAACGTCGGTAGTCTTTAGAGTTTCGGAGATTGGTTTGGTCTCCTTGCTGTATTATCATATGTATGAAAATATATATACTTTATGGGAGCGAAACTATTTATTTATTTATTTATTTATTTTGAAAATGAATCCCACAGGCCCAAAAAGCCAGATCACGCAAGCAACAAAATGTTGTACGCCTCATTCCCTAAACACTAGTCTTCATTCTTTTAATCTCTTCCCTTTCCTTTTTCCTGTCAACTTGTTTCCTTTCAATATTTCTCATTTCGCAGGTTGCTTTCCAGACAACAATTCTCCATGTAAGCTGCTACCGGATCTCCTTCTCGTATCACCATCCTACTTTCTTCCCATTTTAAGCTTACAGTTTATGTTTCTTCCTTTTGCTGTGCCACTTCTATCCCTTTTTCCACAATATAACAACGTTGACCCATCTTGTGACGGAAGAAATCAACCCGTCATGCCATCGCTGGATCGACTACGGATCCTTTCCAGTTTCAACTAGAAGCATGCCCCATGAAAGAGATTCAGTTTGCTTTCTAATTTCTATTATTGAAAACATGGTGAGTACATTTATTACATGGTTATTACTCTTGAAAACATTGAAAGTGGACAGAGCTGACAAAATGGGGTGCAATGAAACTTCTACTGTGTTTTACCATTATCATCCTTGACACCACTCTGTACCCATATTAAGGCAGATGCACCAATATCCATAATGTTTAAATCCATTCATTTTGAATATGTATACAACACGTCAGGTCCATGAACCTATTTACAAGTTAATCTTCCTCCTGTTCGTGGATGGCAAATGTGATGTTAAACATGCTACTGGATTTCGCATCTACAAATTAATCTTCCTGAATTTGCGCAAGAACCCTCTATTTCATTTTATTTTCTTTTTCCTTGCTACCTCCCCTTTATTTCTTACTGCAGTTTCCTCTTTCAAATACGTGTTCATTGTTCTTAGAGCTAATGATAATGGTGAACGTGTATATCATTATACCCTTTATTTTTTATCCTTTAATTTCTTTTTATTATGAGAATGTGACCTCGAAATGACTATAAAAGCTCTTGAATGTTGGATGTAAAATATTTATGGAAGAGATAAATTACAACTTCTGAGAGGTAATTAGACAAGCAACTATATTTACAAATGTAGAAATTTGTAACTTATGGACTCAATTTCAGTAATAGCTAATAATTTTTCCACTCACATTTAGTTATCATTACAGACCCTACATGCATGTTGAGTTGTGGAATTATACAATTCAGCATTGAGAAACGTGTTGGGATCAAATTCTATAACTTCCTAATATTCAAGCTGTGGATTTTAAAGTTTAACAGAATGAATATTTTAACACAGTTAAACACATACAATAATTTACAAAGGGTTTCTCACTGATTTCATCCAACCTACAACGGAATATTTGATTCGGACGTGTTCTACTACATCCATAAACAATCATAAGGACATAAATATTAAATGTAAAATCAATAAGTAGTTTATAAGTGGGTGTTTACTCACTGGTATTTCCACTGTTCTTACCAGTTATTAAATTCTCAGTGTTTTTGTTTCAAGTGTTAACAGTTTAGGAACCAGATCTCAGACCAATATATGTATGTTATAGAGGATGCAATATGTACCCAAATAATACATATTAACACAAACAACTTGTATATATTTAAGCTCAGTCACAAATAAAGAGTAAACAGAGGATAAAAAGAGGGTTTACTCACTTTAAAGCTTTCCTCTCTGATTTAGAGTTGCTCCTGCCAAAACTTCTTCCTGAACTTAACATTTTGCAGTCAATAGTTTGCTTGAATTCAACATTTTGGTGTGGAGAAATGATATGGTTTCTAGTGTTATTTATAGGAAAGTCCTATCATTAAACAATTCCATTTTCGTTGTTGCTTACATTTTAAGCTATAGCATTAGACTCTTTAGGTTAGACTTACCTTACCCCTTTCCTTTAGCTTCTATATGCTACAACTTGCTTATGCATGAAGAAATTAATAATTTACTTAGATATTTTTACCATTCATTTTGTCATATGATTCTCTTCTAGAAGCAAAATATATCCACCATACTACATTTACTTGCTGCACATAGTTTATATTTTTTTTTTGGATCTTGTTTGCAATATAAAATAGCTTTAGTTGTAAGATATTTTGCTTAAGGATGATTTCTTTATTTGCAAGTTGTATGGCCTATAGAGTAATGGTTTATGCCTATGTTTAGCTACAATATTTGATGTTAAATCTCATTAAGATATTTGACTTTGCTTCCTTCTTTTCATATGTTGTCACATGCATTCCCTGATATTTTCGTGTGGCAATTTACCAAACAGTTTGTGAGCATGTCCTTTTATGATGTTATGGCCGATTTGCACATGTTTACTTTTTACTGCCCTTACTTATTTTAAACCCCTTGCATTTTTAAAGTGATGAATTGCCTCTCTCTCGTATGTTGTTATTTGTGTTATCATTTACATGTGCACATTTAAGGTTTTATTTGCCATATTTCCACTATGCATTCATGTTATGACTTATTGTTATGCCTTTATGTTTTAGTTGCATACTTGTATTATGTTTTCAAACATAACTAATCATATTACTAGTGTATACATACACTCACATATATTTATAATCGTTCTAGTTTGTTAAGAAAAACTTAGATTACGATTTAATTACCTCATTAAATCATTATCAAAAGACCGATAAAAACCGGGACATTACAGAAACCTACACCATCTTCTAATTTCCCTTCCAAATTCAATATTTAAAATTGTCGAGAATTAAAACATTAAAAGCAAATCTAGCATAGCTTGAATTTTTTTTAACCCTTTTTAGTTTGGCAGTTTTATTGATTATGGAATCTGTGCTGTGCAATAGCTGGCATAAGAAAGTCAAATGTAGTGCACATGAACAAATCCAATAAACATGTAAAATGAATAAATAATTATTCAATAAGTGAACAATTTGTATCAACTGGTTTACGAAAGCATTTCATATTTCATTATGGTAAGTGAGATTTGCATGTACGTAGCTTCTGTTTGTTGGATTGCAATTTACTTTTGATAACGATCTTTGCATAATAACCCACGTATCTCTTCCGTTTCAGCATAAATTTGAGAAAAATGTAGACTAAAACCGAATTTCTTTTGATGACTACCTTTAGTAGGACAAAATCACAAGTTAAGCTGATGATCATTATACATATTTGTTTCAGGAGTTGGCTCTCAGAAGAGCAAATGTGTTAGAGACCAGAGTTAAGCTGATGATCAAAGGTGGAATGTATGATGTTGGGGATGCCTTGATAAGGAAAAGCATATTTACTAGGCAACCCGGCCCTTTGCACAAGCCAGCAAAGCGACCGCTTAGGGCATCAATAATTTGGGGACACCAAAATCCATTCGATCAATTACAGAAACCACACAAAAAAAATCGTGATCCGCAGCAAATCACGGATTTGCTAGTGATGACGAGCCATGAACCGATTCAAGCTTCAGACGTGCGAACAGTCAACGATGATCATCGAGCAACGATTCTCCAACCAGCAAAGGCACCGCACAGTCCGCACTGCCACCTACAAAGCAATTTCAGCGAATCAGCCTCAGGTGAGCATTACTATTTTCGGTTTTTAATAGTTGGACTTTTTTTATTTTAAGCACTAAATTATAATTGTATATCGGTTTGTATATGGTTTAGCCATTTAGGAAATTGCCGATTAACCTTACAGTTATAGCAGCTATTTGTGTATGAATTTTGATTTCTGCAATTGCCAATTAGCCTGGCAGCATAGCAGAGTTGTTTGTATTTGATTTTGGCACAGCAGTTGTTTGAAGTCCATAGTCATTTATGCCAAGAGAAGAAATCTAACACCCACATGTTTGATCCTTTCTTCACTTGATGAAGATATTTGGGCACTTCATTTTCAGCTCTGTGTTTGGTGATATCTGGATTTGTTTGATCATTTTGCTGTCAATTTCAGTTCGCATTTGGTTCAGTATTTGGTTCTGTTTTAGCTTGTCTTATGTAGCTGCATTAATATTTTCTTGTCACTGGTATCATCTTTTTTCAGACGAAGTTGACACGGTTTTTCATAGCGATGCTGGTCTGTTGAAGCTAGCCTGAAGCCGTTTATCTTGTAGCCAATGAGTGCGTAAGAAATGTTAGTGGCTGCTGATGGCGAATGAGGTTTGGGGTAAATGTTCTCTATTTTCATGGTTATGTGCAGTCTTGTAAATATGAGTTTACGTACATGGTTACTAATTGTTTTGTATGGAAATATACTTCTAGTGAGGTTGAGTGAATAATATGTGAGTTTACGTTGTTTATATGAGTGTTGCTATTGAATAGTGAATGAGAGATTAGATTGTAGTGTTTATAACTGAGATGTTGTACATATTGTATTTTTCAAGTTGAGTAATAAAAAAATTCGCTTTGCCTTCCAACAAAAAAAAAAAAACCCATTAGTCTTGGCGGAAGGGTCTCATTTTGATTTTTTTTTCTTTAAGCACCAAAAGTCGTAGGACCGGCCTGTTACTAGGTAAGGTGACCAGGCTTCTTACAAATGTTCAGAGTTGAATTCGTGATGTTATCTTGATTTTGTTACAAGTTGGGAAAGTGTTTTTTTTTTTCTTTTTATTTTTTCTTTTTCTATTGCTTGTCGTTGTAGAACTAAAGAGCATCAAATATATTTTTTTTCCTTAAAAAAACGGAAAAAGAATATCAGCTTGCATTGAAACACGTTGTGAAAACTCAGAGGATGAATTGCGTTTGAACTTAATGAAATTAGTGAAGTACGTTAAGTGCTCAAGTTCCTATATTTAATTTATGACTTTGTTTTTAATATTGTTAAGGCTTATGGACTAGAAGTTGTGATTATTTGAAGGTACGAGGGATTGATTGTTAAATGCGGCGTACATTTGTATATGTGATTGTACATACCTGTATACTTTGTATAATATGTGTAATATATGTGTGTATGTATGTATGTCTCTGTTTGTGTACAAATACACACATTTCTATTACTAAGAGAGGGAGGAGGGGACTTTTCTCGTTTCCTGTCTCCTCGGTTGTCATGTCACATCGCCGATGACCAATAGCCTTTTCGCGCAGCCCTTTTCTTCCTTGGATGCAACCTATTTTTTGAAACGCAAAATTAGACATAATTGAGAAGATACAGAATCTGAATCGTTGGTTCTGTTTTTCATTGTATGAAGGGTAAAATCATGGTATAATCTGATGGTGGAAGATTTATTGTATCACTGTTTTTATTTAAGTTATATCTTTAAATAGACTTTCCCATTTACAATTGTGTTTAAATAGACTTTCCCATTTATAATTTCCAATTTTTGTAATGTCTAATGCATTATTGTAATACCAATAAATACAACATAATTTGCAATATCAATAAAGCACTTTGTGCTACAAAAATTAAAATAGAAAAATAGTGTTAAAGACAAAGTTACGAGATTTTTCAGCCATAAGGACAATCTGCTGAAATTTTATTCTAAAGGACAAAGCATCATATTTTAGGTATCAGTTTTATAGTGTGCATGGTATTAAAATTTGACTACCAGTTTTAAAGTATTAGTTTTACATTGTGTATGGTATCAGGATTTAACTATCAGTTTTACGGTGTGTATGGTATCGGTTTTACAGTGTATTATATTTGGGAATTAATTTTTGATGGGTTGTCCTTGAGCTTAAAAAAAATTATGAAATTTGTCCTTCACAATAAAATCTCCAAATTAAAACATCAAGTTAACGTTGTTAACAATGCTATTTTTACAATATTTATAGTTTGTTATCTTTTTTTTTTTTTTTTTAACAATACAATATAACAGTGATAAACATGCTTATGACAATGTTTATAATACATTGTTAAATTGTGAACATTATCAATATCGACTAAAAGTTATTAAATATATTGTGGTTAACAATGTAAAATAAGCGTTGTCCTAAATATGAATCATTTTAACATTATTTTGACGTTGTAAAATGAAAAATAAATCGAATCTACAACAGTATTCTATTGATGTTAAACTTTCAATCTGTAATGTTTGATAAATATTGTTGAAACCTATAAATTTACAATATTAAAGAAACGTTGTTAATTTACGTGTTTCAACTACATGAAAAATATGTTATGGACAAAACAAATACAATATAATGTAAAAAAATCATCGTTAAAAATCACCTTTTATAACAGTTTAAATAAATATTGTAAATTTTTTTTTACAACTTTTGTACATGGAATGTCATTGAAAATAATGTATTACTACGTTTTTATTAACAAACGTTGTGACAGATCTTCGTTTTTCACAACACTTCGGCGATGTGTTGCAGAATCAATGTTGTAAAATATTATTTTTGTTGTTGTGTTTATTCACAAAAAAGCCCGTTAATTCTCACCAACTCCAAATTCAACCGAACTAATGTTGTCCCTAGCCAAATACCCCCATCCCGGACATAATGGACTAGGTCCCGTCAGCCCGTTTGATCGTCTCAGCCCACTTTTCTTTAATTTAAAATATAAATCATTTAATTATTTAATTTGATCGTACATTTTAATTTACCGGGGCCACATACTGACTCTAAAAATTACAGAAAAATTATTTCTAGCTTTGTTTTGATGATACTGTCCTAACAAAATTAATTTCGTCGAATTTGGAGACCGTTTGAAAAATGGCCATTTTCTAGTCGATTAAATTTGACTGAAATTGACAAAACACATTTTCTTTTGCCATGCTCACATATTAATTCTAAAAATTATGAAAATTTGAATCTAACAACAATTTGACATTCCGGTTCCAACATAAGTGGTTTCATCGAAAACGGAGGTCGTTTGCAAAATGGCTATTTTTAAGGGCTATATATTATATTAAAAATATCTATAAATTCTACAGCAACTTTTCTGAATTTTAAACTGGACATAACTTTCAATTTATAAAGTGAAATTTCAGTTTCTTATATTCGTTAGAAAGATATAATTAAACAGATTCAAATATTTCTGGTTTAGTCCAATTCTGATTTATGTTGAATTCTGTATATTAAATTGAAATTATAAATCGAATTTTCAAACTGCCGCACTTTTAAACTCCTTTTATAATTAAATTAAATTTATTCGTTTTAACTTCGATTAAAATAAATTTTTCATCGATTTTATTTAAAACAAATTATTTTAAATATTCAAAATTTACTAAAATTACAAAAATAAAAATTTTAAATTGCTGCTAAAATTCCGGGTTGTTACATAGAACGTCTTGATTGTTGTTGCCTTCGGATTGACATGCTAATCGTGATCAATGTAAATAATCCATACGGCATGCTGACGAACGAGCTTCCCAGATAACGGCTTGTTATTCATGCCGTACTAAGGACTTGTGGTAAACGTTATGAACTCAACGTCATGAAATATGTTGATTCCGCTCTCCGCATAGCTCTCCTGTTGCCACGTCTTTTCTAAGAACTGCACCTAGCACATATTTACTATTTCTGTTCTTTTATAAGCTTGTGCACTATGAGTTCACGTCCTGCTCCCTACTATCATCAATGTATTGGCATGACATAATGACATGTCATGCGACATGAAATTGGTGACACGAAGCTGATGTCATGAGTTGGAATAACATGAATAGCGACATGACTTTAAATGCAACCAACGGCTTGGAATCTTGCGACATGGAGCATCTTATGACATGAACCAAAACGGAATGACTCTCCCCCAACGACATGCTCATGTTCTCTATACTTTGCAGCATTTTTTTCATATGGTATATGACCTGGCATGATGAAGACCGTCCTGGTGACAAGGCAATGACTGGGTGCATGTCGTTTGGCCATCACGGCTTGGTGGAGAGCAACGGAATGACGGACATTGCCATGTCGTCACGTGGGTTCATGCTGACATGGCACTAGACTGTCGATTGTTTTGTATATAGTTTGCACTTGTTTCATAAGAGCAACGACATGACTTGGTGATGATATGAAGCATTTGCGGACAGCTTTTATAAGACTTGCGGCATGGTAGACCTGATGACATGGAAGCCGATATGGTATGATGTGATGACCGTCATGGACATCTTTTGCGGTATGAGTTATGCTGACATGAACGCCTTAGTTTCATGTCGGGCTGAACGATTTTGTCCAAGTCGCATGAACGTGCTTTGTCAAGTCGCATTAACGACTTAATTCCAATGTTATGGATTGCATGGTCATAACGACATGCTGCTACATGATTTGATTCCATGCCGCTCATCACAATTCGTCAACAAATCATATTTTTGAGCCGCGTTTAAATAACGGGGTTAACATTTTCCCCTCGAAGCTTGTATTTTTTGCTTGCAAGAAATGCGGGTTTCGAAATGAATGTTGTTAACACGATCTACATTAAGATTCAATCGTAGCTTTTCGCTTGCTATGGCGAATCATGCTTTGACTTGTTAGTTGAATTTATATGCTTCATGCCACACGTTCTGTAATTAAAACAAGCACTTGCACGATTTTGGACTTATACCTTGTTATTGATCGCCCACATCAATCACAAATTAGTTAAATCATTAAAAGGAATGAATTATAGCGAATTATATCTTGAATTGAATAAAAGCGTCTGCACAGGACCATTCTATTGAACGGTTTATTACTCGTCAAATATTATCTGCACAAACACGATATTCTAATTCGAATTCGCGTTGACACTTAAGATCAACTAATCAATTTAGATCGGTTCTAGATCTCAAACGTCGTCATATTAACGACTTATATGATGGTGTACGACTTTTCACATTTGGAAAATACGTACCTGTGATTGATTTTCTGCTTCCTTTTGGAGAAGTTTTGGACGTTTATGCCCCAGCTTAGGGAATCGTCATTAGTCCTCATTATGAGAAGGACTTTTGAATTTCATATCCCTGCTTGGGTTAAAATCTAACACTTATCATGTATGATATTTTCAGACACTACGCAAATTAATTGTTTGAAATCCAAACTTCGCCTACAGTCCAGCTTGGTGAATTCAGGCATTGGAGACTTTCGTCATTCAATTATACTGATTAGTCCAAGCGTCGGTAGATTCAGAAGGAATGCCCCTAGAGAGGACTTTGTTTAGAATCCCAATGTTTGTCGTAATCGGATCTGGTACTTCCTAATGCAGACGATCAACTAGGTGCCACCGGAGAGGTTTTTGGTACAATCCCAATGTTTTTCATAATCGGATCAGGTACTTCCTGATACTGACGATTATTTGGGTGCCCCTAGAGAGGTCTTTGGTTTCAATATGTGCTGGTTCTTCCAGCTCATTTTTCGGTCCTTCCGGCCTAATGTTGGTACTTCCAACATCAGGTTTTTCGGTCCTTCCAACACGATGCTGGTCCTTCCAGTGTGTTTTTCCGGTCCTTCCGGCGCGGTGTTGGTTGTTCCGGCTCAGGGTTGGCGCCAATTCCTTTGTCGAACCCTTGACTTGGTGGACTATCTTAGATTAGGAACTAGAGCTTTGAAACTCTCATTTAGGGGAGTGCCCCTTTGATGAAAGTTACAATATTCTGGTTTGTTTGTCGTGGCGCTTGTTCGTCGTTTGAATCATTTAGGAACTGCTGTATAAGCTGAAGCAGTAGTGTAATGGAGACATGCTATTAACTAAAAAATTTGTGGTTCTAGTAATGCGGAAAAGACTGACCCAAAGATGGTAAAAGTAACATAATTTAATCTTCAGTTATAGTAAGCATTCATTATGATAGGAAAACATGATTTATTAATGGTTTATGTTTTAATCATTCTTTTTATGAGCATTTCAACAATGCATGCAATAATATCTTCATTTTAGATTATAATATTACTTTATATTTCTACCCATTGGGCAATGGGTCCAACGAAATAAATATGAAAATGGTTCATTGAAAATTTGAAACATAAGTTTGCTTAACAATCAAAGCAAGACAAAATAAAAAGGAAAAAATGGTGTTATCTAGTTCTTAGCAAATACATGCAAATAAAATGATAATTATCAGGGAATTGAGGTGTGAATCAATAAAATCAATTCAAATAAATGTTTACCAAAAATGGTGATCAAAGCAGCAGGACCTCCAAAATCATAATAATTTTTTCCACGCTTCATATCCAAATACCATTCAAATGTCAAACTCTACAACTAATTAGCCAAATCTTATAATCCTAGCAATAAAAAAATTCCAAATATGAAATTTTAAATGAAATTAAGCGTGAATAGATGAATTGAATGGAAATTTGTATATTTGACATTTGATCAAGAGGATGACAATCAAGTTAAAGACAATCTATTCAAACATTCAAATTGACCGATGTCATAGATGGTAATAACCTTTTAGATGACTATTCTATTTGATATTGGCAGGGCTCTAGGGTAGTCAAAGAGTTGAAAAGGATGAATCGACTTTGGGATTTACAAAAATTAATGATGAGTAGAATAAGAAATCTTATCGGAAATAAAGATTAAAGTGGTAGTTAAACGCAGAAGGTAAATAAAAGTCAATTAGAACCGACTATAAGAACTGAGAATGAATAAGAGGTAAGGATATGAATATTCAATTCATTTTAATTGTTAGAAATATTTGACTACTCAATTTGAACAATCTGATGATGACAATTTAAAATTCCCGAACATAATAATGCACATAACACACATGAAATAGAGGTGCCTTAGAGACCAAAAGTTTAGGACCAACAGTATCCACAACATACTAACCTACTCAATCGAGAGGGACCATATTGAAGTATACCAGACCTCTTGCGTAAACCAAATGAAAACAAATCTCTATGCTGGATAGGTAATTGCATGCACTATGCCACAGATGGCCTATCGCAATGAAAATTCATGGTGTTACTAGCTACATTGTTGCCATTGCTATGCTGTTTTTTGTCTAGTGCAACGCACGCTTCAGTGTGTTAACAAAGATATCAAATTGTGTTACAACAGATATAGATATATTCTAAATAAAAAAAATACACATCAGCGATCCATGTCTTTAGTTAAAACCAAATGTCAACTATCCATCCAGCGCATCAATCCGCACTTCATCTAAATCAACTTTTATTTTCATTCTCCCGCCTTTGTTTTCATTCTCGCCTCCAAAATTTCCCAAATCTTTCGGAATCCCTAATTTCCGTTTTCTGCCTCTTTGCGCCCATGAAGTTTCAAACTTCTTTGCTTCGCCTTAGTTTTCGTCATTTTTATTGATTCGTCACTGTTGACCACCTCAAATCGCTACCGATATCTTTCTCAGATCTGCTTCTCAAGCTATCTTTATCGCTTAATTTTGAGTTAGTTAATGATTCAGCGGTGCTTCTCAGGCCATCAATCCGCCCTAGCTGTTGAAACTCTGTCATCCATTTGCTCCTCAGGTATGGAGTTTGGAGTACTGCGTCACGATCTATTTTCGGGTTGGGTTTTGGTTTGTTTATTGGAT
Source organism: Allium sativum (assembly GCA_030737875.1). Taxonomy (NCBI): domain Eukaryota; kingdom Viridiplantae; phylum Streptophyta; class Magnoliopsida; order Asparagales; family Amaryllidaceae; genus Allium; species Allium sativum. The sequence goes on along the minus strand of CM060918.1, from coordinate 431,898,867 downwards.
TTGAATCTTGTGGTTTTTTTTTCTAATTAGCATTGCTTCCCTGTTACTTGAGGGTGTGAGATGGATTAATGAATATGGGAGTCATATATGGTTTATATAGTAGGGATATCCTTGGTATGCTTTAATATGAACAGAAATTATGCAATAAAAATAAATTTAACCTGGAATAGGAGTGAAATTGACTTAGTTTCTTTTATGTTTGTCAGAACGACAACGTGTAAGTGATGATTTTGTTCTTACTATGTTTGTTATCCACTATATAAGTAATACTTGTCTGAAAAATCAGTTCTTATTATGTTTGTTATTATTATGTTTTTTATAAAAAATGAAGAAGATAATTCCAAATCTTAACATCCAAAAACAATGTACTGCACAATAATGTGGTCTGCTGCATATCCATGGATGGCTGATGGTGCTGGTTTGCCTCCAAATGCTTCTGAAATGCTGCCTAAAATGGTAAATTTACTACTCTATCCCTACACAATATAATGATCTCTTATTGCTTCGTGGTATTCCCTTAGAAGTCATTGTTATAGTTTAGGTAAAAATAAAATATTTACTTTTATGCTTATGATATTTGGATTAGGAACTGAATCCCCCTGCCACCTTTTACCTATTCTCATGTGCCCCACCAAATCTTAACCGTCCATCATAACAATTTGATCAATGATTGAGACCTTCATATTTTAGAAGTGATGATGAAAAATTGAATGTTGGAAAACTATGCGGTACATAAGGACAATCAAAAAGGGAACAGAAAATCTGAGTTCCTCGGTTTATATGTGAAGTTGAATTGTTATTTGTTTAAATTTGAAACAATTAGGTAAAGTTGACGAAAAAAGTAACATCACAAGTGAAGCGACTAGCTCAACAGGAAGATCAAAAGCTAGCAAATGGTAGCTCTTTTGAAGCATTGCTTCCTTATGATCAAGCAAAAGCTATTGGAAAGTCACACTTTGATGCTGCACGTAGGGCTTCCTTGTGGTAGTGAAGGCTTTTTACCAATGTTTGCTCGTTGGAATAAATTGGAAAGAGATCTTTATAATGAACGTAAAGATTAAATATCATTGGTGATTTAACTCATTTGTTTATATCTTTACGGAACCTTTATTGAATGGAAACAACCTGTTTGTGAATTGAATTTATGGCCTGTTGTGCAGTCGATTTGATGTTAGTCAGATTCCAGATGTTACGACTCATGCAAGTAAGTGACAATATGGATTAACTGTTTTTTTTAACATGGCTATGTGGTAACAAATTTTTTAGATTTACATATACATTTTGTAACATAACTTTTCTTGAATATGATTTATCAGTTTATAACTTGCTATCTATATGGCAGGTATGATCTGTTACATAATGCACATCTCAATCTTGATGGTTTAGCCGAACTTTTCAAACTTGCTCAGGTATTTCTGTTGCATACTATCTTAAAAGTTACAGCTTAAACATACTGCTTCCTAGAGAAGCAAAATTAATATATTGAAGTAAAACTCTGTTTCTGAATGAATTAAAGCAATTTATATCATGATAGCAATGATGACATTGTGTCAAATAGTGTGAGGTTCATTATTGAAAGTTTAGTTCTCAAATATCCTTTGGTTGCATTTTTATCTTGCAGTTTCACTACTCTCTGTTTTCTCATATTTGGTTGATATTGCTCCAAAATTCCTTATACCGTGTAATTAGGGTTTCAGGCTCAGAATTTTCTGAATGCATGTTTCTCGCAAACATGTTTTATTTTTTAACTAAGATCTGCATATTTCCAGTTACTTGCCGATGGAGTTATTCCTAATGAGTATGGTATAAACCCAAAACAGAAGCTCAAAATTGTCTCAAAGTTAATCTTACTTTAGTCTTTCACTTCAAATAGCTGTTTAATATTTATCGATCAAATCCCTCTTTGATAAAAAGAAATTTTATTTTCTGTACAGATCGCTCGTCGTCTGTTAGGAATGATTTTAATTGATTTACGTAATACTCGAGAAGAGGCTCTTAATGTCTCCGAACTGAAATTGAAGGAAGATAAACATACAAAAAATCCCATTACAAACAAAAAAGAGGTTTTTAGTAGTCCTAGACGTGCAAACAAGAATGTAAACAAAAGGACCAGTTCAGCTAGTGAAAATTCACTTAAGGATGATGATGAAGACAAAGAAACCAAATGCAAATTAGATCCCAAGCATGTTTCTGACTTTTAACTTTTAATTATGGTTGCAAATCACCAATTGTTGAGACAAGTCCCATATTGGGGAATTTGTCAAATGAATCCTGTATAACTATAATGAGTTCACCCTTCACATTGCCAATTGGTTTTGTGATAATTCGGGGTTCTCTAATATGGTATCAGAGCAGGTTTAATTCGTGCGTGCATCTACCACACTTGTCCCCGTCACCCAAATAAGATCTCCACGTGTTAGGCTCAGGATATGCCACACGTGCGGGGGCGTGTTGAGACAAGTCCCACATCGGGGAATTTGTAAAATAAATCCTGTATTAATATGCACTACACCATAACAGCCATTTGGCAACACTTTTTTTTTTCAATTGCCAACACTTATTCCTGTCGTGGAGTAGTCACTAAAATATGTGTTGCTATGCTAGAAATGTGTTACCAAAAATAGAGAATTACGATTTTTTATTATTATGACACGTATATGCGTTGGTAAGGCCAGAAAAACTAGGATTGGGCTAGAAAAGTAATTGAGCTACTAACTTCATTCGTAACCCTAATTCTTTCTCAACGCTTATCATTTACGGCCGCTTCTTTAAAAAAAATTGCAAATCAATTCGGCTTGCGAATTTGAGACGAAGGAAAAGTTGAGGGAATTTCATCGATTTCTGGATCAATCTAGGCTTGCTTCAGCAGACAGCCCATCGCGATCGATTTCCAAATCGATTCAACTTTTGAGTTGAGGGAATCGTATGATTTCAGGCTGTTCGATTTTGGCTTTAGGGAATCGCGATTTTGAGGTGAGTTGCGCATGTTACTAATGTAGATTTAAATTCAATTGGAAATTTGGTCTGACCTAAGTTTGCAGTATTGTTATCTTTGATTCAGGGAACAAATTAGGTAACCACTGTTTGTTTGTTTTAGGTACTCTATGATGATTGAGGTACATAGATTTTAGATTTAGATGAAGATTAATGGAATTCTGTCAGGGAGATTGGAAGGACAAACAAGGTTGAAGGGTTTTTAATTTTAATTTGATTTCTTCTTACTATGTTGGTTTTTCCAAAATATTCTCATATATTCTACATTTTTTTGCAGGGATGAAATTTGAATTATTTTCTCATCAAATTCGTCAAATACATAATTGTAAGTATAGGAATTTTCCAACTATATATTATTTCTTTATCATGCTGAATTTTTCTATGTAGTTTTTAAAGTACAAAAATCCAATATAAGGTATTGAACATGAAAATTTTCACATGCCCAAGATTTTCCAATGAAATAGGAAGGAAAAAAGGTCCTTGTAAACGTAATTACGATGACCATCATCTTTCACAGCAATACAGTCGGTTGTTTTCTTCTTGTTTACTAATGAAAATAGGATGAAATACCCTAAAATTTGCACTGCTAACAAAGAACAATCAAAGTAGCAATCTGGTCACTTTAGACGCTATAATATGATGTTTTCATGTTATAATTTAAATGATTTTTCCACAGTTTTGCCAACAAAGTTGTTTTAGTCCATGTTCTTTCTGTTTTGACATGCCAATTTTATATATGTATATATTGTATTAACTTGTAAAACCAAAATTTAATGTTATTCACTTGTACAGAAACAATACTTCATAAAAATTCGTAAATTCAAACTTGAATACTGCAAAGTCTGTTTAGCTATTCCATTCAATATGGATGTGAATTCTACAAGTGGTAATTGCTCAGTACTTGAGCTAAAATTGGTATATATTCAATAACTTCAGTATATATTCAATAACTTTAGTTGAGCTTTTTGCTCGGTTCTTGAACTGCAAAACCTCATTTACAGAAACTGAGCCAAGCCCACTTTGGAAACCGAGTTAGTTCTTCTTAAAGTACTTTCCAGTTTCATGTATGATTAAACATACTTTGCAAATTCTTATTTTATTTGCAGTATTCAAGTTTGATTAACCAGAATGCAATTTCATGTTATACACCCCTTACCAAAAAATGCCTGATTTCATGTTATTCACTTTTAAAACCAGTTGCATTATAAGATTCATAAAAGAATCTTTTATCCGGAAAGCTCTTTTGATTTCAGCTTTTGGAAAATCAATATCTCTTTCATGTAGACAAAATGAGAAATCATTGGGTCCAAATTTGAAACTGGAATTAGATGTCTTTCTGTAACCCCTTTGTCCATAAGTGTAGTGAGATACTCTACTATTAAGTCAAATGAAAATGTAGACAATGGGCCCCTTGTTGCAAACTGTTCTTATTGTAAAATATCTATACTTTCCTCCTTGAAATACAGTAGAAAGCACAGAGAATTTATTGGCTCCTTAACTAATCTCTTTTATTTATTCGTGACCCCATTGTGTCCATCAGAGGCTCTTCTTATGTCTATCTTAAGACGCGTATTTTTGTTATATTTCTGATTAAAACCTTGATCATTTCATGAGAAGGAAAACATAATCAGTAATGTTTCCTAGACATCTAAACTATATCATTCTTACACCGATGTAATTTATCAAATTCAGAATTTAAATCATCTAGTCCTTCCACCTTGTCGTTATTAACACAAAACACTGCATCTTTAACTTCTAGTTCACCAATGCGGTCATTCAACGTACTTCTCCTATAATTTGTTATACTGGAACATATTTTATTCTTTAATATATATATATATATGTATGTATGTATGTATGTATGTATTTTTTGAAAGTTTTGTCTTAATACTTGTGCAACAATGTATGTGAACTGTTTTAGGGGACATTAGTGAAAGTGAGTTAATTCTGTATGACCGTATTTGTGCATGGAAAGTGGGTTGAGCTAATTACATTAATTTATATATGTGCAGGGATAGTTGGTCGAATTAATTGATTTTCAGTTAAGTTTGGATTTGATTTTCAAACTTATATGAAATAATACTTTCTTTGCAGCATGAAAGTAAAATACATAACAAAACAAGCTTCATAAGTTGGCTGAAGAAGAAGCTTCATAATGGCCTAATTTTGATCCTCTTCTTGTTGTGAGGTGAGTAATCTTTTTTGTAGTAGGTGTGATAATTCATGCTTAATTTTGTGCAAATCTATATGGTGAGTGAATTTATATGATCTGAAATAAAATTACAGTAGCCTAACTAATTTTTAAACGAGTTGCTTAATTTTCGTATCTTGCATGTGCACTACAATGCGCAGTGCCTCGGCATTGCAGTATAAGTGACAGTATGTGATATTTATACAACGATGACTTTAATAATTTCACTAATTTAGCTAAATGTAGCGGTTGTGTTAATTGTATATTATATTGATTAGAATTATACATTTTAATGCCAAATTTAACAACTATGCTTATATATTATATCATATTGTATTTAGCAGTAGTATTATTAATTTAAATTTTTGTTTCCTAAAGAGTTGCTGAATCGAATATGGTTTGCTCCATAGAAGTTGCTTACCATGTTCTCAGCTGTAGTATGTTAAAGAGTCCAGTTGTAGTATTATAGTAGTTGTGTTATATTGTACTTAGTTGTAGTATTATTAAAGGGTTTAGCTGTAGTATGCTTATATATTATTTTATATTATACTTAGCTGTAGCAATATTAAAGAGTTTAGTTATACTATTCATCATCTTTTGCTCTATAGATGTCGTCACTATGTTCTCATATCAATTTCCTTAATGTTGTTTCCATTTTCAGTGCAATGTCATGGCCCTGTTTCCTCTTTTAACGAACCAGGAAATAATGTTAAGGGTTTAAGGTATATTTTTAATTTTCAGCTGATTTATTTTTTTCCTTATTTCCTTCATGCATTATGTTCCTTCCGTTAATGTCGAATTCTAGTTTGTTTTTCCTCCACTTCCTTTGTTTGACCTATTCTAATGAGTAATTATTGTTAGTCTTCCAAACTTGTTGGGAATTTGAATTTGGATGGATCCTATAATTATTACTTCCCTTTCTTAATAAATCTACTGTTTTTCCACTTCATCTGCTTGTGTAAAGTATCACTCTTGCCATTAATAAAACAACTACTTATTATGCCCAAATTAAAAAATAAAAACCATAGGTTTTTTTTTTGGAAAAAACATCGTTATCTTCAAGAGGTCTTCTTTATATAAGTGATCTAGCTATTGTTATTGTGATTATGAAAATTTTAGTTCATTGATTTTTGCTTACTTTATCTTTTCTTAGGGAAAAGAGTACGTCTTTGTTGCAAACTCCGATAATCTGGGTGCAGTAGTTGCTTGAAGATCCTGAACCATCTAGTCAACAAGGGAAACGAGTATTGTATGGAGGTAACTCCTAAAACTTTAGCCGACGTGAAAGGGTAATTGAGCCTCGGTTTTAGCGCAAACTGAGCTCAGTTCGCGTGAAAACTGAGCCTTAGCTTAGTTTTAGCGCAAACTGAGCTCAGTTTTCGCGCCAAAATTGAGTTGCAAGCTTATGCTTGCAACTCTGTTGCAAGCTTATGCTTGCAACTCAGTTGCAAGCATTGCAACTCAGTTGCAAGCATATGCTTGCAACTCAGTTGCAAGCATATGCTTGCAACTCAGTTGCAAGCTAATTGTAGGACTAACTTTTAGTTTAAGGCTAATTGTAGGACTAACTTTTAGTCAAAAAGAATATATAACATTTTTTTGGTCAAATGGGCTTCAAGTTCTTTTCCTAAATGACTATATGTCTGCTCTAATCAATTATAAATGATGTAAGACCCTTCTTTCATGTCAATTATCACCAGATCAAATTGTCATCATAACTGAGTTGCAACTGAGTTGCAAGCATAAGCTTGCAACTCAGTTGAAAGCATTAGCTTGCAACTGAGTTGCAAGCTGCTGCTTGCAACTGAGTTGCAATGCTTATGCATTGCAACTCAGTTGCAAGCTTTATGCTTGCAACTCAGTTGCAATGCATAAGCACTCGCCATTTTTTTTTTCGAACTAGGTTTTTTTTTTCCAGCGTATTAGAAAATTTGGAATGGAAAGAAAGAAGCGGCGGCTCCAGGACCAGTCTACTTGAGTTTTGTGTTGCGTCACGTGTTGTTTTATTTGTTGTTGTTTGAAATAATAATATATACATACATAAAGCATTTAAAATCCTTGCATGCGTCCTGAAGTATTTAGGAACACGTAATTTGCTACTTTTATTATTGCACTTATGGACTTATGGGATACATCTTTGCACAAGGTGCCGACTTATTTAGAAATGTCATCAAGGTGCCGACTTATTTAGAAATAACCATTGAACTTTGAAAAATAGGTGGAACCGTGTAATTCATCTACAATTTTGCACTTGGAATCTATATTTAATAGTGATTGCATTTTGAGACTGTTGTTGTTTATTTATTTTCTACAGATGTCCTCCTACTCAAGGCCTTCGACCGATTATCATGACTACTTCCTACGGTATTGTCCATCGGCCTATTCAGACGATTCAGGCGATCCTACTCAAATTGTTTGCTCAGCCGAATCTCAGACACCAACTCCGTTTAGCGTCTACGAGAGAATAGATTCGAGTTTAGAAAGAGATTTGGCATTATTAAGTGTTCAGAATGATATGGCATCGCCTACCAGATCGACCACACCTACAAGATTGCCACCCCTACCAACATGCTATGTTGAAGAAGCACAATCTCGAAGGTTGTTATGCCGTTGCAACATTGAACCAATATTCAGAACATGCTATTTAAATAAAAATGTTGGTCGCCGATATTTTGTTTGTGCAAATACTGGAACTCTTAGAGATTGTGGATTCATCCACTGGATTGACGAACCATTATGTGATCGTGGTGTGGAATTTGCATTGGAGATTCTTGAAGAAAACAAAAGGCTTAAAAAGGAGCTTAAATTGCAAGATTTCATCGAGCTCAATAGACAAAAGATGTGTCAAAATTGAAAAGGTATGACTTTGAACTTATAACATTTTCTGCTATTTGAAACTTAATTGATGTTATTAAATTAAATGCACGCAGAAAGCAGTAGAAGAAGCAGAGAAAATGAGAAAAATTGGTGGTACAAGCTATGCAAATTTTTGGATGTATGGTTCGTTATATAGTTGGAGTTTCGCGTTTGGTACTTGTAGACTTCAAATATGAAAAACATCTTGCATTATGTTAATTCTGTATTGTTATTACTATGGAATCGGATATTGTATATGTATTAAATTTAGTATCTTTATGTATTGAATTTTTTTGTTAGTTCATACTTTGCTGTTATCATGAATATGGATTTTTTTTCCTTATTGATTTGGTTACATGCTGCTATGTTGAAATAATTCCATAGTTGAATGAATGTATATTAAATAGAGCTTGTGCTATCTTATATGCAAATATTAGCGTTGCATGTTACCAACGCTTATAAGTGTTGCGAATATAATATTGCCAACGCTTATAAGCGTTGTGAATGAATATTTGCCAACGCATATAAGCGTTGCGAATGAATATTTGCCAACGCATATAAGCGTTGGGAATGAATATTTTCCAACGCTTATATGCGTTGGTAATACATTGCCACGCCCCTATAGCAACGCTAATAAGTGTTGCGGAAATTGTTTGCGACAGTTATACTCGTTGGCAATCACCTGTTTTGGTGTAGTGATGATGAGTTCACTCTTCACATCGCCAATTGGTTTTGTGATAATTCAGGGTTCTCTAACATGGTATCAGAGCAGATTTAATTCATGCGCACAATGCCACACTTATCCACGTCACCCAATAACGGTCCACGTGTTAGGCTCATTATATGCCACACGTGCGGGGGCGTGTTGAGACAAGTCCCACATTGGGGAATTTGTCAAATGAATCCTGTATAACTATAATGAGTTCTCCCTTCACATTGCCAATTGGTTTTGTGATTATTCGGGGTTCGCTAACACCAACCATTCTTAAACTTAGTTATCAAAATTGTTCCCGTTTTAGGTATGCAAATGTAAAAACTCCTAAGCGGCATGTTCGCACAAGGCTTTATTTCACATCGGTATAATTATTGTTTCCTCTTTTTAAAGCCTAAAAAGGAAAAGAAATTCTTTTAGATGGTAATAAACTTTCAATCATTGGTTACTATAAATCCGATGTATTATCATATTGTGTACAGGAATCACACGTACACTCTTTAGTGAATGTACTGTGGTACTGCAACCTTGATGAATCATTGCAAGGAAAGGAAAGCTGTTGTGCATTTTAACAAATTGAGATCAAACAGCTTGTTTATCATTCTCTTTTGCATCAGGTGTTGTTATATAGTGTGTTTCTGGTTGTTCTGATTTTTGTTATCTTATATAGTGTGTGTCAGCCTCCGTATCATCGCAGCAACCTGCTACTCAATCCTTCCTCTTTTATGCAGCAGTCTTAGCCAATTGCACTATCTAACAGCAGCCTTGTCCTCTATGAATAAAAGTGTTCTTCTGGTTGAACTTTGAGGAAAACTGATGCTCTTACAAATAGGAATGTCTGAACAGGTAATGCTTGATAATTTTATAATTGTAGTGTAAACTGATGCTCTTACAAACAGGTAAAAGTGTTCTTCTGATTGAACTTTGAGCCAAACTTTGAGGCAAACTGACGCTCTTACAAACATGTAATGTCTGAACAGGAAAACTGACGCTCTATGAATAAAAGTGTTCTTAATTCTATTGAAGATAATTTTATAAGAATATATATTAATCCTCTTTTTTCAGCTAATGGTTGATGCTCTGCTAGATCTCAAGTTTTCTGACTTGTGTACTTATAGCCATTTATCTCGTCATTACTTGCACTTCAAGTATAGCAACTAATCTAATCTAGTTCCTTCCAATTCGACCAAATTTTGATGATAAATTGATGTTATTTTGATCTTGTGTTTATTAAATTTATTCATCAAATATCTACTGTTATACATGTTTATTAAAGATCACTCGTATTAGCCTCTGTTCTAGCTCATGCGTTTTTTTCCTGCTTACGGTTGTATGTGTGAGTCTGTATATGAGTGAATCGAGTAATAATGTAGTGAGGAATATATGTAAATATGAATGATCGCGTAATATACGAGTGAATGTCCAATGGTGGAGTCAAAAAATTTGAATCATTTGAAATGTTGAAATAAAATATTTATTCGAATAAAATATTGTTTTATAATAATATTTATTATAATATTATGAAATCTTTGATTAATAGCAGTTGAGGTGTAATTACTTTTAGCAGTTGTAAAACAAATTTTAACAACTGCTAGAAACAGTTGTAAAAAATGTTGACTTTATTACCATTGCCAGCTGTACTAGACATATTAGAACTGTTTTTGGTAGTTGTGAAAGGTATTTTTTATTCTAGTGGTATTTGTGGCAACACTTGTACTGATGTTACCATAGGGTCGCAAAGGTGTTGCCTTTGACTCTAAGGCAACGCGGTAAAAAGCAACCCCAAAAAAGTGTTGCCACAGAGCATTTTTTGCCTATAGCAACACTTTTTAGCACCTACTGCGTCACTTATCTGGGGTTGCCGTAGGCCATCTATGGCGTAGTGATATATACACTGTAGCCATTTGATGTCCTTCCAAGTAACATAATAAAAGAAAATTTCTTATTAATAATCAATTTTCTCACCAAATGAAGCTCGCAGAAAAGCTACTTGAACCAGTATCCTACATTGATTTTTTACTTCTTAAAGTCCACTAACTTCTTCCCATTTTACATTATTAACCTAAATTGCAATAGTCCAAACTAAGAAAATGTGCTAAATACATAGAAAAGGTAGTCAACATGTAGACGTGACGTGAACAAATGACCATGAAGTATGAACTACATAAAAATGTGTACTTGTCCATAATCTCGTTGACGTTCCCAAGGCTTTGATGACATATACTTGTCTAAAAAAATTATAGTATTATACTGCAAGCTATTGCCAGCCCCGTAATTTATACTTCTAATATGTATATTATTAGTTATAAGCAAATATTAAGCAACAGTCTAATATGTGCAAGATTATTCTATTAATTTTTGTAGGATCAATTTATCTGATCGCATAGCCTGTTAGGCTATAGAAAAAAATTACTTAAGTACTAACCTATAGCATAACTAACTTTAATTGAAGGGATATGCAGAAAAAATAATTAAGATTGTGTCGTAGTATATAACAGATACTTCTTCCGATTCATAATATAAGATGTTTTAGAAATCTACACGAATTATGGAAAAAATTAATTGATAATTTAGTCCATACTTAAATTAAATAGGTCTTACAAATTAAGCTCTCTTTCCATACGCAACCTAATTTTCATGCCTAAAAAATCGTGAAGCAACTACTGAATTTTTAACATTTATTATGAATCAAGGATATAATAAGAATAACAAGTTTAAACATCTTTTATTTTGAAACAAATCAAACAACTTAAGACATCTTATACTATGAATCAGATGGAGTAAAATAGAAACTAGATACTAAAATAGAGGCCTCTTGGGCCACGTGGCAGCACCACGTTACTCCATTTCCTGCCAAAATGCATTCTCCTTCATATATGCACACCCTTTTTTAAATAAAAAACACTAATTATTGCTGAGATAGATTTCCAACAAGGTAAAGGCAATAAAACAGGGGATTGTTAAAGGGACTCCACATTTGGTTAAGGGGGGATCAATTTTAATTTAGTGTATAATTGTTATGGGGGTTCAAAATAAATAAGCCTCCCCTTAAACATATTAATTAAAATTCCGATATTAACCCCTATAATCCTCATTAATAAAAATCATAAAACCTAAATGTTAATTAATTCTTACAATGTAACACTGTACGCAAAAATAAAAAATGGATATAATTAATGTAATGGAGACACAAGAAAGTTTTGTGACAGATTGGAAGGCATTGGATTAGGTAATTAATTGTAATTTCATATTGGAATTGATATGTTCAATTTAAATTAAATCCAGAAACAACAATTTTGATCTAACGTGTTGCGTATTTTATATTGTTGTTTATTTTGTCAATGAAATTTTTTTTGGTAATTGTTTTTTTATTTCTGCAAGCACGCTTTTGTATTTTGCGTTGAATTTAGTAAGTTAGATATTAACATATGTGACCTCTTTTTAAGAAAAAAAATTTAAGCTGGAGTCCCCTTAAAATTAACCCCCCCCCCCTTAACCAAATGTGGAATCCCTTTAACAACCTCTTTTTAAGAAAAAAAATTTAAGCTGGAGTCCCCTTAAAATTAACCCCCCCCCCCCTTAACCAAATGTGGAATCCCTTTAACAATCCTTTTTTTTAATTGAATGCAGAACGTGTATAGTAAGGAATGAGAATATCAGCTGGGTTATACAAGAACAATAAATTGAGGAAATTGTTGGGAAATGCGAATATACAATGAGAAATAGTTAGGTTAATATAGAGAAAGATGTGGTTCTAAACAAGAATATTTAATTTTTATGAAATTAAGAAATATTCTCTCTAAACTAATTAAATAGTAGTATTTTGAGTGAGAGTTAATCAAAATAGAGAATGAATTGATTAAGATATTCTCTTTTATATAATAGTAATAAAATATATGAAATATATAAAATAGATAATTTTTTTATTTATTTATATACAAAAGAAAACAAAGGAATAATAAATAAATCAGACACATATTAATGAGAGAGCTCATAAAGTAACGTTGATTTAATAGCATAGTATATATTTACACAGCACACAAAAAATACTTAAGACAATAAATAATGAAAAAAATGGGGATTTAGAATCATATTATGATATGAACATTTTTTTATTACTATACTAAGAATAACGGTTTGAGGGTTGTTGCTTGTTTTTCCAGATTGATAAACCAAATAACAACTGTTTTGTTTAATGTTTCTAAAACGAATGAAATAACAACCATTTATTTTTCGTATAGCATTATAGTTTTCCTATGAAGAAATTAACATATAAGAACCTAAATTAAAACGAAAAGAATTGACATTCATCAATTTTTCCATTTTGCAGTTTATATTTGCTAGACCTTTGATACTCCATAAATGCTAAAATAAATGTGGTTTCAAGTGAAAATGGAATATTCATGAACATGTCCGACTTTTCAAAATGAATATTGCAATACAGGAAATGATTTATGTTCAATATAAATTAGGGTGCATTATCTGGAAAGTAATCAAGTGATGTATGTGTACGTGGCAACTTTCATTTTAAGAACATCTAAACTTATCACAAAAAATCAAAATGCGTGATGAAATTAATAATAATAATAAATTGGAACTACAAATTGAATCAGCAATGTTGATTTTACCGAACCAACATAAAATCAAATTCAAACTTCCATATATACAGAGTTAACATTCATCGTATTTCTTTGTTTTTTTTTTTTTTTTTTTTTTTTTTTTTTTTTTTTGGCAAGGCAACATTCATCATATTTCTATTTAGCATTGGTATTGTCGATGCTTAAAATCTCAATAAATGCCATATTCAGTGCTGCAATATTATAAAATCACCTCAGACAAATAGTCATTGTCAATCGTTCAAAATCTGTAAAACAACAATGGCTTTCTCTCCTCTTTTTATAACTTCTTTAATCCTCTTGTCATATATATCATCAAATATAATCTATGGTGAAGTTAATAATAACAACTTATCAACTTATATAATTCACGTGCAACGTACAGATGATAGTACCAACTCAGAGGATGATGACCTTGACAGTTGGTATAGATCATTTTTACCTACATCTACTTCAGATTCCCAAACTCATGATCGATTACTCTACTCCTACAAGGAAGTGTTTCCAGGATTTGCAGCTAGATTGACGGAAAATGAACTCAAAGAAATGTCCAAAAAACCAGGATACGTTCAAGCCTTGCCAGATAGATACATCCCGCTCCAAACCACACACACTCCATCTTATCTTGGTCTTAAACAAAAATCTGGAATTTGGAAAAGATCAAACCTTGGCAAAGGAGTAATCGTTGGTGTATTTGATACCGGTATCTTACCTGAACATCCTTCATTTGCCGATGATGGAATCCCACCTCCACCTAAAAAATGGAAGGGCTATTGCAATTTCACTGTGGGCTGCAACAACAAGATCATAGGTGCCCGAACTTACCTTGGTACTAAAGGTGGCCCTGTAGACAATATTGGACATGGGTCCCACACTGCTAGCACGATCGGCGGAAACTTTGTAACTAATGTTAACCCATTTGGTCTTGGTGGATATGACACTATGTCTGGCATGGCACCTCACGCACATTTGGCTATATATCAAATATGTAATGCTCAAGGATGCCTTACATCTGATACAATAGCAGCTTTCGATGATGCAGTTCGAGATGGAGTTGATGTTTTATCACTTTCACTTGCTTCTGATTTCCCTCCACCTCTTGCTTTTGATCCAGTCGCCATTTCATCGTATAAAGCAAATGAAAAAGGTATCACTGTCATATGCGCAGGTGGAAACATGGGTCCGACATTAAATTCAGTAGCTAATGAAGCACCGTGGATTCTTACTGTTGCAGCAAGTTCTGTTGATAGAAGCTTTAGAGTTACTATAAAACTTGATAATGGAGAAGAAGTCTATGGGGAGTTTTGTGACCAGCCTTTTAATTTTAGTACAAAACCATTTCCTGTATACCCAGATAAAGATCAATGTCGCCCATTTTCAAAAGATGATGTTAAGGGAAAGATTGTATTATGTCCATTATTACATTCTCCACATATCGCAAGCGAAAATGCCAAAAAAGGTGGTGCCGTGGGAATTATTTTTTATGAAACATTTGTCACTGGATACACCGTAGATTTAACATATTTTACAGGCATTGGGCTGCCTGGTGCTGTTGTGTCTTTTGAAGATGGAATGAGAATCAACGCATCTCGCACTACTTCATTGTACTTCCATCATTCAGTTGTTCTTGGTGTATCCCCTGCCCCTGCAATTGCTTCTTTCTCTTCTCGTGGGCCTGCCACATTTTCCCCTGGAATACTTAAACCTGATATTACTGCTCCTGGACTGAACATTATTGCTGCGTGGCACCAAAAGGAAGACGAACATTCAAAAGTTCCTATAAATGCTATGTCAGGTACTTCAGCGGCGACTCCACATGCTAGTGGTATTGCCGCTTTGATCAAGAGCGCCCATCCTCATTGGTCTCCTTCTGCAATCAGATCCGCGATGGTTACAACGTCTGATATTTTAGGCAATGATGGTAAGCGTATTAAGGATGAAAAACATAAAGCGGCAACCTTTTTTGTTTCAGGTGCTGGTCATATTAATGCATCTAAAGCTGCCAGGCCAGGACTAGTTTATGAAACAGAAATTAATCAATATATTGCTTATTTGTGCACTGTTCTGGATGAATCAAAGGTTTCTCTTATTGTGGGAAAGGCACATGTTGCTTGTTCCAGTTTGCCAAAGTTGATAGATTCAGAATTGAACTATCCAACGATCACCGTGCTGTTATCGAAAGGTATAACTACAATCAGCCGAACAGTTACTAATGTAGGTAAAGCCAATGTTACCTACAAAGTTATGGTCGATGTGCCTAAACATATAATTGTATCAGTACATCCTGGTAAGTTGCATTTTCGGAAGAAGCATCAGAAGAAGTCATTCAATGTTACAATTTCTGCAAAACATGAAGCCGAGGGAAATATTATGTGGATTTCAAATCATGGAACTGTCGTGAGAAGTGCTTTAGTTATCACTAGATAGAATAATTTAGCAGTTGATCTGTCTCAAGATTTTGGATATCAATAATATTGGCTATGTTTCCTAAAATGTTATGTATTTTTAATGAAGATACGTACTGATTTTCTACTTTAAACAAATTTTGTTTTGTCGCACAAGTAAAACTAAGTACATAAATTTGGAACTTACATTATCAAAAATAAGTAAAGGTTGTATGATGCAAGAACTAGCAATTTTTTGTAAAGCATTTATTGTGAGAAAATGCTTGAATCGCCTGGTTACTAATTTCAAATTATAATTTAAAGAAAAAAAAGTTTGATTTGAAATTACTAGGTTTTTAAGCGTTTATTGTGAGAAAATAACTTAGTAGCTAAATTTTTTGTTTCAAACGTTGGCTAGAGTTGGTGAAATTATTGGTTAAAGGAAAAAAAATATTAGATACTTCAACGTAAAGGAATAAACTGTTATTGTTAGCCATAATAAAACGCTTATCTTTCAACTTGCAACACCAATTGTAACCGACTCTCACAAATGACAACCGTCGTTCTTAACATGTGAAGTTGTAATAGATTCGAAGCATTTTACAGCTATTTAAAACTATTGGCGGGTACCGCTGTGTAATATAGACTCTTACCACTATTCTAACCAAAAAAGTTATTAATGGTTGAATGTTAACAAAATCTTTAACATGTTCTTTCTCCATTTTATCCATCTTCGTAAATTATTCTTTAAATTAAAATGGACTTGAAGAATTGTGAATGTAGAAAAAAAGAGACAATTTAGTTTGTACATTATCACTTTTTCCTAAAATTTTCCGTATTTAAGCGGATGGATTGGAAGAGGTGAAACGTATTGGGGAAAAGATCGCACTTTTCTAGCTATTTTAAATTTTCCTAATTGAATTGAATATCACTATAGCATATGGAGTTGTTCACTTTGCAACTGTTGTATCATTTCTCGCTTCATCATTGTCTTTATATCAAATATACACTAGATGCAAGACGAAGTATAAAATATATAATCACATATGTAGATTAATGTAACAACCCATATTTTTAACTGTCGAACATTATTTAATTAAATATTATTTTATGGGAAATTTTGGTTAAATAATTTATTTGGTGATTTGTGGTTAAAATTAAGTAATATGGTTTGATCTTGATAATTAATAATAATTTGCAACAACTGTAATGACAATAGATTTATAGTTTTAATAAATTGTGAGTTACGGTATATTTATTTTGGAACGGTAATTTAATTTACATAAAAATTTAATAAAAGAGAGATGAACATTACAAGGAATGAATTTAATAAATTTCAGTGACTAAAATTTGTATTAGGTTATTAATAATAACTTAAGGTGTGGAAACTGCAAAGTTTAATTAACAGTGAAATTTACCAATTATTTAGACAGTAACTTGCATTTTATTGTTAACAAATGTTGCAAGTTTTTATTATAACCTATAATTTAATGGGAAACAAAATAATCGATGCATAGCATATATATGGATTCATCTGTATTTTATATTGTGTTGTAATATATATATATATATATATATATATATATATATATATATATATTTGGAAATTATGTTGTTATAAAAATTGGAAAGTAGGAACAAATCAAACATTAACTATTGGCATTGATATGGTAACCAACTAGAACCAATACAATTAAGTAACGTAGTTATTATAAATTAAAAGTGGTAGTTATAATAGTAAGGTAATAAATGGAAACAAGGAAATAAAATGAATGCTACAAGTCAAGTGGTGAATTAATAAGTAATAAATGATATGGTTGCATGTGGTAGAAATTATAAATAAGAACTTAAAACCAATGTGAATCTAATTTTGTTGTTGTCGATAGTAAACATAAAATTATGTTTAAAATAGAGAGTTATGACAGTTCTTCAATTATATATTCAATATCTAATTCATTGGTGATAAATTGGAAACAAGTGACAATTACTACACAAAATTTATTGTAGTTAAGGTGAAATTAAATTGATTGTTTATAACAATAAATAAAATATAAATTCTGATAATAAACGATCTATTTAGTTATGTTATGCAATTGAATTCAACAAAAAAAAAAAAAAAATCAAACTAGTTTATTTATTATTAGATTTATTTAACTTTTGGAGATTAACGAATATGTATAAATAAATATGGAAAGGACTAAATTTGTAGAATAAGCCGAATGAAATGGAATTGATATAATATGGAAAGAATCTAATTTGTGAAGTGAAAAAAAATATAGTGAACATCAGTGATTGTAAATGAGTCAATTGGATATAAGGAAATATGCAATAATTGAATATGAATTCATTATAAGAAAATAAATGTATATAAATCTAATAAATTGAAATTATCAAATTGGAAGAGAATGAAAACAACTAATTAGCAATAAAGTGAATGTTACCTAAATGTTAATCAATCGTATATTGGTAAGGAAGTGGTTTGAATTGTTTAGAAAATGTAATTGAGCAATTTATAGAAAGTTATTAAGGCTTAAAATGAATGGGTGATTTGTTAATTTGAAATTGTTAGATAATTTATTTTTGAATTTATATTACGCATAATTTAGTCATGAAACTAATATAAGACCTATATTGGATCAGGATTTATTGGCAACACTTGTTATTGAATATAAAGAAAAGATTGATTGCTTTATTTATAAATTTAACCAGTGAGATTCTTAGCCTATAAATGATCATAAATTATATCCTATGTTTCATGTAATTCATTGAGCGGACCAGTATTGATTCTTTGTCAACTAGCCTTATGTTGCTTTATATGTTTGGCTATTATATTGATATTAAAATAATATTGCAGAGACCAAGTCAATGTTCATAAAATAAATAAATAAATAAATGATCAATATAATAACAATCCCTTCTTAAACCTAAATCCACTAATCACTTTTCATTTTCTAACCTGTAGCCAAAATAAAATATGGCTGCATTATCCTCAAATCCTCAGCAATTTAAATAAAAATAGATACTCAATGAAATCACGTGATTCTTGATCTGTTGAGTTCGTATGAGGGAGAGCTTCTCGATGGTATGCCAAATTTAAGGTGTGATCATGGTTCGGAGATCGACATGTTCATGTCATGGTGGCTTATTGTTTAGGAGATTTTTGTTAATACAAGGATTCATTCGCGATTTAAATATCATATTCGAGTTCGTAGGCTGAAGTAGCATCAGTTGCAAAAGTTGAGGAGAATCGACGGAAAAAGATGCCAATAATCGTAGCATCATGCGTGAAGAACACCTTGAAAGGTGATTTTATTGTGATGAATGAGTTGGTCGGGTTGGTGATGTCTTGGTAAAGATTGCGAAGAGAAGAATAACGGTGAAATATGTTTGGCATTTCGTAAAGAGATTGGCATGGAAGGTGGAAGTGAAGGGGGGTTGTTTTTGGACATGGATGGTTCGAAATTTACCGCAACAAAATATTAGATGTGAGAGAATAAGGATGACATGGCATTTATTTAAGGTGAAAAATTGTTGTTTGTTTCGTTTTAATTTAATTACAGTTTCGTATAACTTGTAACGTGTATAACTTTTTCATACGAACTCACTTTGACATGCGGTTTGTTGCCTTGGAATCGTATGGAAGAGCTCTTCACGATGGTGTTGTTTGGGAAAAATTTTGGATTCCAATTTCGTTTGAAATCTAAGGTGAGTGATTAAACCCACTCACACCTAACTAAATTCTTCAATTATTTGTTAAATTAAAATTGTGTTATGATATGATTGTATTGACTGTTGTATCGTAGTTAAAATTGCGTATTTATGTTAACTAGCATCGATAATGCAATTTAATTTGACCGTTAGTTTAAATTTTACAGTTATGTTAAAATTTGATATTTTATTACTAGTTTAAAGCCCATCATCTGATAACTAGTAAATTTTTACGATATGGAACTGTTTGGATGCATTGATGCGATGAATGGCTTGGATTTGATATGGATGACATATTGATGTTTTTTTTGTGTAAATTTACTTGTTATTCACCTTGATTTTTATATGACTATTGTTTGTGTTGATTAATCCCAAACATTTACCCTAGATGTTATGGGCATCGAATAAACTCGGGATTCATCATTAATATGAATTAACAACGTTAATATACGATACTATAATAGTGGTTAGGTTTTGGCCAGCTATGCTAAAGCTACTTGTTGTTGAAATTCGCTCTTTAACCCTAGATGTTAATATGAATTAACCATTGTTTGTGTTGATTAATCCCAATCTTTTTTGAATTTCTTGTAAATTTATTGAAATGAATTCCTCAATTTGTGTAATTTAGTTTTAAGGTTAAAGAGGGAAGATAATGAAAATATAAATGGGTAATTTTTGAAAGGCATGGTGTATGAAAGGAATTTTTTGGTGTATGCTATTTTATTTCATTTCACGGTGTATGTTAAGAAATTATGGGTGTACGAATAGAATTAGCCATAATAAAATTCCTTTGCTATAAACTAAAGACAAAGAGTGGTTCAGATTTAATATAGGATAGGATAAATAGTGGTTAGGTTTTGGCCAGCTATGCTGAAGCTGCTCGTTGTTGAAATTAAGCAGCCACTACCTCGTTATCCTAAAAAATGTGCTCTAGTCACTCTACTCCAAAAAAAATCTATCATTTCCATTCTATCTCTAACCAATCTCTTTTTTCATTGCATTTGATTTCGGTTCTAATTAACTTATGCACCCCATCATGGTAAGATCTTTTATCTCTCTGTTTTACCTGATTACATGAATCTAATATGAATTACCTTTTGACGTTGCCTTACTCGGTTCTAAATCATGTTCTACTCTATCTCATATCTAACTGACTTACTTATCAAGATAGGAAATATTTATGAATATTCATTGTGATTTAGTTACCAAAAATATTCTGTTTTATTTTTATCTCATGTCCTATGGTTTTGAATATTACTCTTCTTCACCATATTCCTTGGAATCAACTATATGTTCTAAACATATAGGAATGAATACAAATGCATATCAATTATGTCTGCAGCAGTAGCCCAGCGGTCAAGGACTTTGTATCGTGGTAACTGTGACATGGGTTCAAAACCTGGAATGGCATGCTAAGAGCTTGCCATGTGAATACGCTAAGATCATTCACTTATGTGGTGCTCGCGGACCAACCTAGGTGCATTAGGGAGGGTTTTACGGCTCCGGCTGGGTTCCCTCCTGAAAAAAAATTCAAAAAAAATATGCATATCAATAATTAATTAAATTCTCCGCTAATTTTTGTGTGTGCATAGTTTCCATTTTCACCATCCCATACTTCCTATTTTCGCCATATACAAATGCATAGCAATTGGAATATGTGAGCTCAAATGTTTTCTTACTTTTCATTTTCATATTGTTTAATAATTTTAATATGGTACAACTGACAATGATATTGCATTAGGTGATATCCTGGAAACTGTTTATTTGTGGTGTGAGGGTTTGAATGTGTAACAGTCCACACCTCCGTTCGCGTAAGATATTGTCCCCAACTCAGCCACCATATAGATGTGGGGTTTTGTTTCTAAAAAGGCCTCGGCATTGGTAAGAGATGGACTCTACTATATAAGTACCCACTTCACACAGGCTTCCATGATATGGGACTTAGGGGTGTTACATTCTCCCCCCTAAAGAGCCCAACGTCCTCGTTGGCTCACAAACACCTCACCCAGGCACTGTGGTCCACACAAGAGCCACAATTCTGGTTGGGTAATGGCTCTGATACCAAATGTAACAACCCACACCACCGTTCGAGCAAGATATTGTCCCCAACTTAGCCACCATATAGGTTTGGGGTTTTGTTCTCAAAAGGCCTCTGCATTAGTAAGAGATGGACTCTACTATATAAGTACCTACTTCACACAGGCTTCCACGATGTGGGACTTAGGGGTGTTACAGAATGCATTTATTTATTATTACTTAATACTTTTATGGCTTAGTAAAATGTCTTTACATAAAAAAAGCAATAAAAAGTATTTTTACTATATTTTTGCAACATGATCAAATTAATCATGAACATTTGGTATGTTAATTTTGAATTGTAATCCTACCATAAATCTAAACAAGGATCTGTTATATAGTCATATATACTCAATAATGAAACTTAATGTATTTGTAGTTCCTGCATTTTCCATTATTATTAGTGCGAACCCGTGCTACGCACACGGGTTTAGCTTTAAATTTGTTGTAAATTTTGTGTTACATAAGAAAAAAAATGCTCACGAATAAGGTATTGAATATGTTGTAAACTGATATCATAATATAATGTCTTACAATAAAAAAAATTAAACAAGAATATTCTTACTCTAAATTCGTACTATTCTTGGACCCAACAATATCCGGACCCAACAATATCATAAAAGTTTAAATATAATAAAGGGATTTGTTAAAGGCACTCCAGTTTTGGTTAATGGAGGATTCAAATGTTCTCTTACTTTTCATTTTCATATTGTATGATAATTTTTGCTATGGTACAACTGGTAATGGTATTGCATTAGGTGATATCCTGGAAACTGTTTATTAGTGGTGTTCGGGTTTGAATGAATTTATTTATTATTACTTAATACTTTTATGACTTAGTAAAATGTCCTTACAGAATAAAAGCAATAAAAAGTATTTTTACTACAGTTTTGCAATATGATCAAATTAATCATTAACATTTGGTATGTTCATTTTGAATTGTAATCCTGTCATAAACATAAACCAGGATCTGTTATCTAATCATGGATACTCAATAGTGTCACTTAATGTATTTATAGTTCCTGCATTTCTCATTATTACTAGTGCGAACCCGTGCTACGCACACGGGCTTAGCTTTAAATTTGTTGTAAATTTTGTGTTACACGAAAAAAAATTATGCTCACGCATAAGGTATTAAATATGTTGTAAACTGATATCATAATCAAATGTCTTACAATAAAAAAAATTGAACAAAAATATTCCCACTCTATTTTCATACTATTTCTTGGACCCAACAATATCATAAAAGTTTAAATATAATAAAGGGAATTGTAAAATGGACTCCACTTTTGGTTAAGGGGAGTACCATTTTTAATTTATTGCAAAATTGTTAAAGGAGGATTAAAATAATTGAGCCCCCTTAAACAATTAGTTTTGTATTTTTTGCGAAGCTAGAACAAATAATGTAAAAGTGGTTGTATATCACAAATTTATTTTCTATGAAATACTTTCTTTTCTGATTAGATCACTGATGGAACAAATAAACTAGATTTACAGTAATAGAGTCTCATTTATATGCATCCTCTCTAGCAATTTAGACTTGCTATATAATAACCCAAACTTCCCCGTAAAGGAAAGCCCGGATTGAGTTGTGAACACGACAAATTAGAACACAAACAGAAGAACATTTCATTTCCTATTACAACAATTACATTAGAGTACAAGAATATAACAAAGTATGAATAAATATTACACATTTGATAAATATCGGAGATTTAAATTTACAATGCAGCGGAAAAATAATACATAACATAACTGTAAGAAATACACGGATACAGAGCGTTCTGAATATAGCCCCAGCTGTAAATCCAGGATCATGTGAAAATAATATCTGCAAAACCCTACTACTAGCTGCCCATGTGGAAAATAAGGGCACCCAGAGTTCAGGTTAAAACAATAAACTCCAGGTCAGTCATGTGACTGGTGTGAGAACTAAAACAGTTATTAATTTGATTTTAAAGTTAGGTAAATCAAGGGACCATGTCATATAACACGGAATGGGTTTTCTCCCAAGAATACCGGTGCATAAAACAAACAGCGCAATGCTAATTAAAGAAAATGAAGCTATTATAAGACCCAGGTCCCATCACACAATGCAACGAAGCCGGAGTATAGGGTTTTACCTTATAATAGCCAAATAATGCTTGATACGCGAAATTTAATCTTTTATTATTACTATAAGTGAAGAAATCAACTTCAAATATAAATGTATCAATCATAGATGGCATAAGCGCCCCATACCACTATGTCGCCATAAATAGGATTACAACTAAATTCGAAATGTCACATATTGGAAATTGGATTTCCTTCATGAGTCGAGACCAGGGATGGCTCCTCTCCGTTCGAGACACTCTAGCAAATACCTCAGGGCTAGGACGCTGGCGAACCCTTGGATCTACAGGGCTGGTCCACACATAGTGGATTAGTTATACCTGAACACACGTTTCCCGGTCCTATAGGACCTATATCCATCGGCTCCGTAGTAACCGATATATCCGAGGCACCTTGCAATCCAACAACCGCACATGTAAAAATATAAAAATGTCAGGGCTTGCAAAACCCTGACAACACCCACAGCTAGAAAGAGACGTCGTGCACTCCCTACAGTCACGATCCCATTTTTGACTCTTAACGAGGTGTGAGGCTCGCGAATTAACGCTATACATAAAGCTATGTCACACAGGCCATACTGTGATCATCAACTACAAGACTCCGCTTTTCAACAGAAGCCTTGATCATTTGGCACTCAGGCATGCCAAACATGCAATTCACGCCATGCGATTGATGTCTATTGATATATAACCTCTTAGCTCGTACGTCTCAGAGAAGGCTGTTAAGCCAGAGAATAAATTATCCGCCACTAAACAGATATATATTTAATAGAGATCAATCAAAACAGAATAAAATCCCATGTCAGACACACAGTCCATTTACAAGTTCGTTCTGGGTCTGAACGAAACTGGAGGCACCTTATTCCTCGTCCCATATGTCCAATACAGGAGAGAGGTCCTCACATATCTGGTCGATCTACAAGTACGTCTGGACAATCACCATTTATTACCTTGTCTTGGGTGTACAGCCCATTCAAGACATCAATAATCGTCCAAATGATGTGAAGACCTCTGGTCTTCAACCACTGTCTTCATCGTCAAATTATCGTCGGATCGGTTATTCAGAATGGGTATAAACCCGGACTTCCTGAATAACCCGTGTATATTATAAACAAATGCTACACAAACACAACATACGCCTCATTCCAATCCAGAATATTATTTTATTCAAATATTCATTTCATTAGGGAAAGGTTCCCATTAAATTTATCAAAGATAAATTCTATAAATTTATTCTTTAATCTTCCTTTGGATATCAATTCAAACCATATTAAGGTTTACCCAAACTTGTTGGGATTAGCGAACCTTACCGAAGTAGTCATTTCTTTTATTTTCCAATCCCAACCTATTCATCACATGGAGCGAAACTGGTAATACTCCATATCTAACACCACGGTGTTATCGGTAAATATTAATTAACATTTCACGTTCAAATCTAATTAAAGATTTAACTATCGCTTGGAGCAAAACTGGTGATACTCTATTCTCGATCATTTTATCAAATTTGATAATTTAAATTATCACATTCACTTTTCAATCTAATTAAATATTCATTAAAACTCCACTTAGTTTTAATCTTCCTAAAAATCAATATTAATGATTATTTAACTTTGGGAAAACATATCGTGTCTTTAACTTGGTTAAAGAACCAATATTATTTAAAACACAGTTCACGATAAACCCAAAATCACTTTCCATTATTTATGGAATCTTCATGGAAAAACTGATCAATATATATAATCGATACATACCCGACTAATAATATAAATGGAATAACGACAAAGCCTTTTAAATTCCATATATATTAACAGTCTTCCTCCACAGAAGCTCACTTTGACTATTACCGAATCGAATTCCATTCCATTCCAATTAAGTATTAATTAATTGGAAAACTTTACTTTGGAAAAACCCATTAAATCTTAATATAAGATTTATATATTCCAAATCATATTTCTCTGTTAATCGGGTTAAAGAACGTATGTCGTTAAAAGCACAATTCACAATAAACCCAATTCACTTTCCATTTCAATTCCAATTAAATGTTAATTAAATGGTAATTCTTCTTTAAATCTTAATTAAAAGATTTATTCTTTTCACATGGGGTTTAAGGATAGTGTTATTTAAGACACCATTCATGACAAACCCAAAATCCAATTCTTTTATTCTATTCCAATTAAATATTAATTAATTGGAAAACTTTACTAAATCTTAATTAAAAGATTTATTCTTTCCGTAACTGGGTTCAAGAGCAGTGTTAATAAAGACACCATTCATGAAAAACCCAAAATCCAATTTGATATCAAATACAAGGCTCTGAACAGAAATTATATCGGCTTATATTCAATATCAAATTCTGAAATTAACGGATATCATATTGGGAATAATGATATCTGTATCTTCCAAATTCCCATAACAATATCCTATAATCACGGAATCTGTAACGACACGGTTTTTGTCGACTTTGGTTATCGTCATAAACTCAATGACGACTAACCAAACATCGAAAAATACCAGAAAGTTAATATAAAGAAGTTAGAGGGTGAGGAAAGATAAGATATAACTTAGAATAGAAGAAGATACAACATCCGAGTAACACGAGTCTCGCAGCGGAACGAACAACATATAATAGATAACATATCCTCGAAATAAAATCAGTATATGTATACAGTAACATTGTCAGAGTACAACACTAACAACACAGCGGAAATAACTATAGCTATATAATCCTGAAGCCTCCTGCTCCAAGTTCTCCAAGTATATCTGTAAAATCCTTACTACTTGACTGCCCGTATAAAATTGGGCATCCAAGAGTTTAGATAAACAAACAAAATAAACTCTGGATCAGTCATGGGACTGGTATGAGTAAAGCAGTTTAAAACAGTTTGAGCCATTAAATGATATCTCATAAGACCACGCCGTATAACGGAATGGGTTTTTCCCTTTTGAGAATCCAAAATAACTTTATATCAAAAACATTTTGATACTATATTAATGTCTATCAACCACAATGTAATAATCATCTAGTAGAAACGTTTTCATCTCACGTTCTACATATATAGTATACAATCAAAACCGCAAGCACGTCTTGGGTAATGGATTTCCAACTATGACAAGGTATGGAACCACCTTTCGCTAGTGTACCTCTAGAGAGGAATACACTGGGTTCAACAAGAACATCTTACAACCTGGCCACACATGACCGACCACTCATTTCGTTTGAGTGTATCGAATGTATATCACCAACGGTTGGGATCAACAACCATTTCCCGAATGGGACAGCATCGACAATAGATTTTTTTTAGAAGTAAATGAAACTCTAGATCAGGTGATTATACACCCTAATAGGTGCGACCTACATAGCCATGATGCCTGCCCAATTTTTGTCATTTTCCAGTTGTTGAGGCTGGAGGTCATAACGTATCTTTCAACAGATTACTCAATCATTCACATTGAATGCCATATCGTCATACCCATCAAATCACAAATTGATTTCCCCAAAAATACCATGGGTATAAGCTAAGAGAAACGAATTCCACCGTCACCAACGTAAATACATTTGGAATGATCAACTTACGTGATCTACCATACATACTCTGTCAAACATTCGTCCATTCAATTTGTCCTGGGACTGGACAAAACGAAGGCACTATTCTGTACATCCGTCTTAGGTAATTTTTACCTAAGATTTATACAATAGCCCTTGCACTTTACTCCGTCTTCAATTTATTTTTGGAATATATGATTCGCAATGCTTATGCCAATACAGAGTGGTTCTTCAGATAATAATCCAACCGGTCTCTCCATATTAACAACGTTAAAATGGTCAAAAACTCCGACAGTCGGTGAGTTAACTATCAAAGAAAAACACGTGTGCAAACAACGATATCATTTCCAGATGGAAATCATATCGATCAACCATCATTTAACATTTATCTCTTTAGTTCATTAATTTACTTATCTCTTGTTTCCATATATTCTAAATTCTTATTTTCTATTATCAGAAAACATTTTTGATTATTATTTGGAAAACATTTCCAAATTCCTTCATTTGGTTTTAAACAGATGTTTAAATAAAACATCGCCATGCCAACTCAAACCATTTCATTCATTAACTAAATTCACTTAACCATCCTTTACTATCAAACCTTACCATTCCTTAGTTAAGAAGGAAGTCAATCAAGTTGGGGTATAATTACCTCTCAGACCTTAGCTGAACAACGTTTTAACTTCGAAATAGTCAAAGTTTATCTTTTAAATCTTTAACAACCTTCCTTACGTAACTCTCTTTCGAATAAATATCTATTCGGTAACTCCTCCCTTCGAATAACTATATTCGATAATCACTCTTACGAATAACTAGATTCGAAAACCTTTCTTCGAATAAACTATATTCGATTAACTCTATTCAGTTAACTCTTATCAATTAGCTCTTATCAATTAACTCTATTGGATTAACTCTATTCGACTTTTCAAATAAACTATATTCGATAACTCCTTTAAATCTATTCTAATAAACTATATTCTATTAACTCCTTTAATTCTATTCGAATAAACTATATTCGATTAACTCCTTTTGAATAATTAGATTCGATAACTCCTTTCGAATAACTATATTCGATAACTCCTTTCGAATAACTAGATTCAATAACTCCTCTTCGATAACTCTTCTCGAATGAACTATATTCGATAACTCTTCTCGAATAAACTATATTCGATTGCTCCATTTGAATAACTTTAACTGGTTAACTCTAACTGATTAACTCTGACTGGTTAACTCTGACTGGTTAACTCTAACTGATTAACTCTAACTTATCAACCCTAACCGATTAACTATGATTAATTTACTCTATTCGATTAACTCTAATCGAATAACTAATATTCGATTAACTGAAACGACCCGTAACTTCCCCGTAAAGGAAAGCGCCGGATAGCTCGAGAACAGGCCACAACAGAACACATACAGAAGAACAGTTCATTGTATATTACAACAATGCATCAGATTACAAGAATATACAGGGTATAAATGAATATATTACACATAAATATCAGAGATTTAAATTACATTTAAATACATAGCAGCGGAAAATAATGCAATACACAACTAGAAATAGATATACGGATACAAAGCTTTCCGGATATCGTTCCAGCTGTAAACCAGGATCCTGTGAATATAAATCTGCAAAACCAAAACTACTAGCTGCCCGTGTCGAAAATAAGGGCACCCAGAGTTTAGGTCAAAAACAATAAACTCCAGGTCAGTCATGGGACTGGTGTGAGAACTAATACAGTTATAATTCTTTATTTTAAAGTTCGGTAAATCAAGGGACCACGCCGTAACACGGAACGGGTTTCCTCCCAAGAATACCAGTGCATAAAACAAACAGCGCAATGCTAAATAAAGAAAAATGAAGCTGTTATAAGACCCAGGTCCTATCACACAATGCAACGCAAGCCGGGGGATAGGGTTTTCCCTTATAACAGCCAAAGAATGCTTGATACGTTTAAAACAAATCATTGGATACTATTATAAGTGCATAGTGTATAAAACAACTTCAAATCATAAATATCAATCATAGGCGGCATGGGTACCATATATCATGTCGCCATACTAGGCTCTACAAATAAAACCGCAAATGTCACATATTTGGAAATTGGATTTCCTTCTATGAACCGAGGCTAGGGATCGTCCTCACCGAATTCGTGACTCTCTAGCCCGAGCCACAGGCAAGCGCGCAGGCAAGCCTTTAGATCCTCAGGGCCGGTCCACCGATGTGGATTATTATGCCTGAACACTACGTCTCCCCACCCTATGGGGTGTAAGTCTGGTCCGTCAGCCGACCAGAATGCATCGGCCGAAACCGATATAACCGAGGCGCCTCGCAACAGCAACAACCACATAAGTCAAACTCGTCAGGGCGTGTAAAACCACTGACGCCACTTCTAGCTAGAAAGAAACGCATGCCTCCCTGACGTCCCCTCCCGTTTTTGGTTCACAACCGGGGTGCGAGGCTCGCGAATTCACGTTACACAAAGCTGTGCCACACAGGCTGTGCTTTGATCATCACCACAAGACTTTGCTTTTCAACAGAAGCCTCGATCAATTGCCACTTAGGCATGCCACACAGGCAATTCACTCCATGCATTTGATATCCATCAATATATAACCCCTGAGCTCGTACGTCTCAGAGAAGGGCGTTAAGCAAGAGAATAAATTCTCTGCCGCCAAACAGATATATATTTAATAGAGATCAATCACACGGACTAAAATCCAATGTCAGACACACAGTCCAT
Organism: Allium sativum; assembly: GCA_030737875.1. Lineage (NCBI taxonomy): Eukaryota > Viridiplantae > Streptophyta > Magnoliopsida > Asparagales > Amaryllidaceae > Allium > Allium sativum. The sequence continues at coordinate 431,868,928 of CM060918.1, read as the reverse complement.
TTACAAGTCCGTTCTGGGTCTGAACGAAACCGGAGGCACCTAGTGCCCCGCATATCCATCGATCTCCAAGTACGTCTGGACGATCACCAACTGTTTCCATCTTCTTGGGTGTACAACCCAATCAAGATCATCAGTAATCACCCAAACGACGTGAAGACTTCTGGTCTTCGACCACCGTCTTCATCTTCGACACCACGTCGAATCAGTTATTCAGAATGGGATAAACCCGGTCTTTCTGAATAACTCGCGTATATATTATAAAAGTATTACACAAACACAACATACGCCTCATTCCAATTCAGAATATTCTTTTATCCAAATATTCCTATACTTTGGGAAAAGTTCCCATTAATTTTATCCAAGATAAATTCTTTAAATTTATTCTTTAATCTCCTTTGAATATCAATTCAAACTAGTCGGGATTAGCGAACCACACCGAAGTAATCATTTATTTTATTTCCCAATCCCAACCTATTCATCCCATGAAGTAAAACTGGTAGTACTTCATATCTAACACCACAGTGTTATCGGTAATTCAATTACCATTTCACGTTCAAATCTAATTAAAGATTTAACTATCGCTTGGAGTAAAACTGGTGATACTCCATTCTCGATCTTTTCAATCTATTTAAAGATTCATTAAAACTCCACTTAGTTTTAATCTTTAACTGGGTTAAAGAATCCGTGTCATTTAAAACACGGTTCACGATAAACCCAAAATCACATTCATTAATTATCGGGTTAAAGAACGAGTGTTATTTAAAACACTGTTCACGATAAACCCAAAAATCAATATCAATTCAATTCCAATTAAATATCATTTAAATGGGTACACTTCATTAAATCTAAATAAAAAGATTCAATCTTTTCTCAACTGGGCTCAAGAACAGTGTTAGTGAAGACACCATTCACGACAAACCCAAATCACATTCGATATTCAATACAAGGCTCTGAATAGAAAATATATCCGCTTATATTCAATATCAAATTCTACGACTAACAAATGTCGTATTGGAAATAACGATATAAATATATATCTTTCAAATTTCCATAACAACACCTGTATAATCACGAATTCCAACATCGAAATACTCCGAAGACAATTTCGATTCAATTCCACTCCAATGCATATTCTGGTTATTTTCAAAACCCTTTTTAAATTCAATTTATTTATTTAAAAATAAATAGAATTATATTTCTAGTTCAAAACTAGCCATTTCGATAAAAATATATTTTTATCTTTTCAAATATGGAGTTTTTCATCCCAATTCTTCACAAATCATTTCTTATGATTTTACACAAATTATTACTATTTTTAATAATTATATCAAGGCCCGTACAGTCGATTTCCATCAACGGCCATCGAACTGCACTTACAGTGACCTTTTTCGAATTTGATTTGGACATAATTCCAAATCCAACCGTTAGATTTCAAATTTCTAATATTCATTAGAAAGCTCTTTTCGATACGAACCCAACGGTTTCGGTTTTAGGAGAATCCGACGGTCGGATCTCTCGCAATGTCCGTTTGAAATAAATGGTCGAAATTCACGAACTGCCGCGGCGCGGCGCGTTCTATTCAGGCCATTATATTATATATATAATATATATAATATATACTTCGTCGATTTCTATTTAAAACGAATTATATAAATAGTTTTAAATTCATTTCAAAAGCAATTTCAACTTCCTTTCAATTCAAATCAAAATTGAATTCTTCTTTATAAATTCGTTTTAAAATTCATTTCTATTCAATTCAAATTTCAATTCAATTTGAATTCATTTCAATTCACTTTCAATTCAATTCGAATTCGAAATCACTTTCAATTCAATTCATTTCGAAATAACTTTCAATTCAATTCATTTCGAAATCACTTTCAATTCAATTCAATTCATTTCGGAATCACTTTCAATTCAATTCATTTCGAAATCACTTTCAATTCAATTCAATTCAAAATCACTTTCAATTCAATTCATTTCGAAATCACTTTCAATTCAATTCAATTCATTTCGAAATCACTTTCAATTCAATTCATTTCAAAATGAATAAAACCGATATAAATATCGTTTACGTCAAAATAGCGTCAATCTAATCAACACGGCTTCATATGTTTCTATTTTCAAATATTCTATTTCAAATATTTCCTATTATCAAAATATTTGTTATTATCAAAATATTCTTTATTTTCACGATTGGAATGAGGCCCAATCAATTACCATATAAAGTTAATTATATGGATTTTCATACAACACATGCATATAATAGCAACGATAAATAATCAACCATCAACCAAAGTGCACTACACCGTATAAGCATCAAATATAGATATTCAATGCTTATAACAGCCTGTCAATCAATCGATCGACATATTTAATCAATCAGGATGAGTGAAATTCATATTTCATCCCAACACCCGTGTGGGGTTTCAAACAATCAAACACAGATTTTAGTTGTGCAGTTGGGCGATGTGTAAAATTTATCGTCCCAATCAATGTCATTCAAATAAGTGTACATAAACAAACCGTCTGGTTTGTAAATGAATATTTATTTACTCACATTCACGTTAAAAATTATATTTTTAACGACAAAACATTTTATTCCAACATATGAATTTCTATTCAGTTCATTTTTTTAAATAAAATGATATTTTTATTTTTCTAACTTATTTTAGAAAATTTCGGCGGCATAACGGCACGATACTAGAAACGGGACAAGGCCTAGCCTTATCCCCGGTCTAGTGAAGGCCCACGCCATTCACACATCAATCAAATCCATTCATCTCACCAAACAATTCAATTTCACCAAACAATTCAATTTCAAATCAAATCATCTATCTAATCTATGCAATCAAACAAACAAGTCCATGGTCTGTGGACGATTGTGTCGGGTGCTACTAAACACCGTCTGCATCCTAGTATATATATATATATATGTATAACTAGAATAAGATATTTAGAGTGAGGAGTTCTCACAGATAGCTATCCTAGCTCCACGGCACTTCTAATGCAGGATATCTTCGCCAACTCGCCTTTTTGTCGCTTTCGCCCGTATTCTCTACATATGTAAAAATCGAATTTTTACTTCGCTATTCAATATATAAAAATCATATTTTTATTTCGAAGTTCAATATATAAAAATTCTATTTTTATTTCGAAGTTCAATATATAAAAATTCTATTTTTATTTCGAAGTTCAATATATAAAAATTCTATTTTTATTTCGAAGTTCAATATATACAAATTCTATTTTTATTTTACTATGTTGTATAGATAAAAATTATATTTTTATCACGCTATTTTCCGTATAAAGATTTCGCCTTTATAGAAACATGGACTTTGCTTTTTCAAATTTAAAGATTTCATCTTTATAAAAATCTCATTTTTATTTTTCTACACACATAAAGATGACATTTTTAATATCCCGATCATGTAAAAATTATATTTTTAACTCTTTACATAAACAAAAATCATATTTTGACATCACCTATATAGTAAAGACTATATTTTTAATACTTTAAAAATATAAAAATCAAATTTTTAATACTTTAAAAATATAAAAATCATTTTTTTAATACTTTAAAAATATAAAAATCATATTTTTATTACATAAAAAATCCTATCTTTACAGTCTCTTCCTATATTAAAAAAAATCAAACTTTTTCTATTATAAGCAAATAAAAAAAATTAAAACTGAAAAGAAAATCAAAGCTTTCAAATAAAAACCATTTTTTTTCTAATGACCAGAATTTGCAGTTTTATTTTAGGAATGTAAATTACATAATAAATGATAAAGAAAATAAAGCAAATAAAATAAAAAACTAAAATCAACTTACAGCAGGGGGGGGGGGCTTTCTGCTTCGTCGGAGGATGGTGGGGGGGGGGTCTTCCTGCTTGGGCCAGGGGAGGGTTGCGGTGGTAGTCGCGTGGGTGGGGAGGGTTGTGGTGGTAGTTGCGTGGGTGGGGAGGGAGGACGACGGAGACGCGAGAGGAGGAGGGAGGCGGAGCAGAGGGAAGAAGGGCGGCGGTCCCCCCTGGTGGCGGCGCCGTCGACGAAGAAGAGGGGGGGGTCGGCGATTTGGATGCGCTCTTTTCTTTTTTTTTACCTAATCGGGTTTTACCGATTTGAAATGGGGGGGGGGTTGACCTGGTAGGGAGGAGGGGTTTAAAGGATTTTTTTATTTATTTAATTAATTAATCTCAAAAAGCAATTTTTACATACGAATCCGAAACGAGACCCACCGCCTGACGTCCCCAGCTAATTACCTCTGTTTCGAACACAATGGGATATGTATCATAAGCTGATTCGATCGTTTGAATTAGTTTCCGTTGAATTTACATTTAAATCACTATATTGAATTTTAAACGTACATTTCAAATTACCGGGGTCACATAACAACTCTATAAATTCCATAAAAATATGTTCTAGCTTCGTATTGACGATACGGTCCTAACAAAACTAGTTTCATCGAATTCTGAGACCGTTTGAAAAATGGCCAATTTCCAGTCGATTAAAATCAACTGAAACTGGTCAAACGCGTTTTCCTTCGCCACGCTCACATATTGATTCGAAAAATTATGAAATTTGAAACCTAGCAATAACTTTACATCACCGCCCCAACAAAACTGGTTTCGTCGAAATCCGAGGTCGTTTGCAAAATTGCTATTTTTAAGGGCCTTATATATATAAAAATATATATAAATTCCACAGCGACTATTTCTAATTTTAAACTGGACATATCTTATCATTTCTAAGATGAAATCTCAGTTTGTTAACTTCGTTACAAAGATATAGTTATACAGATTCAAATATTTCTTGTTTCGTTCAATTCTGACTTATATTGAATTCTGTATATTCATTTGAACTTAGAAATCGAATTTTCGAACTACCGCGCCATTTTCAATTCCTTTTATAATAATATATAATTATTATATATTCTAACGACGACGTATATAATATATACGTTCTAATTATATTCAAAATAAATTTCTCGTCGATATTATTTAAAATAATTCATTTTAAATATCCAAATTCGCTAAAATTGCCAAAATAAAAATTTTAAACTGGCCCAGATATTCCGGGTTATTACAATCTCCCCCACTTAAAACTTTTCGTCCCCGAAAAGGAACAAAGTCGAAAGTGGTTTGAGTAATCAACTCTACGTTCGATCTGGCTTCCATTCTCCAACTTTTCAGTTTCTGAGAATTTTCAAAATTTCAAATATTTGGCTAACACCCTAAATTTTCAAAAAAAATTCGCCATAACCTCCCCTGCACCGGGAGCATCGGGGAATTTCAAATAGCTTCCCCGGTCCTTCAGATCTCAAAAAGAAAAAGAAAAAGCCAAGCGGCTAGCCAATAGGCTCATAAAATCATCATCACCCAAACAAAACAGTAAATTATGTAGTAAACATGTACCTATTTGTCGGGCAAACAAATTTTATTCTCTGGCTCTAGCCTCCTTGCTATGACCTGTTCAATGATATACATGTATATGCAAGCAAATGCGACCAATTTTCAATACAATTCAATATTTGATTCAATTAGGCATAATGGTTCAAAATTACCAACCAAATAAACAAACAACACAAACATCAATCAATTTGTGAATTAGAGTTTCAAATTCATTATCTTTGATACATATACAAAAAAATCATGTTTTTGATGCCAATTCACAACAATGTGTTCTAACTATATAAGTTTTGGTTCTCACACCAGCTTAATGGAAATATATAGATATCACACCTTCGTCACTCGAAAATAAATACTGGTAACGCTGCAGCATTATCAGAATCATCCCCGGGCAACTAGAATGTGATTCTATATCTACCCAATATATTAAAACTTTGAATATACGTTTGCAAGGCGTATATGCAAATTCTTTATATACTGAATTGTCCAAAATAAATATAAATAACTAATCAAATACGAATAATTGATTTAAATTTTCAAAACAAAATTTGTTTTCATTTTAAAAATATACTCTTCACACTCGTTCTAGGATACTACTGATCCCATCTCTAACGAGTCATTCTAATTGGATATTACTAATCCAATATCTGATGAATTCTTTCGTATGGTTCTAATGTGCCTTGTTCTCTGAGCTTTGTAAACCAAAGCTCTGATACCAAATGAAACGACCCGTAACTTCCCCGTAAAGGAAAGCGCCGGATAGCTCGAGAACAGGCCAAAACAGAACACATACAGAAGAACAGTTCATTGTATATTACAACAATGCATCAGATTACAAGAATATACAGGGTATAAATGAATATATTACACAGAAATATCAGAGATTTAAATTACATTTAAATACATAGCAGCGGAAAATAATACAATACACAACTAGAAATAGATATACGGATACAAAGCTTTCCGGATATCGTTCCAGCTGTAAACCAGGATCCTGTGAATATAAATCTGCAAAACCAAAACTACTAGCTGCCCGTGTCGAAAATAAGGGCACCCAGAGTTTAGGTCAAAAACAATAAACTCCAGGTCAGTCATGGGACTGGTGTGAGAACTAAAACAGTTATAATTCTTTATTTTAAAGTTCGGTAAATCAAGGGACCACGCCGTAACACGGAACGGGTTTCCTCCCAAGAATACCAGTGCATAAAACAAACAGCGCAATGCTAAATAAAGAAAAATGAAGCTGTTATAAGACCCAGGTCCTATCACACAATGCAACGCAAGCCGGGGGATAGGGTTTTCCCTTATAACAGCCAAAGAATGCTTGATACGTTTAGAACAAATCATTGGATACTATTATAAGTGCATAGTGTATAAAACAACTTCAAATCATAAGTATCAATCATAGGCGGCATGGGTACCATATATCATGTCGCCATACTAGGCTCTACAAATAAAACCGCAAATGTCACATATTTGGAAATTGGATTTCCTTCTATGAACCGAGGCTAGGGATCGTCCTCACCGAATTCGTGACTCTCTAGCCCGAGCCACAGGCAAGCGCGCAGGCAAGCCTTTAGATCCTCAGGGCCGGTCCACCGATGTGGATTATTATGCCTGAACACTACGTCTCCCCACCCTATGGGGTGTAAGTCTGGTCCGTCAGCCGACCAGAATGCATCGGCCGAAACCGATATAACCGAGGCGCCTCGCAACAGCAACAACCACATAAGTCAAACTCGTCAGGGCGTGTAAAACCACTGACGCCACTTCTAGCTAGAAAGAAACGCATGCCCTCCCTGACGTCCCCTCCCGTTTTTGGTTCACAACCGGGGTGCGAGGCTCGCGAATTCACGTTACACAAAGCTGTGCCACACAGGCTGTGCTTTGATCATCACCACAAGACTTTGCTTTTCAACAGAAGCCTCGATCAATTGCCACTTAGGCATGCCACACAGGCAATTCACTCCATGCGTTTGATATCCATCAATATATAACCCCTGAGCTCGTACGTCTCAGAGAAGGGCGTTAAGCAAGAGAATAAATTCTCCGCCGCCAAACAGATATATATTTAATAGAGATCAATCACACGGACTAAAATCCAATGTCAGACACACAGTCCATTTACAAGTCCGTTCTGGGTCTGAACGAAACCGGAGGCACCTAGTGCCCCGCATATCCATCGATCTCCAAGTACGTCTGGACGATCACCAACTGTTTCCATCTTCTTGGGTGTACAGCCCAATCAAGATCATCAGTAATCACCCAATCGACGTGAAGAATTCTGGTCTTCGACCACCGTCTTCATCTTCGACACCACGTCGAATCAGTTATTCAGAATGGGATAAACCCGGTCTTTCTGAATAACTCGCGTATATATTATAAAAGTGTTACACAAACACAACATACGCCTCATTCCAATTTAGAATATTATTTTATCCAAATATTCCTATACTTTGGGAAAAGTTCCCATTAATTTTATCCAAGATAAATTCTTTAAATTTATTCTTTAATCTCCTTTGAATATCAATTCAAACTAGTCGGGATTAGCGAACCACACCGAAGTAATCATTTATTTTATTTCCCAATCCCAACCTATTCATCCCATGAAGTAAAACTGGTAGTACTTCATATCTAACACCACAGTGTTATCGGTAATTCAATTACCATTTCACGTTCAAATCTAATTAAAGATTTAACTATCGCTTGGAGTAAAACTGGTGATACTCCATTCTCAATCTTTTCAATCTATTTAAAGATTCATTAAAACTCCACTTAGTTTTAATCTTTAACTGGGTTAAAGAATCAGTGTCATTTAAAACACGGTTCACGATAAACCCAAAATCACATTCATTAATTATCGGGTTAAAGAACGAGTGTTATTTAAAACACTGTTCACGATAAACCCAAAAATCAATATCAATTCAATTCCAATTAAATATCATTTAAATGGGTACACTTCATTAAATCTAAATAAAAAGATTCAATCTTTTCTCAACTGGGCTCAAGAACAGTGTTAGTGAAGACACCATTCACGACAAACCCAAATCACATTCGATATTTAATACAAGGCTCTGAATAGAAAATATATCCGCTTATATTCAATATCAAATTCTACGACTAACAAATGTCGTATTGGAAATAACGATATAAATATATATCTTTCAAATTTCCATAACAACACCTGTATAATCACGAATTCCAACATCGAAATACTCCGAAGACAATTTCGATTCAATTCCACTCCAATGCAATCATTGGATATTCTGGTTATTTTCAAAACCCTTTTTAAATTCAATTTATTTATTTAAAAATAAATAGAATTATATTTCTAGTTCAAAACTAGCCATTTCGATAAAAATCTATTTTTATCTTTTCAAATATGGAGTTTTTCATCCCAATTCTTCACAAATCATTTCTTATGATTTTACACAAATTATTACTATTTTTAATAATTTTATCAAGGCCCGTACAGTCGATTTCCATCAACGGCCATCGAACTGCACTTACAACGACGTTTTTCAAATTTGATTTGGACATAATTCCAAATCCAACCGTTAGATTTCAAATTTCTAATATTCTTTAGAAAGCTCTTTTCGATACGAACCCAACGGTTCCGGTTTTAGGAGAATCCGACGGTTGGATCTCCCGCAATGTCCGTTTGAAATAAATGGTCGAAATTCACGAACTGCCGCGGCGCGGCGCGTTCTATTCAGGCCATTATATTATATATATAATGTATATAATATATACTTCGTCGATTTCTATTTAAAACGAATTATACAAATAGTTTTAAATTCGTTTCAAAAGCAATTTCAACTTCCTTTCAATTCAAATCAAAATTGAATTCTTCTTTATAAATTCGTTTTAAAATTCATTTCTATTCAATTGAAATTTCAATTCAATTTGAATTCATTTCAATTCACTTTCAATTCAATTCGAATTCGAGATCACTTTCAATTCAATTCATTTCGAAATCACTTTCAATTCAATTCATTTCGAAATCACTTTCAATTCAATTCAATTCATTTCGAAATCACTTTCAATTCAATTCATTTCGAAATCACTTTCAATTCAATTCAATTCAAAATCACTTTCAATTCAATTCATTTCGAAATCACTTTCAATTCAATTCAATTCATTTCGAAATCACTTTCAATTCATTTCAAAATGAATAAAACCGATATAAATATCGTTTACGTCAAAATAGCGTCAATCTAATCAACACGGCTTCATATGTTTCTATTTTCAAATATTCTATTTCAAATATTTCCTATTATCAAAATATTTGTTATTATCAAAATATTCTTTATTTTCACGATTGGAATGAGGCCCAATCAATTACCATATAAAGTTAATTATATGGATTTTCATACAACACATGCATATAATAGCAACGATAAATAATCAACCATCAACCAAAGTGCACTACACCGTATAAGCATCAAATATAGATATTCAACGCTTATAACAGCCTGTCAATCAATCGATCGACATATTTAATCAATCAGGATGAGTGAAATTCATATTTCATCCCAACACCCGTGTGGGGTTTCAAACAATCAAACACAGATTTTAGTTGTGCAGTTGGGCGATGTGTAAAATTTATCGTCCCAATCAATGTCATTCAAATAAGTGTACATAAACAAACCGTCTGGTTTGTAAATGAATATTTATTTACTCACATTCACGTTAAAAATTATATTTTTAACGACAAAACATTTTATTCCAACATATGAATTTCTATTCAGTTCATTTTTTTAAATAAAATGATATTTTTATTTTTCTAACTTATTTTAGAAAATTTCGGCGGCATAACGGCACGATACTAGAAACGGGACAAGGCCTAGCCTTATCCCCGGTCTAGTGAAGGCCCACGCCATTCACACATCAATCAAATCCATTCATCTCACCAAACAATTCAATTTCACCAAACAATTCAATTTCAAATCAAATCATCTATCTAAACTATGCAATCAAACAAACAAGTCCATGGTCTGTGGACGATTGTGTCGGGTGCTACTAAACACCGTCTGCATCCTAGTATATATATATGTATAACTAGAATAAGAAATTTAGAGTGAGGAGTTCTCACAGATAGCTATCCTAGCTCCACGGCACTTCTAATGCAGGAAATCTTCGCCAACTCGCCTTTTTGTCGCTTTCGCCCGTATTCTCTACATATGTAAAAATCGAATTTCTACTTCGCTATTCAATATATAAAAATCATATTTTTATTTCGAAGTTCAATATATAAAAATTCTATTTTTATTTCGAAGTTCAATATATAAAAATTCTATTTTTATTTCGAAGTTCAATATATAAAAATTCTATTTTTATTTCGAAGTTCAATATATAAAAATTCTAATTTTATTTTACTATGTTGTATAGATAAAAATTATATTTTTATCACGCTATTTTCCATATAAAGATTTCGCCTTTATAAAAACATGGACTTTACTTTTTCAAATTTAAAGATTTCATCTTTATAAAAATCTCATTTTTATTTTTCTACACACATAAAGATGACATTTTTAATATCCCGATCATGTAAAAATTATATTTTTAACTCTTTACATAAACAAAAATCATATTTTGACATCACCTATATAGTAAAGACTATATTTTTAATACTTTAAAAATATAAAAATCATATTTTTAATACTTTAAAAATATAAAAATCATTTTTTTAATACTTTAAAAATATAAAAATCATATTTTTATTACATAAAAAATCCTCTCTTTACAGTCTCTTCCTATATTAAAAAAAAATCAAACTTTTTCTATTATAAGCAAATAAAAAAAATTAAAACTGAAAAGAAAATCAAAGCTTTCAAATAAAAACCATTTTTTTTCTAATGACCAGAATTTGCAGTTTTATTTTAGGAATGTAAATTACATAATAAATGATAAAGAAAATAAAGCAAATAAAATAAAAAACTAAAATCAACTTACAGCGGGGGAGGGGGGGTCTTTCTACTTCGTCGGAGGATGGTGGGGGGGGGGGGGGGGGGGGGCGTCTTCCTGCGTGGGCCAGGGGAGGGTTGCGGTGGTAGTCGCGTGGGTGGGGAGGGTTGCGGTGGTAGTTGCGTGGGTGGGGAGGGAGGACGACGGAGACGCGAGAGGAGGAGGGAGGCGGAGCAGAGGGAAGAAGGGCGGCGGTCCCCCCCAGTGGCGGCGCCGTCGACGAAGAAGAGGGGGGGGGGGTCGGCGATTTGGATGCGCTCTTTTTTTTTTTTTTACCTAATCGGGTTTTACCGATTTGAAATGGGGGGGGGGGGGTGGGTTGACCTGGTAGGGAGGAGGGGTTTAAAGGATTTTTTTTATTTATTTAATTAATTAATCTCAAAAAGCAATTTTTACATACGAATCCGAAACGAGACCCACCGCCTGACGTCCCCAGCTAATTACCTCTGTTTCGAACACAATGGGATATGTATCGTACGCTGATTCGATCGTTTGAATTAGTTTCCGTTGAATTTACATTTAAATCACTATATTGAATTTTAAACGTACATTTCAAATTACCGGGGTCACATAACAACTCTATAAATTCCATAAAAATATTTTCTAGCTTCGTATTGACGATACGGTCCTAACAAAACTAGTTTCGTCGAATTCTGAGACCGTTTGAAAAATGGCCAATTTCCAGTCGATTAAAATCAACTAAAACTGGTCAAACGCGTTTTCCTTCGCCACGCTCACATATTGATTCGAAAAATCATGAAATTTGAAACCTAGCAATAACTTTACATCACGGACCCAACAAAACTGGTTTCGTCGAAATCCGAGGTCGTTTGCAAAATTGCTATTTTTAAGGGCCTTATATATATAAAAATATATATAAATTCCACAGCGACTATTTCTAATTTTAAATTGGACATATCTTATCATTTCTAAGATGAAATCTCAGTTTGTTAACTTCGTTACAAAGATATAGTTATACAGATTCAAATATTTCTTGTTTCGTTCAATTCTGACTTATATTGAATTCTGTATATTCATTTGAACTTAGAAATCGAATTTTCGAACTACCGCGCCATTTTCAATTCCTTTTATAATTATATATAATTATTATATATTCTAACGACGACGTATATAATATATACGTTCTAATTATATTCAAAATAAATTTCTCGTCGATATTATTTAAAATAATTCATTTTAAATATCCAAATTCGCTAAAATTGCCAAAATAAAAATTTTAAACTGGCCCAGATTTTCCGGGTTATTACATTAACTCATTTCGATTAACTCTTTTTGATTTACTCTTTCGGATTAACTCCTTTGATTAATTCCTTTGAATTAACTCCTTTGATTTATTCCTTTGAATTATCTCCTTTGATTTATTCCTTTGAATTATCTCCTTCGATTAATTCCTTTTCTATTTGTTTACTTAACAAATAACTATTCCCTTTTCAATTCTATTTATTTAACAAATAAATATTTCTTTTATCTTTCCTATTTATTTAACAATTAAATATTTCTTTTATCTTTCCTATTTATTTAACAAATAAATATTTCCTTTTAACTTTATTTATTTACTAAATAAATATCTCCTTTTAACCTTTATTTATTTTCTAAATAAATAATTCTTTTCAATTCTATATGTAAATATTTACAAATATTTCCCTTTCTATTTGTTTTACAAATATTTTCCTTCTGTAATTTTATTTGTAAGTGTTTTACAAATATTTCCTTTTATATTTGTTTTCACAAATATTTCCTTTGTATTTATTTTCACAAATATTTTCCTTTATATTTGTTTTCACAAATATTTTCCTTTATGAATCCTTTTCCTTTTTATATATAAAATCCATTGATTTTATATAAATAAATTATTTTCAAAATATACTTTTGAAAATCCCCTTTTCTAAATCCTCGTATTTCTTACGGTATTTAAAAATCCAAATAACAATGATTGATATCATTCCAACACACACAATCAACAACTGATTATATATCACATCATATATTAATATATGAAACAAAACAGTATTTATATATTGAGGAACCCAGTTGGGTCCCTCCAACCTGTTTCCCTGCATCATAGATGTTAAACAATATAATTAACATCGATTTCATTTCAATATGAAATATTCTGCTAAACAGAATCAATATTTGATTAACGATATATATAAATATCGTTATCTATAATTTAAACCAACACATAAGCAATTCAACCGAAACAGTTAACACACAACAATCAACAGAAAATTTTCAGTTCTAAAAATGCGTTATAAAAATATAACTGTTCAGAGTTGGTGATTTTTACTCACATTTCGCGTTAACCATTAAATAACGATTTGCGTCTGTTGATTCAGACGGACAATTTATTTCGCTATAAATTGTAGCGAGCTCCAATCCACTCCTAGTCAGTTCCATTGTGTTGCGCTCGTCCATACGATCCTGTCGGATCTTGTTTCGCTTAATTTCGATATCGTATGACCCCGATATTAGATTTACAAGTTTAAAAACTAATTTAAACTACAAATAAACTTAATTTTTATTAACTTTGGACTTACCCTTTTTAACGTCAGCCCGGCTCATTCTTCAAACCCACGCCCGCTAACCTTTCTTCTCCACCAACCATTTCTGCTTTCATCCATCAGGGAATTTAAAACTAAAGCATGGTCTTCCTTATTGAAAATATCATCACCATATGCCACGTTATCGAACACGCATGGACCAAGAATGCGAGCTGCTCCCACTCCATGAATCCCATCTGTCCTTCTCACATGTTCACAGTGAACTATGCGTAAATACACAAATACTTCCCCATACTACATATATATTTATTTGTACTTTCGTAAACTGTGCAAGCCAAAAATTTCCCTTACCTCATCCATGAAAACAAACTGCTCAGTATTGTTACATGCCATCTACCCAGATCCTCCCATCACGTTCAGGTCTTTCTCCAACCACACAAAACCATCCGCGCCCTTTGCTCACTGCTGCTCCCACACATTCGCTTCTTCTCCTGTTCACAATACGTTGAACCCATGAATTTTAAAAAACTGCTACTTACGTGCCCATGTAATCCATTCATATATGTTTTCTTCAATCTCCTGATATACACATATATGCAAACAACTCCACCGCATCCTGGTTTATCTCCATGTTGCGCTTCGACAAATCGACAGCACCGTCCAAAGACTCCTTCTTCAATTCATTTGCCATTCACGTCCCCTAATAAACAATATATTAACTTCCATGTGTATGTTTTTCTCTTCCACACTTTACCCCTTCTTCCCACGTGTACACCCCTTCTTCACCAAACCAGTGGAAGCCGTCCCCATCCACTTTTATTGGTCCATGCACCATCTATTTCCACTTGCTCACCACACAGCACAGTATTTTCCACTTCCTTATTGCCACACAACTTCGGTGGAACCCTGCGCAGCTTCTCCGTAATTTCGCACCCTCATACTCTCCCATGTGTTAAAAGAGTCACACTCAGCAGCTCAGCCTACCCGTTTCACTCGCGTTCTCCATTTCTGAGCTTGCCTCGCCACCACATACAGCACGCTGGTAGTATTTTGCCTTCCAGTCTCCTCTTTGTTGCTGTGTTCTATGTTTTTTTACTTTTGAGTGAAGAGGACATTGGTTATATATTTACTGAGTTGAGGATTTTAAATGGATAGAGAAGAAAAGAACTCAGAAAACGAGGTGACCATCAGATAGGACATACATATAGGTGTCTCTTCCTTGGCATTGAAGTATTGAAAACAATATAATATGTACCCTTAGCTATTGAAGTAATGAGAATCGTACACTAACATTCTAATATATATCCTATACTTAAATGGCTAAGGAATACACAGCATGTCCGCAATAGTGTAGTGCTTTGAATGAAAAACGTCCGCAATAGTGTAGTGCTTTGAATGAAACACGTCCGCAATAGTGTAGTGCTTTGAATGAAACACGTCCCGCCTTGATGTATTTAGAACCAACATTTAAGGTATGCAAGTTATCTTACTATTTTATGTTTATTAGTTTCATGCTCCATATGGAAACTTCAGTATGGACACTTATCAACAAATACATGAACTAAGGTGTACGCCGAGAAAACATGAGTTGGAAAACACTACCTTTTCCAACATAGAATCTTTGGCAAGGAAGAATGCATGTTACTTATATAAGGTTATTGTTTGGATAAGTATAATTTGATTGAGTTTTAAGAACAATTATGTATTCCGATACACAAAATTTCGTCCACATATAAACTTCTATGGACAATAATAAATATATCATTGTGACAAGCAATGTGCCATGATCCAAAAAATATAATAATATAGGTCCGTTAACTTATTCTGTGAAACCCCGAAATGTTGATATAGGGTGCAAAATACTCCAAGATAAAAAGTGCTTATTTTCCAAAATAAAAATTACAGAATAATTCTAAAAATTAAATTATACCTACATCTCAAAAGAATCTTGTCTAAATTCGAAACCGGTATCTAGTTATATCGAATAAACCATTACGGTCGATAAACGATTCTATAACGACTATTTTAAAATTTCATTTGGACATTATTCAAAATCTACACGATGAAATCCCGATTTTTCTCTTCCACTAGAAAAATATACTTCACCAGCTCCTAACGTTTCTTGTTTCACAGAAATCCGATCTAAAACGAACCCTATATATTCAGTTGAAGTTCAAATCGCCAAATAACGAACTGCCGCGCCATTTCGAGCTCGATTATAATTATAATATAATTATACGTTCAAACTGACGTCATTTAAATATATATGTTACTCTAATTCAATTCTGAGCTGAATTAAATCTCTAGAAAAACCCCAATTCACAGAATATTGCGAGTTCCAATAATTTTGATTATTTCAGAATTAAATATATTATTCTATTATTTAAACTAATTAAATAATCCATATAATTTAATTTAACGACCACTTAATTCTCTGAATTACTATTTAAATAATTAAATAAATAAATTATTGTCCGTCAAAAATACGGGTCGTTACATTCTTCCCCACTTAAAATAATTTCGTCCTCGAAATTGCAAAGGTAGAAAACAAACCGTATTGACGGGTTAAAGATCATTTGTTTATTCCTTAACTTCAATTTTAACTAAACCAATTTAATTTCAATTAAATTATTAATTAATTCTTATCAACGAAAATTTTCAAAATTCCTGAAAATTTTCTAACACCTTAACTTTTTGAAAAATTTCGCCAGCACCTCCTTTGTACTGGTCAATCGGTCAAACTCCAACTCGCCTCTTTGGGCCATCTCCAACCCAAAAGAAAATCAAACAGCCAAGTGGCTTGCCAATTCGACTCATAAATCTCCTACTTATACCAAATATAAACTTGTACCTTTTTGTCGGACATGTCACTATGTCCTTTCCATCTGCTGCTAATTCATCATATATCAAGGTCATCCCAATCAAACTCAAATCTGTTTTTATCCACAAATCCAACCATTCGCTTATACATACGTCGAATTAAATTTCAAATCAACGTTCCATTCTCGATTTCAAACTTTAACTCACCATCCAATACTATTTCATATTTCTATCTCACAATGCCAAATCTGATTTTGCTTGATATATTATATTCCAATTCAATCTCCAATTAATTGGTTCCAATTCATATTTGCTTCCACAAATTTCTATTTAATTTTTTTTAATTCAAATAATCTATATTTGGGAGTTTTGACAACTTTGTTTTTCAAAAATCAAATATTCCCTTCTAAAGTTCAAAACAACTTGTTTTTCTAAACAATTTCAAAAACAAAACCTTTGGTAGTAATTTATCACTTAAAAACTCGAAAATGAACACCAGTGATGTAGCTGTCATCATCGGAATCTATTTTCCAACGATCAAGTGAGTTCAATACTATATCACTTTTCAAAACCACTTTAAACACTTCTGCTTTGAAATCAATTCAAAATATCCTTCACAATGTTGTAAACAAATTTAAAATCTCCCAGGATTTTAAAATTCCCATATATATAATCCAGATTCATTCGTAAAACTTATACGAATTTCCAGGTTTTAATTTCAATTCTGATTTAATTTCAGATTCAATTCATTCGTAGCACTTACACGAATGTTGATTGGTTATTTAAAACCATTCCACTTTTATAATCTTACTCGATTATATTTACAACCAACACATCCAATATACTATAATATTTTAAATATTAATAATTCCTTTGTATCAAAATATAATCTGGGCAAAATCATTCCATTTACCCTCTTTTCAAAACATGCAGTGTCGGTTCATCGTATTCGAGTGTTTAAACACATATTAACACAGTTTGCATTACTGTATCGACCAGAATTCATAAGCCACTCAACCAATAAGTCTTCACAATATAAAACAACTTTTTATATCGAATAATAAATAAGCGATCATATATCTATACACTCAAACTCAATATAGGGTATTGCTAACCCCATCTCTACTGAGTTACGCCATAGAGCCAAGGTAATTACTTATCCTTAAGCTCAGATACCAACTGTAATGACCCGATTTTTGTTGACTTTGGTTATCGTCATAAAATCAATGACGACTAACCAAACATCAAAAAATACAGGAAAGTTAATAGAAAGAAGTTAGAGGGTGAGGAAAGATAAGATAGAACTTAGAATAGAAGAAGAAGAAGAAGATACAACATCAGAGTAACATGAATCTCACAGCGGAACGAACAACATATAATAGATAACATATCCTTGAAATACAATCAGTATATGAATACAGTAACATTATCAGAGTACAACAATTACAACACAGCGGAAATAACTATAGCTATATAATCCTAAAGCCTCCTGCTCTGAGCTCTCCAAGTATATCTAAAAAATCCTGACTACTTGACTACCCGTATAAAATTGGGCACCCAAGAGTTTAGGGAAACAAACAAAATAAACTCCGGGTCAGTCATGGGACTGGTATGAGTAAAATAGTTTAAAACAATTTGAGCCATTAAACGATATCTCATAAGACCACGCCGTATAACGGAATGGGTTTTTCCCTTATGAGAATCCAAAATAACTTTATATCAAAAACCTTTTGATATTATAATAATGTCCATCAATCACTATATAATAATCATCTAGCAGAAACGCTTTCATCTCACGTTCTACATCTATAGTATACAATCAAGACCGCAAGCACGTATTGGGTAATGGATTTCCAACTATGACAAGGTATGGAACCAACTTTTGCTAGTGTACCTCTAGAGAGGAATACATTGGGTTCAACAAGAACATCTTGCAACCCGACCACATATGACCGACCACTTATTTCGCTTGAGCGTATCGAATGTATTTCACTAACGGTTGGGATCAACAACCGTTTCCCGAATGGGACAGCATCGACAATAGATTTTTTTAGGAGTAAATGAAACTCTAGATCAGGTGATTATACACCCTAATAGGTGCGACCTACATAGCCATGCTGCCTGCCCGATTATTGTCATTTCCCAGTTGTTGAGGCTGGAGGTCATAACGTATCTGTCAACAGATTAATTTGAATGCCACATTGTCATACCCGTCAAATCACAAATTGATTTCCCCAAAAATACCACGGGTATAAGATAAGAGAAACGAATTCCTCCGCCACCAACGTAAATACGTTTGGAACGATCAACATACGTGATCTACCATATATACTCGGTCAAACATTCGTCCATTCAAGTTGTCCTGGGACTGGAAAAACTGAAGGCACTATTCAGTACATCCATCTTAGGCAATCTTTACCTAAGATTCATACAACAGCCCTTGCACTTTACTCCGTCTTCAATTTATCTTTGGCATATATGATTCGCAAAGCTTATGCCAATACAAAGTGGTTCTAATAATCCAACTAATCTCTCCATATTAACAACGTTAAAATGGTCAAAAACTTCAATAGTCGATGAGTTAACTATCAAAGAAAATCACGTGTGCAAACAAAGATATCATTTCCAGATGGAAATCATATCGATCAATCATCATTTAACATTTATCTCTTTAGTTCATTAATTTACTTATCTCCTATTTCCGTATATTCTAAATTCTTATTTTCTATTATCAGAAAACATTTCCGATTCTTATTTGGAAAACATTTCCAAATTCCTTCATTTGGTTTTGAACAGATGTTTAAATAAAACATCGCCATGCCAACTCAAACCATTTCACTCATTAACTAAATTCACTTAACCATCCTTTACTATCAAACCTTACCATTCCTTAGTTAAGAAGGAAGTCAATCAAGTTGGGGTATAATTACCTCTCAGACCTTAACTGAACAACGTTTTAACTTCGAAATAGTCAAAGTTTATCTTTTAAATCTTTAACAACCTTCCTTACGTAACTCTCTTTCGATTAAATCTCTATTCGATAACTCCTCCCTTCGAGTAACTATATTCGATAATCTCTCTTATGAATAACTAGATTCGAAAACCTTTCTTTGAATAAACTATATTCGATTAACTCTATTCAATTAACTCTTATCAATTAAATCTTATCAATTAACTCTTATCAATTAACTCTTATCAATTAACTCTATTGGATTAACTCTTTTCGAATAAACTATATCCGATAACTCCTTTAACTCTATTCGAATAAACTATATTCGATTATCTCCTTTAATTCTATTCGAATAAACTATATTCGATTAACTCCTTTCGAATAGCTAGATTCGATAACTCATTTCGAATAACTAGATTCGATAACTCCTTCGAATAACTAGATTCGATAACTGTTCTTCGATAACTCTTCTCCAATGAACTATATTCGATAACTCTTCTCGAATAAACTATATTCGATTGCTCCATTTGAATAACTCTAACTGGTTAACTACTCTAACTGATTAACTCTGACTGGTTAACTCTGACTGGTTAACTCTAACTGATCAACACTAACTGATCAACACTAACTGATTAACTCTGATTAATTTACTCTATTCGATTAACTCTATTCGAATAACTAATATTCGATTAACCCATTTTGATTAACTCTTTTTTATTTACTCTTTCTGATTAACTCCTTTGATTAATTCCTTTGAATTAACTCCTTTGATTTATTCCTTTGAATTATCTCCTTTGATTTATTCCTTTGAATTGTCTCCTTTGATTAATTCCTTTTCTATTTGTTTACTTAACAAATAGCTATTCCCTTTTCAATTCTATTTATTTAACAAATAAATATTTCTTTTATCTTTCCTATTTATTTAACAATTAAATATTTCTTTTATCTTTCCTATTTATTTAACAAATAAATATTTCCTTTTAACTTTATTTATTTACTAAATAAATATCTCCTTTTAATCTTTATTTATTTTCTAAATAAATAATTCTTTTAAATTCTATATGTAAATGTTTACAAATATTTACCTTTCTATTTGTTTTACAAATATTTTCCTTCTATAACTTTATTTGTAAATGTTTTACAAATATTTCCGTTTATATTTGTTTTCACAAATATTTCCTTTATATTTATTTCCACAAATATTTTCCTTTATATTTGTTTTCACAAATATTTTCCTTTATAATTCCTTTTCCTTTTTATTTATAAAATCCATTGATTTTATACAAATAAATTATTTTCAAAATATACTTTTGAAAATCCCCTTTTCTAAATCCCCGTATTTCTTACGATATTTAAAATACCAAATAACAATGATTGATATCATTCCAAAACACATAATCAACAACAGATTATATATCACATCATATATTACAATATAAGAAACAAAACAGTATTTATATATTGAGGAACCTAGTTGTGTCCCTCCAACCTGTTTCCTTGCATCACAGATGTTAAACAATATAATTAACATCGATTTCATTTCAATATGAAATATTCTGCTAAACAGAATCAATATTTGATTAAAGATATATATAAATATCGTTATCTATAATTTCAACCAACACATAAGCAATTCAACGAAAATAGTTAACACACAGCAATAAACAGAAAATTTTCAGTTCTAAAAATGCGTTATAAAAATATAACTGTTCAGAGTTGGTGAGTTTTACTCACATTTCGCGTCAACATTAAATAAAGATTTGCGTCTGTTGATTCAGACGGACAATTTATTTCGCTATAAATTGTAACGAGCTCCAATCCACTCCTAGTCAGTTCCATTGTGTTGCGCTCGTCTATACGATCCTATCGGATCTTGTTTCGCTGAATTTCGATATCGTATGACCCCGATATTAGATTTACAAGTTTAAACACTAATTTAAACTAAAAATAAACTTAATTATTATTAACTTTGGCCTTACCCTTTTTAACGTCAGTCCGGCCTATTCTTCAAACCCAAGCCCGCTAACCTTTCTTCCCCACCAACCATTTCTGCTTTCATCCATCAGGGAATTTAAAACTAAAGCACGGTCTTCCTTCTTATTGAAAATATCATCACCATATGCTACATTATCGAACCCGCACGGACCAAGAATGCGAGCTGCTCCCACTCCTTGAATCCCATTAGTCCTTCTCACGTGTTCACAGTGAACTACGTATAAATGCACAAATACGTCCCCATACCACATATATATTTATTTGTTCTTTCGTAACCTACACATGCCAAAAGTTTCCCTTACCTCATCCATGAAAACAAACTGCTCAGTATTATTACACGCCATTTACCCCGATCCTCCCATCACGTTCAGGTCTTTCTCCAACTACACAAAACCATCCGCGCCCTTTGCTCACTGCTGCTCCCACACATTCGCTTCTTCTCCTGTTCACAATACGTTGAACCCATGAATTTAAAAAAACTGCTACTGACGTGCCCATGTAATCCATTCATACATGTTTTCTTCAATCTCCTGATATACACATATATGCAAACAACTCCACCGCATCCTGGTTCATCTCCATGCTACGCCTTCGACAAATCGACAACACCGTCCTAAAACTCCTTCTTCAATTCATTTGCCATTCACGTCCCCTAATAAACAGTATATTACCTTCCCTGTGTATGTTTTTCTCTTCCACACTTTACCCCTTCTTCCCACATGTACACCTCTTCTTCATCAAACCAGTGGAAGCCGTCCCCATCCACTTTTATTGCACTATGCGCCATCCATTTCCACTTGCTCACCACTCAGCACAGTATTTTCCACTTCCTTATTGCCATACAACTTCGGTGGATCCCTGCGTAGCTTCTCATTATGTCATTTTCGCACCCTCATGCTCTCCCATGCGTTAAAAGAGTCACACTCAGCAGCTCGCCCTACCCGTTTCACTCGCGTTCTCTATTCATGAGCTTACCTCGCGACCACATACAGCACGCCGGTATTATTTTGCCTTCCAGTCTCCTCTTTGTTACTGTGTTCTATGTTTTTTTATTTTTGAGTGAAGAGGACATTGGTTACATATTTACTGATTTGAGGATTTTATATGGAGAGAGAAGAAAAGATCTTAAAAAAATGAGGTGACCATCAGATATGACATACATATAGGCGTCTCTTCCTTGGCCTTGAAGTATTAGAAACAATATAATATGTACCCTTAGCCATTGAAGTAATGAGTATTGTACACTAATATTCTAATATATATCCTATACTTAAATGGCTAAGGAATACACAGCACGTCCGCAATTGCGTAGTGCTTTGAATGAAACACGTCCGCAATAGTGCAGTGCTTTGAACGAAACACGTCCCGCCTTGATGTATTTAGAACCAACATTCAAGGTATGCAAGTTATCTTGCTATTTTACGTTTATTTGTTTCATGCTCCATATGGAAACTTCAGCATGAACACTTATCAACGTATACATGAACTAAGGTGTACGCCGAGAAAACATGCGTTGGGAAACACTACCTTTTCCAACATAGAATATTTCGCCAAGGAAGAATGCATGTTACTTATATAAGGGTATTGTTTGGATATGTATATTTTGATTGAGTTTTAAAAACAATTATGCATTCCGATACACAATATTTCGTTCACATATAAACTACTATGGACAATAATAAATATATCGTTCTGACAAGCAATGTGCCATGATACAAAAAATATAATAATATAGTTCCGGTAACTTATTCTGTGAAACCCCGAAATGTTGATATAGGGTGCAAAATACTCCAAAATAAAAAATGCTTATTTTCCAAAATAAAAATTATAGAAAAATTTTAAAAATAAATTATACCTACGTCTCAAAAGAATCTTGTCTAAATTCGAAACTGGTATCCAGTTATATCGAATAAACCGTTACGGTCGATAAATGATTCTATAGCGAATATTTTAAAATTTGATTTGGACACTAATCAAAATCTACACGACGAAATCCCGATTTTTCTCTTCCACTAGAAAAATATACTTCCCCAGCTCCTAACGTTTCTTGTTTCACAGAAATCAGATCTAAAACGAACCCTATATATTCAGTTGAAGTTCAAATCGCCAAATAGCGAACTGCCGCGCCATTTCGAGCTCGATTATAATTATAATATAATTATACATTCAAACTGACGTTATTTAAATATATACGTTACTCTAATTCAATTCTAAGCTGAATTAAATCTCTAGAAAAACCTCAATTCACAGAATATCGTGAATTCCAATAATTTTGATTATTTCAGAATTAAATATATTATTCTATTATTTAAATTAATTAAATAATCCATATAATTTGATTTAACGACCATTTAATTCTCTGAATTACTATTTAAATAAATAAATTATTGTCCGTTAAAAATACGGGTCGTTACAGAATCCAATACCGAAATATTCTGGAGATTGTTTCTATATAAATCCATTCCAATTCGTGCATTGGAAAATTCTGGTTATATTAAAACCATTTCAAATCCAATTTATTTATTTAAAAATATTGGATTATGTTTCTTGTTCATAACTAGTTCATTTTGACAAAAATATATTTTTATCTTTATAACCGTGGAATTTTTTCATTCAAATCCTTTCCAAATCATTTATTATGATTTTACACAAATTATTAATATTTTTAATAATTTTATCAAGGCCTGTACAGTCAATTTCCATAAACGGACATCGAACTGCACTCACAACGACCTTTTCCAAATTTGATTTGGACATAATTCCAAATCCAACCGTTAGATTTCAATTATCTTATATTCGTTGGGGATCTTTTTGATACCAACCCAACGGTTCCGGTTTTAGGAGAATCCGACAGTCGGATCTCCCGTAATGTCCATGAGAAGCCAATGGCCGAAATTCGCGAATGGTCGCTGTGCGGCACATTCTATTCAGGCCACTAAATATATAATATATATTATTATATATAAATATTTCGTCGATTTCCATTTAAAACGTATTTTATAAATAGTTTTAAATTTGTTTTGAAAACGATTTCAACTTCATATTCAATTTTAAATCAAAATTGAATATTCCATATCATTAATATATCAATGATAATATTTTCAAAATCAGATTTTTGAAATCACTTCCTTTTCGATATTCATTATAAAAATGAATATAATCGATGTAAATATTATTCGCGTCCAAATGGCGCATATCTAATCAACACAGCTTCAAATATTTTAATATTTCCGTGTCCATCCAAAATCGGACATCAAAATCATATTTTAATCTTTTACTGAATATTATTTTAAAATATTCGTTATTTTATTCAACACATGAATATTTTATTCAACACATGAATAATTTTAATGGTTTATACATTCAATAAAAATGATATTTATATTGTCCAAACATTTTATTCAACACATGAATGCTTTATTCAACAAATGAATATTTTTATTCCTTTTCCCAATGTTATTTTGAAATATTCTTTATTTTCCAAATTGTAATGAAACCCAATCAATTACCATATAATGTTATTTATATGGATTTCATACAACACATGTATATAATAACATGATAAACAATCAACCATCATCCAATGTGCATCACACAACTGCATAAGAATTAGATATAAATAATTAACGCTTACAACAGCCTGTCAACCAATCGATCGACATACAACTAAATAATTGGGATTAGTGAACGTCAAATATCATCCTAATACCCGTGTGGGGTTTTAATCAACAAACACTAAATATTATTTGTGCAATTAGGCGATGTGTAAAATATATCGTCCCAATCCATATCAGTAAAATGGGTGTACATAAACAAATCGTCTGATTTGTATATGAATATTTATTTTATTCATATACACGTTAAAAATTATATTTTTAACTATAGAATATTTATTTCAACACATGAATATTTTATTTTCCATTTCATATTACATTCATAGTCAATTTCCACAACACAATACAATCAAACAAGTCGTCCATGGTCTGTGGACGACAGTGTCAGGAGCTACTAAGCCCCGTTTGCAACCTAGTGTATATTTAACTAGTAAACAAGATTAGTGTGACAAGTTCTCACCTTTGGGATCCCCTACTCTAGTTTTATTCTGAATTTTTGAACCGATTGCATTTGGATTTGTTTCCGCGCATTGTTTTCTTCATCATGATTCCAACGCAATCTGCTTCACACGATTTAAATTAAAAATTACGTTTTTAATATGGTGTTTATATAATAAAAATCCCATTCTTAAAACGAAGTTATTTAAATAAAAATCATATTTTTATATTCATTCCACTCATACAAAAATCACATTTTTATTCAAATGCTATTCATATAAAAATCACATTTTTACTCAAACGCCATTCAAATAAAAATCAGATTTTTACTCAAACGCCATTCATATAAAAATCACATCTTTATTCAAACGCCATTCATATAAAAATCACATTTTCAGTTCGCTACATATATAAAATCATATTTTTATAGAAATAAAAATCATAAATTTATATAAATAAAAATCATAACTTTATATAAATAAAAATCAAAGCTTTATATAAATAAAACTCAAAGCTTTATATAAATAAAAATTAAAGCTTTTTAAAAATAAAAATCAAAGCTTTTTAAAAATAAAAATCAAAGCGTTTTATTTTATTTTATTCATATGAATAAAAATCATATTTTCCTACTAATAAAAACCTATTTTTCTACTAACAAAATCATATTTTTATTAGCTAAAAGAAATAAACAAAGTCAGAAAAAAACTTACTTTGATTGAGTTTTCAACGGGGGGAGGGGGGTTCTTCAATAATCGACAGCGGAGTTGGGTGGCACAGTGACTGGCGATGGGTGACTCAGGGGTCTCGGCGGCGGCACATATGACCTGTTGCCATCCAAGGGGAGGCACGGTGGAAAATGGTGCTCAGGGGGTGGCTACGTCGCTGGAAGGGAGGTTTTGGGGCTCGCCTGCGTCGGATGAAGATAGGAGGATGACTGGCGGCTCAAAAGGAGGAGGGGGCAGATCGACAGAGGGGGGTGCTGGTTTGGTGACGCGACGTGATGGAAAGGGGGGCGATGGAGAATCGTTCGAGCGGTTTTCTTTTTTCTTCTTTTTTTTATTTGGTTTGTTCGATCTAATAGGAGAAATAAAAGGGGGGTATGTGTAAATGTTTATGTTTTTTATATATTTTTTTCTTTAATTTTTTCCACATAATGTTGACTTTCCGTTCATACTCCGAATCAAACTCAACGACTGTCACCCCTAGCTAAATACCCTCATTCCGAACGCAATGGGATATGTTTCGTAAGCCAATTCGACTGTTTCAGTCAGTTTTTCTTTAAATTAAAATATAAATCAATATATAATTAATTTAAACGTACATTTTAATTGACTAGGGCCACATACTGGCTCCAAAAATTCCATAAAAATAAATCTAGCTATGTTTTGGTAGTACGGTCCTAACAAAACTAATTTCGTCGAATTTGGAGGCCGTTTGAAAAATGACCATTTTCTAGTCGATCTAATTCAACTGAAATGGTCAAAACACGTTTTCTTTTGCCATGCAGACATATTAATTCCAAAAGTTATGAAAATTGGAACCTAGCAATAATTTGACATTTCGGATCCAACAAAAGTGGTTTCATCGAAAACGGAGGTCGTTTGCAAAATGGCTATTTTTAAGGGCCATATATTATATTAAAATATATATAAATTCCATAGCGACTTTTGTGAATTTTAAACTGGACGTAACTTATAATTTATAAAGTGAAATCTCGGTTTCTTACATGAGTTAGAAAGATATTGTTAATTAGATTCAAATATTTCTTGTTTCGTCCAATTCCGACTTTTATTGAATTCTGTATATTCATTTGAAATTAGAAATCGAATTTTCGAACTACCGCGCCATTTTAGGCTCGTTTTATAATTAAAATAAATTTATATGTTCTAACTTCGTCGAAATTACATTTTTAGTCGTTATTATTTAAAATTATTCATTTTAAATATTTAAAAATCCGTTAAATTTGCTAAAATAAAAATTTGCTAGAATAATATAAATGGAATAACGACAAAGCCTTTTAAATTCCATATATATTAACAATCTTTCTCCACGGAAGCTCACCTCGATTATTACCAAATCGAATTCCATTCCATTCCAATTAAATATTAACTAATTGGAAAACTTTACTTTGGAAAAACAAATTAAATCTTTAAATATTATATATTCCAAATCCTATTTCTCTGTTAATCGGGTTAAAGAACGAATGTCGTTAAAAACACAGTTCACAATAAACCAAATTCACATTCCATTTCTATTCCAATTTAATTGGTATTTCCTCTTTAAATCTTAATAAAAAGATTTATTCTTTTCGCACGGGGTATAAGGACAGTGTTAATTAAGACACCATTCACGACAAACCCAAAATCCAATTCTTTTATTCTATTCCAACTAAATATTAATTAATTGGAAAACTTTACTAAATCATAACTAAAAGATTTTTTCTTTCCTGAACTTGGTTTAAGAATAGTGTTAATAAAGACATCATTCATGACAAACTCAAAATCCAATTTGATATCAAATACAAGGCTCTGAATAGAAATTATATCGGCTTATATTCAATATCAAATTCTGAAATTAACGGATATCGTATTGGGAATAACGATATTTGTATCTTCCAAATTCCCATAACAATATTCGTATAATCACGGAATCCAATACCGAAATATTCCGAAGATTATTTCTATTCAAATCTATCCTAATTCATAAATTGGAAAATTCTGGTTATATTAAAACCCTTTCAAATCCAATTTATTTACTTAAAAATATTGGATTATGATTCTAGTTCATAACAAGTTCATTTTGATAAAAATATATTTTTATCTTTACAACCGTTGAATTTTTCATCCAAATCCTTTCCAAATCCTTTATTATGATTTTACAAAAATTATTAATATTTTTAATAATTTTATCAACGCCCGTACAGTCAATTTCCATAAACGGACATCGAACTACACTTACAGCGACCTTTTCCAAATTTCAAACAGTTAGATTTCAAATCTCTAATATTCGTTGGAAAGCTCTTTTCGATACGAACCCAATGGTTCCGGTTTTAGGAGAATCCGACGGTCGGATATCCCGTAATGTCCATGCGAAGCAAATGGCCGAAATTCGTGAACGGTCGCGGCGCGGCGCATTCTATTCAGGCCATTAAATATGTATAATATATAAATTATATATATTTCATCGATTTCCATTTTGAAACGTATTTTATAAATCGTTTTAAATTTGTTTTGACAACGATTTCAACTTCATATTCAATTTTAAATCAAAATTGAATATTCCATATCATTAATATATAAATGATAATATTTTCAAAATCAGATTTTTGAAATCACTTCCTTTTCGATATTCATTATACAAATGAATATAATCGATATAAATATCGTTCATCTCCAAATGTTGCATATCTAATCAACACGACTTCAAATATTTTAATATTTCCACGTACATCCAAAATCGGACATCAAAATCATATTTTGATCTTTTACTGAATATTATTTTAAAATATTTGTTATTTTATTTTATTCAAAACATAAATATTTTATTCAACACATGAATAATTTTAATGGTTATACATTAATTAAAAATGATAATTTTATTGTCCAAACATTTTATTCAACACATGAATACTTTATTCAGCACATGAATATATTATTCAACACATGAATATTTTTATTCCTTTTCCCAATATTATTTTAAAATATTCCTTATTTTCCAAATTGGAATGCGACCCAATCAATTACCATATAATGTTATTTATATGGATTTCATACAATACATGTATATAACAACATGATAAACAATCAACCATCATCCAAAGTGAATCACACAACTGTATAAGCATTAAATATAAATAATTAACGCTTACAACAACCTGTCAACTAATCGGTCGACATACAACTAAATAATTGGGATTAGTGTGCGTCAAATATCATCCCAATACCCGTGTGGGGTTTCAATCAACAAACACTGGATATTATTTGTGCAGTCAGGCGATGTGTAAAATATAACGTCCCAATCCATATCAGTAAAATGGGTTTACATAAACAAATCATCTGATTTGCAAATGAATATTTATTTTATTCATATACTCGTTAACAATTATATTTTTAACTATAAAATATTTATTTCAACATATGAATATTTTATTTTCCATTTCATATCACATTCACAGTCAATTTCCACAACATAATACATTCAAACAAGTCGTCCATGGTCTGTGGACAACGGTGTCATGAGCTACTAAGCCCCGTGTGCAAACTAGTGTATATTTAACTAGTAAACAAGATTAGAGTGGGAAGTTCCCACCTTTGGGATCCACTCCTCCAATTTTATTCTGAATTTTTGAACCGTTTGGATTTGGATTTGTTTCCACGCATTGTTTTCTTCATCGTGATTCCAACGCAATCAGCTTCACACGATTTGTATTAAAAATCACGTTTTTAATATGATGTTTATATTATAAAAATCCTATTCTTAAAACGAAGTTATTTAAATAAAAATCATATTTTTATATTCATACCTCTCATACAAAAATCACATTTTTATTCAAACGCCATTCATATAAAAATTACATTTTTACTCAAATGCCATTCATATAAAAATCACATTTTTATTCAAACGCCATTCATGTAAAAATCAAAATTTTGCTTCGCTACATATATAAAAATCATAACTATATATAAATAAAAATGAAAGCTTTATATAAATAAAAATCAAAGCTTTATATAAATAAAAATCAAAGCTTTTTAAAATTAAAAATCAAAGCTTTTTAAAAATAAAAATCAAAGTTTTTTATTGTATTTTATTCATATGAATAAAAATCTTATTTTTCTACTAATAAAATCCTATTTTTCTACTCACAAAATCATATTTTTATTAGCTAAAAGAAATAAACAATGTCAAAAAAAAACTTACTTTGATTGGGTTTCCAACGGAGGGGGGTGGGGTTTCTTCGATCGGCAACGAAGCTGGGTGGCCCGGTGACTGGCGATGGGCGGCTTATGGGTCTCGGCGGCAGCACATCTGACCTACAGCGGTCCAGGGGGAGGCACGATGGCAAATGGGGCTCAGGGGGTTGGCTCCGTCGATGGAAGGGGGGTTTTGGGGCTCGCTTGCATCGGAGGAAGAGAGGAGGGTAACTGGCGGCTCTAGAGGAGGAGGGGGGCGGATCGACAGAGGGGGGTGGCTGGTTTGGTGGCACGATGAGATGGAAAGGGGGGCAACGGAGAATCGTTCATACAATTTTCTTTTTTCTTTTTTTTATTTGGTTTGTTCGATCTAATAGGAGAAATAAAAGGGAGGGAGTTTGTATTTTTTATATAATTTTTTCTTTAATTTTCCCCCTATAATGTTGACTTTCCGTTCGGACTCCGAATCAAACTCAACGACTGTCGCCCTTGCTAAATACCCCCATTCCGAACGCAATGGGATATGTTTTGTAAAACAATTCGACTGTTTCAATCAGCTTTTTCTTTAAATTAAAATATAAATCAATATATATTTAATTTAAACGTACAATTTAATTTACTGGGCCACATACTGACTCCAAAAATTCCAGGAAAATAAATCTAGCTATGTTTTGACGATACGGACCTAACAAAACTAATTTCATCGAATTTGGAGACCGTTTCAAAAATGGCCATTTTTTAGTCGATCCAATTCAACTAAAATGGTCAAAACACGTTTTCTTTTGCCACGCTCACATATTAATTCCAAAAATTATGAAAATTGGAATATAGAAATAATTTGACATTACGGATCCAACAAAAGTGGTTCCGTCGAAAACGGAGGTCGTTTGCAAAATGGCTATTTTTAAGGGCCATATATTATATTAATATATATATATATATATAAATTTCATAGCGACTTTTCTGAATTTTAAACTGGACGTAACTTATAATTTATAAAGTGAAATCTCAATTTCTCACATCCGTTAGAAAGATATTTATGACGACCCAAACCCCGTAACACGAAGGCAAGGGTAATCTTTGGAATATAACACATAAACAGATAACAGCAGAACAGAAATAAATAAATACACCAGATAATGCACAACAGAATATACTGGATAAATATAAACATCAGAGTTATACAGTATACAGGATCATACTTAGTACATATACAGTTCAACTACACATAAATGTCTACAGCGGAAAAACAAACATAATATGTACAATAGGAGCTGAACAGCATAAAAAGAGATAAATGATAGAATCCATCTTCAGCTCCAGCTATCCAGAAAGAGCCTGCTAAAACCTGAATACAAGACTGCCCGTGTAGAAAAAGGGACACCTGAGTTTGCAAGTGAAACAAACTACGAGTTAATCATGGGACTGGTATGAGATATCTACTTAACAAATTTTACAATATGGCCAATCACAGGACCACGCCACTTTCGTGGAACGGGATTACCCCAGTGATTGCCAGTGCGTTAAAACAAGTAAATCTTTTTAACATCGCAATGCTTTTTATAAAAATGAAGCCATTATAAGACTCAGGTCCCATCACACAATGCAACACAATCCGGATGATAGAGATTTACCTTATAATGGCCAAAATATGCTTGATACGAGCAAAACAAATCATTTGATATTATTGCTGGTGTTTATATGTTTCAAAACAATTTGAATCATAACTATCAATCATAGATGGCATGGGTACCATATATCATGTCGCCATATATATATACAATCAAAACCGCACGATGTCGTATTTGGAAATTTGATTTTCGTCCTGAACCAAGGCCAGGGATCGTCCTCACCGCTTCGAGACAATCTAGCCTACCATGTCTCAGGAACAGCCGCAACTACACCTTGGATCGTCAGGGCCGGTCCACTCGATGTGGATTATAATGCCTGAACACTACGTTTCCCCAACCTATAGGGCGTAAACGGGTCATATCCGACCAGGCCATCGGCTCCAAAGAGACCGAACTAACCGAGGTGCCTCGCAATCCATCATCCACATAGGTTAAATGTCAGGCCTTGTAAAATCTGACACCACTCCCAGCTAGAAAGAAACGCATGTCTTCCCTTAAGTCCTCTCCCGTTTCTGGCTCATACGGGGGTGTGAGGCCCGCGAAACAACGCTAAACACAAAGCTAGCTGTTCAAAGCCCTGCTTTGATCATCCACCACAAAGCTCTGCTTTTCAACAAAAGCTTTGATCACTGCATCTCTGCATTCCACGTTGTCAATATACAACGTCAAACACACCTCCATTTACAAGTCCGTTCTGGGTCTGAACAAGACCGGAGGGTCTTTATTCCTCGCACATCAGCACAATCAACACGTACGTCCGGATGGCTACTACTTCAACCCCTTCAAGATAGCTACTCCTATCATGAGCATCAGTAGCACCCCTCCATTCGATGTGAAGATCATCGGTCTTGCACCGTCTTCATATCTTCGGCTTTTAATCGTCGACCAATTATTTGAAATGAGAATTAACTCGTCATTTTCAGATAATTCACGTATTTTTAGAATTTCAAATCAATTCATTTCAATGGTTAAATTATTTGACATTAATAATTCAATTCATTAATTGTAATTTTCACGCCAAACACATTCAACCATCAAATATCTAGTAAACTTAGCAAATTCAGTTTATTTTCATTCCATATCGTTTATAATATTTTATCACGATTTATCGCTATTTTTATTCATTTAAAAATAGCTAATTCATTCAAACGACGCTTCAGGCCATAACGCGGCCGTGGTGCTGTTTTTCTTCAGATTTGATTTACACATATATGAAAATCTAACCGTTGAATCTTCACAAATTTTATATCATTAGAAAGATCATTTCAAAACGAAACCAACGGTTTCAGTTTTGGGAAAATCCGACGGTCGGATCTCCCGGTACAATCGTTTGAAGTTTCGATTTTAAATTTCGAACTACAGTCTAATTATTCGATTTATTTTGATTATATTTATGTATATACATATATATATAATCAATTCTGGTGCTGTTTTTCTTCAGATTTGAATTAAACATTCTAGAAAATCCAACCGTTGGATTTTTACAAAGTTGGTGTCGTTGGAAAGATATTTCCAAAGTGAACCCAACGGTTGTGGTTTCGGGAAAATCCGATGGTTGGATCTCCCGCGATAATCGTTTGAAATCACGGTTTCAAAATACGAACTACAGCTTCATTATTTGATTTATTTTAATTATATTTATTTATATATAAATATAATCGATTCTTCGCTTTCAAAACCATATTCATTTCATACATTTGATAAAAATGATATTTTTATCCATCAGATATTTATTTCAACACATCACTATTTTTAACAATTCATGTATATAATAAAAAGGTGATTTTTATTGTAAAACAATTTATTTCAAAACACGACTATTTTATATAGTTCATGTAGATGATAAAAATGTGATTTTTATTATAAAAAAATTTATTTCAAAACACGACTATTTTATATAGTTCATATAGATGATAAAAATGTGATTTTTATGATAAAACAATTTATTTCAAAACATGACTACTTTATATAGTTCATATAGATGATAAAAATGTGATTTTTATTATAAAACAATTTATTTCAAAATATAACTATTTTATATAGTAAATATAGATGATAAAAATGTGATATTTATTATAAAACAATTTATTTCAAAACACGACTATTTAATATAGTTCATATAGATGATAAAAATGTGAATTTTATTATAAAACAATTTATTTCAAAACACGACTATTTTATATAGTTCATATAGATGATAAAAGTGTGATTTTTATTATAAAACAATTTATTTCAAAACACGACTATTTTATATAGTTCATATAGATGATAAAAATGTGATTTTTATGATAAAACAATTTATTTCAAAACACGACTATTTTATATAGTTCATATAGATGATAAAAATGTGATTTTTATTATAAAACAATTTATTTCAAAACAAGACTATTTTATATAGTTCATATAGATGATAAAAATGTGATTTTTATTATGAAACAATTTATTTCAAAACACGACTATTTTATATAGTTCATATAGATGATAAAAATGTGATTTTTATTATAAAACAATTTATTTCAAAACACGAATGTTACTCAACACATGAATTTCTATTCAATACATGACTATAGTTTCAACACATGAAAATAAATCAAACACAGAAAGATTTCAGGAAATATCGGCATCATAACGGCAGGGTAGTTAAAACCGGGACTGTATCGATGTACGGCTCCTCGCTCTATCTTAAAACCTTGCGGTTTTTGACAATGGGGATTTCATGCATCTAATTCGCACGCAGGCGAGCATGTTTCGTTTTCAATTCCACAACTTATTCTAATTTTGTTTTCAACCACCAATGGGTATTTTCCAACCACAATCAATCATTCTCAACCACAAACAATTCTATCAATCATTCGCATTAATCACCAAATTTCACATCAACCAAATAATCCAAACAACATCACAACCAATAAATATCGTCCATGGTCTGTGGACGAGGGGAGTATATATATATATATTCGTGTATAAATATATTTCAATTCTCTTCAATTCATTTCAATTTTCATTTCATCTCATATATAATTTTTACAACGCATATATAACTTATACATCGAACATACAACTTATACAATGCTTATACATGAGGTGCACAACGCTTATATAACTCATACATCGACTATATAATTTATACATCGTCGTTTCCATATCGTTTATAATTCAGAAATCTCAGATTGGGTTCCACTCCACCAAAAATTGCAGAAGGCTCAGAAAAACATGCGTTCTCTTCTAGAATACAGAGGACGTCCTCACGGCCCCGGTGTCTCTTGTTTCACTGAATTTCGAACACAAACGAAAAAGATATGATTTTTATAGTGAAATCAAAATCCGTAGCGCTTAGAAGTGCTATAATCCGTTTAAAATAAAATAGGCCGTTACCTTTCTGTTTTCTTTAAAACTAGGTTTTGGATTTGCGCGAGATTGGTCAAGCTTGGTGACGATCGAGCGGTGCCACGTCGAAGAGGGAGGAGAGGGCTTCCCAACGCCGGTGGTGGCGTTCTGATCGACAGTGGTATGTGGGTGCGGCGGAGCTCGAACGGCGTCCACTTCCCAGGCTCGGATCTCGATGAACGCGCAACGACAGGGGGCAAGGCGTATATGGATTTGAAGATCTCTTCAAGCTCTACAAAATCCCTAACAGTTGCACTTGAATTCGTTGAGTGGTTTGAGAGGGATTGGGCTGGGAAGGATTGAAGAGGAGCGGCCGTTAATCGCTATACGGGGAGAGAGAAAGCGGATGGTTTTATATTTTTTTTTTTTAAAAAAATTCTGATTGGCCGGGGGTTATATAAAATTTTAAAAGGGGGTTTTCTAATACAAACTCTAATCCAAACCCAACGACCGTCGTCCCTAACTAAATACCCCCATTTTGAACACAATGGGATATGTTTCGTATGCCCATTCGGCTGTTTCAGTCAGTTTTCCTTCAAATTAAAATATAAAATATTCAAATTTGGATTTGAACATACATTTTAATTTGCCGGGGCCACATACTGATTCTAAAAATTCCCCAAAAATAAATCTGGCTATGTTTTGACGATATGGTCCTAACAAAACAGGTTTCGCGGAATTCTGAGACCGTTTGAAAAATGTCTATTTTCAAGGGCTATATATTCTCTATAGCGACCTTTCTGAAAATTCATTTGGCCATAACTTTTGATTCCCGCTATGAAACTTCGATTTTTCAGATTCGTTAGAAAGATATTCACTAACAGATTTAAATATTTTTGGTTTCACTAAACTCCGTTTTATTTTGCACCCGGTACAGTCAGTCAAATTTTGAATTGAAATTTTGAAACTGCCGCGCCATTTCAGGCCTTGTTTATAATTTTAAAATAATTATTTTTATTTCCAAACATCGATTCAAACATACTTTTCGTCGTTATTATTTATAATATTTATTTTAAATATTTAAAATCCACTATTTTAGCCAATTTAAATTTTTAAACTGGTTCAGATTTTCCGGGTTGTTACAATATTTTTAATCAAATTCAAATATTTCTTGTTTTGTCCAATTCCGACTTATATTGAATTCTGTATATTCATTTGAAATTAGAAATCGATTTTTCGAACTGCAACACCATTTCAGGCCCGTTTTATAATTAAAATAAATTTATACGTTATATCTTCGTCGAAATTAAATTTTTTAGTCATTATTATTTAAAATAATTCATTTTAAATATTGAAAATCCGTTAAAATTGCTAAAATAAAAATTTTAAATTGGTTCTGATTTTCCGAGTTGTTACATGCTATTTTTTACTTTGCATAAGTTGCATACTCAAAAAACTTATTATTTGAACTTTTGTTTTTTGTGGTTCAAAATTCGTCTATGCTTTTGCATTCTTTGTTTACAATTCATTACCCATTAAGTTTTAGAAATTAATAATTTTAATATGACTTTTTTTTTAATGTCTTAATTTACTACTTCCAGTTAGTTGCTTCACTTCCCAATCTGCACTCCTATTGACTTCATGCTACATTTTCAAAACATTACCAACCTCTAAATCTACTTGATTTTATAGGAGAATATGAGTTCATGTTTCTAGTGTGGAACTTGAACGAATTCAGCCAACTTTCGGACGTTCGAGAAAGCCAAACACAAGAGTAACTAGTGGTTGGTTTTATCATTATTATTTACATAGAGAAAATGATATGCTATTAAATGGAATTGTATAGATCTGCCAACAAAACAAGAGGTAAATAAGCATAATATAGATGTTACAATGATATTGTCTGTATGCATAACTACTGATATTTGATAACTAAATATAATTTGTTGATTTGAACTTACTCCTATTGACTTACATCTGCATTATT
The DNA here is from genome assembly GCA_030737875.1 of Allium sativum. Classification (NCBI taxonomy): domain Eukaryota; kingdom Viridiplantae; phylum Streptophyta; class Magnoliopsida; order Asparagales; family Amaryllidaceae; genus Allium; species Allium sativum. The sequence goes on along the minus strand of CM060918.1, from coordinate 431,831,359 downwards.
TTCTTTTTAGCCGCTGTCGGGTTTTGCTCTAATCGGCTCTTTGTACCACGTATTAAATATTTCCTCTAATATGGCATTTGGTTTCATCTATGCTTTACTCGGTTCTCGTTTATGATATCTGTTTTTTTATTCCACTATGTCATTTTTTTTGTTACATTGATACATGACAGCTAAATATAACTTACTAATTTTAAATTTAACTATGGATGGTATATATTTAATGTGAAAATCGCATGGAATTTGCTATAAATTTAAGAATAAAGAATCCATAATATTTGGAGACATAGTTTTTTCACTACCATATACAAATATTCAATATTACATCGACAATTTATATTTCATAAAACCCATAAATATTTGTTGTTTGATGTACTTATTTTTGTCTATTAGATTATGGGTGGGTTAATTAATGCTACAAGATGCTAAAAATCACCGTGATATAGCAGTTAAATATTTTTTATACATAGCTTTATATATGAAATATGGGACGTTTAACCAAACGGGAAACTAATAATACATTCGTTGGTGTGATGGGACAAAGCACAAAACTAACCATAACACATGTATATGAAAGATTAAACTTTATGTGGTGCATGTTGATTGTTGCATGCGTTCATTATACATAAATAACTATCTCTTAGCTTTTATAAAATATTAAGTTGTACTGATGAATAGAACTAGACAGTTTAACTAATTTAAGTTGAAATAGTATTAGGGAATCAATTAAACTTAAAGATAGATAATCCTACCTGAAATTGTAACAAAATGGTTTTTGAATGAAAATTTTCACCTATTAACCACTTTAGAGCTTAGTTTTACTTTGACATGTGATTGACTCTGTTTCTGAAAATCTTTAAATGTGGAACATTTCCACTTTTATCCTAGTTTTTGCTAATAATACCCTTTTTTTACATATGAGACTTTGATCAATAATTTTACTATCTTAAAATAGCGATTTACTCCAAAAAGCTTCCTATTTTTACTACTGATTTTTATGCTTTGAAAATCTGTAATGCTTATACATCCTATGTACGCAATTTTTTTTTTTTAATGATCTCGGTTTTGGAACTCTACCAATTTAGTTTCCTACATTACTTTTCAATGTCAAAATGTACTACTTTTGGTTGGTCACTTTACTTCCTAATATGCAGTCTTTTTTTTTTTTATCAGTCCATTAATTCTTTCCACCATGAGAAGAATATATTACTTTTTTTACCAAAATTTTTTCCTGTTAAGCCCTGCCTTTTCTCCCGTTCCTTATCTCCAACACCATACGGAAGTAAAACTCCCCCACCTGAAGATGTAATGACATCTTCTTCTCCATCCTCCTTCCCTTCTCAACCCACATACAACACTGCATCTGATTAGTTGTTGATCCCGTCAATCCCATATCCATGTATGCTCCAGCTTTTGGATATTGTTCTTAGTGGCTCTGATTTTGGGATTTTGTTATTACAGTTAATGGTAATTTTTTATTTTCTGAGCGATGTCTGATCAAAAGTGTGAAAATATATGTATTTCGCAAAATTTAATTCTTATGAGCTAATATTTCTTTTTCGATTTGATCACAAATAGAACACATAAAATAGATTAATAGTAGTACAGTTTCCTTTATATGAATCATCTCTAGCAATCTAGACTTGCTACTCTTAGCGTAAGTTGCTTTATGTGATGTTTTTAATATTATAAAAGCAGTGCCTAAAGTACTTTTTTCATCTTGCTCATCATGATGAACGAAATTAAAATGAATTTATGATTTTTAACTTATTATCATTATAAGCATAATATAATATTTACATGATGATTTATATAGTGAGATGAAAATGTATCTTCCTTTTTTAAAATAAATTTGTTTTATTTTAATTCATTTTGGAATCTATTTATACATAATTTTTGTTTCTTTCTCTCATTTTTGTAATATCCCTTTTTAAATCAAGAGTTACTGTCAAAGTCTTGTTGGTTACCATTATTGAGCTTCCTTGATTGGATTACTAATAGAAAACATAAACTAGATTAATAGTAATACAGGTTTTTATACGAATCATCTCTGGCAATCTAGACATGCTATGTTTCCTTTGCCTAGGGTGCTTTGTCTAGTGTTTTTACCAATAATGGCACTAGCAGTAAAGAATCCGTGCAGAATAATTCCCTTTCACATCTATCTGCATTTATGTTTCGTTTAGTAGTTTTACAAGGGAAAACTATTTTATAACCTTTCCTTTTAGTAATTAAATCATTATATGTGGATAAAACCAAAAGTTTACGCAATTCACTTTATTTACAAATAAGCTAATAAAAGGAAACATGATAAACAAATAAAAGGAAAAACAAAAATCAATAAATGCCTAAGAAGATGGAGGTTATGATGGCACCATTTGTGATTTCAAGTTGACATATAGCAAATGGACTAGACCATGGACGCAATGTTAATCTCTTAAAGTGGCATTATAGAGTATGAGGTAACATCATATATACTGATGCTATTTGTACAAAATATTTTGTTATGTATGTTGTGTGTACAGAGTATTTTCTTATGAGCTAAATATTCTTATTTGAGCACGGCATCATGATGTTATATTCTGTATGTATAGAATAATATTAACCCACGAGAAAATATCTAATTTTTTTCCACTGATACATCTTCCTGAAAACCTCGTTTTATTCTTCTCTCATTTTAACTAAGTTCTTATTAAAAAAATATATTGAGTGTGTATTGTTTATTTGCGCTTCTGTATTTGAACATATATCTAAGCTAAGAAAATAAGTATAACCTGGCTGGAAAAACTCAATTGAAAATGAAACTTCGCAAATTCTTTACTGATGCATCACTTAAGTTTTGTTTACATTTCTAATTGAAGTTATACAACCAACATTAGTATATTCTTAAAGGTTGTAGTGTATGTAAATTGCATGAGCCACACTTCTTGGTCCTTTCTTATATTTATGCCAGCTAAGTCGAACTCATATTTGCCTGAATTTTTCGGCATTTTCATTCCATTTTTTTGCACTGAGTTGGAAAGATACAAAGCAACACTATTTTTGTTCCTATTTTTATATTGCATTTGTTTGGTTAAAGCAGTATATTTTAGGCTATATTTTTATATTGTTGTTTTGATACTGTTGTTTAGTATATTCCACTTAGAACTTAATCTTTTTATACCATTGTTTTTACACTATTTTTGTGTAATCTATTTACAGCTTCCATCTTCTCAACGTTCAAAGCATCAGTGTGTTGACAATGAAGATGATGTTCATGAGCTACAAAAAACCATTGAGGAAATGCGCTTAGAGCTCGAGAATAAGAGAGCAGAGGGTATTAGGTTTGAGGCAGAGAGAGCGTGAGCGAGTTAATTGCCAAAGACTTGAGGAATAGCAGGCAAGGCTCGCACATCAACAAAAAGGAGATAGAGAAAACTTTCAAGCACAAATGAAACAAGTAATGGCAATGCTCCAGAGAAATGATGAATCTGTTTATGCAGATTCTTCGCCATCGTCATCTTCATGAGTTATTCAGGTATGGTAGCCGGATATATTTTGTTGTAAATGCTTCTTTTATGAGAAAGGATGTTTTTTATTGTATACCACTAGCACTAACTGAATAGTTTTGTTAGTTATACTTCAATCTAGTGTATGTACGAATTGATGGATGATTGTGGACGGTATTGTTTATGGAATATTAGCTATATAAAAAATAATTGTCGTGATAAAAAACTAGCAATCGCATTTTCTTTTTTGTTAATGCCGCTCATTTTATGTGCATGCATATATATTTTTATATATATGTATGTATGAATATGTATGTATGTATATATATACATATGTGTGTGTATATATATATATATATAACTATCGACTAACAACGGTGATAGTTGGAAAAAAATATATAAACAGAACATAAAGGGAATACCGACGGAAAATTGACAATTTTTTTTACAAAAATCAACATTAAAACATCGCTAATTTGAAACTGAAATTTTAAAGATAGCGACGGTTTACCGACGAATAATGTAACATCCCAGAATTTCAACTAAGTTTGATTTGGATTTTTATTCATATATGTTTTGATTTTTTTTGAATATAAATTGATTTTTATTAGGTTTGAATATGAATTTTAACCTTGTATAAGTATTTTGTTTTATTTAAAATGATTTTTATAAGAAAACTTATTTTTTGTAAAAATTATATTTATAAGATTTATGTTTAAGTGATATTATTTTCTAATTTTAATAATATTGATTTGTAAAGTATGAATTTGGTAAAAGATAATTTATTATAAAGGTTTCACAAGAATGGATTTTTTGAGATAATTTATAATGATGATATGAAATTTCATTAAGCAATTGTTTTAGACCATTTAGTATAAATTTTGGTAAAGCATATAAATATAATTGCTGAATAATATAGATAAACATTTTTAAATTATAGATAAGTTATATATATATATATATATATATATATATTATAAATCTTAAGTGATAAGGTGTTACATTTATTTGGCTGCATTCGTAAGTGTTACTAAGATAAACTAAATTTAAATTAATCATTAGGACGAGGATTAGATGATGTGTCCCTCTTAGGTGTCATGATGCATGGAGTTATTCATGGTATGAAGACAAGTAGCCATGTATGTGTAACCATGCATGGAGTAGATGCCATGAAGAGAGCCATGTATCCATGAATGAATTGTCTAAAATACCCTTGAATCATCCCTATATAAAGAGGACCAAACCCCCATTGTATTGCACACTTCAGCCATGATCAGTAGCTTCTCCCGTCGTTTGCTTCTTCCAATATTTACACTTCCTGTAAATGGAAATTAAACATTCCCACTCATTCAAAAATCCACACCACTCAATCCGTTGAATTTTAGATAATTTGAATTGCGAGGAAGTTGTTCATATCATCATTTCAGATTTTTAGAAATCATCAGATCGAAATTTCATTCAGTATGGAAGGAGAATTCTCTGATTTGCAGAGAATATTAGAAATGGGTTCAGAACTTCGAAAAATCAAATCTCACAATCCAGGAAGAATCGTTCAATGCCGTCAGCACCATTGCGATCAAGGAGGAAAGTTGTATTTTTGGTGCGAAAATGGTTCATTTCCGTGTCGATGATTTGAAATGTTCGAACCTAGGTTTAAGGATTGACGGAGGATCAGGCGACGATAGACGGATTGGTGAGCGGCGTTGTGATAAGATTGGAGAGAGCTTCGATTGGACAAAAATTGGCAAAATTTGGTGTTGGAATGGGGTGCGCGACATGATAGTTTACGCGAGTTTTCTTCGTTCCAGGTTGTAGTTGATAGCTTGATCTTCGAACGGAGAAGAGGGAGTGTTGGCGAGGTGGTGCAGTCGAGGGAGGAAGTGAAGTCGAGTGTGTTGGAGGTCTCGGTGGAGGTTTGGATTGTGCACCGTGCACGATGCGAGCACGTCTCGGCTACAGGAAAGGTTCAAAGCGGAGTATGCGGGAAGGAGGAGAAGAAGAGTGGGAGAGGAGAACCGGCCTGGATCGTGAGTTAGGCTTTGGGCCAAACCATTTTTGGTATGTTTTATTCAATTAAATTAGTTAATTTAGTTTAAACTTCAGAAAACAATATCTCGCTTATTTTATATCGGATTGACTCGCCCTCAGAGGCGTCAGAATTGTATCGGGAAATAGAGCACGATGATATATAATATTGACAACTTTGATTTAATATAAATTTATATTAAATTAAATTCCTTTTACATATAAAGGTGGACATCGATATTAATTCAAATTCGATGTGTAAAATTAGTAGAAATTCATCAACTGCTAATCAAAATGGATTGAAAGCAATACGAGTGACGATGGCAGTGTTCGTTGGCATGTTCATTCTGGTAATGATGATTTTGAAGCTCGATTGGTGATAACTTCTAATTTAAATTATTTATTTAAATTAGTTAATTATAATTAGCTGAGATTAATTATAATTAGTTGATGATGATTGTGTGATGGATGTTGATGTTTGAGTGGTTGTTCATGAATTAGATAATACACTGAACACTAGTAAGCGTTATTGTCTGTAACGCTTGTGCACATTTAAAATGTTCGTTGTGATGAATGAATTCATATCCATCTGATCATATGGTTCATTTGGATAGATATGATTGATTGTATGATATCACACACACAAACACACCGTGGTTGTGGAAATATTTGGGTGATCGACTTAGAATCTCCTTCCTATATACGATTTTATTTAATTATTAAATAATATTTAAAATGTTAGTTTTGAATTAAATATCAACTTTTAAATATTGAATTAGGATTGGAAATTATTTCAATTATGTTTTAATTTTGTATAACGATCTTTATATCTATTTGAAACTGGTTTTGGTAAAAATATATTAATTTCAATTTAAATTCGAAATGAGATTTTGAAAATTGAATATGGTTTTATATACAATATACACTAGAACGTTCTAGGATGACAGAGAGGATAGTGTCTAGGCTTGGGAATTTAGTTTCATGCTGTCCCTGGCTATCCCTAACTGATCCGACAAACGGGATGGTAAATTTGAAATCAAATTTGAAATATATTTTGAAACTATTTCAAATGATTTGGAAATATAAATTAAATTTGAAAAGGGTTTGAATAATTTATATTTAAATCAATATATGGTTTGAATAGAACACACTATGATGCAACTATACTTAAATATAGATTTCAAATTTTGAATTGATTATTTGAAATTAATTTGACCTGAAATAAGAAAAACATTGAATTGCAAATGATAACAGTTTTGAAAAGCATTGGAATATTTGAATTTCGAACAATTCTAAATCTATTTGATTTAAATGGCTATTTTAATAACAGTACTGTAACACCCCACATCCATCAATGTCACTCACAAAGGGAATGCATTAATCTCCATGGAGCATTTCAAGTGAATATAGAACAGAAAATCTCAACAAGACAGATATAAAGCAGTACTTGGAAATTTAAAACTTTATTTCATTGCAGCGGAAAACACATATGTTTGATTACATCATCAAAACCATAAACCAAAGTCAAGTACATCATATCCATCTTGATAAAACAAAGTACATAAACTGAAAGACAAAATCCCCAACATTAAAATAGCCATAAATAAAGAGAAGCTGAACTTTACTTCAGCGATCCAAACAATCTTCTAAAAGCAGTCCAAAAGCAAGCTCCACTGGTGCTAGTTCCAACCTGAGCACCTGGGGGGGGGGGGGGAGGGGGAGGAAAGAGATGGAAAAAGGGGGGTTAGACATAAAGTCTGGCGAGTGCGATAATTCTAACAATATAATTAACAAAGTAACTAGGCTAAGGCATAAGTTGGAAAATAAGGAAATGATCATGAACCATTGAGTATGACCGAGTGTTAGACCAAAAAGTGGTTCTAACACCCAAATTGACTAAAAGCAGAATGAAATAAGATCAAAAGTAAAATGAACACACATCATTTATAGTGGTTCGACGAAGAAATGCCTACGTCCACTTGTCTTTCACTATTTTCAATGATGTATTTGCAATTACAATGAAATATTCACTGAATTTCTCTCACAGCTCACTTACATTCACTCAATTGTCTAAAAACAAATAATGAAAGAAGATTTGGATTTTCCGGAAGTGCTGGAATTCGGGTTATGAAGGTGGTTGAACTCTTAAAGTGCCAGAAAAAAGATCCTTTTCTTTGTCTCCAGACGGGGTATTTATAGGTGAAAATTCGCTCAGAACCCGATCCGGATCGGAGCCACGTGTCATCAATCCCATTAGCTTCGGGTTCGGATGGATTTCTGTGTTGACAGCGCATCAGAGCAGTGGACGTTGTAGGTAGGAACTGGTCATAGCCACTCCGAATAACCAGGCGATCATGCAGGAGAATGACGTGGAAGATGGGTTCGGATCGGAAGAGTATACAGGAGGGGTTCGGATCGGGGTATCCGATCCGATCCGGTTTTGTCCCAAGGCTAAGTCTTCGTTCTCTTTCACTCCGTTTCGATCTGTCTTCGTAGCAGGTAGCTTTCCGATCCAACTGGAAGTAGGTTGTTCTCCGATCCAAACAACTGTGCCTCTCTGATTCCAACAGCAATAGTTCACCGATCCGAACAGCAAACTTTATCCGATCCGAACCGCTACATTGCTTCGATCCGACCCGCTTCAGTGCTTCCCAAGTTCTTCAATATTTCACATCTTGACTTTGTGTTGCCCAGTTCACAAAGTGGGCTAACATTTTGCCCCCTCAAAGGATGCTTCTGTTGGAGACGGAGCATGCTTTGACTATCATTGCACAGCGCACTTCGAGGTAATTTTTCTTTTGATTTTCCGTGTGTTTTCATCTTTTTCTTCAAATTTCAATTTAATTCGTTGCTGAGCTAAAGAATTCGGTTCGGTTCGGATTCCGATCCGAACAGACTCCTTCTTCTTTCTATTTTTCATTGGACTATTGGGCCAAACTTTGCTTCTGGACTATCGATCCGATCCGAATAGAGCTCTGCTACTGGACTGTCGGTCCGATCCGAATGGGGAGACGAATAGACACTCTACTCCTTTATATAAGCACTGCCTTCTTCCTTCTTTCATTTTTACTGCTCCCCAAGTTCTGTAAAACGAAAAAACCTAACTCCTGAAGCATCGAAATTCCTTTTAATTCTCGAAGTAATTACATTGGTAGGTTATAAAACTTTAGATAATTCCTTTTTTAATTGATTTCGATTCGAATTCGTAGATGATTAGGACGATCTGAGCATGGAACTTGGATGACCTTGCCACCGTGACCCCCCCCTCATCATCGTCGTCAGTAGACTCGTCGTCATCTCGAGGTAGTAACAGAGGGGGTTAGAATCCGTTGTTGAGTGCGCAATCGCATAATGGCTTGGCTTTGATTTGGGTGATTGGCACGAAACTGGCCTTGGCGTTGGTTAGGGAAGAAAGAGGATGAAGGAGAAGAAGAAGATAGTAGGGAATCGGTTCGGTTCGGAGGGATATGGAAGGTGAAAAAATAAGGGAAAAAGGAAGGAAGTTCAGGAAGTCGGACCGGGTCGGGGCAAGTAAAGAAAGGAAAAAGAAAAGAAATCCAGGAGATCGGATCGGATCGGAGCAAGTATTTAAAGAAAGGAGAAAGGGAGCTTACCTAACCAGATCGGGTCGGACCGTAAGATAAAAGGAGGAGAAGTATGACTATGTGATCCGATCTTAACCGTCAGGGGACTCTATCTCCGAACCGATCCGATTTTGATTTCTGAGTTCCACAGTTTATCCGAGCCCAAGTCGAGGCCGCCTCCCCGATCCGATCCCCATAAACGCGCCCGAACCGAACCGAAGAGCAGTTCACCTTAATGCATAAAAACTTGTTTAACTATCCCAATAAATTTTTGGCATAATCTTCAACCTAATGGACAGTTAGGATAGTGCCTTGCGAACGTAACTGGACATCAAGAACTACTTCAACTCTTTATATTTTGCCAAACTTTTTCATCGCACTTTTAAACATTTATTTTGCACTTTCCGCATACATTGTTTACACTTTAGTTTGCACACATGCACGGGGGGATACGGGCTAATTTGCTCTAATTTGTGCTATTGCTTCTTCAATAGTTTTATGACCATGAGACCCAGACGATCTTCCATACTAGCTGAGAAGAAAGAAGCCCCGGAAACCTCCAACAAAATTACTCTCGAGGACATATCTTCTCCGTCGAATCCAGAATGGAATAATGAGGGTTCAGACTACGAGGTTGGAAATCGTGAAAGTGACGAGGTTTCTTCAGAGAATGAAGTATCTCTAGGTTTTGAAGAGGAAGGAGGGGTTGGTGACGACCGGGCTCCTGATGAGTTTGAATCGGCTATCATATTGGAATCACCCTAAGATTCTGTTGAATCAACAATCGACAACGACCGACTTACCCGAATTTGTTTGAAATACGGGATAATGAAAAAGGACACTCTAGTGCCTTCGAGATCTGACCGTCCCCACAACCCTCCAGAAGGATATATGGCGGTCACTCGGTTGATGTGTATGGTTGGTGCTATCCCTCCATTTTCTCCCTTCATCGTTGATTTTCTAAGACAAATGCGGATTGCCCCCATGCAGCTGCATCCCAATTCTTATGCCTACTTACACACTTATATATAACATACCGCGAAATCTTAGGCATAGAGCTCACTTTCGATGACGTTCATTTCTTTTACAACTTCAAGCATCGGACTCGAGAAACTCCTTCTTTCTGCTATTTTGAGTCTGTCCCTAAGAGGAAGATAATTTCAACGCCATTCAGTAGTAAAGCTGGAGATTCCAGATTGGAATGGTTTTATGTGAAGCAGCAACCTGGGTGTGCCAGGAGATGGACGAAATCAAGTAAAGCACTGATTATCTACATCCTGGCTCTATACCTTTAAGTCATTGTCTTAACTCATTTTTCTTTTTGTTTGCAGTTGACAATCCAAAACAAATATCAGATCAGGTGTTCTTTGACCGGATGCACCAGCTTCTTAATGGCGACCAGAAATTCCTGACTATTGATGAAGTCCTTGAGGACGAATATCTTCATTTTCATGGGCTGTTATCCGTTTTTCGTAGTATCGGTCATGGGACGGCTCCATACGTATATATTCCTCCGGTGGATGTAGTCCCAGAGACAGGAGAAGGTTCGGGAGCTCCTGCAGTGCCTCTTCAAACTTCACCTTCTCCATCTTCTACTCAAGATGACGAATTGGCTAACTTGGCCGAAAAGCATCGTGAAGGGTATACTGCCCCTGAGGAGGCTACTTCTCCGGAAAAGTCAACATCCTCCAAAAAGTCGCCACTTAATGCTTCCGAGGGAGATGTCCCTAGTACTGATGACCCATTATTTCAGGGTTTGGGGATCTCCCCTTACCTGAAACTATATACACTTCAGAGGATTTTAGAAAGGATCCTTTAGTCTTCACCTCTTCTGAAGAGACCACTCCTGCTAAGGCCAAAGAGCCTGCCCGTACTAGTCTAGCTTCAGACTCGGGTTGGTTGGGGGGAAAACACCACTTAGGACACACTTTATACAATAGCATTAGCATTCATTGCACCTCTCTCTCTGTAAACTATTGATTCTGAATTTCATTTGTCTTATTGTGCAGGCACGATGTCCCGATCTTACTATGATATCAGGAAGCTTCGCCGCAGCATGTCTAATCCACCTCAGGATATCGAGTATGATCGCCGTGACGATCGCGGTAGGGAGGAGAGAAGGCCTTATGAACCATATCGCTCTCGAACATCACGCTCTCGCTCTCCCGTTCGATCGGACCAAGAGAAATATAAAGGTTATCAAAGTCGTAGGGAAGAGGACAGGCCACAATCGAAAGACTCCACCTCTTCCCACGAAAAGCGCAGCAGAGAGAGAAGTCCTCCAAAAGATACTGAGTCTCGAAGTAAACGCAAGGTCCCTGCTACTAAACGGCCTAGGACAGATAAAGAAACTATTGAATCCTCCACACACAGGGACACTGAATTGACGATCCCCGCTCCTCCACCATTAGATGTGGAAGCTGCAATCAAGCGGGCGTATTTGGAGGAGAAATTTCCCGAACATTACTTCGAGACATTGACTTTTTTACCTGCCCTCGAACCTATTTCTTCCAGGTGGGCAGACGAGGCCAAAGCAAAGATAGACGCGGTTGAAAAACAGTATTCTGAAATGTTCAAATATTCACGCAACCTTTCCAGAATTATTCGTACTCTAGTCACGAATGCTGATTCAATGCAAAAAACCGCGGAAGAAGATGCAAAGGCCTTAAAGAATCTAGGAAAAGATTTAGAGGACACACAGGCCCAACTCGCTGTTGCTCAAAGGGACGCTTCTAATTTCAAACAACAATTTGAAGACATGCAAAAACGATATCATGATTTGCTTGAATCTCACACTCAAGAGCGTTCTGAGTTAAAAAAGCAAGCTGATGATGCTAAGTCAGAAGCCGCTAAGACGCGCCTTGCTTACACTGATCTTGAACGGAAAAATGTCGAGTTGGCAAGGAGGAATGCTGAGCTAGAAAAGAAAAATGCTGACTTGGCTTCAAAGCTACTGGAAGCAGAGAACAGAGCTGCCCTGGCGGAGGGCAACGTTGAGTGTGCTATCAAATCTGCGGAGGAGGCCCGCAAACAATTGTCAGAGGCGGAGGCAGAGATTCAGGGTTTCGACTATTTAATGATCGAATTCTTCGCACATATCATCCGTCGCCGGAACATTTCTTGGATTGAGGATTATCCATCTACCCTAGTCCAAGTATGGAGTCAGATCGTTGAGTGGGAAAAAGAGGAGCTCAAGGTTGATTCCATCGATGAGGACAAGCTGATGGAGAAATACTTAAGGGATGATGAGCCAGAATGCCTAGCTGAAGGGCGCCGCCTCATTGCTGATGCTATGGAAGAAGAGAGGCGAAGGACTAAACAGAAGAATGTTCCCGAGGCTGGTTCCTCTTCTACTACCCCCGCAACTTCTGAAGTAGAGGGGTATGATCTTGAAAATCCGGGAATCCCCCGAACAACTCTGCTATCACCTATTCCTGAAATGGCATCAGAGACAGTAGTTACCCCTGCCGAGAAGTCTTCGGAAGATATCCCTACCTTTTCTCCTCAATTCGTCAAGGCTATTTCTACCTTTCGCCATGTGATTGAGCAATAGATGAAAAACCCATTATTTTCTCCTGAGTTGATAACTGTTGCTTCTCACTCTGTAGGTATTGTGCCATCCGGAAAGACAGATGTGACTCAGGGAGCCGCCTCTGGGGCAGAGCCTACGGAAAAGGAAAAAGGGGGGAAGGACAAGGCTGCTCCTATAGACTTGGGAGAAGGAAGCGAGCCGTCTAAGGCTGACATTCCCCATGATGAAGAAATGATAGCAGCTTTAAAGGATGATGGCGGTGAAGGAGGACATGAGGAAGATCCAGAGGTGGCAACAGTCGGGGAGTCGAAAAGTGCAGATGATGTTACTTTGGCTGCAATGAAAGCTGATCAAGATAAACGCTTGCAGTTAAAAGCTGAAGACTTAGACCCTGAAGCCCTCAAGCCTCTCGCAGTTGTGGATGCGGGATCAAGGTTAGTTGTTAAGCTCTCAACTAGATCAATTACAGAGGAACTCGCTAAAAAAATCTTCTCTTGATTCCAGCGCTCCGCCCTCCGGGAAGAAGTCAACCGGTTCCAGCACCGCATCTTCAGGAAAGAAAAAATCAAAGCACGTCTTGACTGAAGCCGAGAAAGAGGCAAAGGATGCGGAGAAAGCCGCCAAGAAGTCCAAGACTCACTCGAAATCTAAATAGTGGGTTGTCTTGCATTGTTTTAGTATTTGGTAAATCAATAATTGCTGCTGTAAGGGTGGCTCTTGCACCTTCTTTTTGGATGTTTTCCTGTACAAATTCATTCGTAAATAAAAAATAATTCATTTTCTGCAATATTTGTTTGTCAGTTATAATGGTCCTTGGGATCCCGAATCGGCATATAATATTTCTAACCACGAAACTTATCACCTTTCTCGCCGTGATTTTGGTCAAGGGCTCAGCTTCCACCCACTTCGTAAAATAGTCCACAGCGACTATTGCATATTTCGCTCCTCCTTTAGCAATCGGTAGAACTCGAATGATATCAATTCCCCACGTGGCAAATGGCCAAGGACTCACCATTTATTTGAGTTGGGTCGACGGTGCTCTGGGGATTTTGGAAAATCTCTGGCACTTATCGCAGCGTCGTGAATAATCAGCTGCATCTTTATTAATTGTGGGCCAGAAGTATCCATATCGCAATATCTTCTTCGCTAAAGTCTGACCTCCTGTAGGATCCCCACACTCACCTTCGTGCACTTCTCTCAGTACACGTTTGATGTCGTCGTGTGCTATACATCGTAACAGGGGCATAGAAAATCCTTGCCTATAAAGAGTATCATCTTGCATGACATATCTGGTAGCCTTGCGAACTATAGCCCTTTTCTCACTCTTCTTTGATGGGAGCGTCCCATTCTTAAGGAAGTTCTTAATTGGGGTCATCCACGACTCCTTCTCCGGTTCCACTTCGAAAGCGAACTCAATTTCCATCGACTCAAAGCTTGGCGATTCCAACGTTTCAATTGGAATTATTTCAGTCTCTTCTGGATTGTCAGAACTAGCTAGCTTTGCCAGCCTGTCCGCCTTCTGGTTTTCGGCTCTTGGGATATGTGTTATATTGTACCGCTCCAAGTTGCTCAATGGCTCTCTCACTTTCCCGAGGTAGGCGATAAGTCGAGGTCCCCGAGCCACAAATTCCTCTCGCATTTGGCAAACAACGATTTTAGAGTCACAGAATATGTCCAACATTTTTATTCCGAGGTCTTTAGCAAGCTTCAACCCGACAATCAGGGCTTCGTATTCAGAGTCATTGTTAGTCACCGAAAATTCTAATCGTAGAGCGTAATATAACGACCATCCTTCAGGAGTGACTAAGACGATTCCAGCTCCGGACCTTCGGTCGTTCTTGGCTCCATCTGTGTATAGCTTCCATGGATTTATCTTTAACTCATCCTCGGACTTAACCACTCTGTCATCGATTACATCCTCCTCTGGGATGGTGAACTCTGCTATAAAGTCTGCCAGAGCTTGCCCCCTGATCGACCTTCGTGGTTGAAAATTTAAATCAAACTGACTTAATTCTATATTCCATTTGATCAACCTTCCCGATGCTCGGGTCTCTGAAACACCTGTCTCAGGGGCTGGTCAGTGTATATGGTTATTGGATGAGCTTGGAAATAGTGACGAAGTTTTCGGGATGCGATTAGGAGGCTGTAAGCGAGCTTCTCAATCTTTGGGTAGTTGCGCTCTGCCGCTGCTAATTTCTTGCTTACATAATATACTGGCCTTTGCACTTTGTCTTCTTCTCGAACCAGGGCTGTGCTAACGGCGTGAGCCGAGACTGCCAAGTAAACAAACAATTCTTCGTGATCCACTGGCTTTGACAAAATCGGCGGTTTTTCTAGTAGTTCCAATAAATTTCGAAAGGCCTCAACACAGTCCGGAGTCCACTCGAAGTTCTTCTTTCCCCTTTTTATCAAATCAAAAAACGGGACGCATTTGTCTGTGGCTTTGGAGATAAATCTACTCAACGCGGCTACTTTCCCTGCAAGACTTTGGACATCTTTAATTCTCCTCGGCTCTTCAATGTTTCTAATCGCCGCTATTTGGCTAGGATTGATTTCAATTCCTCGGGAGCTCACAATGAAGCCTAGAAATTTTCCAGATGCCACTCCAAATGAACATTTCAAAGGATTCAACTTCATCCGATACTTTCGCAGGATACCAAACATTTCCGCCAAGTCTTGCGTATGGCTGGAGGACTGTTTCGATTTGACAAGCATATCATCCACGTAAACTTCCATAGTCTTCCCTATTTGATTATAAAACATTCTGTTCACCAAGCGCTGATAAGTGGCTCCGGCGTTTTTCCATCCGAATGGCATTACAACATAACAATATAACCCCAAATTTGTAATGAAGCTCGTATGTTCTTGATCTGGCACGTGCATAGGAATTTGGTTGTACCTAGAATATGCGTCCATGAAAGAGAGAAGTTCATGACCTGCTGTCGAATCTACAAGCTGGTCAATCCTGGGAAGTGGGAAACTATCTTTTGGGCAAGCTTTGTTCAAATCTGAAAAATCAATGCAAGTCCGCCACTTTCCATTCGGCTTCTTTACCAAGATGGGATTCGATATCCAGTCGGGATATGTCGAATCTCGAATAAATCCGTTCTGCTTCAGCTTCTCCACTTCCTCTTTGAGAGCAGCCGACCTCTCTGGGCCCAGCATACGTCTCTTTTGCTTCACAGGCGGATGTTTCGGGTTTACATTTAGTGTGTGACTTATGATGGATGGCGATATCCCACACATGTCAGCGTGGGTCCAGGCAAACACGTCCAAGTTCGCCTTCAAGAAGTCTGTTAGTTCTTTGGCCCGACGTGTATCCAATTGGGAGCCAATCTTCAAAAACTCTTGTTGGATCAGCTTCATCAACGGGAATTTCCACTGTCGCTATCTCTGGTTCCTCGTCTTTTCTGGGATCCAGGTCTTCAGGTGTTCCCTCGGGCAATTCCTTTGGGGTCGATCTCTCCAACTGCTATGCCGAGCCCCCCTTTGGGGGAGGCGAGGCATCTTTACTCTCGATGTTAAGTCCTTTCATCAATGTCTTTAATTCGGCAACATAGCAAGCCCGTCCGGAAACTTGATCCCCTCTCATTACTCCAGTTCCGGCTTCAGTTGGGAACTTAAGCAATAAACACCAAGGGGCGATACCAGCTCTGAACTCAGCAAGGGCAGGCCTCCCCAAAAATGCATTATAAGGCGAATCTACGTCCAACACTACGAACTGAAGCATCCGCACTCTTCGGCGTTCTCCTTGCCCCAAGGTCACGGGCAATTCTATGTACCCCATGGGAACCGTAGACGCCCCGTTGAAGCCTCTGATCCATCCTTCACATGGCTTCAAATCTTCAGATTCAAGCTTCATTTGATCGAATGACTTTTTAAATAAAATATTGACAGAACTTCCGTTGTCTACTAACACCTTATGAACCAAGGCCGGCCCAATGGTGGTAGTAATGACCAACGGATCATCAGTGGGTG
The DNA here is from genome assembly GCA_030737875.1 of Allium sativum. Lineage (NCBI taxonomy): Eukaryota > Viridiplantae > Streptophyta > Magnoliopsida > Asparagales > Amaryllidaceae > Allium > Allium sativum. The sequence continues at coordinate 431,814,755 of CM060918.1, read as the reverse complement.
ATTGGATCCCAGTATTATCTCTGCTGCGGAATACCACGTCGTCAAACATTGTCTTCTGTTGTTTTATGGGGGCGATATCTTCTAAATCATCACCTTCATTCACATCTACGTGCTTGGCAGCATTTACATATTGATCCATTGCTCTAAAGCTACAGATTGCTGGGTGAGGTCCACCCACTATGGAGTTGATAACAATTCCCTTGCCTTTCTGCTGCGCTGTAGGCTTGGGAGCAGATTGAATCTGTTTTGGAGCCTGCTCTCCTTGCCCCATGTCCCTCGGGGCAACCTTATATTCATCCAGTTTCCCTTCGCGCAGCAGCTTCTCATTCACATCCCTCAAATGCCGACATTCATTGGTTGAATGCCCATGAGTTCCATGAAACAAACAAAACTTCCCAATTGCCATTTCTTTCTCTGTCGAGTCACGAGGTGGCGGTCTTTTATATTCCAAAACGTTGTACGTATCCAGGTAAATGTTCTCCAGAGTGTCGTTCAACGGTGTAAATTTCTCATAAGTCTGGAATCGGGGCCTTTTGCTAGGATCACTTCCCCTATTTCTATTTCTTTTGTTACCGTTCGCATTACGGTTATTGTTGTTGCCCCCGCTTCCAGAATTCTCATTTCCACTCTTGTTTCCCACATTCACTTCAACTTTTCCGGAACTTTCCCCAGACTACTTCACGACGACGTTACTCTGAACATTTTCTTTCGAAGCCGCTTCAGACTTTCTCTTTAGGTTTGCCCTGTCCTCCTCTCGTCTTAAATAAATATCGGCCTTTCCATAGAATATCTCTGTTGTGGAGGGTGTCTTCCCAGAAAGGTAATCTCCAAACTCGGATTCAGGATCGACTCCTTCCTTTAATGCCATCAAGATGGTGGGCTCATGCGGGTCACTAACTTCAGTCACAGCTAAGTTAAAACGGTCAAGATATGACCTCAAAGACTCTCCTGGCGCCTACTTAATTCTTGATAATTCAATAACACTTTTGGACTTTTGGGTATGGAGTCGGAACTGATTCATAAAACGTTCGCTCAATTCCCTATAATTCGATACCGAACGAGGGGGAAGTCGGGTAAACCATAACAGCGCCACATCTTCTAAATAGATCGGGAATGCCTTACACTTCACTGCATTAGGAGCAGCAGTAGCATTCATGAGCCACGAGTATCGCATCAAATGCTGTCCTGGATCAGTTCTCCCATTGTACTTGTCCATCTGTGGCAGGACAAATCACCGGGGAAACTAAAAGTCGAGGATGTCGTCAGTGAAAGGAGTATGGCATCGCTCAATGCCATAATCTTCATTGGTATAGTTCCGGCTCTCGGACATAATTTGGCGTACCATTGTCTGTACATCAACATTAGTTAGGAGCTGTTCAGGTTCCCTAGCCCTGGTATCCGGGTTCCTTCTGGGCTCTTGTTCAGGAGATGCCCTTCTTCTTTGAGCTGCTTCTGCTCTATTCCGTTCCCTACGCTCCCGGTCGATCTGGGGAGGAGAGGACTGGAGCCTTTGCCCCTGAGTGGGATCATTGTTTCCTAGTGCTCGTGCAATATCCTCGCGAGACCCCAAAGATCCGAATGTCAGCTGCTCCAAATTCTGAGGTCGTTCGAGCAGCCTTCGTTCACGGGGCCGCTCTTCCTCAAAAGAAGAAGACTGATCCATTGGTGTGTGACGAACCGGGGATGGGGTTCTCTGTCTTCGGAGTTCGCTAATTTCCCTGCTCATGAGTCTCATATTTTCTTGCATCATGAGATTTGTGCGTTCGTGGATTTTCATAGCCTCCCTAGTACTCTCAAGCATGTCAAGTAGGCGCGAGAAATCTCCTTGAGTAATGGGCGCGGATGGATTGACCTGATCATTGACCCTGGTGGCTGGAATCGGAGCATTTGTAGGGGCTCGAGTAGAGGTTCCAACATCACCAAGTGACGGGTCGGTTCGGAGATGGGAAATCGGGTCGGGTCGGAGCTGGGAAACCTGTTCGGGTCGGAGCTGGAAAGCCAGGTCGTGTCGGTGTAGGGCAAATTGCTCGGGTCGGTTCAGATTGGGGGAATGCACTACTTCAGAATCTCCTACCCGGATCGGATCGGAGCTCTCCCCCTGAAGGCGGTTCGGGTTTCCTGTATCGGTTCGTCCTGCTGCCGAGCTCTGCCCACGAGACCTTATCACGACCGCATTTTGCTGATCTTCGCCAACTCCATTTCCTCGAGTAGATTGAACTTGTTTGCCTTTTCCTTTGGCCATGGTTCTTCAACAATCAATTCAACAAATATCCAAGAGCGTCGAAACTTGAGGATTAACTTCTTTGAACTCAACGGTCCAAAAAGTAGAATGATAATCCCGAAAAACAAAGAATTCAGATATTTCTCAGTGAAAGCACCAAAATGTTAGACCAAAAAGTGGTTCTAACACCCAAATTGACTAAAAGCAGAATGAAATAAGATCAAAAGTAAAATGAACACATAGGATTTATAGTGGTTCGGCGAAGAGATGCCTACGTCCACTTGTCTTTCACTATTTTCAATGATGTAGTTGCAATTACAATGAAATATTCACTGAATTTCTCTCACAACTCACTTACATTCACTCAATTGTCTAAAAAAAATAATGAAAGAAGATTTGGATTTTTCGGGAGTGCTGGAATTCGGGTTATGAAGGTGGTTGAACTCTTAAAGTGCCAGAAAGAAGATCCTTTTCTTTGTCTCCAGACGGGGTATTTATAGGTGAAAATTCGCTCAGAACCCGATCCGGATCAGAGCCACGTGTCATCCATCCCATTAGCTTCGGGTTCGGATGGATTTCTGTGTTGACAGCGCATCAGAGCAGTGGACGTTGTGGGTAGGAACTGGTCATAGCCGCTCCGAATAACCAGGCGATCATGTAGGAGAATGACGTGGAAGATGGGTTCGGATCGGAAGAGTATACAGGAGGGGTTCAGATCAGGGTATCCGATCCGATCCGGTTTTGTCCCAAGGCTAAGTCTTCGTTCTCTTTCACTCCGTTCCGATCTGTCTTCGTAGCAGGTAGCTTTCCAATCCAACTGGAAGTAGGTTGTTCTCCGATCCGAACAGCTGTGCCTCTCTGATTCCAACAGCAATAGTTCACCGATCCGAACAGCAAACTTTATCCGATCCGAACCGCTACATTGCTTCGATCCGACCCGCTTCAGTGCTTCCCAAGTTCTTCAATATTTCACATCTTGACTTTGTGTTGCCCAGTTCACAAAGTGGGCTAACACCGAGTAAACAAGGGAACAAGATGAACAACGATATCGTTAAAGCGCACCTAACCCACTTAGATAAATTTACTAAACTACAACAACACTATAGGATAATTGCTATACTGCACCGCCACTAGTATACTACACCACTACTAGTCACCCTAAGGTTGATCCCGCCTACAGACTTAATAATGATATTGGTAGTTTCGTGCACCCCTAGCTGCCTTCATAGGTGTCGTCTACCCCTATCTCCACTAGGTGTACCCACTACCCCCAAGCGATTGTCTCCCTAACTCGTAGATACCCATGTTGGCCCCACAGTGGGGTGTATCATTCCCCAAAGTGGCAACCCGATACCTACACGATGCAACAATGTCTTACCTACCAGTCTGGGCCCACACACGCATATGAACCCGTTGGACTTGCGTTTCCACTGCTAACCCGATTTGGCCTCTTACAGTCAAGCCCAGTATGCCTGTCCCGTCCTCGACTTGGGTCGAGCTCACAAAGATACGTATGGGTTACTGGTTGAAACGGGCCCCCATTACTTGACACAAGCTGTCCACCTAAGCTTGGTCCCCTCTAGTACATCCCACTTAACCCACTTCTTATTCATGTTTCAATTACATGTTTCAATTTTGGTTAAGTGTTTCTAATCGTATTTCCAAATGCCACCCAAGGCACCCATTAGATTCCACATGCCACCTAAGGCACCCACTTAACCCCCTCATGTCCCACTACATGCCTATCTGGCTAAGTATTTCTTAATTCATTAAGACCGTAACCTCGTAAAGACCTCTCACATTAGACTGACATTTGTGGCAACTGGATTTGCCGGGCGGGTCCGGGCAGTCTTACACCACAAAAGAGCCTAACTTCATGTCTTTACAACTATTACGTATTTAGTTTGTGCCTAAGACCTCTCACATTAGACTGGCATTTGTGGCAGCTGGATTTGCCGGGCGGGTCCGGGCAGTCTTACACCACAAAAGAGTCTAACCTCGTGTCTTAGACGATTAATTACACCTAATTAATCATTCCACAAATTTGAATTACTTTCCCTATTCAAATTATCAATTAATTCTAAATTTAACGATGTCCATATTTGACTCAATTATGTCCATCGATTTATGGTATGTAAAATCATACCAATTTTCACCATAACTATATTTTATGCCTTTTAAGGCATTTATGCCAATTAAATATTATCCCCTTTTTCCCCACGTAGTACGTTCGTTCGTTTAACGTAAAAATATACATTAGACTCAAATAGTCTAACTTATAAAATAAAAGAAAACATAACAATTTATACACATAATTAAAACATAAATCTAGCATAGGGGTGAACTTGCATATGTGAATGATGTTCTACATCTAAAACTTGCATAGGCCAAAATTACAACTTGCATAAATAACATATGTCATGGATCCAAATCTGAAGGTGTGAACTTGATGAGATAATGGTCACAAACTTGCATAAACATCATATGTCATGGATCCAAATCTAAAGGTGTGAACTTGATGAGATAATGGCCACAAACTTGCATAAATAACATATGTCATAGATCTATATTTGCATAGGTGATATCCTAAACTTGCATAACATGATTCATATCCAACTCATAAACTTACATAGGTTATTTATACATCGCAACAATGGTGTAAACTAGCATCTAACATGTAAATTATCATGTATAATTTAGCATATGTCATAGCCTAACTTTCAATTAAATTCTCACATAAACTAGGTGCCATAATCATGTAAGTTCACATATAATTCTACCCAACTTGTATATGGTTCATGTTTGCATCAAAGTCAAAACTTGCATACATATGATTTATCATATGAGTCAATATAACAAACTAGCATAAGAAACATGATGATTCAACTAGACATAAGCCAATCATAGGATTATAATATGGGTGATAGCATCATAACTTTGCATTGTAGATGATAGCATCATAACATAATATCATAGAGATTACAACATAATTCTGCAACATAATTACAACATGAAATCAACAATTCATATCACATCCAAATTATCCGCATTATAACTCAATCCAATTCATTTATTAATTATTTTTTTAAAACTATCGAACTCACAACTCAAAAGCAGTCTTGAGTTCTGAATTCTGATTTCTGAAGTTGTATTAGCTCTCCTTTGAAGAAGATTCGCTGTTAGGGTTAAGTAGTTCTTATTTGATTTGTTGTTCTTCCTCTTTAATTTGGTGGCGACTGCTCTAGGGTTCAAGACGACAGCATGACGGCCATAGTTTCAATTTTGTTTTGATTTTAGGGTTTGGGTCTATAGGTGTTTTTATAGAGTTTAGGATTAGTTTAAGCCGTCCGATCAACCCAGAATTAATCCCAGCCAATAAGAGCAGACCAAAAACCCTAATGAGTCAGCACATAGTCATCTACAGGTCATAAATCAATTCTGCCCGGGGGGCGGGGCAGGTCGACCCCAAGGTCGACACTATGGTCGACCTGGTCAGGGTAGGTCGACCCCCAGGTCAACCTGGCCCTGGCGAGAATTTTCCCGCCTAGCCTGTTTGACTCTGAATTTTTGAAATTTGAAATATGTATTGAATTTTCTGAAACTTCCGATCGCCATAACCTCTTCATACGAAGTCCAATTTACGAAAACTCAAACTCTATCTCAACCAGAATTCCGAGACGAACACAATGGCATAACCCGTTTCCCTAAATTCTCACGTCTGTGATTAATTATACTTTAATTTAGTTAATATGATTATTCAAAAATCCATGATGTTACAAGTACCTTTGGTAACAATTCCAAATGTTGTTATTGGTTTCGAAATTTAAAGAAGGAACAATTATTTTACTATAAGAATGATTTATAAAATAGTTTCAAAGTTTATTTATATGGAATTGAAATGGGTTTTCCAATTTTAAAATTTGGATATGGTTGGAGATAAATCTTCGGATGTTTGATATTAACTCGGTGGATGAAAACTCTTATTATCTGAGGAATTTAAAAGGTAATTCACCGTTATTCCGCTTATAATATGAGTTGGACACAGAGATTAATATCGAAAATTAGTTGATGATATTTCTACCCAGATCTAATGTCAAAGAGTTGGATAAATCTTTTAATTAAGATATGGGTTTCTCAACCTGATTGTAATAAGTTAGGTAGAAATAATCTTCATTATTTGGTATAAAATTTCATGGTGTAAATGAATACTATCTTGGGAATTTGAAAGATATTATTATATTGTTATTCCACTTATAGTATTCGTTGATTATGAGAAATTATATCGAATATAAGTGGATAAAATTTCTGTGTAAATTATGATTCAATATCGATTGATCTGGGTTTTGTCGTGAATCATATCTTCAATAATATCATTCTTGAAACCCGATGAGATTGAATGGTGGGAATTCATATCGTAATTAGGGATTTAATCAAATCTTTGATTCGAGGTAATTAAAAGTAAGAAATTGAAGCGAATGTATAATCTTTGATTTCCAAGAAGAGTTAAGATGATAACGAGATGTATGAAATTTATAGTAATTCAAATCTTGAGTCGTAAATGAATTGATAACTATCTGGAAGGAGATTTGAATCGAAAAGCCTGTGTAAACCATAGCTACTATTTTAAGTGCGCTTGTTACTTGGAAAGACCGGGATCGGGTATATGTTCAAAACCATTCCAAGTAATAATACGACGTTATGAAGCAATTCAAGACTCGGTAAACGATGAATGAAAAATAGGAATATTTGAATTGTTTAGATTGATGTCTCGGTTAGGTAGGCCACAGGTACGAGGTATGAGTTACATGAGACCTGAACATATTTAAGTATTTTTGGGTTATTGTTCCGTTCAGACCCAGAACGGACTTGTATGGATGGTGTGTTTGACATTGAAATAGACCGCATAGCACTAATTTCCGTTAATGTATATCGGATCTGTGGCAATATATCATCCTCATATCTAAGTCATATGAACTTAGAGGGTATGCATTGATTGAAATCAGTGATATGTCGTGAATTGTCAATGTGGCATACCCGAGTTATGAAACGAGCAAGTGATGATCAAAGAATGGCTTATCGAAGCATATGACGTGACATCGACAAACCTCACACCCCAGATTGATGAGAAACTAGCGGTTAGGTTTTGTACTTATATATGAATTGATGATGAAGCTGTGCAGCAGTGGGAAACCAGTTATGAACCTGGGGAAGTTGGGTATGTTCGGGGGGTCGTGTCTGGTCAAAAACCGTTGATCTGCCGTGACGATGTGTAGTTGGTGTCCGCGATGGATGAAAAAGACGTGAGGCACTTCGTTTTGTATCCCTGATTGATCTTTCGTGCCAGGAATCAACAAGTTTGAAATTCAATCTCCAATACGAGCCATACGATTTTGATTGTATACATATATGGCGACATAATATTATGGGTATTGTGCCGTCTACGATTAATACATTTAATTGCGAAATGGTTTTCCACAATATATGATAATATTAAAAGAGGATTTTCACGTATGAAAGCATGTTTGGTTATCATAAGGTAAAACTCGCCCATCTGGTGTGCGCTCGCATTGTGTGATATGGGACAAGCTTATGATAGCTTTATTTTCCCAAATTCATTGCGAATTCATATGCATGGGTATTCACATGGAGTAAACCCATTCTGCGTTAGTGGCGTCGCCCGGTGAATTTCCCAACTTTAAAATAAAACCTAAAAGTAACTGTTTTGAGTTCTCACACCAGTCCCACGACTGAACTGGAGTTTATTGTTCCTTCCTAAACTCTGTGTGCCCACTAATTTTCACACGGGCAACCATTAGTTTAGTTTTGCAGTTTTAGTTCGTTGGAGCAAGGTTGGAGTGCTTTCTGAGTTGGAGTCCATGATAGAGTTGAAGCTTCCACTGTGTTTTGTTCTTCCGTTGAGAGTATAGTTTTAGTATTTCTTCCGCTATGAAATCGACGTACTCTGATATATTCCTGATAACTCTGATGTAATATTTTGTAATGAAATAAAAGTCCTGTTATTTTTGTTCAATATATGTATGTACCCATAACAATTCATCTTTGTGGACGGTTTAAGTCGGTTTAATTACCGGCGAAAATCGGGCAAAAAGATGGGTCGTTACATTGTGGTATCAGAGCTTTGGTTATATAAAGCTATGGGGTACGACGGATTTTGAACAAAGGATAGGACTCATCCGAGCTATATTATCTCATTAGAGATAGGGTTAGAAATACCCTAGAATGAGATTTTGGAATATTACGACGAGAGGGCGTATTTTTGAAACCTATATAAGGTATTTTTGAACAAGTAAATCATTTTGAGAACGATGATTATTTGAAATATATTTTGAAATATAATTGGAAATAAGGATTTTGAGTGTTGTATTCGACATCATGATTGGACTATCGAGTATATGGGGATTTTGAATATCCGCCTAGCTAACGTATATACAAAGTCCAATATATACTAGGTAGATGTAGGGTCACACTCTAGTCGCTCGAGGATGATTTTTCTGATGACCATGGCACCATCAGTAGTTATTTTCGAGTTTCGAAAGTGGGATGACTATATGGTTTCAATTAAGACGTCGAGGAATACTTGAACCATTTCGATATGTTAGAAATATTAAAAGGGAATATAATGTAAGGACAATATGTTATAGATGAAAAATCAACTATTTTGATAATAATAAAAAGGGGATATTGTAGAAGTAAACTATACTTAAGAATTAGAAAGAACATGTAAGTGTGAAAATCCATTAAGAAATTATATCAATACCACCTCTTAAGGAATCTGAAGATGATTTAGACTTAAGTTAGGAATTTGTTTAAAGCGATGATTTAGACTTAAGTTAGGAATGAGTTTAAAAAGTTAATTGAAATCGTAACAAACATCAAAGTAGGAAAATTTTGGATCTTTGAAATATTAAATTTGAAGAAGTGAGTTCTGAAAATGTTAAGATTAATATTTGAAACAACCCCTAGCTTGAACATGTATACACATAATCAGAGTGCGTAGAGGAAGCGTAATGGTATTTTAAATAAAACGATTTTAAGAGATTTTCTGGCTAGTTAAGTATGAAATTTTTTCTAAACAAGATTTGATATTTAAACAAGAATGAAACGAGTTATATATATTTATGAATTTTAAAGTGGAATTAGGAAAGTGTTATTCGATTAGGTGAATATGACAACTAAAATATAAATAATAATGAGTATAAATTTAACTTATAAATGAGTTAATATGAGATGGGAAACGATTGGAATAAAAATTTGAAATAGAATGAAATATAATTCCATCTCTTTCTTTATCGTTGGATTTGGTCGACCCATTGTCATATTTTGAATATCACCCCGAATTGTCATGCTTGAAAATTTAACTGTCCAACTTTATTTCTGAATTCTTCCTTTTGCCCTGCTCTGATAAAGCCATGGACAAGTGAATTAATTTAGATTTGAAACCAGTATTTTGAATTACCTCTTAAATTGAACATGAATTTGTATTGAAAGCAATAGAATTTCTAATACTGAATTTAGCCAAGATGGTATTTTGCAGGATAATTGAATGATTAGGAAAAGGATTATTTGAAAATTTAGATTTAAATTTCTAATTTAAGAACTTAGTCTTATAATTGATAAGAAAACCAAGGGTTCGGTAAGAGTAAGTTAGAAAGATAATTTCCAAACTTTAAAATTTTCTTAGGGTTGTGGACCTCTAAGTACAAGACAGTATCTATTCTAGTTTCTCCTTAGTAGAAGATGTAGCAGCTCTGAGTCTAACTCAGAGAATTTGATTTTAAACAAGACCTGTGACGACCCCAGTAATCACGAGATCATAGAAGTCTCCTTAGACTCTACCTTTAGTGAGAATCAGACAGAGTACCCTGAGAATGATATGAGCCGTAGTTCTGACCATTACATTTTTGATATGTTGAGAGAGAAATTCGAATTTAAAATTTGTAAAGGAGTTTAAATTTACTCGACTTCCTTTTCGAGGATGAAAAGTTTCTAAAGGGGGGGGGGGGGGTGAATGTAGCATCCCAGAATTTCAACTAAGTTTGATTTGGATTTTTATTTATATATGTTTTGATTTTTTGAATATAAATTGATTTTTATTAGGTTTGAATATGAATTTTAACCTTGTATAAGTATATTGTTTTATTTAAAATGATTTTGATAAGAAAACTTATTTTTTGTAAAAATCATATTTATAAGATTTATGTTTAAGTGATAATATTTTCTAATTTTAATAATATTAATTTGTAAAGTATGAATTTGATAAAAGATAATTTATTATAAAGGTTTCACAAGAATGGATTTTTTTGAGATAATTTATAATGATGTTATGAAATTTTATTAAGCAATTGTTTTAGACCATTTTGTATAAATTTTGGTAAAGCATATAAATATAATTGCTGAATAATATAGATAAACATTTTTAAATTATAAATAAGTTATATATATATATATATATATATTATAAAACTTAAGTGATAAGGTGTTACATTTATTAGGCTACATTCATAAGTGTTACTAAGATAAAATAAATTTAAATTAACCCTTAGGACAAGGATTAGATGATGTGTCCCTCTTAGGTGTCATGATGCATGGAGTTATTCATGGTATGAAGACAAGTAGCCATGTATGTGTAACCATGCATGGAGTAGATGCCTTGAAGAGTGTGTCCATGAATGAATTGTCTAAAATACCCTTGAATCATCCCTATATAAAGAGGACCAAACCCCCATTGTATTGCACACTTCAGCCATGATCAGTAGCTTCTCCCGTCGTTAGCTTCTTCTAATACTTACACTTCCTGTAAATGGGAATCAAACATTCCCACTCATTCAAAAATCCACACCACTCAATCCGTTGAGTTTCAGCTAATATGATCTACGAGGTAGTTGTTCATATCATCATTTCAGATTTTTAGAAATCATCAGATCGAAATTTCATTGAGTATGGAAGGAGAATTCTCTGATTTACCGAGAATATTAGAAATGGGTTCAGAACTTCGAAAAATCAAATATCACAATCCAGGAAGAATCGTTCAACGCCGTCAGCACCACTGCGTTCAGCGAGGAAAGTAGTATTTTTGGTGCGAAAATGGTTCGTTTCCGTGTCGATGATTTGAAATGTTCGTAACTAGGTTTAAGGATTAACAGAGGATTAGGCGACAATATACGGATTGGTGAGCGGCGCTGTGATGAGATTGGAGAAAGCTTCGATTGGACAAAAATTTGGCGAAATTCGGTGTTGGAATGGGGTGCGCGACATGATAGTTCACGCGAGTTTTTCTTCGTTCCAGGTTGTAGTCGATAGCTCGATCTTCGAACGGAGACGAGGGAGTGTTTGCGAGGTGGTGCAATCGAGAGAGGAAGTGAAGTCGAGTGTGTTGGAGGTCTCGGTTTTGTTGTCGGTGGAGGTTTGGATTGTGCACCGTGCACGATGCGAGCACGTCTCGGCTACAGGAAAGGTTCAAAGAGGAGTATGCCGGAAGGAGGAGAAGAAGAGTGGGAGAGGAGAACCGGCCTGGATCGTGAGTTGGGCTTTTGGAAAAACCATTTTTGGTATGTTTATTTAATTAAATCAGTTAGTTTAGTTTAAACTTTAGAAAACAATATCTCGCTCATTTTATATCTGATTGACTCGCCGTTAGAGGCGTTAGAATCGTATCGGGAAATAGAACACGATGATATATAATATTGACAGATTTGATTTAATATAAATTTATATTAAATTAAATTCCTTATACATATAAAGGTGGACATTGATATTAATTAAAATTCGATGTGTAAAATTAGCAGAAATTCATCAACTGCTAATCAAAATGGATTGAAAGCAATACGAGTGACGATGGCAGTGTTCGTTGGCATGTTCTTTCTAGTAATGAAGATTTTGAAGCTCGATTGGTGAGAACTTCTAATTTAAATTAGTTAATTATAATTAGTTGAGATTAATTATAATTAGTTGATGATGATTGTGTGATGGATGTTGATGTTTGAATGGTTGTTCATGAATTAGATAATACACTGAACACTAGTAAGTGTTATTGTCTGTTACGCTTGTGCACAGTTAAAATGTTTGTTTTGATGAATGAATTCATATCCATCTGATCATATGGTTCATTTGGATAGATATGATTGCATTGTATGATATCACACACACACAAACACACCGTGGTTGTGGAAATATTTGGGTGATCGATTAAGAATCCCCTTCCTATATATGATTTTATTTAATTATTAAATAACATTTAAAATGTTAGTTTTGAATCAAATATCAACTTTTAAATATTGAATTAGGATTGGAAATGATTTGAATTATGTTTTGATTTTGTATAACGATCTTTTTATCTATTTGAAACTGGTTTTGGTAAAAATATATTAATTTCAATTTAAATTCGAAATGAGATTTTGAAAATTGAATATGGTTTTATATACAATATACACTAGAACGTTCTAGGATGACAGAGAGGATAGTGTCTAGGCTTGGGAATTTAGTTTCATGTTGTCCCTGGTTATCCCTAACTGATCCGACAAACGGGATGGTAAATTAGAAATCAAATTTGAAATATATTTTGAAACTGTTTCAAATGATTTGGAAATATAAATTAAATTTGAAAAGAGTTTGAATAATTTATATTTAAATCATTATATGGTTTGAATAGAACGCACTATGATGCAACAATTCGTAAATATAGATTTCAAGTTTTGAATTGATTATTTGAAATTAATTTGACCTGAAATAAGAAAAATATTGAATTGTAAATGATAACAGTTTTGAAAAGCATTGGAATATTTGAATTTCGAACAATTCTAAATCTATTTGATTTAAACGGCTATTTTAATAGCAGTACCTATGGTAACAATTACAAATGTTGTTATTGGTTTTGAAATTTAAAGCAGGAACTATTATTTGACTATAAGAATGATTTATAAAATAGTTTCAAAGGTTATTTATATGGAATTGAAATGGGTATTCCAATTTTAAAATTTGGATACGGTTGGAGATAAATCTTCGGATGTTTGATATTAACTCGGTGGATGAAAACTCTTATTATCTGAGGAATTTAAAAGGTAATTCGCCGTTATTCCGCTTATAATATGAGTTGGATACGGAGATTAATATCGAAAATAAGTTGATGATATATCTATCCAGATCTAATGTCAAAGAGTTGGATAAATCTTTTAATTAAGATATGGGTTTCTCAACCTGATTGAAATAAGTTAGATAGAAATAATCTTCAATATTTAGTATAAAATTTCATGGTGTTAATGAATACTATCTGGGGAATTTGAAAGATGTTATTATATCATTATTCCACTTATAGTATTTAAAAAGACCCGAACTTTCCCGTGAAGGAAAGCACGAATTGCTTTGAGGACAAGACGAATCAGAACACAAACATAAGAACATTTCATTGCTTATTACAACAATTTCCATCAGATTATAAGAATACACAGAGCATGAATAAATATTACACATCATAAAATATCTGAGATTTAAATACATTACTACAGCGGAAAAATAATACAAAACATAAATGGAAGAAATACACAGATACAGAGCTTTCCGAGTATTATTCCAGCTGTAAACCAGGATCATGTGAACATAAATATGCAAAAACCAACTACTAGCTGCCCGTGCGGAAAATAGGGCACCCAGAGTTTAGGTTAAAACAATAAACTCCAGGTCAGTCATGTGACTGGTGTAAGAACTAAAACAGTTATTAATCTTTATTTTTAAAGTTGGGTAAATCAAGGGACCACGCCGTATAACACGGAACGGGCTTTTACCGCAAGAATACTAGTGCATAAAACAAACAGCACAATTCTAAATAAAGAGAATGAAGCTATTATAAGACCCAGGTCCCATCACACAATGCAACGCAAGCCGAAGGATAGGGTTTTCCCTTATAATAGCCAAAGAATGCTTGATAAGAAAATTTTAATCTTTTATTATTACTATAAGTGAAGAAAACAACTTCAAATATAAATGTATCAATCATAGACGACATGGGTACCATATATCATGTCGCCATACTAGGCTCTACAATTAAAACTGCAAAATCATGTATTTTGAAGTTGGATTTCCATCAATGAACTGAGTCAAAAGATAGTCCTCACCAATTCAAGAGCCTCTAGTCTGCCCCTCGGGAACAAAACGCATCGTCCTTTGGATCGTCAAGACCGGTCCACCGATGTGGATTAAACTTAAATCCTGGACACTGCGTTTCCCCGCCCTATGGGGCGTAAATGAGCCAAATGACTTGTAACAACCCGAAAATCTGGGCCAGTTTAAAATTTTTATTTTGGCAATTTTAGCGAATTTTAATTATTTAAAATGAATTATTTTAAATAATATAGACGAGAAATTTATTTTGAATAGAATTCAAACGAATATATTATATACGTCGTCGTTAGAATATAAATATTTATTTATATTTATAAAAGGAATTGAAAATGGCGCGGTAGTTCGATAATTTGATTTCAAACTTCAATTGAATGTACCGGGTGCAAAACAAACCGGATTTTAGTGAAACAAAAAATAATGGGATCTATTTGATAATATCTTTCCATCGAATCCAAAAAATCGAAATTTCATAGCGGGAATCAAAAGATATGTCCAGATGAAAATTCTGAATAGTCGCTATGGAATTCAGGCCCTTAAAAATGAGAATTTTGCAAACGACCTCGGATTTTGACGAAACCACTTTTGTTGGATCCGGGATGTAAAGTTATTGCTAGGTTTCAAATTTCATAATTTTTCGAACCAATATGTGAGCGTGGCAAAGGAAAACGCGTTTGACCAGTTTCAGTTGATTTTAATCGACTGGAAAATGGCCATTTTTCCAACGGTCTCAGAATTCGACGAAACTAGTTTTGTTAGGACCGTATCGTCAATACGAAGCTAGAAAATATTTTTCGGGAATTTTTAGAGTTAGTATGTGACCCCGGTGAATTGAAATGCGCGTTCAAATTCAATATATAGAGTTATATGATGATTTTAACGAAAACTGATCGAAACAATCGAATCAGCTTACGATGCATATCCCATTATGTTCGAAATGGGGGTAATTAGCTATGGACGGCAGACGGTGGGCCTCGTTTAGAGGTCATAAGTAAAAGTCAACTTTTTGAAAATAAAATAATAAAAAAAAATTTATCCCTCCTCCCCTCACTCTATACCTAGCCCCCCCTCGATTAAATTGAATCAGAAACAAAATTAAAAAAAAACGGCGAACTTCCCATTGCGACTTCCCCCTACGCCCCCCCTCCGATGGCCGCTCCTCCACATCTCGACGTCGCCGATGTTCCAGGCCGCCGCCCCCTCGGATGGCCAGCTCCACCTCCTCCATCACCTCCCCTCTCTCCCTTCTTTCCCCAATCGATAACCGAGCCTCGATTTAACCCTAATCCTTGAACACGCCGCCGTGGAGGACCTTCTGCCACCGCGGAGACGCCTGCTCCGCCTCCCCCTACATCTGGCCGCCACCAACGCCATCCAACACCCCCCCCCAAAACACTTGTAAGTCTTTTTCTTTTTATTTATTTAACATTTTAGCTTATAAAATAAAAACAATGATTTTCAGTTTAAATATAAATAGCTAGAGCAAAGAAAAATAGGATTTTATTGCATATGATTTTTATATAAGTAATTTCAGAAAAAAATCAGTTTTTTTTCTCATTATTATTATTATGAAAAGCCAATTAAAAGATTATATTTTCAATATAAAGAAAGATTATATTTTTCATTTAGGAAAGATTGGATTTTTTTTTCATTTAGGAAAGATTAGATTTTTCTAAAAGATAAAGGCTTGATTTTTGAGAACATAAAGACTTGATTTATAATGTATGAACTAATTCTTAAAGATGTGATTTTTTTTTATATTGAAAAAGGCGACATAAGAATACGATTTTTATTATATGAATAACGATATAAAAATATAATCTTTATTTTGAAAATGGCGTTATAAAAATATGATTTTTATATATTGAATAACGAAGTAAAAATATGATTTTTATATATTGAATAGCGAAGTAAAAATATGATTTTTATGTATTGAATAGCGAAGTAAAAATATGATTTTTATATATTGAATAGCAAAGTAAAAATGTGATTTTACATATGTAGAGAATACAGGCAGAGAACGTGAAAAAAGGCGAGAACGATGAAAATTTCTCCAAAAGAAGAGCCATGGAGTTAGGATAGCTATCGGTGAGAACTTCTCACCTTTCAATTTATTTTTTCTAGTTATATATATACTAGGATGCAGACGGTGCTTAGCAGCACCCGACACCCGTCATCCACAGACCATGGATGGCTTGTTTGTTTAATTGTTTGGTTGAGTAGTTGGTTAGATTATTTGGTTTGAAATTGAATTGTTTGGTGAAATGAAATTGATTTGATTGATGTGTGAATGGCGTGGGCCTTCACTAGACCGGGGATAAGGCTAGGCCTTGTCCCGTTTCTAGTATCGTGCCGTTATGCCGCCGAAATTTTCTAAAAATAAGTTAGAAAAATAAAGGTAACATTTTATTTAATAAATGAACCGAATAGAATATTCATAGGTTGAATAAAATAGTTTGATCGTTAAAAATATAATTTTTAACGTGAATATGAATAAATAAATATTCATTTACAAAACAAACGGTTTGTTTATGTACACCTATTTGAAGGACAATGATTGGGACGATAAATTTTACACATCGCCCAAATGCACAAATAAAATCTGTGTTTGATTGTTTGAAACCCCACACGGGTATTGGGATAATATATGACGTACACTAATCCCAATAATTAGTTGTATGTCGATCGATTGATTGACAGGCTGCTATAAGCGTTGAATATTTATATTCGATGCTTATACAGTGTAGAATGCACTTTGGATGATGGTTGATTATTCATCGTTGTTATTGTATACATGAGTTGTAGAAAATCAATATAATTAACTTTATATGGTAATTGATTGGGCCTCATTCCAGTTTCGAAAAAGAAATATTTGAAATAGAAATATTTGAAATGGAAATATTTGAAATAAGATATTTGAAAAGAAATATTTGAAATAGAAATATTTGAGATAGAAATATTTGAAATGGAATATTTGAAAATATCAATATATGAAGCCGTGTTGATTAGATTGACGCCATTTTGACGTAAACGATATTTATATCGATTTTATTCATTTTAAAACGAATATTGAGAAGTGATTTCGAAATCGAATATTTTGAAATGAAATTTGATTTGAATTAAATAGAAAAACGAATTGAATTCGAATTGAATAGAAAACCAAATTTGTATTGAATCGAATAGAAAACGAATTGAATTCAAATTGAATAGAAAACCAAATTTGAATTGAATCGAATAGAAAACGAAATGAATTCAAATTGAATAGAAAACCAATTTGAAGTGAAACCGAATTGAAATGAATTCAAATTGAATTGAAATTTGAATTGAATAGAAATGAATCTTAAAACGAATTTATAAGGAAGAATTCAATTTTGATTTGAATTGAAATGGAAGTTGAAAATGTTTTTGAAACGAATTCAAAACTATTTATATAATTCGTTTTAAATAGAAATCGACGAAATATATATTATATATATTTTTATATATATTATATATATAATATAATGGCCTGAATAGAACGCGCCGCGCAGCAGCATTTCGTGAATTTCGACCATTTATTTCAAACGGACATTACGGGAGATCCGA
Organism: Allium sativum; assembly: GCA_030737875.1. Lineage (NCBI taxonomy): Eukaryota > Viridiplantae > Streptophyta > Magnoliopsida > Asparagales > Amaryllidaceae > Allium > Allium sativum. The sequence continues at coordinate 431,796,817 of CM060918.1, read as the reverse complement.
CCGTCGGATTCTCCTGAAACCGGAACCGTTGGGTTCGTATCGAAAAGAGATTTTTAACGAATATTAGAAATTTGAAATCTAACGGTTGGATTTGGAATTATGTCCAAATAAATTTGAAAAAGGTCGCTGTAAGTGTAGTTCGATGACCGTTGATGGAAATCGACTGTACGGGCCTTGATAAAATTATTAAAAATAGTAATAATTTGTGTAAAATCATAAGAAATGATTTAGAAAGGATTGGGATGAAAAACGCCATATTTGAAAAGATAAAAATAGATTTTTATCGAAATGAACTAGTTTTGAACTAGAATTATAATTCTATTTATTTTTAAATAAATAAATTGGATTTGAAATGGTTTTGGAAATAACCAGAATTTCCAATGATTGCATTGGAATGAATTTGAATCGAAATTGTCTTCGGAATATTTCGATGTTGGATTTCGCGATTACACAGATGTCGTTGTGAAAATTTGAAAGATATAGATATATATATCGTTATTTCTAATACGATATCTGTTGGTCGTAGAATTTGATATTGAATATAAGCCGATATATTTTGTATTCAGAGCCTTGTATTTAATATCAAATGTGATTTGGGTTTGTCGTGAATGGTGTCTTGACTAACACTGTTCTTGAACCCCAGTTGAGAAAAGATTAAATATTTTTATTTAGATTTAGTGAAGTGTACCAATTAAATAATATTTAATTGGAATTGAATTGATATTGATTTTTGGGTTTACCGTGGACAGTGTTTTAAATAACACTCATTCTTTAATCCGACAATTAATGGAATGTGGTTTTGGGTTTATCGTGAACCGTGTTTTAAATGACACTGATTCTTTAACCCAGTTAACAATTAAAACTAAGTGGAGTTTTAATGAATCTTTAATTAGATTGAAAAGATCGAGGACGGAGTATCACCAGTATTGCTCCAGGCGATAGTTAAATCTTTAATTAGATTTGAACGTGAAATGGTAATTGAATTTACCGATAACACCGTGGTGTTAGATATGAAGTACTACCAGTTTTACTTCATGGGATGAATAGGTTGGGATTGGAAATTAAAACAAATGATTACTTCGGTAAAGTTCGTTAATGTTTGAATTGATATTCAAAAGTAGATTAAAGAATAAATTAAAGAATTTATCGTTGATAAAATTAATGGGAACCTTTCCCTATGAATGTGAAATTTAGAAACTAACTGTCGGTTAGCTAAGTAGAATGGTTTCCTGTATATTGATCTGATGTTGGTTTCGGCCTTCGTGGTTAATATTTAGGGAATTATTCTCTTGATTAATTTACGGTTAGTGACTAATGAATTGGAATGAGGCATATGTTGTGTTTGTGTAACACGTATTTAAAATATACGCGAGTTATTCGGGAAGACCGGGTTTATCCCATTCTGAATAACTGATACGACGATAAGTCGAAGATGAAGACGATGGTCGAAGACCGGAGGTCTTCACGTCGTTTGGGTGATTACTGATGATTTTGATTGGGCTGTACACCCAAGAAGATGGAAACAGTTGGTGATCGTCCAGACGTACTTGGAGATCGACGGATATGTGGGGTACTAGGTGCCTTCGGTTTCGTTCAGACCCAGAACGGACTTGTAAATGGACTGTGTGTCTGACATTGGATTTTAGTCTGTGTGATTGATCTCTATTAAATATATATCTGTTTGGCGGCAGAGAATTTATTCTCTTGCTAAACGCCCTTCTCTGAGACGTACGAGCTCAGGGGTTATATATTGATGGATATCAAACGCATGGAGTGAATTGCCTGTGTGACATGCCTAAGTGGCAATTGATCGAGGCTTCTGTTGAAAAGCAAAGTCTTGTGGTGATGATCAAAGCACAGCCTGTGTGGCACAGCTTTGTGTAATGTGAATTCGCGAGCCTCACACCCCGGTTGTGAACCAAAAACGGGAGAAGGACCTCAGGGAGGGCATGCGTTTCTTTCTAGCTAGGGTGGTGTCAGTGACCTACCACCCCTGACATTTATATACTTTTCACCTGTGTGGTTGTTGCTGTTGCGAGGCGCCTCGGTTTGATCGGACGATCCGGGTCCGATGGAGTCATTCGTTCGCTCATTTACGCCCCAAAGGGCGGGGAAACGTAGTTTTCAGGCATAATAATCCACATCGGTGGACCGGCCCTGTCGCTCCATGGGGCAGTTGCGGCTGTTCCTGAGGCTCGGGCTAGAGAGTCTCAAATCGGTTGAGGACTATCTTTTGCCTCGGTTCATAGATGGAAATCCAATTTCCAAATACGTGACATTTGCGGTTTTAATTGTAGAACTATTATGGCGACATGATATATGGTACCCATGCCGTCTATGATTGATACTTATGATTTGAAGTTGTTTTATACACTATGCACTTATAATAGTATCAAATGATTTCTTTTAAACGTATCAAGCATTCTTGGCTATTATAAGGTAAAAACCCTATCCTCCGGCTTGCGTTGCATTGTGTGATGGGAACTGGGTCTTATAATAGCTTCATTTTTCCTTATTTAGCATTGCGCTGTTGTTTTATGCACTGGTGTTCCTGGGAGGAAACCCGTTCCGTGTTATACGGCGTGGTCCCTTGATTTACCTAACTTTAAAATAAAGATTTACAACTGTTTTAGTTCTCACACCAGTCCCATGACTGACTTGGAGTTTATTGTTTTAACCTAAACTCTGGGTGCCCTTATTTTCGACACGGGGAGCTAGTAGTTTTGGTTTTGTAGATTTATTTTCACAGGATCCTGGTTTACAGCTGGAACGATATCTGGAAAGCTTTGTATCCGTATATCTCTTCTAGTTGTGTATTGTATTATTTTCCGCTGCGATGTATTTAAATGTAATTTAAATCTCTGTTATTTCTGTGTAATATTCATTTATACTCTGTATATTCTTGTAATCTGATGCATTGTTGTAATATACAATGAAATGTTCTTCCGTCTGCGTTCTACTTTGTCGTGTTCTCAAAACAATTCGTTCTTTCTCTTCTCTTCGGAGACCGGGGAAGTTCGGGTCGTTTCATCGTGGTATCAGAGCTTTGGTTTACAAAGCTTAGAGAACAAGGCACATTAGAACCATATGAAAGAATTCATCAGAAACTGGATTAGTAATATCCAACGGGAATGACTCGTTAGAGATGGGATCAGTAGTATCCTAGAACGAGTGTGAAGAGTATATTTTTAAAATTGTAAACCAATTTTGTTTTGAAAATTTAAATCAATTATTCGTAGTTGATTATTTATTTGTATTGATTTGGATAGTCCAGTATATAAAGAATTTGCATATACGCCTTGCAAACGTATATTCAAAGTTTTAATATATTGGATAGATATAGCATCACACTCTAGTCGCCCGGGGGCGATTCTGATGATTGATATATCATCATCATAAGTTATATTCGAGTGACGAACGTGTAATATCTATATATTTCCTATTGATTGGTGTGAGAACCAAAAATTAGATAGGGCTTATTGTTGTGATTTGGCATCAAAAACATGATTTTTGTATATGTATCAAAATTATGAATTTGAAACTCTAATTCACTAATTGATTGATGTTTGTGTTGTTTGTTTATTTGTTTGCTAATTTTTAGCCATTTAGCCTAATTGAATCACATATTGAATTATATTGAAAATTGGTCGCATTTTCTTGCATATACATGTACTTACATTGAACAGGTCATAGCAAGGAGGCTAGAGCAGAGAATAAAATTTGTTTGCCCGACAAATAGGTACATGTTTACTACATAATTTACTGTTTTGTTTTGGTGATGATGATTTTATGAGCCTATTGGCTAGCCGCTTGGCTTTTTCTTTTTCTTTTTGAGATCAGAAGGCCTATATGGCAATTTCGGGATTTTCCCGTGGCTCCCGGTGCAGGGGAGGTTATGGCAAAATTTTTCGAAAATTCCGGGTGTTAGCCAAATTTTTGAAGAATTTGAGAATTCTCAGAAACTGAAAAGTTGGAGAATGGAAACCAGATCGAACGTAGAGTTGATTAATCAAACCACTTTCGACTTTGTTCCTTTTCGGGGACGAAAAGTTTTAAGTGGGGGAGATTGTAACAACCCGAAAATCTGGGCCAGTTTAAAATTTTTATTTTGGCAATTTTAGCGAATTTTAATTATTTAAAGTGAATTATTTTAAATAATATAGACTAGAAATTTATTTTGAATAGAATTCGAACGAATATATTATATACGTCGTCGTTAGAATATAAATATTTATTTATATTTATAAAAGGAATTGAAAATGGCGCGGTAGTTCGATAATTCGATTTCAAACTTCAATTGAATGTACTGGGAGAAAAACAAACCGGATTTTAGTGAAACCAAAAATAATGGGATCTATTTGATAATATCTTTCCAACGAATCCGAAAAATCGAAATTTCATAGCGGGAATCAAAAGATATGTCCAGATGAAAATTCTGAATAGTCGCTATGGAATTCAGGCCCTTAAAAATGGGAATTTTGCAAATGACCTCGGATTTCGACGAAACCACTTTTGTTGGATCCGGGATGTAAAGTTATTGCTAGGTTTCAAATTTCATAATTTTTCGAACCAATATGTGAGCGTGGCAAAGGAAAACGCGTTTAACCAGTTTCAGTTGATTTTAATCGACTGGAAAATGACCATTTTTCCAATGGTCTCAGAATTCGACGAAACTAGTTTTGTTAGGACCGTATCGTCAATACGAAGCTAGAAAATATTTTTTGGGAATTTTTAGAGTTCGTATGTGGCCCCGGTGAATTGAAATGCGTGTTCAAATTCAATATATAGAGTTATATGTTGATTTTAACGAAAACTGATCGAAACAGTCGAATCAGCTTACGATGCATATCCCATTGTGTTCGAAATGGGGGTAATTAGCTATGGACGGTAGGCGGTGGGCCTCGTTTAGAGGTCGTAAGTAAAAGTCAACTTTTTGAAAAAAAAAAAATTATTTCCCTCCTCTCCTCACTCTATACCTGCCCCCCCCCCCCCCGATTAAATTGAATCAGAAACAAAAAAAAAATGGCGGACTTCCCATTGCGACTTCCCCCTACGCCCCTACTCCGATGGCCGCTCCTACACATCTCGACGTCGCCGATGTTCCAGGCCGCCGCCCCCTCGGATGGCCAGCTCCACCTCCTCCATCACCTCCCCTCTCTCCCTTCTTTCCCCAATCGATAACCGATCCTCGATTTAACCCTAATCCTTGAACCCGCCGCCATGGAGGACCTTCCGCCACCGTGGAGACGCCTGCTTCGCCTCCCCCTACATCTGGCCGCCACCAACGCCATCCAACACCCCCCCAAAACACTTGTAAGTCTTTTTCTCTTTATTTATTTAATATTTTAGCTTATAAAATATAAACAATGATTTTCAGTTTAAATATAAATATCTAGAGCAAAGAAAAATAGGATTTTATTGCATATGATTTTTATATAAGTAATTTCAGAAAAAAATCAGTTTTTTTTCTCATTATTATTATTATGAAAAGCCAATTAAAAGATTATATTTTCAATATAAAGAAAGATTATATTTTTCATTTAGGAAAGATTGGATTTTTTTTCATTTAGGAAAGATTAGATTTTTCTAAAAGATAAAGGCTTGATTTTTGAGAACATAAAGACTTGATTTATAATGTATGAACTAATTCTTAAAGATGTGATTTTTTTTATATTGAAAAACGCGACATAAAAATACGATTTTTATTATATGAATAACGATATAAAAATATAATCTTTATTTTGAAAATGGCGTTATAAAAATATGATTTTTATATATTGAATAGCGAAGTAAAAATATGATTTTTATATATTGAATAGCGAAGTAAAAATATGATTTTTATATATTGAATAGCGAAGTAAAAATATGATTTTTATATATTGAATAGCAAAGTAAAAATGTGATTTTACATATGTAGAGAATACGGGCAGAGAACATGAAAAAAGGCGAGAACGATGAAAACTTCTCCAAAAGAAGAGCCATGGAGTTAGGATAGCTATCGGTGAGAACTTCTCACCTTGCAATTTAATTTTTCTAGTTATATATATACTAGGATGCAGACGGTGCTTAGCAGCACCCGACACCCGTCATCCACAGACCATGGATGACTTGTTTGTTAATTGTTTGGTTGAGTAGTTGGTTAGATTATTTGGTTTGAAATTGAATTGTTTGGTGAAATGAAATTGATTTGATTGATGTTTGAATGGCGTGGGCCTTCACTACACCGGGGATAAGGCTAGGCCTTGTCCTGTTTCTAGTATCGTGCCGTTATGCCGCCGAAATTTTCTAAAAATAAGTTAGAAAAATAAAGGTAACATTTTATTTAATAAATGAACCGAATAGAATATTCATAGGTTGAATAAAATAGTTTGATCGTTAAAAATATAATTTTTAACGTGAATATGAATAAATAAATATTCATTTACAAACCGGACGATTTGTTTATGTACACCTATTTGAAGGACATTGATTGGGACGATAAATTTTACACATCGCCCAAATGCACAAATAAAATATGTGTTTGATTGTTTGAAACCCCACACGGGTGTTGGGATAATATATGACGTACACTAATCCCAATAATTAGTTGTATGTCGATCGATTGATTGACAGGCTGCTATAAGCGTTGAATATTTATATTCGATGCTTATACAGTGTAGAATGCACTTTGGATGATGGTTGATTATTCATCGTTGTTATTGTATACATGAGTTGTAGAAAATCCATATAATTAACTTTATATGGTAATTGATTGGGCCTCATTCCAGTTTCGAAAAAGAAATATTTGAAATAGAAATATTTGAAATGGAAATATTTGAAATAAGATATTTGAAAAGAAATATTTGAAATAGAAATATTTGAAATAGAAATAATCGAAATGGAATATTTGAAAATATCAATATATGAAGCCGTGTTGATTAGATTGACGCCATTTTGACGTAAACGATATTTATATCAATTTTATTCATTTTAAAACGAATATTGAGATGTGATTTCGAAATCGAATATTTTGAAATGAAATTTGATTTTAATTAAATAGAAAAACGAATTGAATTCGAATTGAATAGAAAACCAAATTTGAATTGAATCGAATAGAAAACGAATTGAATTCAAATTGAATAGAAAAACAAATTTTAATGGAATCGAATAAAAAACGAAATGAATTCAAATTAAATAGAAAACCAATTTGAAGTGAAACCAAATTGAAATGAATTCAAATTGAATTGAAATTTGAATTGAATAGAAATGAATCTTAAAACGAATTTATAAGGAAGAATTCAATTTTGATTTGAATTGAAATGGAAGTTGAAAATGTTTTTGAAACGAATTCAAAACTATCTATATAATTCGTTTTAAATAGAAATCGACGAAATATATATTATATATATTATTATATATATTATATATATAATATAATGGCCTGAATAGAACGCGCCGCGCAGCAGCAGTTCGTGAATTTCGACCGTTTATTTCAAACGGACATTACGGGAGATCCGACCGTCGGATTCTCCTGAAACTGGAACCGTTGGGTTCGTATCGAAAAGAGATTTCTAACGAATATTAGAAATTTGAAATCTAACGGTTGGATTTGGAATTATGTCCAAATCAAATTTGAAAAAGGTCGCTGTAAGTGCAGTTCGATGACCGTTGATGGAAATCGACTGTAAGGGCCTTGATAAAATTATTAAAAATAGTAATAATTTGTGTAAAATCATAAGAAATGATTTAGAAAGGATTGGGATGAAAAACGCCATATTTGAAAAGATAAAAATAGATTTTTATCGAAATGAACTAGTTTTGAACTAGAATTATAATTCTATTTATTTTTAAATAAATAAATTGGATTTGAAATGGTTTTGGAAATAACCAAAATTTCCAATGATTGCATTGGAATGAATTTGAATCGAAATTGTCTTCGGAATATTTCGATGTTGGATTTCGCGATTATACAGATGTTGTTGTGGAAATTTGAAAGATATAGATATATATATATATATCATTATTTCTAATACGATATCTGTTGGTCGTAGAATTTGATATTGAATATAAGCCGATATATTTTGTATTCAGAGCCTTGTATTTAATATCAAATGTGATTTGGGTTTGTCGTGAATGGTGTCTTGACTAACACTGTTTTTGAACCCAGTTGAGAAAAGATTAAATCTTTTTATTTAGATTTAGTGAAGTGTACCAATTAAATAATATTTAATTGGAATTGAATTGATATTGATTTTTGTGTTTACCGTAGACAGTGTTTTAAATAACACTCGTTTTTAATCCGACAATTAATGGAATGTGGTTTTGGGTTTATCGTGAACCGTGTTATAAATGACACTGATTCTTTAACCCAGTTAACAATTAAAACTAAGTGGAGTTTTAATGAATCTTTAATTAGATTGAAAAGATCGAGGACGGAGTATCACCAGTTTTGCTCCAGGCGATAGTTAAATCTTTAATTAGATTTGAACGTGAAATGGTAATTGAATTTACCGATAACACCGTGGTGTTAGATATGAAGTACTACCAATTTTACTTCATGGGATGAATATGTTGGGATTGGAAATTAAAACAAATGATTACTTCGGTAAAGTTCGTTAATGTTTGAATTGATATTCAAAAGTAGATTAAAGAATAAATTAAAGAATTTATCGTTGATAAAATTAATGGGAACCTTTCCCTATGAATGTGAAATTTAGAAACTAACTGTCGGTTAGCTAAGTAGAATGGTTTCCTGTATATTGATCTGATGTTGGTTTCGGCCTTCGGGGTTAATATTTGGGGAATTATTCTCTTGATTAATTTATGGTTAGTGACTAATGAATTGGAATGAGGCGTATGTTGTGTTTGTGTAACACGTATTTAAAATATACGCGAGTTATTCGGGAAGACCGGGTTTATCCCATTCTGAATAACTGATACGACGATAAGTCGAAGATGAAGACGATGGTCGAAGACCGGAGGTCTTCACGTCGTTTGGGTGATTACTGATGATCTTGATTGGGCTGTACACCCAAGAAGATGGAAACAGTTGGTGATCGTCCAGACGTACTTGGAGATCGACGGATATGCGGGGTACTAGGTGCCTTCGGTTTCGTTCAGACCCAGAACGGACTTGTAAATGGACTGTGTGTCTGACATTGGATTTTTGTCCGTGTGATTGATCTCTATTAAATATATATCTGTTTGGCGGCGGAGAATTTATTCTCTTGCTTAACGCCCTTCTCTGAGACGTACGAGCTCAGGGGTTATATATTGATGGATATCAAACGCATGGAGTGAATTGCCTGGGTGGCATGCCTAAGTGGCAATTGATCGAGGCTTCTGTTGAAAAGCAAAGTCTTGTGGTGATGATCAAAGCACAGCCTGTGTGGCACAGCTTTGTGTAACGTGAATTCGCGAGCCTCACACCCCGGTTGTGAACCAAAAACGGGAGAAGGACCTCAGGGAGGGCATGCGTTTCTTTCTAGCTAGGGTGGTGTCAGTGACCTACCAGCCCTGACATTTATATACTTTTCACCTGTGTGGTTGTAGCTGTTGCGAGGCGCCTCGGTTTGATCGGACGATCCGGGTCCGATGGAGTCATTCGTTGGCTCATTTACGCCCCAAAGGGCGGGGAAACATAGTGTTCAGGCATAATAATCCACATCGGTGGACCGGCCCTGTCCCTCCATGGGGCAGTTGCGGCTGTTCCTGAGGCTCGGGCTAGAGAGTCTCAAATCGGTTGAGGACTATCTTTTGCCTCGGTTCATAGATGGAAATCCAATTTCCAAATACGTGACATTTGCGGTTTTAATTGTAGAACTATTATGGCGACATGATATATGGTACCCATGCCGTCTATGATTGATACTTATGATTTGTAGATTTTTTATACACTATGCACTTATAATAGTATCAAATGATTTCTTTTAAACGTATCAAGCATTCTTGGCTATTATAAGGTAAAAACCCTATCCTCCGGCTTGCGTTGCATTGTGTGATGGGAACTGGGTCTTATAATAGCTTCATTTTTCCTTATTTAGCATTGCGCTGTTGTTTTATGCACTGGTGTTCCTGGGAGGAAACCCGTTCCGTGTTATACGGCATGGTCCCTTGATTTACCTAACTTTAAAATAAAGATTTACAACTGTTTTAGTTCTCACACCAGTCCCATGACTGACTTGGAGTTTATTGTTTTAACCTAAACTCTGGGTGCCCTTATTTTCGACACGGGCAGCTAGTAGTTTTGGTTTTACAGATTTATATTCACAGGATCCTGGTTTACAGCTGGAACGATATCCGGAAAGCTTTGTATCCGTATATCTCTTCTAGTTGTGTATTGTATTATTTTCCGCTGCGATGTATTTAAATGTAATTTAAATCTCTGTTGTTTCTGTGTAATATTCATTTATACTCTGTATATTCTTGTAATCTGATGCATTGTTGTAATATACAATGAAATGTTCTTCCGTCTGCGTTCTACTTTGTCGTGTTCTCAAAACAATTCGTTCTTTCTCTTCTCTTCGGAGACCGGGGAAGTTCGGGTCGTTTCATGACTCCATCAGTTCGAGAACGACCAATATATCCGAGGCGCCTCACATTCCAACAACCACATAAGTCAAACTCGTCAGGGCATGTAAAATCACTGACGCCACTTCTAACTAGAAAGAAACGCATGCCCTCCCTGAGGTGCTTCTCCCGTTTTTCGTTCACACCGGGGTGTGAGCCTATGCTACACAAAGCGATGCGACAAAGGCCGTGCTTTGATCATCAACCACAAGACTCTGCTTTTCAACAAAAGCCTTGATCATTTGCATCTCAGCATGCCATACAGGCAAACCACTCCATGCAACCGATAAACATCAATCACACAGAATGATATCCAATGTCATACACACAGTCCATTTACAAGTTCGTTCTGGGTCTAAACGAATCCGGAGGCACCTTGTACCTCGCATATCCGTCGATCTCCAAGTACGTCTGGACGATCACCAACTGATTCCCTCCTCTTGGGTGTACAGCCCAATCAAGATAATCCGTAATTATCCAAACGATGTGAAGACCTCCGGTCTTCAACCACCGTCTTCATCTTCAACTTATCGTCGTATCTGTTATTCAGAATGGGATAAACCCTGTCTTTCCGAATAACTCGCGTATATTATAAGCAAGTGTTACACAAACAAAACATACGCCTCATTACAATTCAGAATATTCTTTTATTCAAATATTCTTTCCACAATTTTTTTAACCATATTAAGGTTTTCCAAACTAGTCGGGATTAACGAACCTTACTGAAGGAATTATTTGTTTAATTTCCCAATCCAAACATATTCATCCCATGGAGCAAAACTGGTAATACTCCATACCTAACACCATGGTGTTATCGGTAAATTTGATTACCATTTCACATTCAAATCAAATTAAAGATTTAACTGCCGCCTGGAGTAAAACTGGTGATACTCCATTCTCGGTCATTTCAATCTAATTAAAGATTCATTAAAACTCCACTTAGTTTTAATCTTCCAAAAAATCAATATTAATGATTATATAACTGGGAAAATCATATTCTGTTTTTAACTGGGTTAAAGAACCAATGTCATTTAAAACACGGTTCACGATAAACCCAAAAACATATCCCATTCTATCAGTCTCTAACCGTAAATTAGTAAGACAACAGTTCCCTAAATATTAACCCCGAAGGCCGAAACCAACATCAGATCAATACCCAGAAAACCATTCATCTTAACTGATTTGCAGTTAGTTTCTAATTTTCTTAACTCAATTTGGGTTTAAGAAAGTATTATTAAAAATATTGTTCAAGACAAACCCAAAACCCCATTTGATATCAAATATAAGGCTCTAAATAGAAAATATATTGGCTTATATTAAACATCAAATTCTAAAACCAACAAATATCGTATTGGAAATAACGATATAAATATATCTTTCAAATTCCCATAACAATATCTGTATAATCACGAAATCCAACATCGAACTATTCTGAATATGATTTCGATTAAAATCCCTTCCAATTCACATATTGGAAATTCTGGTTATATTAAAACCCAGTCTCAATCCATTTTATTTATTTAAAAATAATGGATTATCATTCTAGTTATAAACTAGTTCATTTCGATAAAAATATATTTTTATCCTTACAAATGTGGAATTTTTCATCCTAGTTCTTTCCAGTTCATATATTATAAATTTACACAAATTATAGATATTTTTAATAATTTTATTAAGGTCCGTACAGTCAATTTCCATAAACGGTCGTCGAACTGCACTTACAGCGACCTTTTCCAAATTTGATTTGGGCATAACTCCAAATCCAACAGTTAGATTTCAAATTTCTAATATTCCTTGGAAATCTCTTTTCGATACGAACCCAACGGTCCCGGTTTCAGAAGAATCCGACGGTCGGATCTCCCGTAACGTCAATTCGAAGTCAATGGTTGAAATTCGTGAACTACCGCAGCGCGGCGCGTTCTATTCAGGCCATTAAATATAATAATATATATATTATATATATTTCGTCGATTTCAATTCAAAACGTATTTTATAAATCGTTTTAAATTCGTTTTCAAAACAATTTCAACTTCATATTCAATTTCGAATCAAAATTGAATATTCCATATCATTAATATATAAATGATAATATTTTCAAAACATTATATTTTGAAATCATTTCCTTTTCTATATTCATTATAAAAACGACTATAATCGATATAAATATCGTTCGCATCAAAATGGCGCCAATCTAATCAACACGGCTTTATATATTTCTGTAACTTCGTTATTCTATTCAACCAATGAATATTTTCTTCAACACACGAATATATATTTTATTCAACACATGAATATTTATTTTCTTACTTACAATAAAAATATGAATTTTATTGTATAAATATTTCGTCCAACACATGAATCGTTTCAACACATGAATATTCTCAACACATGAGTATTTTGTTTATTCAACACATGAATATTTAGTTTATCCAACACATGAATATTATTCTAAAATATTCTTTATTTTATAAATTGGAATGAGACCCAATCAATTACCATATAATGTTACTTATATGGATTTTATACAACACATGTATATAATAACAACTATAAATAATCAACTATCATCCAGGGTGCACCACACAACTGTCTGTCAACCTATTGATTGACATACAACTAAATAATTGGGATTAGTGTATGCTAAATATCATCCCAACACCCGCGTGGGGTTTCAAATCAACAAACACATATTTTTATTTGTGCAGTTGGGCGATGTGTAAAATTTATCATCCCAATCCATATCAGTAAAATGGGTGTACATAAACAAATCGTTCGATTTGTAAATGAATATTTATTTTATTTCAACACGTGAATATATATTTTATTTCAACACATGAATATATATTTTATTTCAACACAGGAATATATACTTTATTTCAACGCATGAACATATACTTTATTTCAGCACATAAATATATACTTTATTTCAACACATGAATATATATTTTATTCATTCCACATCATAATCAATTTTCACAACACAACAAAATCAAACAAGTCATCCATGGTGTGTGGACGACGGGTGTCGGGTGCTGCTAAGCACCGTCTGCATCCTAGTATATATTTTTAACTAGAAAACAAGATTTAAAGTGAGAAGTTCTCACATTGGGGTTCCACTCCGTCGGTCTTTCTTTCTGAACTATTTGGATTTGTTCGAAATTCCAACGCATCTTTTTTCACGCTGTTCGTATTTAAAAATCATATTTTTTTTTATTTCGTTATTCATAGACATGATAAAAATTCTATTTTTATCTAACTAGAAATAATATTCACATATACGATAAAAGTTCTATTTTTATCTACCAAAAATAATATTCATTCAACTAGTATCATAACCTTATAGAAACAAAATCATTTTTTTTATAGAAGCAAAATCATATTTTTTATTTATAGAAGCAAAATCATATATTTTTATAGAAGCGAAATCATATATCTTTATAGAAGCAAAATCATATATTTTTATAGAAGAAAAATCATATATCTTTATAGAAGAAAAATCATATATTTTTATAGAATCAAAAACATATATCTTTATAGAAGAAAAATCATATATTTTTATAGAAGCAAAAACATATATTTTTATAGAAGAAAAATCATATATTTTTATAGAAGCAAAATCTTATTTTACCCTACATATTTATATATAAAAAAACTGTTTTAACATTATGTTCTTATATTAAACAAAACTGTTTTAACAATAATGTATTTATAATTTAAAAAAAACTATTTTAACAATAATGTATTTATAATTAAAAAAAATGTTTTAACAATAATGTATTTATAATTAAAAAAAACTGTTTTAATAATAATGAAAAAACCCAGAAAAGAAATTAAAGAATAAATTCGCGGATTTCTCACCAGGAGTTCACAGCAGGAAAGTTCACGTCGAACTCTGCCTGAGCGCCGCCTAGGGCTGACCTGGGCCCCACCAGAAGTTGCCAGAGTGATCGCCGCCTTGCCCCTCACCTTCGCGTCAAACCCTGGTGAAATTGCCCCCCTTGAGCTACCTCAACCATCATTCGACGATCGAGTTTTCCCCCAAGCCGCTGAGGCTTGACAACGAAGGAGGCCTTACGTTGGAGGAGGCGCGATGGGGGACTGGCGATGGTCAGCGGTGATGGAGCGACGACGAGAGGTTTTCCGATTTAGGGATTTAGGTTTTAACATGGCAGTGGTGGGATCTACCTTTGACCATGAAGAGAATAACGATAGGGTTTGACCAGCCTTGGAGGAATATATATTAATATATTTAAATAATATTTTAATTCTCCAGTAGGTCCTTTTGCGTACGAACTCCAATCTGAACCCAACGACTGTCGCCCCTAGCTGAATACCCCTATTCCGAACACAATGGGATATGTTTCGTAAGCCAATTCGGTTGTTTCGAACAGTTTTTTTTATCAAAATTTAAATATAAATCAATTAAAATTGAATTTGAACGTACATTTTAAATTACCAGGGCCACATACTGACTCTGAAAATTCTAGAAATTTTTTTTCAAGCATCGTATTGACGATACGGTCCTAACAAAACTAATTTCGTCAAATTTGAAGACCGATTGAAAAATGGTCATTTTCTGGTCGATCCAAATTAACTGAAACTATTTAAGCACGTTTTCTTTTGCCACGCTCACATATTGATTTCAAAAATTATGAATTTTGAATCCTAGCAATAATTTAACATCCCGGATCCAACAAAAGTGGTTTCGTCGAAAACGAAGGTCATTTGCAAAATTTCCATTTCTAAGGGATTTATATATATATATATAATGTATATAAATTCCACAGTGACTTTTCTGAATTTTAAACTGGACATATCTTACAATCTACAAAGTGAAATCTCAGTTTCTCAACTTCGTTAGAAAGATATCATCAAACAGATTCGAATATTTGTTGTTTCGTTGAAATCCGATTTATTTTGAATCTTGTACATTCATTTGAAATTCGAAATCGAATTTTCGAACTGCCGCGCCATTTCAGGCTCGTTATATAATTAAAATAAATTTATTCGTTTTAATTTCGTCAAAAATAATTTTTTCGTCGTTATTATTTAAAATAATTCATTTTAAATATTCAAAATCCGTTAAAATTACCAAAATAAAATTTTTAAACTGGTTTAGATTTTCCGGGTTGTTACAATCTCCCCAACTTAAAATCTTTTCGTCCTCGAAAAGGAACGAAGCTAAAAGTTGTTTAACCAACCAACTCAACTTTCATTATTTTAATTATGGCTTAAGTTCTTTAACTTTTCAGTTTCTAAGAACTTTTCAAATTTTTCAAAAATTTGCCTAACACCCTAAATTTTCGAATTTTTTGCCATAACCTTCTTTGTACTGGGAGCATCGGGAAAATCCCCAAACCGCCACATAGGCCCTCTCATCTCAAAAAGAAAAAGAAAAAGCCAAGCGGCTAGCCAAATCGACTCATAAAATAATCATCACCCAAGAAATTAGTAAACATGTACCTATTTGTCAGGCATACAATTTTATTCCTCTTCTATAGCCTTCTTGCTATGACCTGTTCACACATATATATGTCCATGCATGCAATTTTCCAAACAAATTTCAATTCAGTTTCAATATTTGGCCAAATTTACCGTTCATGTACATATTAGTTTCAGCATTTCTATTTGTCAAACTAATAATCAAGCAACACAACCATCAATCAATTAGTTGATTATCGTTTCAAATTCATAATTTTGATATATATACAGAAAATCATGTTTTTGGTGCCAAATCACAACAATAAATCCTATCTAGTTTTGGTTCTCACACTAGTTAATAGGAATCATATAGATATCACACTTTCGAAACTCGAACATTAACACTGATGATGATATATCAACCATCAGTATCATCTCCGGGCGACTAGAGTATGATCCTATATCTATCCAGTATATTTAAGGCTGCGCACACACGCTAGCTAGGCATGTATGCAAAATCTTCATATACTAGATTGTCCAAATCAAAATAAAATATTCAAATACGTATAAAATGGTTTAAATCTTCAAAACAAAATTTGTTTTCATTTTAAAAAATATACCCTTCACACTCGTTCTAGGACGCTACTGATCCCATCTCTAACGAGTCATTCTCATTGGATATTACTAATCCAATCTCTGATGAATTCTTTTGTTTGGTTCTAATGTGTCTTGTTCTCGAACTCTGTAAACCAAAGCTCTGATACCAAAATGAAACGACCCGAACTTCCCCGTAAAGGAAAGCACGGATTACTTTGAGGACAAGTCGAATCAGAACACAAACAGAAGAACATTTCATTGCTTATTACAACAATTTCCATCAGAGTACAAGAATATACAGAGCATGAATAAATATTACACATCATAAAATATCAGATATTTAAATACATTACTACAGCGGAAAAATAATACAAAACATAACTGGAAGTAATACACGGATACAGAGCTTTCCGAGTGTCATTCCAGCTATAAACTAGGATCCTATGAATATAAATCTGCAAAACCGAACTACTAGCTGCCCGTGCGGAAAATAGGGCACCCAGAGTTTAGGTTAAAACAATAAACTCCAGGTCAGTCATGTGACTAGTGTGAGAACTAAAACAGTTATTAATATTTATTTTTAAAGTTAGGTAAATCAAGGGACCACGCCGTATAGCACGGAACGGGTTTTTACCCCAAGAATACTAGTGCATAAAACAAACAGCGCAATGCTAAATAAAGAAAATGAAGCTATTATAAGACCCAGGTCCCATCACACAATGCAACGCAAGCCAGAGGATAGGGTTTTCCCTTATAATAGCCAAAGAATGCTTGATACACGAAATTTAATCTTTTATTATTACTATAAGTGAAGAAAACAACATCAAATATAAATGTATCAATCATAGACGGCATGGGTACCATATATCATGTCGCCATACTAGGCTCTACAATTAATACCGTAAAATCATGTATTTGGAAGTTGTATTTCCATATATGAACCGAGGCAAAAGATAGTCCTCACCGATTCGAGAGCCTCTATTCCGCCCCTCAAGATCAAAACGCATCGTCCCTTGGATCGTCAGGGCAGGTCCACCAATGTGGATTAAACTTAAACCCTGGACACTGCGTTTCCCCGCCCTATAGGGCGTAAATGAGCCAAATGACTCCATCGGTTCGAGAACGACCGATATATCTGAGGCGCCTCACATTCCAACAACCACATAAGTCAAACTCGTCAGGGCGTGTAAAACCACTGACGCCACTTCTAATCAGAAAGAAACGCATGCCCTCCCTGAGGTCCTTTTCCCGTTTTTGGTTCACACCGGGGTGTGAGGCTCGCGAATTAACGCCACACGAAGTAATGCCACAAAGTCTGTGCTTTGATCATCAACCACAAGACTCTACTTTTCAACATAAGTCTTGATCATTCGCATCTCAGCATGCCATACAGGCAAACCACTCCACGCAACCGATATACATCAATCACACAGAATGATATCCAATGTCAGACACACAGTCCATTTACAAGTTCGTTCTGGGTCTGAACGAATCCAGAGGCACCTTGTGCCTTGCATATCCATCGATCTCCAAGTACGTCTGGACGATCACCAACTGATTCCCTCCTCTTGGGTGTACAACCCAATCAAGATCATCGGTAATTATCCAAACGATGTGAAGACCTCCGGTCTTCAACCACCGTCTTCATCTTCGACTTATCGTTGTATCAGTTATTCAGAATGGGATAAACCCGGTCTTTCCGAATAACTCGCATATATTATAAACAAGTGATACACAAACACAACATACGCCTCATTCCAATTCAGAATATTCTTTTATTCAAATATTCTTTCCACAAATTTTCTAACCATATTAAGGTTTTCCAAACTAGTCGGGATTAACGAACCTTACCGAAGTAATTATTTGTTTAATTTCCCAATCCCAACCTATTCATCCCATGGAGCAAAACTGGTAATACTCCATATCTAACACCACGGTGTTATCGGTAAATTTGATCACCATTTCACGTTCAAATCTAATTAAAGATTTAACTACCGCCTGGAGTAAAACTGGTGATACTCCATTCTCGGTCATTTCAATCTAATTAAAGAATCATTAAAACTCCACTTAGTTTTAATCTTCCAAAAAATCAATATTAATGATTATATAAGTTGGAAAATCATATTCTGTTTTTAACTGGGTTAAAGAACCAATGTCATTTAAAACACGGTTCACGATAAACCCAAAAACACATCCCATTCTATCAGTCTCTAACCGTAAATTAGTAAGAGAACAATTCCCTAAATATTAACTCCGAAGGCCGAAACCAACATCAGATCAATACCCAGAAAACCATTCATCTTAACTGATTTGCAGTTAGTTTCTAATTTTCTTAACTCAATTTGGGTTTAAGAATAGTATTATTAAAGATACTGTTCACGACAAACCAAAAATCCCATTTGGTATCAAATACAAGGCTCTGAATAGAAAATATATCGGCTTATATTCAATATTAAATTCTGAAACCAACAAATATCGTATTGGAAATAACGATATAAATATTTCTTTCAAATTCCCGTAACAATATTTGTATAATCACGAAATCCAACATCGAACTATTCCGAGGATGATTTCGATTCAAATCCCTTCCAATTCACATATTGGAAATTCTGGTTATATTAAAACCCATTCTCAATCCATTTTATTTATTTAAAAATAATGGATTATCATTCTAGTTAAAAACTAGTTCATTTCGATAAAAAATATATTTTTATCCTTACAAGTGTGGAATTTTTCATCCTAGTTCTTTCCAGTTCATATATTATAATTTTACACAAATTATAGATATTTTTAATAATTTTATTAAGGTCCGTACAGTCGATTTCCATAAACGGTCGTCGAACTGCACTTACAGTGACCTTTTCCAAATTTGATTTGGACATAACTCCAAATCCAACTGTTAGATTTCAAATTTCTAATATTCATTGGAAAGATCTTTTCGATACGAACCCAACGGTCCTAGTTTCAGAAGAATCCGACGGTCGGATCTCCCTTAACATCAATTCGAAGTCAATGGTCGAAATTCGCGAACTACCGCAGCGCGGCGCGTTTTATTCAGGCCATTAAATATAATAATATATATATTATATATATTTCGTCGATTTCAATTCAAAACGTATTTTATAAATCGTTTTAAATTCGTTTTCAAAACAATTTCAACTTCATATTCAATTTCGAATCAAAATTGAATATTCCATATCATTAATATATAAATGATAATATTTTCAAAACATTATATTTTGAAATCACTTCCTTTTCTATATTCATTATAAAAACAAATATAATCGATATAAATATCGTTCGCATCAAAATGGCGCCAATCTAATCAATATGGCTTTATATATTTCTATAACTTCGTTATTCTATTCAACCAATGAATATTTTCCTCAACACATGAATATATATTTTATTCAACACATGAATATTTATTTTCTTACTTACAATAAAAATATGAATTTTATTGTATAAATATTTCATTCAACACATGAATCGTTTAAACACATGAATATTCTCAACACATGAGTATTTTGTTTATTCAACACATGAATATTTAGTTTATCCAACACATGAATATTATTTTAAAATATTCTTTATTTTATAAATTGGAATGAGACTCAATCAATTACCATATAATGTTATTTATATAGATTTTATACAACACATGTATATAATAGCAACTATAAATAATAAACTATCATCCAGGGTGCACCACACAACTGTCTGTCAACCTATCGATTGACATACAACTAAATACTTGGGATTAATGTACGCTAAATATCATCCCAACACCCGTGTGGGGTTTCAAATCAACAAACATATATTTTTATTTGTGCAGTTGGGCGATGTGTAAAATTTATCGTCCCAATCCATATCAGTAAATTTGGTGTACATAAACGAATCGTTCGATTTGTAAATGAATATTTATTTTATTTCAACACATGAATATATATTTTATTTCAACACATGAATATATATTTTATTTCAACACATGAATATATACTTTATTTCAACACATGAATATATACTTTATTTCAACACATGAATATATATTTTATTCATTCCACATCACAATCAATTTTCACAACATAACAAAATCAAATAAGTCATCCATGGTCTGTGGACGATGGGTGTCGGGTGCTGCTAAGCACCGTCTGCATCCTAGTATATATTTTAAACTAGAAAACAAGATTTAAAGTGAGAAGTTCTCACATTGGGGTCCCACTACGCCGGTCT
Organism: Allium sativum; assembly: GCA_030737875.1. Classification (NCBI taxonomy): domain Eukaryota; kingdom Viridiplantae; phylum Streptophyta; class Magnoliopsida; order Asparagales; family Amaryllidaceae; genus Allium; species Allium sativum. The sequence goes on along the minus strand of CM060918.1, from coordinate 431,776,018 downwards.
TTCTTTCTAAACTGTTTGGATTTGTTCGAAATTCCAACTCATCCTTTTTCATGCTGTTCATATATAAAAATCATATTTTTTTATTTCATTATTCATAGATATGATAAAAATTCTATTTTTATCTAACTATAAATAATATTCATATATATGATAAAAGTTCTATTTTTATCTACCAAAAATAATATTCATTCAACTAGAATCATATTCTTATAGAAACAAAATCATACATATATATATATATATATATATATATATATATATATATATATATATTATAGAAGCAAAATCATATATCTTTATAGAAGCAAAATCATATATCTTTATAGAAGAAAAATCATATATCTTTATAGAAGAAAAATCATATATCTTTATAGAAGAAAAATCATATATTTTTATAGAAGCAAAAACATATATCTTTATAAAAGAAAAATCATATATTTGTATAGAAGCAAAAACAAATATCTTTATAGAAGAAAAATCATATATTTTTATGGAAGAAAAATCTGATTTTACCCTACATATTTAAATATAAAAAAACTGTTTTAACATTATGTACTTATATTAAAAAAAATGTTTTAACAATAATGTATTTATAATTAAAAAAAAACTATTTTAACAATAATGTATTTATAATAAAAAAAACTGTTTTAACAATAATGTATTTATAATTAAAAAAACTGTTTTAATAATAATGAAAAAAAAACCAGAAAAGAAATTAAAGAATAAATTCACAGATTTCTCACCAGGAGTTCACAGCAGGAAAGTTCACGTCGAACCCTGCCTGAGCGCCGCCTAGGGCTGACCTGGGCCCCACCGGAAGTTGCCAGAGTGATCGCCGCCTTGCCCCTCACCTTCGCGTCAAACCCTAGTGAAATCGCCCCCCTTGAGCTGCCTCAACCATCATTCGACGATCGAGTTTTCCCCCAAGCTGCTGAGGCTTGACAACGAAGGAGGCCTGACGTTGGAGGAGGCGCGATGGGGGACTGGCGATGGTCAGCGGTGATGGAGCGACGGCGAGTGGTTTTCCGATTTTGGGATTTAGGTTTTAATATGGCAGTGGCGGGCTTCGCCTTTGACCACGAAGAGAATAACGATAGGGTTTGACCAGCCTTGGGGGGATATATATTAATGTATTTAAATAATGTTTTAATTTTCTAATAGGTCCTTTTGCGTACGAACTCCAATCTGAACCCAACGACTATTGCCCCTAGCTAAATACCCACATTCCAAACACAATAGGATATGTTTCGTAAGCCAGTTCGGCTGTTTCTAACAGTTTTTATCAAAATTTAAATATGAATCAATTAAAATTGAATTTAAACGTACATTTTAAATTACCAGGGCCACATACTAACTCTGAAAATTCCAGAAAATTTATTTCTAGCTTCGTATTGACGATACGGTCCTAACAAAACTAATTTCGTCAAATTTGAAGACCGTTTGAAAAACGGCCATTTTCTGGTCGATCCAAATTGACTGAAACTGTTCAAGCATGTTTTCTTTGCCACGCTCACATATTGATTTCAAAAATTATGAATTTTGAAACCTAGCAATAATTTAACATCCCGGATCCAACAAAAGTGGTTTCGTCGAAAACGAAGGTCGTTTGCAAAATTTCCATTTCTAAGGGCTTTATATATATAATATATATATAAATTCCACATCGACTTTTCTGAATTTTAAACTGGACATATCTTACACTCTATAAAGTGAAATTTCAGTTTCTCAACTTCGTTAGAAAGATATCATCAAACAAATTCGAATATTTCTTGTTTCGCTGAAATCCGATTTATTTTTAATCCTGTACATTCATTTGAAATTCGAAATCGAATTTTCGAACTGCCGTGCCATTTCAGGCTCGTTATATAATTAAAATAAATTTATTCGTTTTAACTTCGTCGAAAATAAATTTTTCGCCGTTATTATTTAAAATAATTCATTTTAAATATTCAAAATCCGTCAAAACTACAAAAATAAAATTTTAAATTGGTTCAGATTTTCCGGGTTGTTACAGTATTAGTTGATTATGAGAATTTATATCAAATATAAGTGGATAGAATTTCTGTGTAAATTATGATTCAATATCGATTGATTTGGGTTTTGTCGTGAATCGTATCTTCAATAATATCGTTCTTTAAACCCGATGAGATTGAATGGTGGGAATCCATATTGTAATTAGGGATTTAATCAAATCTTTGATTCGAGGGAATTAAAAGTAAGAAATTGAAGCGAAGGTATAATCTTTGATTTCCAAGAAGAATTAAGATGATAACGAGATGTATGAAATTTATAGTAATTCAAATCTTGAGTCGTAAATGAATTGATAACTATCTGGAAGGAGATTTGAACCGAAAAGCCTGTGTAAACCATAGCTACTGTTTTAAGTGCGCTTGTTACTTGGAAAGACCGGGATCGGGTATATGTTCAAAACCATTCCAACTAATAATACGACGTTATGAAGCAATTCAAGACTCAGTAAACGACGAATGAAGACCGAGAATATTTGAATTGTTTAGATTGATTGTTGATTGATGTCTCGGTTAGGTAGGCCATCGATACAAGGTATGAGTTACATGAGACCTGAACATATTTAAGTATTTCCGTGTTATTGTTCCATTCAAACCTTGAACGGACTTGTATGGATGGTGTGTTTGACATTGAAATTGACCGCATAGCACAGATTTCCGTTAATGTATATCGGATTTGTGGCAATATATCATCCTCATCTCTAAGTCATAAGAACTTAGAGGGTATGCATTGATTGAAATCAGCGATATGTCGTGAATTGTCAATGTAGCATACCCGAGTTATGAAAAGAGCTAGTCATGATCATAGAATGGCTTATCGAAGCATATGACATGACATCGACAAACCTCACACCCTGGATTGATGAGAAATTGGCGGTTAGCTTTTATACTTATATATGAATTGATGATGAAGATGTGCAGCAGTGGGAAACCACTTATGAACCTAGGGAAGTTGGGTATCTTCGGGGGGGCGTGTCTGGTCGAAAACCATTGATCTTCCCTGACGATGTGTAGTTGGTGTCCATGATGGACGAAAAAGCCGTGAGGCACTTCGTTTTGTATCCCTGATTGATCTTTCGTGTCAGGAATCATCTAGTTGGAAATCCAATCTCCAATACAAGCCATACGATTTTGATTGTATATATTTATAGTGACATAATATTATGGGTATTATGCCGTCTAGGATTAACACATTTAATTGCGAAATGGTTTTCCACACTATATGATAATATTAAAAGAGGATTTTCACGTATGAAAGCATGTTTGGTTATCATAAGGTAAAACTCGCTCATCTGCTGTGCGCTTGCATTGTGTGATATGGGACGAGCTTATGATAGCTTCATTTTCTCAAAGTCATTGCGAATTCATATGCACGAGTATTCACATGGAGTAAACCCGTTCCGCGTTAGCGGCGTGGTCCGGTGAATTTCCCAACTTTAAAATAAAACCTAAAAGTAACTGTTTTGAGTTCTCACACCAGTCCCACGACTGACCTGGACATTATTGTTCCTTCCTAAACTCTGGGTTCCCACTAATTTTCACATGGGCAGCCAGTAGTTTAGTTTTGCAGTTATAGTTCGTTGGAGCAAGGTTGGAGCGCTTTCTGAGTTGGAGTCCACGATAGAGTTGAAGCTTCCGCTATGTTTAGTTCTTCAGCTGAGAGTATAGTTTTGGTATTTCTTCCGCTGTGAAATCGATGTACTCTGATATATTCCTGATAACTCTGATGTTATATTTTGTAATGAAATAAAAGTCCTGTTATTTTTGTTCAATATATGTATGTACCCATAACAATTCATCTTTGTGAACGGTTTAAGTCAGTTTAATTACTGGCAAAAATCGGGCAAAAAGATGGGTCATTACAGATAACAAATGGATGTACACGTGTAAACAGATACTTCGTCGTTAATCCGTCGCTAAATAACTAGAATTTACCGATGGATAATCGAAATGCAAAATGTTTGTCATTTATATTCGTTGGTAATCCCTTGCTAAATAGCGTGCATTTAGCGACGGTTAAATATTTAATTATTTTATTATTATATATATACATTCGTCGGTAAAACGTCGGTGAAATATTTTATAAATGAAATGATAATAAATCATAAACGACGGTAAAGCGACGGAGAATCGACGCTAATTTCCGTCGCTAAATTGTTTCTAAAATGCCGATGTGTTTTTTAGCGACCGCCGTATTCTACTGCAAATCCATCGCTAAATGCCCTTTAGCAACGGATTTTTCCGCTGCAAAATCAGTGTTTTTTTGAGTGTATATTGATCTGTTTTTCGTGAAGATTTCATAGTTAATGGAAGAGGATTTGGGTTTATCGTGAATGGTGTTTTAAATGACATTCGTTCTTTAACCCAGTTAAAGACATGATTTATTTTCCTAAAGCTGAATAATCATAAAGTAATGATTTTTGATATTAAAAATAAATTAGAGTTATAATGAACCTTTAATTAGATTGAAATGAGAATAAAATAATTGAATTGATCGAATTCATGAAATGATCGAGAATGGAGCACCACCAGTTTTACTCCAGGCAATAGTTAAATTTTTAATTAGATTTGAACGTGAAATGGTAATTAAATTTACCAATAACATGGTGGGTGTCGGATATGGAGTACTACTAGTTTTGCACCATAGGTCGAAGAGGTTAGGATTGGATAAGTAAAATATAGGATTACTTTGGTAAGGCTCGAAAATCCCGACTAGTTTTAGAAACCTTAATTTGGTTTAGAACTGATAAAACATAAAATGAAATCTTTTGAAATGGATATCCAAATGAAGATTAAAGAATAAATTTATTAGAATTTATCTTTGATAAAATTAATGGGAACCTTCCCTATAAATGTGAGTATTTGAATAAAAGAATATTCTGAATTGAAATGAGGCATATGATGTGTTTTTATAGCACTTGATTATTGATTATAAAATACGTGAATTATTCGGAAAGACTGGGTTTATCCCATTCTGAATAATTAATACGACGACTAAAAGTCGACGATGAGGACGGTGGTTGAAGACCGGAGATCTTCACATCGTTTGGATGATTGTTGATGTCTTGATTGGGGTGTACACCCAAGACAAGGTAATAAGTGGTGATTGTCCAGACGTACTTGGAGATCGACCGGATATGCGAGAACCTCTCTCCTGTATTGGACATATGGGACGAGGAATAAGGTTCCTCCGGTTTCGTTTAGACCCAGAACGGACTTGTAAATGGTTGTGTGTCTGACATTGGATTTCATTCTGTATGGATTGATTTCTACTAACACTACACCAAAAGGTCAAATTAGGAACACATAGTTTTCTTAATTTGAAACCATATTATAGTGTTGCTAGGCTTAATACACTTTTTAAAGGGTTTCAATTCATGGTTAAGTGTTTCCGAAATTTTTAATTTATTTAAGAAAAACATTTTTGCCCTTTGAACATAATAATAGGTTTGAGGGGCACACGCCTAACGTAATTTATCTACCGCTATACCGTTCCTAAAGAAATTATAGATAGCCGCAAATATCACTACTATAGGATTACCATTCCCAAAGCCCTAATTAGACGTTTCTCTAGATCTAGGCAAATTCTATTAACACCCCTGTATTTGCCTTTCCCACCCCGTTAAAAACTAAAAAAATAAAGTGTCAAATACACCCTTGTAAATCATTCAACTTATCTTGTTTCATTTTTCATTATGTTACTTTAATTATAAAATAAATACAATGACACTAATATATTCTAAAGAGACGAATGATTCAGATTAAGAAAATAACATTTTTTTTTCCTTAAAAAAAAGGTGTTTTGTTTTAAATTTACTCTTTTTCAATTTTTATGTCTTTTTTTCCTTAACATTGTTTAATTTTATGATTTCCAATGTAATATATATTTCAAATATTTTTAAATTAAACTGAAATATAACTTTTTATCGATTGCAAAACGGAAAAAATTAAATAAATATGGATTAATGCTTTGTTGTTGTTATTTTTAGATTTATCTTTTATTTCTTTTCATTGTTAATGTACAGTTATTCGGTTGTGAGAATAAAAATTGAAGGTTAGTCCTGGTAACTCTTGGGGTGTGAAAAGCAAAAGGTGGGGTGAGATGTTTTTTGTTTAAACAACGGGGTATGAAAGGCAAAATGTGGGGTGCAAATAGATTTGGCCCTAGATCTATTCGAGTCTCCGCTTCAAATTACGTCTTCAATGTCGGGCGTCCATCATTTAACCGAGCATCCTTCGTTAGGCCCAACCTTCTCTCGTGTGGCTTGCTCATCGATCTAATCTATAAACCGAAGGTAATATAGGTAACTTTCAGTAAAATTTGATTGCTTCAGCTATGTAGATATGGATGATGGATGATAATTTCTTCTACTGTGGTTTCTATTCATAACTTTATTTGATATTTCGTCATATTACTTCTAATTTGAAAGTGGTTAATATGAAAAAAGGGATTAACAAATTTGTACGAGAAAAGGAATAACAAATTGGTTATTTCTTTAGGTTGAATTTCCTTTCACTTAGTCTATTTGAACGAAAAAGTAATTTTCATCTAAGCATTATCTACGTATATTTGGAGCTATCTTGAAAATTGCAGGTAGTTGTCGCTAGTATATTCATTATGTAATTGGTTGCTTCTGCTGTCTGCATACGTGAGCAATTTTTTTCTACATTTCATACCATTTTTAGTCTGATTTCACTGTACAAACTTCATGCTTAATGGATGCGGAAAGCATGAGATTCAAATTCTAAAGTTCATCTACATGCTAAACTTCCATTTTCAGCTTTCTTATTCTAATACTTGCAACATAAATGGTTTGATATTCAGTTTTCTCTACATCTTGTGATTGTATGCTTCCATCCAGTGATTGATAGCCACATTTCAGTACTACTATTGATTTCAAACTATTACGAAAAAAGTGGAAAGTTTGCATACACTCAAATTGGGCGTAAACCATATGATAGAGTTATATGATTGCATAACAAACTCAGAAAAATTCAAACACAAAAAGATATAATATGCTCTCACTAGTGTTGAGCAAGTAACATGTACAGAAGTTGCAAATGTCATAACATTTGTGTGTAGGCAGAGCCAAAAATTTACAGCTTGTCGGTTGGATAATATGGTTGATTACCAAATATGAAAAATGCATAACAAACTGAGAGAAATGCAACAACAACAACAACAAAGCCATATATCCCAAACAAGTTGGGGTTGGCTAGATATGGAACCCAAAATTAAGGTAAAATAACTAATAATAATATATAAAAAGAGTTTAAAATAACCAAACAGATTAAAGTAAAAAGGTTCAATAAAAGTGAAATAAAGTCCAAAAAAAAAATTAAAATAATTAAATAGATCTAAAAATAGTAATAATTAATATATATATATATATATATATATATATATATATATAAAACCCTAAGGTTCTGGTACATGGATTGCCAACTTTCATGCACTTCTATCTACCACAAGCTCTTCAGATATACTCCAATTTCTTAGATCTCTCTTTATTATCTCTTCCCATGTCATTTTAGGTCGACCTCTACCTCTCTTTGGGCCTTCGGCACGACCTATATCTCCAACGTGCACAGGAGCATCGCGTGGTCTACGTTGGATATGTCCAAACCATCTCAAGCGGTGTTGGACTAACTTCTCTTCAATAGGTGCAACTCCAAGTTTTTCCCGAATATCCTCATTTCTAATCCGATCTCGTCTGGTATGCCCACAGCTCCAACGCAGCATCCGCATCTCTGCTACACTTATCTTCTACACGTGTTGCCTCTTAGTAGGCCAACATTCTGCACCATATAACATTGCAGGCCTGATTGCTGTCCTATAGAACTTTCCTTTAAGCTTATGAGGAATCTTCCTATCACAGAGAATGCCAGATGCTAGCCGCCATTTCACCCATCCTGCTTGAATTCTAAAACTAACATCCTTATCAATCTCTTCGATAGGGAGTTGTTGTATGCCCATTATCCTCAAACATTTCTCATTTCTTATTACATACGCCATGCACTTGAAATTACATACCGAACGATTGTCTGTCAAGGTTATTATACCTACCACGTGTATCCTGCATCGTGTATACTTGAGGGTTTCTTCCATGTTAACAGGTTGCAGGTATCAAAAGTGATATGGAAGTTGCTCTTGAAACAAAATGTAGATCCGAGACATTCAAAAATGCATATATACAAGTGAACTTCTTCTGGAAAGATTGATGGACGTTCCATGCCTTATCTGAAAGTTGATTCATTTTTGAAGGTTATTTCTGCATTTTAATGTCTGATGAGTATTTTCCTAGTCTCTTGTTTTCCACTACTTTCTACTAGACGATTCATCGTCTTTGTTGCATCATTAATTGAAACAGTTTTGTTTGTCTGATCTTTGCAACCTTTTATGTACACACATGATTGATAATATCCCTGGCTCCCTTGTTACCACAATAATTATAAATCATAATGTTGGTTCCTATGGTTCCGAATGCCGACTCTCTCGCTTAACATAACAATATGTAAAATTTGTCCAGTGAGCAGTGAATTTTGTTGAGTTGAATAGTCTTTAGAACACTTTGACTTTACTTAAAATTGTGAACATAACTGATACTGCTTTTGATTTTGTTTTTCACCTTCTTGTGGTGCTCTTCCTTTCCAGTTTTCATAACCTAACAATCAAACTCTTTCTTCAATACTGCTGCAATTTCTTAACACCTCAAGTGAAATGCTCATCATATTTCTCGACAAATTTGTCAAATCATGGGATTGAAAGGCATTGGTCTGTTTACACCAACTGATGTTGTAGAGAAAGGAGATGTTCACAGAGTATGCATGTGCATACGATCCTTTTCTAAGGCGACCGTGTCAATTGTTGGAAATAAACTTGGTTTTAAGGAAACAAATAAATTTGGTTTTAATAGGAAATACTATGGAATAAAGTTAATTATTGTATTAGGGGAAGGTTAAAATATATGGCAAGTAATTTTAGATTTATCAAATGGAGAATTCTAAAATTGATTTGTTGAGGAAAGTAGAAATTAGATAATAAAAGAAAACTCTAGAATAAGAAGACTCTAGATACTTGACTATGTTATAAAAGGGTTGTACTCTCTCATTTGTAATCAAGTTGCATGAAGAAAAAGTGAAATAATAAAAATGTAGTCTTTCAATTTATTCTACGTTTTATCTCTATCCTCCTCTCTATATCCAAATTCCAACATGGTATCAGAGCTAGATTAACGAGGGAGGATAGAGAGATCTCTAAGAAGCCAAAAAAAAAAAACAAAAAAAAAAAAAAAAAAAAAAACAAAAGGAACATTAAGAGGAAGAAGAAGAGTGAGAAGAAGACAACGAGCTCCTAAAGGCAAGAGCTTTGGCGAAAAGAAAGCAGCAAACTCGCAGCAGCTATTGAAGTTGTTGTTGAACATGGCACAAGTGGCTGTGGAAGAAATTTTATTTTAGAGTTGTGGGTGAGAAAGTGCACCATGGTGAGAAAGTGCTCCAATATTAAAAAAAAAAATTGAAGATGATGAGAGAGTGCATCACAAATCGAAGAGAAAGTGCTTCGTTAATTTTTGAAGGTGATGAGAGAGTGCATCACAAATCGAAGAGAAAGTGCTTCGAGACAAGGAATCTGCTTGGAGTAGTAAAACCAAGTTTAAGGGAGGATGTTGGAAATAAACTTGGTTTTAAGGAAACAAATAAATTTGGTTTTAATAGGAAATACTATGGAATAAAGTTAATTATTGTATTAGGGGAAGGTTAAAATATATGACAAGAAATTTTAGATTTATCAAATGGAGAATTCTAGAATTGATTTGTTGAGGAAAGTAGAAATTAGATAATAAAAGAAAACTCTAGAATAAGAAGACTCTAGATACTTGACTATGTTATAAAAGGGTTGTACTCTCTCATTTGTAATCAAGTTGCATGAAGAAAAAGTGAAATAATATAAATGTAGTCTTTCAATTTATTCTACGTTTTATCTCTATCCTCCTCTCTATATCCAAATTCCATCATCAATGCGGTTAGACGTGAGTACTAAATAACATGAATATATTGTTTACCTATATTGATAGATGTCAAAGCGAACTAGACACAGACTTTTTCATTAAGACCACCTCTTTAATAAAGTTGTTTTCCAACAAAAGGTTGGTATCGTCAACTTATAGGTTGATATAGCTACTGCAATGTAACTTTATATTATCAAAATCAAGAGACTATATATATATGGGTGTGCGCACGCACGCATACTGCAGGGGAAGTATAAGGCGATAATAATGTGCTGGATATTGGGAAATGGCTGCCTTTTTCCATGGAACAGCATGCTAATGATCAAGGCCTACTATTCCATTCTTTTCCCGGTATAACTATCTGGTCTCTTCTCTAAAAAAAATTCTATTAGCACTGTTTATATAGAACTACATAGTTATTAACAAAACGAGTCGGTCAATATGAGCAGTAGTCTCTTTGTATGGATGCACCAGCTTTTTTTGAATGGCTTCTTTCCTTTAACAAGTTTCTTGTTCTTAGGATTCATCACAAATCTTGCTAATCATTTCAGTCTTTCTGGCTTAGAAAAGACTTCACATTCAGGTATTTTCTGAACTTACCCCTCACGTTCTAGTGTTGTTAAGTCTTTCATTGGTCACTTCCTTAAACTGTTGGCTTAGATCACATAATGTTTTACCCACTTGCTAATCATTGAGGATGCATGTTAAGCCTATGTTCATTACTCTTACCCATCCCATATGCTCAGTTAAGAAATTGTGCTTAAGATTAGGTAGAAACTGAGCACACGCTCAGTTTTAAACCGAGCATACACCGAGTTTTAAACTGCGTGCTTAGTTAAGAAACTGTGGTAATTTAGAACTAAGCCCAAGCCCAATTTTGAATTGACAGTTTGCTTGGTTAAGAAATTAAGCCGTGCAGTTGGAAACCGAGCATAGAGACTGAGCATTAGAAATTGGACATTTGCTCAGTTAAAAAACTCAGCATAAAGCTCAGGTTTAAAAAGGAGTGTTTTCTCGTTTGGGAAAATGAGTTACCCAGTTAGCAGCTGAGCATCTGTTTAATATAAAATTAAGTATGTAAACTATGCATTAGCTCAGTTCGAAACTGAGCATATGCTCGTTTATGAACTGAGTGGCTTAGTAAAAAAATTGAAAAATGTCTTTTTTATTTTTCTATGACCATCTCTTATAAATCCTGTCTTTCTCTTTGCAAATTTTTGTTGTTATATCAATTTGGATGTAACTGACATAGAGCATATTTCTAAGCTATATCATTAATGGCTTATTGCAATGGTCAATATTACCATGGTCACTTTTCTTCGTGACTCATTCATGTCCAACATGGACTTACATTATGTAGCAACAAATTTAAAAACAGTTGGAGTGTTAACAGTTTGACCTATGTACCCATTTGATGTTTAACTATTCGCTTTTTCAGGGCTGAAGCTGGAAGCCTTGCATTGCATGCTTGCTTCTTCTATGCTTCAAGAATACGTTGGTGAGCAGTCAGCACCTTTTTTTCAATTCTTTATCTGTTGTACAGGCCCTACATATAAATATCCTATAATTGCCTAGAATCAGTAAATAAGCATTTCATTTGCTCACATATATTTTATCCTCATGTATTAGTGGTTGAGCAGTTCATGTTGTGACGAAATTCAGCTTCTTGACAGCAGAGTAAATGTGCATTTTGCTGTAGCTATAATTGTATTTTTCTGTTTCAAAAGCTCCTAAAACTACTGTTATTTGCTATTGAAAAGCTCTATTGCTCTGTATTTCTCCATTTTAGGTTGGTGATAAAATGGAGTCATGTTTTAATGTGTCTGAGCATGCAGAAGAACATAAAACAAAATTATCCTAGCAGATATTCCTTTTTCTCTAACTGAAATATTGATCCGGAAATTTCTATATTGATAATCACTGGTAGCTTCTAATTTATGGATTCTACTCTTACCAACCCATAACATAAAACTGGCTTATGTTAAAACATGGAATGGGTAGTGTTAATGATTCTATTTCGGACTGACCACAATGTTCATTTCAAAACTATAATCCTTTCTGCAATGTAATGAAGTTCACGGAATGTGTTTAATATATCTAACATGGTGTCATGTGCATGCGCGCACACATACCTACTCTCCTCCCACCCCCCAAAATAAAATAAAATAAATAGTTGTTTTCAGCTACTAGGCCCACCAACATATTTCTTTGCATTTTAACATGTGCTTTAATAAATCCTACCGTGTTGATATTTCAATGGTAACTCATTTTATGATTTTTCTGTGGCATTCATTCATACTTATTGTTCTCAATGTGAACACAGATCACATTCGATGCTGGACATGTATGTAAATGTTAGATCTAAAGAATTTCTCCAATATTTTTAAGTTCTATCTAGTGTTAAAATGTAAAAACTAGTTTCATTGACCTAAGAAATAAAGCTGTATGACCAATTTTCGTAATATTGTAGTTTGCATGAATCCATGATAATAACCATGTTTGTCTTTTTCTTACCAGAAACAAGGCTTAAATGTATCGTTTCATGCATATATTTGGCCTAATCCCTTTTGATGATGTGTCATGTGATGATTGATCAGACCTGTTGTTCAGTTTTAGTATAATTTATTTGCTTATTTAACCGTAAATATATAAGATGCCTGAGTGGTTAACACGGTTTGATTTTCTATTTCTGTTCATGGTTTAATTTTTTATTTTCTGTTTCTATTACAGGCTCAATCTAAGCATCAATTTCTCCTGAATTGTCCATCGTATACCTTTTATTTTGTATTGTGATGATTAGAGGTGACATCTCTGGTGTTCATTGGGGTAGAATCTATGACAATAAGCTTGCATTTTATATCAGAACCATTAATGCAACAATTCTCATTTTACCCTTATAGGTTGTTGAGGTTTCAATTTACAAAACAGGTAAGCATGGTCATGCTAAATGCCACTTTGTTGCAATTGATATTTGCCATGTCTATTTCCACCCCTCTGACATTAAAGTGAAATTCATCCTCCTAAGCTGCAGAAAAAAAGTGGTTATCAATTGGACAATACGTGAGTTAACCTGACCACTCTCCTGCAATGACATTTTCATGTCTATGTATTAGTTTATGTTGAAGTTTCTGTTAATGGATGGGTAACTGCTGGTTTGAATTATTGTTTGTAGAATCCTAAGTCCATTGTATACAAATACTTGCAAGATAATTAGCTTGAAACCCAAAGTTAATGCCAGTTTGAACATAAACAATATTAATCTAAACTAGTAATAGGGGATGACTATCTGGATTGTAAATGCGTGTTCGAACGTAAAAATGAAGAACGCGGTATGAGGACCTGGTCATGGGATCAGGTACATTAGTTTTCATATTCTCAATAACTTGTATATGTGCATTCAACATTACTATATTACTGTTAATTGATATAACACGTCTATTTTTACAGACCAACTTCCTATAGAATATGTATCCAATATTCTTATAAGATAAGATATGTTTCACGGTTGGTTATGAGTTAATAAAGAGATTTTTCTTTTCATATTGTATTTCGTGCTTTCTGGGAATGTTTGAAAGTTTTAGTAATTTAGGTTTGCTAAGCAAATGATATTATCTGGGATGAAAAGAAGCATAAGCTTTTATGCTATTGGTTAAAGTGGATTATTGGACCAACTATTATGCAATATATTTTGTATTATGTAATTGTGCTTCGATGTTTCTTTTCAGGATCCGCAAGTTATTACTGCTGGCTCTCATGATAAAACTGTCAAATTTTAGGATCTTGCTGCTTGTAAATTTCTCCTTCAACTTTTGAAATTACCATGTTGAGTGGAAGTATAGAACTAAATGTTATCATGTTCTTTAGGAAAAACAATCACTACTCTCACGCATTACAATAAATCAGTTTGTGCCTTGATGTTGCACTTTATAGAGTAAAATAGTGCTTTTATCATTTAGCCATTTTTTATGTTCTTTCCCTGCTAACAACACCTTTTAAAACTTTTGTTTTTGACAATTTCATTTACGTAGGAACACTTTTGCTCATCTGCTGTTAATGTAGAGAAATTTGATATTGTGAGAGATGAATTGTTGCATAATATGCTGCAGGTACTTAATGAATTTATGATTTTATCACGAATTTAGAATATATTTAGTTGGTTTGAGACATTTGAAACCTTTCTCTACTTTGTTTAAAGTTTCTAAAATTTCACTACAAGCTTCTAGCAGATTATGTTATTTATTGTTAAAAAACTATTTGAAATTATACTGCAACCCTTACTGGTAAATTTTAGCGAAATTTTACATTTTAAACTACAGCATTACATCCCGTTATGTCTGCTTGCAAATAACATGACGTTTCTTCATATATAAAATTACATTCCCGTAAGACCATTTAACTAATGTAATTCATCATCCAAATGGTCAAGTTTTGTAAATTTAAATAGTTTCCTTGCATTTGCTTATTGTTTTTTTTTTTTCCATAGTTCAGTGAACTGATGATAAAACCAGTGAATGTAAATATCTCCATCTAATTTGTGTCATAGGTCCCAATAGAAAATTCAGCTTCTGAGTAGCACAAAGGAGAGTGTTAATGCAATTTATAATAATTTATGGAAATGTTTATGTACCCATGTATAAGTGATATGAAATTTCATTGAGATATAAAAAATCATTTCGGTAGCAGTATTAGATTCTGATATTTTTCAAATTGTTTTTGTGCAGATATGGTTCAAAAGACAATGTAATGAATAAGGGTGCGTAGAAAGTGTTTACAAGCAAGTTTGGTTATCTTTATCTATTATTTTATTATATTGTCAAACTTACATTTGTGTAACTTGAATTTACTGCGTTATATTTGTATTTGTCTTTTGAAAATATGGTTTATCTTTGTTATATACTAATTTGTCTATGGTAAACTTGCTTATGGAATTTCGTTTCATGTTTTTTTGGCTTTTAATTTGAAGAATGGTTGAATCTATTTGTGTTACTGAAATCGATTATTGTATAGTTCAAAATAACTTTCATATTTTGAACCCGCAACACATCAGTGGTGTCATAAATTATCAGTTTGAAATTAGCATTTCTAGGTGTTGCAGATTATCATCTTGAAACACTCATTTAGTGTTGCAGATTATTAACTTGAAACACTCTTCGAGTGTTGCAGATTATGAACTTGAAACAGTCAACGGGTGTTGCAGATTATGAACTTGAAACACTCAATGAGTGTTGCAGATTATGAATTTGAAACACTCATTAAGTGTTGCAGGTTATCAACTTGAAACACTTAACGAGTGTTGCAGATTATCAAATTGAAACTTCTGTTAACTGTTTCAATTTGTCAATCTGAAATATAATACAGGTATTTCAAAAATCTGCAACATACTAATCTGCAACACCTAAAAAGTGATTCAAAATTTTTTAGCAACATCTTATTACCATTTCAAATTGGTCGTTTTGGTGTTGTGTAAATATATATCTATTTGGTAGTGGAGAATTTATTGTCTTGCTTAAGAGCCTTCTCTGAGACGTACGAGATTAGAGGTTATATATTGATAGACATCAGTTGGATGGCGTGAATTGTCAATGTGGCATGCTAAGATGCAAATGATCAAGGCTTTTGTTGAAAATCAGAGTCTTGTGGATAATGATCAAAGCACGGCTTTAATTAGCGTAGCTTTGTGTATAGCATTAATTCGCGAGCCTCACACCCGGTACGAGTCAAAACGGGATGGGACAGTTTGGAGTGCATGCGTTTATTTCTAGCTAGAGGTAGTGCCATGGTATGGAGCCCAGACATATTTACTTATGTGGATGATGGATGGCGAGGCTCCTCAGATATAGGGCTATATGCTACTAGGGTCGACGTACGTACCTGTTTAGAGGCCTGATAGGACTGGGAAACGCATTGTTCAGGAATAACCAATCCACTAAAGTAAGTGTGGACCGGCCCTGTAAGATCCAAGGGATCACTGCGGGGGATCCTGGGTCATTCCGCTAGAGATGGACCGAAATCGGTGAGGAACATCCTTTGCCTCCACTCATAGATGGAATCCAATTTACAATACGCGACTTTTTGGTTTTAGTTGTAAACCTATATGGCGACATAGTTGGATGGGGCGCTCATGCCGTCTATGATTGATATATTTATATTTGAAGTTGTTTTTGACAATATGCACTTATAGTAACATAAAAATGATTTGTTTTGAAGCGTGTCAAGCATGTTTGGCTATTATAAGGTAGAACTCTATCCTCTGGCTTGCATTGCATTGTGTGATGGAACTTGAGTCTTATAATAGCTTCAGTTTTTTAAAAGCATTGCATTTTTATAAACTATTTTATTTCAGAGTATCCATGGGAGTAAACCCGTTCCATGACATGCGGCGTGGTCCCGTGATTTACCATGTTTTAAAAATAAAATTAATAACTGTTTTAGTTCTCACACCGGTCCTATGACTGACTCGGAGTTTATTGTTTTAACCTAAACTTTGGGCGCCCCTATTTTCCACACGGGCAACTAGTAGTTTTGGTTTTCACAGATACTTCTTTTCACAGGATCCTGGAATACAGCTGGAGCTATATCCAGGAAGCTTTGTTTCCGTATATCTCTTTCAGTTGTGTCAGTTTTTACTTTCCGCTACGAATTGTGTTTATACATTTTTATTTTCCGTTGCTATGTAAGTTCTTAATCTCTGATATTGTATTTTAAATGTGTAATATTCATTTATACTCCGATATATTCTTGTACTCTGATGTAATTGTTGTAATAGTAATGAAATGCTCTAATGTTTGTGTTCTAATGCGTCGTGTTCTCAAAGCAATCCGGGCTTTCCCGTAAGGGGAAGTTTGGGTCGTTTCAATTTTCATGTTAAAAGTTAATTCAATCATAAATTCAATATCATGATCTAAAATAGAGTCAACTCAAAATTGTGAAAGGAAGAAGTAAATATAAATATTTCTACCCTCACTAATAAATATAGAAAAGAAAATGCAATTCAAAAATGAAAAACTTACTATGATGAACATACTAACATTGGAGATAAAAAATTCTCATCATTTGTATCATAGAATGTTGCGTCAAAAATTTGTCTAATTTAAGCACAACTTAATGCAGTTAGAAAACCAAAATTCAAGATAAAAATGCAATACAAAAACTTATAATATATACAAGTTTTTTACTCAAAAATTAATAATCCTGTTATTCGAGGGATGTTATAATAGAATGCCAACTTAGTAATAGAAAAAATGACTTAGAAATCTCAAAGTCTGTAATCTTAGAAACATTCAAATATTGTCATCTATGTTATAATTCTAAGGAAGAAAAAAGTTTAGCTTATACTGTAGTATCTGCAAGGGTTGAACTCATTCTACGATATTCATTGATCTTATATAGTGGAAGATAAACTATTAACATTGTACTACAACCAACATTCGTAGAAAAATTCATTATGTACACCTTTAAAGGTTATTGAAGCTAGTCGCCAAACTTTTAAAAAAGAAAATATAGCAATTGTCTACATAGACTTATAAATAAGTGACAATAACAAACCAGTTATAATCAAGTTTTGTACCATTTTGCGTATGCTTGGATTTCAATCAAACTAAAACAAATATCACGTCATATATGAAAAACCAAAAATGTGATGAAGCAAAAATAGATAAACGTGTTAAAAAGAAATCTATGTAAAAATAGTAATGGTACATAAGTTGAAAGTCGAAATCGACTGTGTATTTATTTATTTTTTGAATCCAAAGGGTTTTAATTCAAAAAATGCATGAATAACAAAATATATTGATTTTTTCGTCACCATATGCAAATATGTGTGCAAGTCCGTGGTCTTCAAATAAATAAAACTATTTTTCATGTAAGACAAAACTAGGTTGCGATTGTGGCATATCGGATGACCAATTGAAATATCCAAAGGAACATTTACATTTTTAATCATATTTAAAAAATTGGAAAATAACTTAATTAGAAATGTAAAGATGGACAAATTAACCCAGTATAACAAAAGTAACCGCTTTAAGCTTTCCAACTGGAGTATACACTTGAGCATGTGCCAACATGCCGTTAAACTGGTTTACACAAATATTGGTGGCCCATTACCATTAAATCTAGTCAAAATGTGAGCTTTTAAAATTAATGGAATGGAATTGGTATATAGTAAATTATCCTCCTCATATAACGCGCATGCACACAAACACACACACAACTGGATGAATCACATTTATGCCTAATCATTTTTTTGTACAACACATAATTCTAAATTAGTGGGAATGTATATTTTACAGTTCTCGAGGTAATAAAAAAACCAAATTACAATTCGTAATTATACATGGACAAATACTTATTGCCAATATTTTGATTAATCTTGAAAACCTTACTAAACGACAATACTAATTAAGAAGCTAAATTAATAAATGAATAATTATAAATAACAATTAATGTTAAACCTATGCATTTCTAATGTACATACAAGTTGTATATATTCCTTCTGATTAAGACATTAACATATTGCTTCTGAAAGTCATGTAAGAAGCATTTATACAGTTTACCATATATCAAGATGTTGTGGCAACTCGCACCTTGAATAGGACTTTAACATTGATAAGCATATAGAAAACATGTGACTGTGACAGGGTTAATATTTTGAAACAAAATAAAGGTAGTATTTTATTTTCTTCGGAAGAGTTTTAGTACCAATGTTATAGCACGTTAAGTTAATGAAATTTATTAGCACAATAGCTTTAATAGGTTTTTGGTTTGTTTGTTAGACATATGTATATGTGAATGGTTCATTATTAAACTTATATAGTGTGTAATGCAGTCGTAAAAAAAGTTTGTCATGCACTCATAAGTTTCTAAAGATCATTAACCAAGTATCAATCTTGTATAAGAAAAAAATGACAGTTAGTAGACTTGGATGTATGTACACAGGAAAAAAAAATCTCCTTACAATATGAATATATAACAGGATGCGCCAAAACCTAAACCTAATCATTTTTGCAAAATTGATTACTAAATAAATGAGTTTGCTTAGTCAACAGCTCTCTATAACATCTTGAACACACTTTTTGAGGATAGTTTTAAGTGGTAACAATATAGCATCTTAAAAAAAACTGAATCTGAATTAAATTCCAAACCATTGTTACAATGTAACATTAATAGAGGTGCAAATAATCAACTTAAACAGTAATCCATATTTTTATTTATGCTTGTATATATATTATATATATGTATCTGTGTGTGTGTGTGTGTTGTTGGAGAATGGAGTTTTGATGAAAACAATCTTATTTCAATATTAATTGAATATACAATATATACTAACACTTTTATCTAGAATATATATACACACATATATGCACGATTTATATACAGGAATTAATACTAAAGACTATATAGTTTAAGAGCTTTTAGAGATTCAGAATTCAGAAATGATTCAAGACTCGTGAATAATCAAGATTTCAAGTGTAACATCCCATATTTTTTGTATATTTAAATTTCAATTTAAAATGAATTATATGAAATAATATTAGATAAAAATCAAAATTTTGTTAATTTTTAATGATGGTGATTATTTGAATTGGGTAAAAATAGATTTTTCAAATTTACTTTATTTAGAAAGGCTGTAATTTGAAATTTAATATTTAAATAATTAAATTAATTTGAGTGGGTTAATTTAAAAGTAGAATTCAAATTTAAATTGGAAATGGTGGAATTTTAAGTCATTGAATTATAACTGAAATTCAAATCAAAATTCAAATAATCAAATTAAGATTTAAAAATGCGTGAAATTTATTTATCAAAATTTATTTAAGTTATAAATTGATTTAAATGGAATTTTATAATTATTTAAATTGAATTAAACAGTTAAATGAAAATTTTGAATATTGTATTTATTTAATTAACTGTGAAATTTAACTCTTTGGCGATTGTCACAGAATACGATGAAACTGACGCCATCGGAACCGGAATGGTGAATAATGATAGGATTTCAATTTACGTTACAATCCGACTTGCCGTCTGATCGTAGGAGAGAAAATGTGAAAGAAGACAGCATAATATGATAATTAGTTGTTCCTAATACTGGGCCTCATACACAATTATAAATAAAAACCCTATTACCACTCTATCAGCCCATTCTCTATTGTACGTTCATTTTCCCTCTACCAGACATTCTCTAATGGCTGAAAATGAAAAATTCAAAACCCTAGAAAAAGAAAATACAACTTCAAAATAAAATCTCTCCAAACCCTAGCTTATTATACATAGATTCGAAGCTTTCGACGATACGATGCTGTTGGTATGTTTTGTTTTGACATGCAGCGTCCAGACTTGCCGGAAATTGATGGTAAAAGTTCAGATTTTCCGAACCCTAACTTCAAAATTAGGGTTTTTTGATTCGTTAGCTAATTGGAGAATTGGAGATCTGGGTATGGTAGAGGAGATGGATACAAGGTCGGGGTTGGTGTTCGCTGACCGTATTACAGCCTGAGGTGGTCGGATTCCTCGTATGAAGACTCGTTTTTCCGAGAATTAGGGTTGATGGCTGATGCGCAACGGTCAACGGGAGGTGGTGGCTCCGCCTTAGGAAGGGGTGCCGGTCAGTGGATGTTCGAACAGCAGTGGTCGGCGGTGCTATTATAGTCGGAGTTAGGCGTATCGAGTGGTCAAAGTTCATGGTTGATGGGTTTATTTCCATCGGGTTCTGGTAGTCGCGGATAGAAGGGAGAGTGGGAAGGAGAAAAGGCCTGGTGACGTTGCAGAATGTAATAGGTGAGCAAATTATTTAATAGATTTTATATATTTAAAATTTCCTATAGAAAAACACTAATAACTTTTACATACGGACTCGGATTTGGACACGATTTGTTGCATTAGGATCGTGGCGAAATTGCGGACGTTTTGGCCCTGTTTTGGCTGCGATTGAAGACAGAAAAATTTTGAGCTTCAGTTGGGCGTTCGACTAACTAGAGAACCAAAGGTGAGTGATTCTTCGCTCACGAATAACTAATTTATTCCCATATTTATTAAATTAAATTGTGAAATTAGTTTGGTTGAATGGTTGGGTTTGAATAGGTGAATGGTTGCTTAAGTTTAACATGTAAGTGTGTAACAGGCTATGAAATCGATAATTGGTTATTTAGATTCAATTAAATTTCTAATTAGGAAATACTGAAACTTGTTAACCAGTGACATAGCTGATACTTACATTGGAAATAAATGGTTGTGATAGATGCCTTGGTAGATGTGATTACTGAGTGATTATTGTTTGAAATGTTACTTACTTCAGTATATGGATTTTCGTGTGTTCATTGTTGACGATGAATCCCAATTTTTTTTCACCCTTGATGTTACGGGCATCCAATAAAACCGGGATTCATCGTTGAAAATAAATTAAGAACACAGAGTGAAATGATAAATCTCTGTGACCCTGCTTTGGATTGAAATGATAGATCCATCCCTGAAATATTGAAAAATTTAAAATCACTTGGCCATAGGATAACAAATTTTATATGGACATCGGTTTGTTAAATGATTTTAATAGTTGAGATTCTATTTGATGAAAAGTTGATTTAAAGGAAATCTGTCGATTCCCGATAAATTTTATTCATCCTGTAAAGATCGGGATTTTGAATGTTATTTGAATTGGTTAAGAAAATTTTCCATAACAAATTGAAAGTTTGAATTAGAATTTTATATGATTCGGGGATTATTCCAATAATTGGGTTAAATCGAATTAAATAAATTCTTATTGAATTTAATTTTGGAATGTGAATAATCGAGAATATTCGGAGTTGTTTAAACTTAATACGAATAGGGTTTGAATTCTTTAAATTGGAAGCTGGGTTTGGAATGGTCTTTGAAATAAGATATTGAACCATGTAACTCCATTGAGACCGGAGTTTAGATCCAAGTATTTGAAGTTCGGAAGAAAGGAACAAAATTTGATTTAAAGAATTTTATTATATATATTTACAATGTTTAGTTTCAAAGAAGTTATTCTTTTCCTTAAATTTATTATTTAACTTTACCTATAGACTATTTGTTATAGTTAAAATTTTCTTATATTTTATTATTTAAACTAATTTGCAAAACTTTTATTATATATATACATAGTAAGTAAAATTATCTTATTTTGTTTTAACCATTATTTCTGTACATATATGTTTATATAAAGATTTTTTTTAAAAGTATCTATTTTCAAGTTATATTAAATGATCGTAAAATTCTTCTGAATGGAAAGTGCTGGATTTAAACCCTAGTTCGAGATGGAGTCGAGATAAAGTATTCAAATATTAATCGACTTTAACCAATTTTATATGGAAATGTAATTGATGGTTATTCGAATATTGTGACGAGCCCAAAATCTGTGTGACGATACTAAGGATAATCATTGGAATATAACACATCAATCATCATAGCAGAGTACAGATAATAGCAGAAACAATTAATAGAATAATTTTACATGGATATGACAGCGGAATCGCAACATGTAACAACATCAGAATAGCACAACATTGTATATAACTTAGTAAATAAAAGGGAAATGATCAGTCACCATCGCCTGAGGCGGAATATATACATGCAGTGAGACGTAATAAGGGTATCAGTCTACATCGCCGAAGGCGGTACATATACATACGATAATAAGTACTGAAAGTAAAGCAGTCTGCATCGCCCGTGGCGGAATCATAATATAAGTACAATAATGGTGGAAAATGTCGAAGTCATCTCTGTGAAGTCAGCCTCGCCATGAGCCAAAATGCACTCTATGCAACAGTGCAGAGCCAAAAACAACCTATCACCTGTGAACTAGGCTGCCCGTGTGAAAATAAGGGCACCCACGTTTGCAAAGTGAAACAAACAACGAGTCAGTCATGGGGACTGGTATGAGAAATCTATTTAACAGTTTAAACAACAGTAATAAGCAAATCATAGGACCACGCCACTTTCACGGAACGGGTTTACTCCAGTGTTTGCTGGTGCATTTAAAACAAAGTAAATTCTTTAAAACAACGCAATGCTTTTTAAAAAGAATGAAGCCATTATAAGACTCAGGTCCCATCATACAATGCAACGCAAGCTGGAGGATAGAGTGTTACCTTATAATGGCCAAATATGCTTGATACGTGTAAAGCAAAATCATTTGATATTATTACTAGTGCATATATGTTTCAAAAACGAATAGCATCATAAATATCAATCATATGCGGCATAGCTACCATATACTATGTCGCCATACTAGTTCTACAATCGAATCCGTTATTTCGTATTGGAAATTAGGTTTCCATCATGAGTTAAGGCAAGGGGCAAGCTCCTTTCCGCTTCGAGACATTCTAGCAAATGGCTCAGGACTACACACTCTGGGTAACCCTGGATCGGCTGGGCCGGTCCTCTCTTACGTTTGAGGATTGGCAATTCCTAAACACACGTTTCCCGGTCCTTACAGACCTATAATCGAGGCGCCTCGCATTCCAACAACCGCAAAGGTGAAAAGTAGATATAAATGTCAGGGCTGGTAGGTCACTGACACCACCATAGCTAGAAAGAAACGTCGTGCTCTCCCAGCGGTCCGTATCCCGTTTTTAACTCATACCGAGGTGTGAGGCTCGCGAATCCACGCTATACATAAAGCCAGGCCACGTAAGCCGTGCTTTGATCATCAACCACAAGACTTTGCTTTGCAACAGAAGCCTTGATCACAACATCTTGGCATGCCACATAGGCAATCCACTCCATACGACTGATTTCTATCGATATATAACCTCTAAGCTCGTACGTCTCAGAGAAGGGCGTTAAGCAAAAGAATAAATTCTCCGCCGCCATACAGATATATATTTAACAGAGATCAATCAGTATAGAACAAAATATAATGTCAGACACACAGTCCATTTACAAGTCCGTTCTGGGTCTGAACGAAACTGGAGGCGTCAAATTCCTCGTATATCCGTACAATCAACACATACGTTCGGACGGCTACTACTTCCGTTCCTTCACGGTAGCTACTCCGGTCAGGAACCTCAGCAGCGCCCATCCAACCGATACGAAGATCGTCGGTCTTGAATCGTCTTTGTATTTTCCAATTCGAATCGCTCGCTAAATTATTTGAAATGAGGGTTAGCTCGGCCTTTTCAAATAATTCACGTAATTAGAATTTAAATCAATTATTTCCATGGTTATATTATTCGACATCCATATTTCAGTTCTTTAGTGTTATTTTCATGTCAAACACATACAACCATCAAATATCAAACAATTCCAGTCCAATTGGTTTATTTGCAATCTATGTTGCTTATAATATTTTATAACGATTTTTCGCCATTTTTATTTATTTAAAAATGGCCATATTTAATTAAACGACGTTTCAGGTCGTGCCGTGGCACTGGCGCTGTTTTTCCCCTAATTTGTTTTACACATATCGGAAAATCTAACCGTTGGATTTCCACAAAGTCTATATCAGTGGGAAGATATTCCCAAAGCGAACCCAACGGTTCCAGTTTCGTGAAAATCCGACGGTCGAATCTTCCACACTAGTCGTTTGAAGTTACGGTTTCAAAATTCGAACTGCAGCGTCGTTATTCGATTTAATTTAATTATATATATATTTATACATAAATATAAACGATTCTGGCGTTGTTTTTCTTCAAATTTGAATTAAACATTCTAGATAATCCAACCGTTGTATTTTTACAAGGTTGGTGACGTTGGAAAGATATTTCCAAAGCGAACCCAGCGGTTGCGGTTTCGGGAAAATCCGATGGTCGGATTTCTCGTACCAATCGTTTTAAATTACGATTCCAAAACACGAACTGCACGGCTTCGATTCCTTTTAATTATAATTATATTTATATATATAAATATAGCTCATTCTATAATTTCAACTATAGTTCATTCATTAATTTCAACTTCGGTTTCACTTCAAATATTTCACTAACGCCTTAATATTTCGAAAAATTTCGCCATAACCTCCTTTGTACGGGAAGGGGTTTGGAAATTTATTGGGCCGTGTTAGGTACCCAATAAATCCTATAAAGAATCCACATATTTATAGTGATATATTCTGGTTTTTACGGGGGAGCGTGTATAGATAATAACTCCAGAGAATAAATTCTCGTCACCCCGCTCCGTGTGGAAATAAATAGTCCATGTGCCGTATCTAATAACTAGAGAGACGTGATTATTGTCAACTCCAGACCCGTGTGGGGTTTTTATTAATCTGGCAATTTATCGTTATATTTTATATAGTCCATATCAGTCATCAGTTCAACCTGTAGTATAAAATCATCGCCATACAAGCCTCTCGCTCGAATGGTAAATCTTTCACCTCGTCACACAAGCTCCAATTGCTTATGTGGAATATGATGAAGTATGCCTATCGTCAAGAAGTATGCCATGTAGTGTAGTTCAAAATTAATTGTTACTATCCTATGGCGATGTTTATTATTTCACACAGAATAACCAGCACTCCGCATCCAATGGCGTTCACAGGAGTTGACATAAAAATAAAATTGCGCAGCTAACTCATCAAGGTTTACCTATTTGTCGGGCATGCAAATAATTTCTTTACTCTACAGCTAATCCATTTTTCCCTGTTCAACACATGTATATATATGTAGAACAAAGCTAATAATATCATCTCTAGCAAACCATTATTTATTTCAATACGTGTGTATTTTTATCAAAGCGTATACATGATAAAAGAAATATTTTTATCATCAAAAATATTTATTCAACACGTGAATGTTTTTAACACTTCATATTCACAATAAAGATGTAGTTTTTATTGTCTATTCAATTTATTTTTAAAATATGATAACATCCAACACATGAATTTCAATTCAACTAATGAATTTCAATTCAACACATGAATATTCTCTATAGTTTGTATATATATAAAAATGTGATTTTTATCGCTAAAGCTATTTGTTCAAATTCAAATAATATTCAACACATGAATTTCAACTCAACGAATGAATTTCAACTCAACACATGAATATTTTCTATAGTTTGTATATATATATATATATATATGTGTGTGTGTGTGTGTGTGTGTGTGTGTGTGTGTGTGTGTGTGTGTGATTTTTATCGCTAAAGCTATTCGTTCAAATTCAAATAATATTCAACACATGAATTTCAATTCAATACATGAATATTCTCTATAATTTGTATATATATAAAAATGTGATTTTTATCGTTAAATCTATTTGTTTAAAATTCGAATAATATTCAACACATGAATTTCAACTCAACGAATGAATTTCAACTCAACACATGAATATTGGTTTCAACATATGTAATTTATTTCAACAAATGAAAATTATACTAACACATGAATATTTCAGAAAATTTCGGCAGCATAACGGCAGGGTAGTTAAAACCGGGACCGTCCCTAGTACGGCTCCTCGCTCTACCTTAAAACCTCGCGGTTTTTGACAATGGGGATCATGCATCTAGTTCACACGCAGACGACATGTTTTATTTTCAATTCCACAATCCTATTCTAATTTGTTCAACCACAAGAGGGTATTTTTCAACCACAAAGGTATATTTCAACCACAATATCAACCACAAACAATTATTTCCGACCATTCGTCATACCATATAATATCACGTCAATCACAAGTAATAAATATCGTCCATGGTCTGTGGACGAGTGGAGTATATATATATATATATATATATATAATTTCTATAATTCACTTGCATTTCATCACAATTCAAAGCATATATGTTTCATACAACGCTTGTATAATTTATACATCGCTAATATAACTTATACAACACATGTACATGAAGTATACAATGCGCATATAATTTACACTTCACTTATATAATTTATACAACATGATTTCCATTCACACGGCTTAGTTTAGATTCCTCACATTGGGTTTTGTAGTGCTAAAAATCGTAGGAAGATCAGAAAAATCCGCGACTGCTGCTAGATGGTAGAGAGCCTCCTTGCGGTCACGGTGTCTCCTGTTTCATCGAATTTCGTTAACGAACGAAAAAGATATGATTTTTCAAAGTTTTGCAACACTTAAAAGTGTTATTTTCAATTCAGAATAATGAAGGTCGAACCTTTATATTTCGTTCAGAACTAGGTTTAGAATTTTTCGCGAAATCGGTGGAGTATTGGGATGACGGCGGTGCTGACGTGAAAGAGGGGGGTGGGGGCTTCCTGTCGATGGTGGTCCGGTCCTCTCCGATGGCCTGTGGCGTCGTCGGCAGTGCTGGGAAGTCTCGAAGTTTGGGGGCTCGATTCAGGCGGAGGATGTGACGGTGGAGGTCGTGTTGGGGTCGGATCTGAAGAGGGGGAGAAGGCGGGTCGAATGGTGGTGGTGGCGTTGGCTGTAGGTGGCGGTGGCGACTGGAAAAGGGGAAGGAAGGTTTGAACGACGTGAATCGTCGATGGGAGTGGGCGGCTAGGGATTCTGTTGTTTTTTTTTTTGAAAGAAAAAATCCTATTGGCCGAGGATTTATAGAAAATTTTAAATAGTGTTTTTACAAACGAACACCAATCCGAACCCAACGACTGTCGCCGCTAGCTAAATACCCCCATTCGGACACAATGGGATATGTTTCATTAGCCATTTCGACTGTTACAGTCAGTTATTTTTCAAATTAAAGTATAAAACATTCAATATTTAATTTGAACGTACATTTCAATTTGCCAGGGCCACAAACTGAATCGAAAAATTCCAGAAAAATAAATCTAGCTTTGTTTTGACGATATGGTCTCAACAAAACCAGTTTCGTCGAATTCTGAGCTCATATGCAAAATGTCCATTTTTAGGTCGACCCATTTTAATAGAAATTGACCAATCACATTTTCTTTTGCCCCGCTCACATACTAGCTTCAAAAATTATGAAATTTGAAACCTAGCAATAGTTTGACATCCCGGACCCAACAAAAGTGGTTTCGTCGAATTCCGAGGTCGTATGCAAAATATCTATTTTCAAGGGCTATATATGCTATATAGCGACCTTTCTGAAAATTCATTTGGCCATAACTTTTGATTCCCGTTATGAAACTTCGATTTTTCAGATTCGTTAGAAAGGTATTCATAAACAGATTTAAATATTTTCAGTTTCGCTAAAATCCGTTATATTTTCCACCCGGTACAGTCAGACAAAGTTTGTATTCAAAATTTCAAACTGCCTTACTATACCCAATTCTTTATTTTATTGAAATATGCTATTTCAATTATTCAAATTCTTTGGTAATAACCAATTTTAAAAATTTTAAATTGGTTCACATTTTCCGGGTTATTACAATCTCCCCCACTTAAAACTTTTCGTCCTCGAAAAGGAAATAGCAGCAAAGTAGAAAAAAATGTAGATGCAAAGTATTGTAAAGGTACCTTGCATCGGAGTTAGTCAGAGATGTCCACTCTGCATTTGGAGTAGGCTTGTTTAATGCTTTCCTCAGTCTCCCAAGTACAGTCTCTAGGATCACTACTCCACTGCACTTTGACTAAATGAATCTTTTTGCTCCTTAGCTCTCTAGTTTCTTTGCCAACGATCTTTAATGGCTCTCTTCTGAGCGCTAATTCTGGGGTTATGCCTATATCCTGTTGCGCTGCTTCTTCTACAACAAGATCCAGATCATGAACATGTTTTCTGAGTTGAGACACGTGGAACACATCATGTACCCCAGGCAACCAATCGGGTAATGAAACTCTATATGCCAGAGTTCCAATCCGTTCAAGTATAGGAAAGGGACCTATAAATCTCGGTGCCAACTTCCCAGTTTTGCCAAATCTGATTACTCCCCGCATTGGAGAAACTCTTAAATAAAGATAATCGCCAACGGCAAATGATATGTCTCTTCTTCTCGCATCAGCATAACTTTTCTGTCGGCTTTGTGCAGTTTTCAATCGCTTCTTAATGAAATCGACTTTATCTGATGCTTCTCGAATCATATCGGGCCCTAACACAAGTCTGTTGCCAGGTTCTACCCAACATGCGGGAGATCTGCACGGTCTACCGTATAATGCTTCAAATGGAGACATTCCCAAACTTGCTTGATAGATATTGTTATAAGAGAATTCGGCCAAATATAAGTGATCTTCCCATGAGCCTCCAAAATCGACAACGCAAGCCCGTAATAAATCTTCTAGAATTCTATTCACCCGCTCGGTTTGGCCGTCTGTCTGAGGGTGATAAGCGGTGCTTAGATTCAATTTGGTTCCCAATTCTGTCTGGAATGCTTCCCAGAATTTGCTAGTAAATAGGGGGTCTCTATCACTGACTATATTGAGCGGCACTCCATGTAGTTTAACTATTTCTTTGAAGTAAATCTGTGCTAAACTTTGAGCCATTCTGTTGGATCGGACAGGTATGAAATGGGCAGACTTCGTGAAGCGATCTACGATTACCCATATACTATCGTTTTATTTCTTAGTTCGAGGCAAGCCATCAATGAAATCCATCGAAATTTGTTCCCTCTTCCATTCTTGAATTTCTAATGGTTGTAATAATCCAGCCAATTTCTGCTGATCGCTCTTAACTAGCTGACAAGTGGAGCACCTGCTAACATATAATGAAATATCTCTTTTCATTGATCTCCACCAGAATGTGCGTTTGATATCATTATACATTTTTCTCACACCGGGATGGATACTTAATTTGGACTTGTGGCACTCATCAAGTATTTCTCTTCGAAGCTCTGGAAGATTTAGGATACAAATTCTGCCCTTTAATCTAAGAACTCCTTTGTCATCGAGTCGGAAACTTGTGGATTCACCTCCCTTGACCCTCTGACTGATTCTTTGAATAAATTCATCGTCTTTCTGAAGGATCGAGATCCTGTCGATTAATGAGGACGTGATGACAAAACTGGCGATGATTTCATTCTTTCTGCTGAGCGCATTTGCTACAACACTGGCTTTCCCTGGAGTGTATAGAATCTCAAAATCGTATGCCGCAAGGAATTCTAACCAACGCTGTTGTCTTAAGTTTAGATCTTTCTGAGTGAATAGATATTTCAAGGATTGATGATCGGTAAATAGTTCGAACTTCTCGCCCAATAAATAATGCCTCCAGATTCTTAAAGCAAACACGATAGCTAATAACTCAAGATCATGAGTTACATAGTTTTTTTCATGCGGCTTCAGCTGACGACTGGCATAAGCGACCACTTGGCCTTTTTGCATTAATAATGCGCCTAGCCCTCTAATAGAAGCATCTGTCCATACAGTCAAGTCTTGGTTGCCTTCTATAATTATCAATACTGGAGCAGTTGTCAACTTCAGTTTCAGCTCCTGGAAAGCTTCTTCACATTCGGGAGTCCATTTGAATTTCTCATGCTTCTTTGTAAGCTTTGTCAATACACCAGATATCTTTGAAAAATCCTAAACGAATTTCCGATAGTAACTAGCCAATCCATGGAAACTTCGAACTTCTGTGGGGGTAGTAGGTTGTTTCCAGTTTTGAATCGCTATAATTTTGCTTGGATCTACAGCAATCCCTTCTTTTGATACGACATGGCCTAGGAACTTAACCCCATCCTGCCAGAAGACACACTTAGAAAATTTAGCTTTCAAGACATTTCTCCTCAGAAATTTCAACACTTGTTCTAAATGCCTTGCATGCTCGCCTTCCGACTTTGAGTAGATTAAAATGTCATCGATGAAGACTAGAACAAATTTATTCAATACACCACGGAACACTCTGTTCATAAGGTCGACGAAGTATGCCGGAGCGTTACACAAGCCGAACGGCATTACTAACCATTCGTAGAATAAATCGGGGCCCCTGAAGGCTGTCAAAGAACACAGTCTTCCGCTATACGTAATTGGTGGAAACCTGTAGCTAGGTCCATTCTGGAGAATACGGTCACCCCATTTAATTGATCTAACAGATCATCTATACGAGGCAAGGGATATTTGTTCTTCAGTGTCTGCTTGTTGAGATCTCGGTAATCAACACAAAGTCTTATAGTATCGTCTGATTTTGGGACAAATACCACTGCTGCTCCCCAAGCTGAAAAGCTCGGTCGTATCAGACCTTTCCAAAGCAATTCTCGGGTTTGACTACCTAACTCTTCTTTTTCTTTCGGGGCCATTCTTCTAATTAGATGTACTACTGGTCGGGCGTTAGGAATTAGATCTATTCTAAATTCAATCTCCCTTTGCGGCAGTAAGTTTTCTACTTCTTCAAACACATCCACGTAGTTTTTAACGACCGGTATCTTTTCTAATGAAGGGGGAGTAACTTCCAAAGAAGACCAAAATTCTATTCTATTAATTTCTGAACCGAGACATGGTATAGTGATATGCCCAAATTTTGTTTTAACTTTCACGATTCTTTCGGCACATCTAACTTTGGCCTTATATTTTGTCAACCAGTCCAGCCCCAGTATAGTATCAAATTCGGAAAGGTCCATGACAATCGAACCAAAAGGAAATCGGTATCAAGAAAAGGAAATAGGTAATTTGCAATATGTACTAAGACTAACAGAACCTCCTATCGGGTTTTGAACTTTAATTGGTTCTTTAAGCTTTCTTTGTTTCAATTTTAACTTGTGAACAATGTTACTAGAAATGAAGCTACGTGATGCACCAGTATCAAAAAGTATAGAAACAGGAATATTTTTAATGGTAAGGGTACCTCCTAAGACGTCGGTTTTACCTGATCCATCGGTGGTAGCTGGCGGGGTCTCCCCATCATACACATGAGCCACTTCTGCATTCTGCTTCAGAGGACAATTCCTGCTATAATGCTCTTTCTTATGGCAGTTGTAGCATTCGGCTGAGCTGTGGTCTGTATTTGCCTTTGGTTTCCTCGGGGCTTTGCACACATTAGAAAAATGTCCTGGCTTCCCGCAGTTGTAGCAATTCCCTTTCGGTATCTTTCCAGGTTTCTGAGTAGCGTCCGCTGTAATGCTAGACTCTGGCTGATCTGCTAAAGCTTTGTGCTTATTTCCAGCTTGGCTTTTTGCGCGGTCTTGGTTGGAGTGTCTTTCATCCATATCTTCATAATTTCAAGCCATTTCTACTAATTCTGAGAATGAGAGTTTGATGTTGCTCATGGCTCTGTCATGGTACTTGCGCCTTAGCCCAAATATAAACCTCTTTTTCTTAGCTTTGTTTGTCATAATAAGCTCTGGAGCATAGCGCGAAAACTGAGTGAATTTATTGAGGTAATCTTGGATAGAGAGATCTCCCTGCTGGAGATTAGCAAACTGCTCTCGCATCCTCTCTAAGGCCTGCTCAGGTACAAACTTCTCGTTGAACATGGTCTTGAATTGCTTCCAGGTCCTGACAGTACCTGCTGCATCTTCTGAGGTGATGGCATCCCACCATAGCTTTGCTTCTTCCTGTAAGAGCCAGATACCTAGTCGTGCTTTGTTGTTGGTCCCCAAACCCATGCCTTCAAAGATCTTTTCACAGGTCTTCAACCAAGCAATAGACTCTGTCACTGTACCAAGGCCAGAAAAGGCTTTTCCCCCCAGGTTCCTATACCTCTTCGCTACTCTGTCTAGCTCAAAGTCCTGGGGCGCTGGTGGCTGAATAATAGGGCCCTCCTCAACTACGGGGATATTCCGCCTCCCCCTGGTACACCTGCTCGGCCTCCACGGCCTCCTCTAACTGCTGCTGCTCGTGTAGCCATCAGAGAGAGTACTGTATAAGCAAGAAAAGAGTCAACCTCACAGATTTGATAATTTTCTTATGTGATAAAGCAGGGGAACATAAGGAAAGTTAATGATGTACTGATCAAATTGTTTTGCTAATCTGCTTAGCTCATTCTAGGACATTGCTAATCCTATCTCTAGTGAGCTACTCGCCTTAGAACACTACTGATTCTATTCTGACGAGGTATTTAATGTGTTAGATCCCGGAACTAAGGTTAACCAAAGCTCTGATACCAACTGTGACGATCCCAAAATCCGCGTGACGGTATTAAGGATAATCATTGGAATATAACACATCAATCATCATAGCAGAGTACAGATAATAGCAAAAACAATTAATAGAATAATTTTACATGGATATGACAGCAGAATCACAACATGTAACAACATCAGAATAGCACAACGTAGGATATAACTTTGTAAATAAAAGGGAAATGATCAGTCACCATCGCCTGAGGCGGAATATATACATGCACTGAGACGTAATAAGGGTATCAGTCTACATCGCCGAAGGCGGTACATATACATACGATAATAAGTACTGAAAGTAAAGCAGTCTGCATCGCCCGTGACGGAATCATAATATAAGTACAATAATGGCGGAAAATGTCGAAGTCATCTCTGTGAAGTCAGCCTCGCCATGAGCCAAAATGCACTCGTGCAACAGTGCAGAGCCAAAAACAACCTGTCACCTGTGAACTAGGCTGCCCGTGTGAAAATAAGGGCACCCGCGTTTGCAAAGTGAAACAAACAACGAGTCAGCCATGGGGACTGGTATGAGAAATCTATTTAACAGTTTAAACAACAGTAATAAGCAATTCATAGGACCACGCCACTTTCGCGGAACGGGTTTACTCCAGTGACTGCTGGAGCATTTAAAACAAAGTAAGTTCTTTAAAACAACGCAATGCTTTTTAAAAAGAATGAAGCCATTATAAGACTCAGGTCCCATCATACAATGCAACGCAAGTCGGAGGATAGAGTTTTACCTTATAATGGCCAAATATGCTTGATACGTGTAAAGCAAAATCATTTGATATTATTACTAGTGCATATATGTTTCAAAAACGAATAGCATCATAAATATCAATCAAAGGCGGCATAGCTACCATATACTATGTCGCCATACTAGTTCTACAACCAAATCCGTTATTTCTTATTGGAAATTGGGTTTCTGTCATGAGTCGAGGCAAGGGGAAAGCTCCTCTCCGCTTCGAGACATTCTAGCAAATGCCTCAGGACTACACACTCTGGGTAACCCTGGATCGGCTGGGCCGGTCCTCTCTTGCGTTTGAGGATTGACAATTCCTAAACACACGTTTCCCGGTCCTTACAGACCTATAATCGAGACGCCTCGCATTCCAACAACCACAAAGGTGAAAAGTAGATATAAATGTCAGGGCTGGTAGGTCACTGACACCACCATAGCTAGAAAGAAACGTCGTGCTCTCCCAGCGGTCCGTATCCCGTTTTTAACTCATACCGAGGTGTGAGGCTCGCGAATCCATGCTATACACAAAGCCAGGCCACGTAGGCCGTGCTTTGATCATCAACCACAAGACTTTGCTTTGCAACAGAAGCCTTGATCACAGCATCTTGGGATGCCACATAGGCAATCCACTCCATACGACTGATTTCTATCGATATATAACCTCTGAGCTCGTACGTCTCAGAGAAGGGCGTTAAGCAAAAGAATAAATTCTCCGCCGCCACACAGATATATATTTAACAGAGATCAATCAGTATAGAACAAAATCCAATGTCAGACACACAGTCCATTTACAAGTCCGTTCTAGGTCTGAACGAAACCGGAAGCGTCAAATTCCTCATATATCCGTACAATCAACACATACGTTCGGACGGCTACTACTTCCGTTCCTTCACGGTAGCTACTCCGGTCAGGAACCTCAGCAGCGGCCATCCAACCGATACGAAGATCGTCGGTCTTGAATCTTCTTTGTATTTTCCAATTCGAATCGCTCGCTAAATTATTTGAAATGAGGGTTAGCTCGGCCTTTTCGAATAATTCACGTTATTAGAATTTAAATCAATTCTTTCCATGGTTATATTATTCGACATCCATATTTCAGTTCTTTAGTGTTATTTTCGTGTCAAACACATACAACCATCAAATATCAAACAATTCCAGCCCAATTGGCTTATTTGCAATCTATGTTGCTTATAATATTTTATAACGATTTTTCGCCATTTTTATTTATTTAAAAATGGCCATATTTAATTAAACGACGTTTCAGGTCGTGCCGTGGCACTGTTTTTCCCCTAATATGTTTTACACATATTGGAAAATCTAACCGTTGGATTTCCACAAAGTCTATATCAGTGGGAAGATATTCCCAAAGCGAACCCAACGGTTCCAGTTTCGTGAAAATCTGACGGTCGGATCTTCCACACTAGTCGTTTGAAGTTACGGTTTCAAAATTCAAACTGCAGCGTCGTTATTCGATTTAATTTAATTATATATATATATATTTATTTATGTATAAATATAAACGATTCTGGCGCTGTTTTTCTTCAGATTTGAATTAAACATTCCAGATAATCCAACCATTGGATTTTTACAAGGTTGGTGCCGTTGGAAAGATATTTCCAAAGCGAACCCAGCGGTTGCGGTTTCGGGAAAATCCGATGGTCGGATTTCTCGTACCAATCGTTTCAAATTACGATTCCAAAACATGAACTGCATGGCTTCGATATCTTTTAGTTATATTTATATATATATATATATAAATATAGCTCATTCTATAATTTCAACTATACTTCATTCATTAATTTCAACTTCGGTTTCACTTCAAATATTTCACTAACGCCTTAATATTTCGAAAAATTTCGCCATAACCTCCTTTGTACGGGAAAGGGTTTGGAAATTTATTGGGCCGTGTTAGGTACCCAATAAATCCTATAAAGCATCCACATATTTATAGTGATATATTCTGGTTTTTACGGGGGAGCGTGTATAGATAATAACTCCAGAGAATAAATTCTCGTCACCCCGCTCCGTGTGGAAATAAATAGTCCATGTGTCGTATCTAATAACTAGAGAGACATGATTATTGTCAACTCCAGACCCGTGTGGGTTTTTTATTAATCTGGCAATTTATCGTTATATTTTATATAGTCCATATCAGTCATCAGTTCAACCTATAGTATAAAATCATAGCCATACATGCCTCTCGCTCGTATGGTAAATCTTCCACCTCGTCACACAAGCTCCAATTGCTTATGTGGAATATGATGAAGTATGCCTATCGTCCAGAAGTATGCCATGTAGTGTAGTTCAAAATTAATTGTTACTATCCTACGACGATGTTTATTATTTCACACAGAATAACCAGCACTCCACATCCAATGGCATTCACAGGAGTTGACATAAAAATAAAATTGCGCAGCCAACTCATCAAGGTTTACCTATTTGTCGGGCACGCAAATAATTTCTTTACTCTACAGCTAATCCATTATTCCCTGTTCAACAGATGTATATATATGCAGAACAAAGCTAATAATAACATCTCTAGCAAACCATTATTTATTTCAACACGTGTATATTTTTATCAAAGCGTATACATGATAAAAGAAATATTTTTATCATCAAAAATATTTATTCAACACGTGAATGTTTTTAACACTTCATATTCACAATAAAGATGTAGTTTTTATTGTCTATTCATTTTATTTTTAAAATACGATAACATCCAACACATGAATTTCAATTCAACTAATGAATTTCAATTCAACACATGAATATTCTCTATAGTTTGTATATATATAAAAATGTGATTTTTATTGCTAAAGCTATTTGTTCAAATTCAAATAATATTCAACACATGAATTTCAACTCAACGGATGAATTTCAACTCAACACATGAATATTTTCTATAGTTTGTATATATATATAAAAATGTGATTTTTATCGCTAAAGATATTCGTTCAAATTCAAATAATATTCAACACATGAATTTCAACTCAACGAATGAATTTCAATTCAACACATGAATATTCTCTATAGTTTGTATATATATAAAAATGTGATTTTTATCGTTAAATCTATTTGTTTAAAATTCGAATAATATTCAACACATGAATTTCAACTCAACGAATGAATTTCAACTCAACACATGAATATTGGTTTCAAAATATGTAATTTATTTCAACAAATGAAAATTATACTAACACATGAATATTCCAGAAAATTTCGGCAGCATAACGATAGGGTAGTTAAAACAGGGACCGTCCCTAGTACGGCTCCTCGCTCTACCTTAAAATCTCGCGGTTTTTTACAATGGGGATCATGCATCTAGTTCGCACGCAGGTGGCATGTTTTATTTTCAATTCCACAATCCTATTCTAATTTGTTTCAACCACAAGAGGGTATTTTTCAACCACAAAGGTATATTTCAACCACAATATCAACCACAAACAATTATTTCCAACCATTCGTCATACCATATAATATCACGTCAATCACAAGCAATAAATATCGTCCATGGTCTGTGGACGAGGGGAGTATATATATTTATATATATTATTTCAATAATTCACTTGCATTTCATCACAATTCAAAGCATATATGTTTCATACAACGCTTGTATAATTTATACATCGCTAATATAACTTATACAACACATGTACATGAAGCATACATTGCGCATGTAATTTACACTTCGCTTATATAATTTATACAACACGATTTCCATTCACACAGTTTAGTTTAGATTCCTCACATTGGGTTTTGTAGTGCTAAAAATCGTAGGAAGATCAGAAAAATCCGCGGCTTCTGCTAGTTGGTAGAGAGCGTCCTTGCGGTCACGGTGTCTCATGTTTCATCGAATTTCGTTAATGAACGAAAAAGATATGATTTTCAAAGGTTTGCAACACTTAAAAGTCTTATTTTCAATTCAGAATAATAAAGGTCGAACCTTTATATTTCGTTCAGAACTAGGTTAGGGATTTTCGCGAAATCGGTGGAGTATTGGGATGATCGGCGGTGCTGTTGTGAAAGAGGGGGGTGGGGGCTTCCTATCGACGGTGGTCCGGTCCTCTCCGGTGGCCTGTGGCGTCGTCGGCGGTGTTGGGAAGTCTCGAAGTTTGGGGGCTCGATTCAGGCGGAGGAGGTGATGGTGGAGGTCGTGTTGGGGTCGGATCTGAAGAGGGGGAGAAGGCGAGTCGAATGGTGGTGGTGGCGTTGGCTGTAGGTGGCGGCCGGAAAAGGGGAGGGAAGGTTTGAACGACGTGAATCGTCGATGGGAGGGGGGCGGCTAGGGTTTCTGTTGTTTTATTTTATTTTATTTTTTTTGAAAGAAAAAATCCAATTGGCCGAGGATTTATAGAAAATTTTAAATAGTGTTTTTACAAACGAACACCAATCCGAACCCAACGACTGTCGCCCTTAGCTAAATACCCCCATTCCGGACACAATGGGATATGTTTCGTTAGCCATTTCGACTGTTACAGTCAGTTATTTTTCAAATTAAAATATAAAACATTCAATATTTAATTTGAACGTACATTTCAATTTGCCAGGGCCACAAACTGAATCGAAAAATTCCAGAAAAATAAATCTAGCTTTGTTTTGACGATACGGTCCCAACAAAACCAGTTTCGTCGAATTCTGAGCTCATATGCAAAATGTCCATTTTTAGGTCGACCCATTTTAATAGAAATTGACCAATCACATTTTCTTTTGCCCCGCTCACATACTAGCTTAAAAAATTATGAAATTTGAAACCTAGCAATAGTTTGACATCCCGGACCCAATAAAAGTGGTTTCGTCGAATTCCGAGGTCGTATGCAAAATATCTATTTTCAAGGGCTATATATATTATATAGTGACCTTTCTGAAAATTCATTTGGCCATAACTTTTGATTCCCGTTATGAAACTTCGTTTTTTCAGATTCGTTAGAAAGGTATTCATAAACAGATTTAAATATTTTCAGTTTCGCTAGAATCCGTTATATTTTCCACCCGGTATAGTCAGACATAGTTTGTATTCAAAATTTCAAACTTCCTTACTATACCCAATTCTTTATTTTATTGAAATATGCTATTTCAATTATTCAAATTCTTTGGTAATAACCAATTTTAAAAATTTTAAATTGGTTCACATTTTCAGGGTTATTACAAATATAATGGATTCCATAAATGATATGAATGACTTGCTATGGAGATTTATACTCTATTGAATATGAATGGATTTCGAATTCAAATCGATTTGAGATAATTAAAATCTTTGATATGAAGTATATTCTACTTGAATATAAATCGATTTGGTGAAATATTATATGATTATAATATAATGAAATGAAATATATTCTAGATTAGAATATAATCAGTTTTGGTATGATTATGATACGTTGATATGAAAATTATATTTTTTTGAATATAAACTGGGTTCGAAACAGAATATGATATTTTGATATGAATCGAACCTTTATGAAGTATAAAATAACCAACCGATGTGAAAGATGTAAGCATTGGTTGTTAAGGAGACCGGAGTCGACATAAGGCATACTCTCTATTAGTGTTGATACCACTTTGACAACTATGAACGTTACGACATATCCAGAATGATGTATGATGACTTAGAGGCGATTATTGAATTGAAGAAGATGAACGATGACGAAATAGCCCTGACCTTCGGATCAAAATTGAAATGACTAAAACAGGAGCTATACCGTGACTAATTGAGGTAGCACCTTTGATCGAACACACTTCTTCGATACTATTTCTATGACTATGACTATGATGATGTTGATGAGTTGGGCCCATTTATGACTTTGGGAGTGTGTTCTGAGGTGGGCGATAGTGGCTACTATGCGTTACCACCGGTCCGGGAGTGCAATTGGTAGAATCCCACCCTGGGCATTGCCTCTAGTGCCTTGTCATATTTATCCTTATCGAACCCCTACGATTTTGATTTGTACCATACCTATGGATTGCCCTCTGATGCCATCCGTGTTAGGTTGTGTTTACGGTACTGTATAGACTACGGTATTATAAAAAGTGTAAGGGTAAAAATGTAATCCCGCTTACGCTATTTTCATTATGTTTACTTTACTGGATAGACACTATCATAATAGCGTATTATAGTACATGTGTATTAGTTTAACGGATCCTCGAGAGATGGAAAAATCCCGTAACATCTCTTAAGTTACTGCACCCAGGACACAGATGTTATTTCATGTTTTAATTTGACTAATATGAGAATGATTTAGTGCTTATCAGACTGTTTGTTTTGTTTTCTTTTTATGCAATACGCTCGGGTCAGCAGATGTTGCTGTTAGCGAAGATTTTCAACAGCTTGGAGGATGAAGACGAGTATTTGGTGTATATATATATCTATTACATGTATGTTCCACTGCACTTTATTTCCGCTACATTACTGTATGATTTGTACAAGTGCAACTCTGATGACTGAGAAAGTATAACTCGAATGTGTATGTTTTTTAAATTTTTTTGAACCATTATTTGTTTATTATATGTTGTCCTTCCGCTGTGAGGTTCTGCGATTGTTTTTCTCTTCTTTCTTATTTTTCTTCTTTTTCCAATAACTACCTGTATTTGCGATTCGTTTGGGTCGACATGTGTGGTTTATTGTCGATTTGAACAGTCAAAAAATCTGGGTTGTTACATTTGGTATCAGAGCGATGGTTAGTGATAACCTTGGCTCTGTTGGGAATTAACTCATTAGAGATGGGGTTAGAAACGCCCTAGAATGGGTTAGAGTGATATAAGAGAGCGTATTTGTATTTTTGATAAATTGGTATTTCATATTGTTGATTTGTTCTATTGAATATTTGTGGATTCTAGTCGATATATGGGACGCCATAGAATCAATAGGAATTTCTAAATAATCGAACAGAATGATCGACATAATATGGTTTTCGATTATATTTTATATATATTATTAGTGGTTTTAAGTGTATAAGCATTGGTCTTTGGTAGGTAATAATATTAAGTTAATACCTATTACGGTTGATTCGATAATAAATTTAATAAGGAAACTTTAAATGGTCTAAGAAATATTCGAAAATGAAATGATACCATTAAGTTTAATTGGGAGGGAAAGGTTTGAGACTGAAATAGAAATGAACTTCAAACTTGATCCTGGGGTACTCTTGAAATAGTTTTGTCAAACTTTGAAATAATATCGTATTATTAGTAGTTTTCTAAAGGATTTTAAGGATTAAAGTGTGTAATCCCTTCTCGGACATCAGAAATGATTCGGTAATGAGTGTACGCATTATTGACATTTATTCTGAAGCGTCTAAGTGGGGGAGACCACTTCGTACTTTCCTTACTAGTTTGAAAAGAATTTTTGAATTTGATTTCCTATGGTATAAAATTTTATAGGAGTATTAGAATATGTTATATAAGGTTTAAATTTAAATTCAATGTACTTTGAAAAAAAATTCTATGTTTTTGGTAATTAAAGACTTGGATTTAAATTTATGTATGACGTGTTTTCTATAAAATTTTATAAGCACATAGATTATTTTAAAACTTGGTTTATGAATCCAGAATCAAGTATTTAAGTTCATATTAACTAATAATATTAACTCATGTACTACGGTTAATCGATTTATTAGAATTTTGATTTTTGAAACCAGGGAATTGACTTAAGTATTAAAGAAGTGGTCGTTGAAATGCTTAAGCCTGGGCGATAATAAGTTAAAGAATTCTAATTTTGTTCGATAGGAGTTGAAAGAAATTTATATCGTTGATAAAATGTGAATTGTCGAGAGGAAATAAAATGAATGGAATGTAAATACTTTATTTGAATGAAATATAACTTATTTTGTAGAGAAATCGAGTCAAAAAAATTTAACTCAGGAAATCGAATAATAATGATTTGAGAACTAAGTATGGAAAAAATTCGAGAGTGAACATTTCCTTAATTCAAATCATGATGGGTGAGTCGAATAAATGAGCTAAATTAATGGAATGAGATTTAATTTAAAGATGAAGATGGGAATAAGTGAAAAGGAACTGGTTAAATAGAGAAATTGAAGTGCCAAAACAAGAGACTATGGTACAAATATAAAAATTTGGTTTATTTGGGATAAGATAATAGTTAAGTGAATTCTAATTTGGGGATTTCGGATATTGAGATGTGATAAAAATTAACTTAATCCGAGTCGGATGGACTGAATAAAATGAAGACAACGTAGAGAAATAAATGGAATAGGAATATAGAATAAGGTGTTGGAAATGTAGAATTTAAGTCTAATTTACTAAATTAGAATATCGAAGGAACTTGGGAAGTAAATGGATTAAATTTAGTCGAACGAATTAGTGAAAATGGAGTAAACTTGAGAAATTTAAATTGTTGATTTAGAACTAAATTCAAATAAATATAAAAGGGGCCGAAGGAATAAAGATTTAACATTTATAAACGAACAAGCATTAGAAAACAGGAATAAGGCTAAATTTGGTGAGTTAAGTGAATTAACTCGATAAGAGTTAACTTAAGTGACTGTGCAAAGATCGATTGAGAATTAAGCACTTAGGAAAATAATAAGTAATGAAGTTTGGAGAATCGATCCATGAAAATGAATTAATGGTTCAATACAATCAAGTTAGTTCGGAAAGTAAAATGACATCAGGTTTTAACTAAAATTAATGCTTGAAAAGAAATGAGAAATGTATCGAAAATATATTGGAGTGAAATAAGCAATTGGATATGAATTCATTGCTTGGATAATGAAGTAAATGTATAGGATTTAATGGATTTTCAAATGAAATAGGAAATAAAGGTAAATTTGGTCGAGTCACGTGAATTAAATCAGTAAGTGTTAAGCTAGAAAAAACCCTATAAAAGTCAGTTTAGAATTTAACACTTAGAAAAAGGGAATAAGAAATGAAATTTTGGAATCGAAAGAATTGAAGCTTCAAATAAAATAAATCGATGTTGTGCGGAATCGAAAATATTAGATAAGCTGAAGTAAAATGGCCATAACTTTTGAATGGCTGATTGGAATTCGACAACTCGGGACTTTTTAGAAACCTCAGAAATGGGACTAAAACTTTTGTTAATGGAGCCCTGTCTAATTTTCATGTTAATTGGGTTGAAATCTAAGAATTTGTCATAGTTGTATACGCAGAAAACAAAAATCTGAACTGAATACCAATGTTGTTTTGGTCATAACTTCCTAACGGAGCATCGGATTTCGATGTGCGAGTACAATTCAGAAATCCCAGGATCTGAACTAAAACTTTTCCTTCATATGCTTTGTAAAATTTTGAGATTTAAAGGGGTAAAAACTGGGTTGAATAACTCATATCTGCATTTTTCAATGTACGGACTGAGGTGTTCGCCTTCACTAAAATAGTCATAACTTTTGAATGAATTATCTGAATTCGACGAATCCGGACAATTCGGAAAGCTTGGAAGAAATGCAACAACTTTTTCCCAGGATGTTTTAGTCCAATTCCATCATTTAAAGAGTGATAATCGATGATTTGTTTGCTGGCCTGTCATGAATATTATAGTTGTGTAGTGAAATGTTGATGATATTTTGTGTAAGTTATATGCAATTGCTATTTAGTGTATATATGTTTGATTCTAATGTATTTGTGAGTATGTAGCAGGTGTACGGAAGTCGCGCTACGCTTCGGAGCTCGCTTGCGCTAAATGCTAAATGCTAAATGCTAAGGTAAATAAAAATGCTAATAAACGCTTAGAAGGTACGTATTTGGGTTATATAGTTTGGTTGTTACACATATATTTTGTTTTCCCCATATTTGGTATGCCTCATCGTAGGATGAGATGTATAATTGAGTCTATATATATGTTGTGATTTTCCCGGACCTCTCCGTAGAAAGGAGATGCTGCCGAAATTTTCCGTGATTTTGGGAGTTAAAAATTTATGAGATTTCAAAATTATATATATATAACTTATTTTATGAATACTGCATATAAGTATGGATTTGAAAATATGATTTGTTTAATACTTTATTTCGTTCTCTTTTCAAGGACGAAAAGATTTCAAGTGGGAGAGAATGTAACATCCCATATTTTTTGTATATTTAAATTTCAATTTAAAATGAACTTAATGAAATAATATTAGATAAAAATCAAAATTTTGTTAATTTTTAATGATGGTGATTATTTGAATTGGGTATAAATAGATTTTTCAAATTTACTTTATTTAGAATGGCTGTAATTTGAAATTTAATTTTTAAATAATTAAATTAATTTGAGTGGGTTAATTTAAAAGTAGAATTCAAATTTAAATTGGAAATGGTGGAATTTTAAGTCGTTGAATTATAACTGAAATTCAAATCAAAATTCATATAATCAAATTAAGGCTTAAAAATGTGTGAAATTTATTTATCAAAATTTATTTAAGTTATAAATTGATTTAAATGGAATTTTATAAATATTTAAATTTAACTAAATAGTTAAATGAAAATTTTGAATAATTTATTTATTTAATTAACTGTGAAATTTAACTGTTTGGCGACTGTCTCAGAATTCGATGAAACTGACGCCATCGGAACCGGAACGGTGAATAATGATAGGATATTAATTTACGTTACAATCCGACTTGCCGTTTGATCGTACGAGA
The DNA here is from genome assembly GCA_030737875.1 of Allium sativum. Classification (NCBI taxonomy): domain Eukaryota; kingdom Viridiplantae; phylum Streptophyta; class Magnoliopsida; order Asparagales; family Amaryllidaceae; genus Allium; species Allium sativum. The sequence goes on along the minus strand of CM060918.1, from coordinate 431,731,760 downwards.
GAAAATGTGAAAGAAGACAATATAATATGATAATTAGTTGTTTCTAATACTGGGCCTCATACACGTATATAAATAAAAACCCTATTACCACTATATCAGTCCATTCTCTATTGTACGTTCATTTACCCTCAACCAGACATTCTCTAATGGCTGAAAATGAAAAATTGAAAACCCTAGAAAAAGAAAATACAACTTCAAAATAAAATCTCTCCAAATCCTAGCTTATTATACATCGATTCGAAGCTCTCGACGATACGATGCTGCTGGTATGTTTTGTTTCGACATACAGTGTCCAGACTTGCTGAAAATTGATGGTCAAAGTTCATATTTTCCGAACCCTAACTTCAAAATTAGGGCTTTTTGATTCGTGAACTAATAGGAGAACTTGAGATCTGGGTATGGTAGAGGAGATCGATACAAGGTCGGGGTTGGTGTTCGCTTACCGTATTACAGCCTGAGGCGGTCGAATTCCTCGTATGAAGACTCATTTTTCCGAGAATCAGGTTTGATGGCTAATGCGCTACGGTCCACGGGAGTTGGTGGCTCTGCCTTAGGAAGAGGCACCGGTCAGTGGATGTTCAAACGCCGGTGGTCGGCGGTGCTAATATAGCTGGAGTTACGCGTATCGAGTGGTCAAAGTTCATGGTTGATGGATTTATTTCCATCGGGTTCTGGTAGCCACGGATAGAAGGGAGAGCGGGAGAGAGAAAAGGCCTGGTGACGTGGCAGAATGTAATAGGTGAGGAAATTATTTAATAAATTTTATATATTTTAAATTTCCAATAGAAAAACACTGATAACTTTCACATACGGACTCGGATTTGGACATGGCTTATTGCATTAGGATCGTGGCGAAATTGCGGACGTTGGTGTAATGGTTTGGCGGCGATTGAAGATAGAAAATTTTTGAGCTTCAGTTGGGCGTTCGACTAACTAGAGAACCAAAGGTGAGTGATTCTTCGCTCACGAATAACTAAATTATTCCCATATTTATTAAATTAAATTGTGAAATAAGTTTGGTTGAATGGTTGGGTTTGAATTGGTGAATGGTTGCTTAAATTTGACATGCAAGTGTGTAACACGCCATGAAATCGATGATTAGTTATTTAGATTCAATTAAATTTCTAATTAGGAAATACTGAAACTTGTTAACCAGTGGCATAGCTGATACTTACCATGGAAATAAATGGTCGTGATGGATGCCTTGGTAGTTGTGGTTACTGGGTAATTATTGTTTGAAATGTTACTTACTTCAGTATATGGATTTTCGTGTGTTCATTGTTGATGATGAATCCCATTATTTTTTCATCCGTGATGTTACGGGCATCCAATAAACCCGGGATTCATCGATGAAAATAAATTAAGAACGCAGAGTGAAATGATAAATCTCTGTGACCCTGCTTTGGATTGAAATGATAGATCCATCCCTGAAATATTGAAAAATTTAAAATCACTTGGCCATAGGATAGCAAATTTTATATGGACATCGGTTGGTTAAATGATTTTAATAGTCGAAATTCTATTTGATGAAAAGTTGATTTAAAGGAAATATGTCGATTCTCGATAAATTTTATTCTTCCTGTAAAGATCGTGATTTTGAATGTTATTTGAATTGGTTAAGAAAATTTTCCATAACAAATTGAAAGTTTGAATTAGAATTTAATATGATTTGGGGATTATTCCAATGATTGGGTTGAATTGAATTAAATAAATTCTTATTGAATTTAATTTTGGAATGTGAATAATCGAGAATATTCGGAGTTGTTTAAACTTAATACGAATATGGTTTGAATTCTTTATATTGGAAGCTGGGTTTGAAATGGTGTTTGAAATAAGATATTGAACCATGTAACTCCATTGAGACTGGAGTTTAGATCCAAGTATTTGAAGTTCGGAAGAAAGGAACAAAATTTGATTTAAAGAATTTTATTATATATATTTACATTGTTTAATTTCAAAGAAGTTATTCTTTTCCTTAAATTTATTATTTAAATTTACCTATAAACTATTTGTTATAGTTAAAATTTTCTTATATTTTATTATTTAAACTAATTTTCCAAACTTTTATTACATATATATACATAGTAAGCTAAATTATCTTATTTTGTTTTAACCATTATTTCTATACATATATGTTTATATAAAGATTTTTTTTAAAAGCATCTATTTTCAAGTTATATTAAATGATCGTAATTTTTTTCGAATGGAAAATGCTGGATTTAAACCCTAGTTCGAGATGGAGTCGAGATAAAGTATTCAAATATGAATCGACTTTAACCAATTTTATATGGAAATGTAATTGATGGTTATACGAATATAATGGATTCCATAAATGATATGAATGAGTTGCTATGTGGATTTGTACTTTATTGAATATGAATGGATTTCGAATTCAAATCGATTTGAAATAATTAAAATCTTTGATATGAAGTATACTCTACTTAAATATATATCGATTTGGTGAAATATTATATGATTATAATATATTGAAATGAAATATATTTTAGTTTAGAATATAATCGGTTTTGGTATGATTACGATATGTTGATACGAAAATTATATTCATTTGAATATAAATTGGGTTCGAAACAGAATATGATATTTTGATATGAATCGAACCTTTATGAAGTATAAAAGAACCAACCGATGTGTAAGATGTAAGCGTTGGTTGTTAAGGAGACCGGAGTCGACTAAGGCATACTATCTATCAGTGTTGATACCACTTTGACAACTGTGAACGTTACGACGTATCCAGAATGATGTATGATGACTTAGAGGCGATTATTGAATCGAAGAAGATGAACGATGACGAAATAGCCCTGACCTTCAGGTCAGAATTGAAAACAGGAGCTATACCGTGACTAATTGAGGTAGCACCTTTGATCGGACACACTTCTTTGATGCTATTTCTATGACTATGACTATGACAATGATGATGATTTGGGCCTATTTATGACTTTGGGAGTGTGTTCCGAGGTGGGCGGTAGTGGATGCTATGCGTCACCACTGGTCCGGGAGTGCAATTGGTAGAATCCTACCCTGGGCATTTCCTGAGTGCCTTGTCATATTTATCCTTATCAAGCCCCTATGATTTTGATTTGTATTGTACCTATGGAGTGCCCTCTGATGCCATCCGTGTTAGGTTGGGTTTACGGTACTGTATAGACTACGGTATTATAAACAGTGTAAGGGTAAAAATGTAATCCCGCTTACACTATTTTCATTATGTTTACTTTACTGGATAGACACTATCATAATAGCGTATTATACTATGTATGTATTAGTGTAATGGATCCTCGAGAGATGGAAAAATCCCATAACATCTCTTGAGTTACTGCACCCAGGACACTGATGTTATTTCATGTTTTAATTTGACTAATATGAGAATGATTTAGTGCTGATCTGAGTGTTTGTTGTATTTTCTTTTTATGCAATACGGTCGGGTCAGCAGATGTTGCAGTTAGCGAAGATTTTCAACATCTTAGAGGATGAAGACGAGTATTTGGTATATATATATATATATATATGTATCTATTACATGTATGTTCCGCTGCACTTTATTTCCGCTGCATTACTGTATGATTTTTACAAGTGTAACTTTGATGACTGAGAAAGTATAACTCGAATGTATATGTTTTATAAATGTTTTTGAACCATAATTTGTTTATTATATGTTGTCCTTCCGCTGTTAGGTTCTGCGATTGCTTTTCTCTTCTTTCTTCTTTTTCCAATAACTACCCGTATTTGCGATTTGTTTGGGTCGACATGTGTGGTTTATTGTCGATTTGAATGGTCAAAAAATCTGGGTCGTTACATCAAGAGTTCAACAGTTCAATATAAAATATAGTAATAGAGTATATTTTATGTAAGACTCTGAATAACACTCCAGGTTCAAATTCAAATTCAAATTCAAATTCAAATTCCGTTTTTTAATTTTGGATTTTCAAATTCCAAACTTTATTTTCAAATCCTGTTATAGATATAATTAAGTTTCTCTATTTTATTTTTGATTTTGAACTCAAGCTTTAAAGCTTATAGTTTTTTATATATTAATATAGTTATATACTTTATATATTTATATAGTTTTTAAATTTATAATTTTATAAATATGTTTATATAGATTATATATATGATTTCATATGATTTTCTACTTTATAATATTTATTTATAACACTATATTTTAATTCAAGAATTTCCAGATTATATATATAGTTAAAAACTTGAAAATATTCAAATATCATATTTAAAACACCCTTATGTAGACATACATTTATGGACATGTCGACATATAACTGTCATATTTTTGATTTTGAAAGGAAGTGTCTTCTCACTATTTGTAACGTTCTAGAAGAATTGCAACCATTCAAATCTTATAAATATGGGATGATTTCATCCCCATTCTTTACACCATTAATATTTCTTATTTTTATGATTTCTACACTTATACTCCGCAGAATACAATTCTGTTTATATAAAACTTCTTCTCACTCTCTACTCATTCTCTGAATCGAAGTGCTATTGAAGAGTTATAGGGCTATTGTAATTGTTTGTGAATTGTTTGGGAAAGGTGTGTTCCTTGTAGCCTTGAAATCAAGGAAAGGAATCGGTGGTAACCTTGTAGCCGGGGAAATCAAGGGAAATATACGTGATCAAGGGTGTTTGGAGTTTGGAATCAATGGTAACCTTGTGGCCGTGAAATCAAGGAGTTTGTACTTGGATATTGATATAGTGATAAAACTCTGCGCCATCCAGCGTTGCGTGGGACTGGACATAGGAGTAATCTGAACCAGGATAAAATCTGGTGTGTACTTTCCTTTTCTACATTTTATGTTTGTTTAGTTCTTTGTTTGTGTTTGATTATGTGTTTGTGATTATCTCTATGGTGTGTTATTCGTATAGTAGATCATATTAGTTTTAGATTTTCTTAAATTCCTTGAAAACACTATTCATGTAACGTCTGAACTTCTCTAACACATCTTTGGACTTCATAGCATTATATAACCTGAACCTGTAGACCCGGGTTAACCCGAGTATTATAAACAATGGGTCAGTCTGGTAAAGTAGAGTGAGAAAAACACGCTAAGTTTGAAGGTGTAACAACCTAGAAAAATTAACATTTAAAATATAAATTAAATTAAGATTCAATGTAAAATAAATATTTATATTTGAGATTTTGTCAATTCTTTAACAATACGTGTGAACCATTTCATAAATTTATAAATAAATGTGATAAACGATTGAATATTTAGGTTGTCTAAAAAAATAAATAGAAAACAAAACTTATTACTGTTATTAATTATTTTGATCTTGTAATTTGATTTATAGAAGAAAAATATATGCTTATATTCAACATTCCAAATATAACATGTACATTTATTTATTTGAACAAAGTATCCACTTTTAAAGGCAATTGTAAACATAAGCTCAGCTTAATTATTTTGCCAGAATTAACGTTATTAACTTGAGTTGATTATGAAAGTAAAAACTACAAATTTAGAATTGTTGGATATTAAATTTACAATATACTAGAGGTACAATTTAGAGCTTGGACTTTCTATTTAATTTGAATGTAGTGTTCATTCTAGAATTTAAAAGCATAATGTGAATATAACATCAATATTTACGATGCTAATAAATGGTAAGCCACTTGGAATATTTTACATTAGAACGAGTAAAAACAGAAAAGAATCAATTTTTAACTAAGTTCTGTTTAATGATTTATTAAACAAAGAATCTATTCACATAGTAATATATGGTTAAGATTAATTTATTACAGATCAAACTATTGAGTACAAATGGTAATTAAACATTGAATTAACATAAATATTGGTGATTAATTTTGCAAGCCGTTTATCACGTTATTTAGGTACAAATTGTGATATAATTAATGAAAGAGAAGAACGAATTTTTGAGGGTGAAATTGAACTAATATATATATATATATAAAGAATATGTAATGCACATTTATGAAAGGAATGCGTAATGAAAGGAAATAAAATAAAATCGCGCAATCACTTCTATATTTTTCGTTACTATTTAATTTACAGTGTATGATGGGTAATTAAATTAAGGATAAATGAAATTGAATACTGCATTCATTTAATTAACCTTTGAAATTTGAATAAATAAAAGGGAAAAATTTAAACCATTCATACCTTTAATTTATTTCCTTTTGGTTCTCTATTCATATCCATTCTTTTACCGCTTCATTTATATTTCTTATTCCTATATATTTATCCTAATTTCCATTCATTCTTAGAACCACTCCCATTATTTTTCTTCCTCTTCATATTTACCGTTCCTCTTCGATTTTATCTCCAATTAAATCCTCAAATCTGCGTAGTATCTTCAAAAATTTATAATAGCCAAATTGTTAAGCGATGTCAGTTCTTCGATTTCAACGAACGGTGACTCCAGAAGCGGGGCGCAGGGAGAGAGACGATCGATGATGGGTTCTGTGAATTGAACAAAGATGGAAGAAAGGATTAGAGAAATAAAGTTGCAATGGACTCGTCATGGCGAACTCTACAACACAGACCAGATCTGAAACGGACTGATCTACAATTTTTGAAAATTCAAAAACCATCGGTGAGAATTCTAACTCACATCAAAAGGATTTATAAAATTATATTTATTCGATGTAGAAAAATGGGTTATGTGATAAAATTGTTCATGTGATGAAATCAGATCTGTGACTGAAATTATTGTTTGTTGTTTGTATTGATTGCGATGCTGATGTTGTTAAATCATGTTGCGTTAACAATAAAGTATCATTGTCGTTGGTTCATGTTATGTGGACATTAAAATAACCTTTTTATTAGGATGGTTTTATTAGAATCTTCATGGTAGATAAAGTAAACGTCTTTGTTTGAAATCTTCATGTTAGAAAAGAAAAATAAACAAAATTTGTCATTTATGTTATATTAGAAAATTTTGTTATCTTGTTAAAAGTGTTTTATAATTTTTTTTTATTAGGAAAAAAATATGTCATTCTGTTATAAAATGTTTTAGGAAAATAAAAATCTCAATTTTATTAGACAACGTCATGTTGAAATAAAACTTGTCATTTTTATTGAATTAGTATTGACTAAATAAAAATGTTCATTTTTATTAAATTAGCATGGTTAAAATCAAACTATCATTTTGGTCAATTAACGTTGTGTTAAAATATAAACATCGCTTTGGTCAAAACAAAATAAAATGTAAAGTTAGAATAAGATAAAATTTTGTGTCATAAAATGTAAAGTTAGAATAAAATATTGTTTGTTACAAAAATGTAATGTTAGATTTAAGAACATTTTCTCATTTAAGTTAGAAAGGTTATGTTGCGTATAAAAGAGAACATTTTCTCATTTAAGTTAGAAAACGTTAACATATGAAATCATTTTTTTTATGACATTAGGATACGTAAAATAAAAAGAATGGATTTTAATAGTTGAAAAATCATGTATGTCATATATGTTTAATTGGAATGGATAGATTATATATGTCATGTATGTGTGATTTGAATTGACAAATCATAATCGTCATATGTGTTTAATTATAGTTGAAAAATCATTTATGTCGTAAATGTTTAATTAGAATAAACATGCCATTTTTATTAGGGATATATTATGTAAGATAAATTTGTCATTTATGACTGAATCCGTCATTTATGTGAAAATTTAACTTGTCATTTATGTGAAGATTGAAATTGTCATTTGTGTCAACATGAATTTGTCTATTCATGTTGAGAGGAGTTCGTCCTTCAAGTTAAATTACTATAATGTCATTTATTAAGAATGTCATTAAATTAGAATGGCATTAACACTGGAATGTCACTAGATTAGAATGTTATTAAGTTAGAATGTCATTAGATAAAAAGGGGCCATTAGAATACATAGTATGGTGTATGTAAATAAATATTCATTTATATGATATTTGAAACGTAGAAAAATGTTAACACATAAAATACTCCTTTATATGATATTAGAAAATAAAGAAAAATGTTAACATAGGAAATATGATTTTCATATGATATTAGAAACATAGAAGATGTTAACATAGAAATTGGAGAAAATCAAAATAGACATTAAAATAACATTTTGTCTATAAAATGTTAAGAGAATTAAAATAACGTTTTGTTTATAAAGTGTAAAAAAAAAATTTGTTTATAAAACGTTAATAGGATTAAAATAACACTTTTGTTCATTTAAAAAGATTAGACAAAAGTCACGTTTGGTTTACGTAAAAGGGATTAAACCAAATCATCACATTTTGTTTAAAATAGTAAGAATAAGGAGAACAATTATGTGAATAGAATAAATTTACATTTTCTTATGTAAATATATAATAAAAAGAAAATTAAAAACATTTGTTTACACTTAGGTAAATAAATAAGAAATAATATGCGTAACCCGAGGTTGGATTGAGTTGTGATGTAAATCTGCCCGGACCCGCCCGGCTGTCCAGTAGTCACAACAATACCTATCCAATGTGAGAGGTTAAAGCATATATATTAATTTTCTAAATTTACATTTTATATATGTAAATTACTTCAAAATATTTATGATAACTAAATAAAATGTAGACAAAGGAAAACATATATTTACATTAGATAAATAAGAGATTGAATAAATTACATTTTTTTTTGTAATTAAAAGAATATATTTTACACTGTAAAGAAAATTACACTTATATGTAATTAAGATTATAAGAAATAAAATTACATTTTTTGTAACTAAGGATAAATAGAATGTAAAGAACAAATATGTGAATAAGAATTTATTTACATTTTCCTATGTAAATAAAAGGAATAAAAATAATAATTATGTGAATAAGTATTTATTTACATTTTCTTATGTAAATAAAAAGAACCAATTTGTAAATAGTAATTATTTACATTTTCTAGGTAAATAGTAAAAAGAAAAGGTTAGAAAAGAATTAACATAAGATATTCTTTTTATGTTAAAAAGAAATATTAGAAAAAGGATTAAAGAACTACATTTTTCAATGTAATTAGAAAAGAATTTAAGAATTACACTTTTCATTGTAAAGAAAAGAAATAAAGAAATTTACATTTGTTCAATGTAAATAAAGGATTTAATAAAAGTACATTTCCAATGTAAGTAAAAATATATATATATATATATACATACATATATATATATATATGTTTTACATTGTAAATAAAATTACATTTCTATGTGATTAAGATTATAAGAACAAATATGTGAATAAGGATTATTTACTTTTTTTTATGTAAATAAAAGGGATTAAAAGAATAATTATGTGAATAATATTTTACATTTTCTTATGTAAATAAATAAGATAAATATAATTAGTGTAAATAAATATAGTAAAAGTAAAGGTAAACATTTATTTACAAATAGTGTAAATAAATAAGAAAAAGAAATTAAGAACATTTATTTACAAATAGTGTAAATAAATAAGAAAAGGAATTAGAAACATTTATTTATAAATAATGTAAATAAATAAGATAAAAGAAGTAGAGAAATATTTATTTACATTTAGGTAAATAAATAAGGAAAAGAATAGAAAAACATTTTTTTACATTAAGGTAAATAAATAGGAAATAAATTAAAAGGATATATAAAGCATGATTTATTTACAATTAGAGTAAATAAAATAAGAAAGGTAGTAAAATAAAACAAGAAATATTTTATCGTCATTTTAGATGCGATAAAAAGAATAGACTTTTATAATTGAAATAGTAAAACGATTTATATTTATATATATATATTAAATTTAAACGAAACACGCGCGGTAGTTCGCGTATCGACAATCGTAACTTTAAACGGTTATACCGAAAGATCCGACCGTCGGATTTTCCCAAAACAGGAACCGTTAGGACCGCTTTGGGAAAAATTTTCCAATGATATAAATTTCATCAAAATCCAACGGTTAGATATGCATAAGTCAAATTTGGTTGAAAACAGCGCCAGGGTCGCCCATTGACCCGAAGCGTCGTTAAATTTATTCGAGCTATTTTTATATAAATAAAAATAGCAATAGGTCGTTATCAAATATTAATAACGATATGAAATGTTTTCAAATTATATATATATGCGAGAATCATTTGAGAAGACCGAGTTCAATCTCATTTCAAATGATTATACGACGTTTTAAATCTAAGAGTTGAAGACGTCGATTGAAGACCGACGATCTTCACATCGAATGGGTAACTAGCATCGAGGTCCTTGATTGATTTGCTCCCAAGACGGGGCTAAGATGGTAGTTATCCGGACGTAGTGTTGATTTGTACGGATTTGACTTTCGCTCAAACCCAGAGCATAAGTTTATAAATGGAATGTATGTCTGACGTTGTAGTCCTTTATACTACATTCGTTGATCTCTATTAATATATATCTGTTTGGTGGTTAACACCCTTCTCTGAGACGTACGAGCTTAGAGGTTATATATTGGTAGAAATTAATGGTATAGTATGGACTGACAATGTGGTATACTAAGATGCATTGATCAAGGCTTTTGTTGAAAAGCAGGCCTTGTGGTGATGATCAAAGCATAGCCTATTACGGCGTAGCTTTGTGTATATCGTGACTTCGCGAGCCTCACACCCCGGTATGAGTCAAAAACGGGATACGGACCGTAGGGAGTGCACACGTTTCTTTCTAGCTAGAGTGTTGTCAGGGACCTACCAGCGCTGACATTTTACTCATTGTGGATGATGGATTTTGAGGTACCTCGTTATTTTTATAGGCCGTTGGTGGTCATACTATAAGTCCAAAGGGACCGGGAAACGTGTGTTCAGGCATAACCAATCCACTGCCCATAGGCGGGGACCGGCCCTACCGCTTCCAAGGGTTCACTGCGGGGAATCCTGAGGCATTTGCTAGAGTGTCTCGAATCGGAGAGGATCTTGCCCCTAGCCTCGACTCATGATGGAAATCCAAATTTCCAATACGCCCTTGCGGTTTTGATTGTAGAACTAGTATTGGCGACATGCTATATGGTAACCATGCCGTCTAGGATTGATACTTATGATTCAAATCTTTTTATTAAAACATATATACACTAATAATAATATCAAATCCGTTTTTTACGTATCAAGCATCTTTTGACCATTATAAGGTAAAACCCTATCCTCTGGTATGCGTTGCATTGTGTGATGGGACCTGGGTCTTATAATGGTTTCATTTTTCCCAAAAAGACATTGCGTTATTTCTCGATTTACTTTAGTTTATGCACCGACAATCCATTGGAATAAAACCCGTTCCGCATTAGCGGCGTGGTCCTTGGATTTGTCCTATTAGTTAAATTAGTTTAGAATTCTCACACCAGTCCCACGACTGACTCGTAGTTTGTTTCACTTTGCAAACTCGGGTGCCCTCTTTTCCACACGGGCAGTCGAGTAGCTTTTTGCAGATATCTCTCTCTTTAGCAGGATCCTGGATCGAAGCCTAAAGCTGTGTCCAGAGCTTATAAGTCTTCCGCTGTTTAATATATTTAAATCTGTTGTAATTTATCTTCCGTTGTAGTTTACTTTATTTGTACTCTGATATTCTGTACTCTGATGTAACATTATTGTAATGTAATAAAAGTCTGCTGTTATTGTTCTAATGTTTTGTATTCCCAAAGTTAACGTATGAGAGTTTTGAACGGTCTTGGTCGATTTTGCGATCGATTAAGGTCGGGCAAAATCCGTGTCGTTACAGTTGGTATCAGAGCTCTGGTTAGCTCAAATCTTTGGGATACAACTCGTTAGAACTGAACAAAAGACTCATCAGAGATTGGATTAGCAATATCCAATAAGAATACTCGTTAGAGATAGGATCAGCAGTATCCTAGAATGAGAAAACTCATTAGAGATAGGGTTAGTAATGCCCTAGAATGAGTTCAGAGTGATAAGCTTATAATTAACGTATTTTGATTATATATATAATCCTATTTCAGAAAATATGATTTTAAATATATAAAATTATATATATTTGATAAGTTAGCCAACAAATGAAATTAATAACATTAAAATTAAAATTTAGTTAGTTAATTTAACTACCTCTAGCTTAGTTCCTTTTCGAGGACGAAAAGATTTTAAGTGGGGGAGATTGTAACAACCTAGAAAAATTAACGTTTAAAATATAAATTAAATTAAGATTCAATGTAAAATAAATATTTATATTTGAGATTTTGTCAATTCTTTAACAATACGTGTGAACCATTTCATAAATTTATAAATAAATGTGATAAACGATTGAATATTTAGGTTGTCTAAAAAAATAAATAGAAAACAAAACTTATTACTGTTATTAATTATTTTTATCTTGTAATTTGATTTATAGAAGAAAAATATATGCTTATATTCAACATTCCAAATATAACATGTACATTTATTTATTTGAACAAAGTATCCACTTTTAAAGGCAATTGTAAACATAAGCTCAGCTTAATTATTTTGCCAGAATTAACGTTATTAACTTGAGTTGATTATGAAAGTAAAAACTACAAATTTAGAATTGTTGGATATTAAATTTACAATATACTAGAGGTACAATTTAGAGCTTGGACTTTCTATTTAATTTGAATGTAGTGTTCATTCTAGAATTTAAAAGCATAATGTGAATATAACATCAATATTTACGATGCTAATAAATGGTAAGCCACTTGGAATATTTGACATTAGAACGAGTAAAAACAGAAAAGAATCAATTTTTAACTAAGTTCTGTTTAATGATTTATTAAACAAAGAATCTATTCACATAGTAATATATGGTTAAGATTAATTTATTACAGATCAAACTATTGAGTACAAATGGTAATTAAACATTGAATTAACATAAATATTGGTGATTAATTTTGCAAGCCGTTTATCACGTTATTTAGGTACAAATTGTGATATAATTAATGAAAGAGAAGAACGAATTTTTGAGGGTGAAATTGAACTAATATATATATATATATATATATATATATATAAAAAGAATATGTAATGCACATTTATGAAAGGAATGCGTAATGAAAGGAAATAAAATAAAATCGCGCAATCACTTCTATATTTTTCGTTACTATTTAATTTACAGTGTATGATGGGTAATTAAATTAAGGATAAATGAAATTGAATACTGCATTCATTTAATTAACCTTTGAAATTTGAATAAATAAAAGGGAAAAATTTAAACCATTCATACCTTTAATTTATTTCCTTTTGGTTCTCTATTCATATCCATTCTTTTACCGCTTCATTTATATTTCTTATTCCTATATATTTATCCTAATTTCCATTCATTCTTAGAACCACTCCCATTATTTTTCTTCCTCTTCATATTTACCGTTTCTCTTCGATTTTATCTCCAATTAAATCCTCAAATCTGCGTAGTATCTTCAAAAATTTATAATAGCCAAATTGTTAAGCGATGTCAGTTCTTCGATTTCAACGAACGGTGACTCCAGAAGCGGGGCGCAGGGAGAGAGACGATCGATGATGGGTTCTGTGAATTGAACAAAGATGGAAGAAAGGATTAGAGAAATAAAGTTGCAATGGACTCGTCATGGCGAACTCTACAACACAGACCAGATCTGAAACGGACTGATCTACAATTTTTGAAAATTCAAAAACCATCGGTGAGAATTCTAACTCACATCAAAAGGATTTATAAAATTATATTTATTCGATGTAGAAAAATGGGTTATGTGATAAAATTGTTCATGTGATGAAATCAGATCTGTGACTGAAATTATTGTTTGTTGTTTGTATTGATTGCGATGCTGATGTTGTTAAATCATGCTGCGTTAACAATAAAGTATCATTGTCGTTGGTTCATGTTATGTGGACATTAAAATAACCTTTTTATTAGGATGGTTTTATTAGAATCTTCATGGTAGATAAAGTAAACGTCTTTGTTTGAAATCTTCATGTTAGAAAAGAAAAATAAACAAAATTTGTCATTTATGTTATATTAGAAAATTTTGTTATCTTGTTAAAAGTGTTTTATAATTTTTTTTTATTAGGAAAAAAATATGTCATTCTGTTATAAAATGTTTTAGGAAAATAAAAATCTCAATTTTATTAGACAACGTCATGTTGAAATAAAACTTGTCATTTTTATTGAATTAGTATTGACTAAATAAAAATGTTCATTTTTATTAAATTAGCATGGTTAAAATCAAACTATCATTTTGGTCAATTAACGTTGTGTTAAAATATAAACATCGCTTTGGTCAAAACAAAATAAAATGTAAAGTTAGAATAAGATAAAATTTTGTGTCATAAAATGTAAAGTTAGAATAAAATATTGTTTGTTACAAAAATGTAATGTTAGATTTAAGAACATTTTCTCATTTAAGTTAGAAAGGTTATGTTGCGTATAAAAGAGAACATTTTCTCATTTAAGTTAGAAAACGTTAACATATGAAATCATTTTTTTTATGACATTAGGATACGTAAAATAAAAAGAATGGATTTTAATAGTTGAAAAATCATGTATGTCATATATGTTTAATTGGAATGGATAGATTATATATGTCATGTATGTGTGATTTGAATTGACAAATCATAATCGTCATATGTGTTTAATTATAGTTGAAAAATCATTTATGTCGTAAATGTTTAATTAGAATAAACATGCCATTTTTATTAGGGATATATTATGTAAGATAAATTTGTCATTTATGACTGAATCCGTCATTTATGTGAAAATTTAACTTGTCATTTATGTGAAGATTGAAATTGTCATTTGTGTCAACATGAATTTGTCTATTCATGTTGAGAGGAGTTCGTCCTTCAAGTTAAATTACTATAATGTCATTTATTAAGAATGTCATTAAATTAGAATGGCATTAACACTGGAATGTCACTAGATTAGAATGTTATTAAGTTAGAATGTCATTAGATAAAAAGGGGCCATTAGAATACATAGTATGGTGTATGTAAATAAATATTCATTTATATGATATTTGAAACGTAGAAAAATGTTAACACATAAAATACTCCTTTATATGATATTAGAAAATAAAGAAAAATGTTAACATAGGAAATATGATTTTCATATGATATAAGAAACATAGAAAATGTTAACATAGAAATTGGAGAAAATCAAAATAGACATTAAAATAACATTTTGTCTATAAAATGTTAAGAGAATTAAAATAACGTTTTGTTTATAAAGTGTAAAAAAAAAATATTTTGTTTATAAAACGTTAATAGGATTAAAATAACACTTTTGTTCATTTAAAAAGATTAGACAAAAGTCATGTTTGGTTTACGTAAAAGGGATTAAACCAAATCATCACATTTTGTTTAAAATAGTAAGAAAAAGGAGAACAATTATGTGAATAGAATAAATTTACATTTTCTTATGTAAATATATAATAAAAAGAAAATTAAAAACATTTGTTTACACTTAGGTAAATAAATAAGAAATAATATGCGTAACCCGAGGTTGGATTGAGTTGTGATTTAAATCTGCCCGGACCCACCCGGCTGTCCCGTAGTCACAACAATACCTATCCAATGTGAGAGGTTAAAGCATATATATTAATTTTCTAAATTTACATTTTATATATGTAAATTACTTCAAAATATTTATGATAAATAAATAAAATGTAGACAAAGGAAAACATATATTTACATTAGATAAATAAGAGATTGAATAAATTACATTTTTTTTTGTAATTAAAAGAATATATTTTACACTGTAAAGAAAATTACACTTATATGTAATTAAGATTATAAGAAATGAAATTACATTTTTTGTAACTAAGGATAAATAGAATGTAAAGAACAAATATGTGAATAAGAATTTATTTACATTTTCCTATGTTAATAAAAGGAATAAAAATAATAATTATGTGAATAAGTATTTATTTACATTTTCTTATGTAAATAAAAAGAACCAATTTGTAAATAGTAATTATTTACATTTTCTAGGTAAATAGTAAAAAGAAAAGGTTAGAAAAGAATTAACATAAGATATTCTTTTTATGTTAAAAAGAAATATTAGAAAAAGGATTAAAGAACTACATTTTTCAATGTAATTAGAAAAGAATTTAAGAATTACACTTTTCATTGTAAAGAAAAGAAATAAAGAAATTTACATTTGTTCAATGTAAATAAAGGATTTAATAAAAGTACATTTCCAATGTAAGTAAAAATATATATATATATATACATACATATATATATATATGTTTTACATTGTAAATAAAATTACATTTCTATGTGATTAAGATTATAAGAACAAATATGTGAATAAGGATTATTTACTTTTTTTTATGTAAATAAAAGGGATTAAAAGAATAATTATGTGAATAATATTTTACATTTTCTTATGTAAATAAATAAGATAAATATAATTAGTGTAAATAAATATAGTAAAAGTAAAGGTAAACATTTATTTACAAATAGTGTAAATAAATAAGAAAAAGAAATTAAGAACATTTATTTACAAATAGTGTAAATAAATAAGAAAAGGAATTAGAAACATTTATTTATAAATAATGTAAATAAATAAGATAAAAGAAGTAGAGAAATATTTATTTACATTTAGGTAAATAAATAAGGAAAAGAATAGAAAAACATTTATTTACATTTAGGTAAATAAATAGGAAATAAATTAAAAGGATATATAAAGCATGATTTATTTACAATTAGAGTAAATAAAATAAGAAAGGTAGTAAAATAAAACAAGAAATATTTTATCGTCATTTTATATGCGATAAAAAGAATAGACTTTTATAATTGAAATAGTAAAACGATTTATATTTATATATATATATATATATATATATATTAAATTTAAACGAAACACGCGCGGTAGTTCGCGTATCGACAATCGTAACTTTAAACGGTTATACCGAAAGATCCGACCGTCGGATTTTCCCAAAACAGGAACCGTTAGGACCGCTTTGGGAAAAATTTTCCAATGATATAAATTTCATCAAAATCCAACGGTTAGATATGCATAAGTCAAATTTGGTTGAAAACAGCGCCAGGGTCGCCCATTGACCCGAAGCGTCGTTAAATTTATTCGAGCTATTTTTATATAAATAAAAAGAGCAATAGGTCGTTATCAAATATTAATAACGATATGAAATGTTTTCAAATTATATATATATGCAAGAATCATTTGAGAAGACCGAGTTCAATCTCATTTCAAATGATTATACGACGTTTTAAATCTAAGAGTTGAAGACGGCGATTGAAGACCGACGATCTTCACATCGAATGGGTAACTAGCGTCGAGGTCCTTGATTGATTTGCTCCCAAGACGGGGCTAAGATGGTAGTTATCCGTACGTAGTGTTGATTTGTACGGATTTGACTTTCGCTCAAACCCAGAGCATAAGTTTATAAATGGAATGTATGTCTGACGTTGTAGTCCTTTATACTACATTCGTTGATCTCTATTAATATATATCTGTTTGGTGGTTAACACCCTTCTCTGAGACGTACGATCTTAGAGGTTATATATTGGTAGAAATTAATGGTATAGTATGGACTGACAATGTGGTATACTAAGATGCATTGATCAAGGCTTTTGTTGAAAAGCAGGCCTTGTGGTGATGATCAAAGCATAGCCTATTACGGCATAGCTTTGTGTTTATCGTGACTTCGCGAGCCTCACACCCCGGTATGAGTCAAAAACGGGATACGGACCGTAGGGAGTGCACACGTTTCTTTCTAACTAGAGTGTTGTCAGGGACCTACCAGCGCTGACATTTTACTCATTGTGGATGATGGATTTTGAGGTACCTCGTTATTTTTATAGGCCGTTGGTGGTCATACTATAGGTCCAAAGGGACCGGGAAACGTGTGTTTAGGCATAACCAATCCACTGCCCATAGGCGGGGACCGGCCCTACCGCTTCCAAGGGTTCACTGCGGGGAATCCTGAGGCATTTGCTAGAGTGTCTCGAATCGGAGAGGATCTTGCCCCTAGCCTCGACTCATGATGGAAATCCAAATTTCCAATACGCCCTTGCGGTTTTGATTGTAGAACTAGTATTGGCGACATGCTATATGGTAACCATGCCGTCTAGGATTGATACTTATGATTCAAATCTTTTTATTAAAACATATATACACTAATAATAATATCAAATCCGTTTTATACGTATCAAGCATCTTTTGACCATTATAAGGTAAAACCCTATCCTCTGGTGTGCGTTGCATTGTGTGATGGGACCTGGGTCTTATAATGGTTTCATTTTTCCCAAAAAGACATTGCGTTATTTCTCGATTTACTTTAGTTTATGCACCGACAATCCATTGGAATAAAACCCGTTCCGTATTAGCGGCGTGGTCCTTGGATTTGTCCTATTAGTTAAATTAGTTTAGAATTCTCACACCAGTCCCATGACTGACTCGTAGTTTGTTTCACTTTGCAAACTCGGGTGCCCTCTTTTCCACACGGGCAGTCGAGTAGCTTTTTGCAGATATCTCTCTCTTTAGCAGGATCCTGGATCGAAGCCTAAAGCTGTGTCCAGAGCTTAGAAGTCTTCCGCTGTTTAATATATTTAAATCTGTTGTAATTTATCTTCTGTTGTAGTTTACTTTATTTGTACTCTGATATTCTGTACTCTGATGTAACATTATTGTAATGTAATAAAAGTCTGCTGTTATTGTTCTAATGTTTTGTATTCCCAAAATTAACGTATGAGAGTTTTGAACGGTCTTGGTCGATTTTGCGATCGATTAAGGTCGGGCAAAATCCGTGTCGTTACAGAAGGTATCACACAACCTGATTTTAAAGTTAAAAATCCTTTCTGAAAGAAAAGAATAATCGTATGACCAAATCCACACATAAATATGGACGGTTTTTAACTTATGATAACCCAAAATAGTTTTGAAAATCAATACTTTTCTGATATTATAATAGTGTCTAAATACAAATAAATAGAATCTAGCAAAACACTTGCATCTCACGCTCCACATATATAGTATACAAACAAAACCGCGGGGGCTTATTGATGAATGGATTCCGACTATAATAAGCTATGGAACCACCTACCGAAATTGTATCTCTAGAAGGGAATACATTGGTTTCAACAAGAACATCTTGCAATCCGGCCCACACATGGCCGACCACTCGTTTCACTTGAGTGTTTCAAACGTATATCAGCAACGGTTGGGAGCTACCCACCGTTTCCCGAAAAAGGGACAACATCGTAATAGATTAAAGAAGCAGAAGGAATTTCTCTAGATAGTTGATTATACACCCTAATAGGAGTGACCCACATAGCTATGCTGTCTGTCCGATTTTTGTCATTTCCCAGTTGATGAGGCTTGAGGTTATAATTACTTCTTTGAACATCTGGCCACTAGTCACTTTGAATGCCACATCGTCAGATCCATTAGATATCACTAATTGACATCCAAAAAAATACTCTAGTAGTTAAGCTAAGAGAAACGTCCCTGTCCCTCTCCGCCACCAACTATAGCACGCTTGAAGAAATCAACGTACGTAATCCCTTTGGGAATACTCTATAACAACCTGGAATTTCAGAACCAATTTAAAATTTTTATTTTATCTATTTTAATGGATTTTGAATATTTAAAATGATTTATTTTAAATAATAACAATTCAAAATTTTTTTAAATCGAAGTTCTAACATATAAATTTATTTTAATTATAAATATAGTTTGAAACGACGCGGTAGTTTGAAAATTCGATTTTAAATTTCAATTGAAAGTATACTGTAACAACTCGGAAAATCAGAACCAATTTAAATTTTTTATTTTGGCAATTTTAATGAATTTTGAATATTTAAAATGGATTATTTTAATTAATAACGACTAAAAATTTATTTTTGACGAAGTTAAAACGAATAATTTTATTTTAATTATAAAACAGCCTGAAATGGCGCGGCAGTTTGAAAATTCGATTTCAAATTTCAAATGAATATACGGGATTCAATATAAGTCAGAATTGGACGAAACAAGAAATATTTGAATATGATTAACTATATCTTTCTAACAGATGTAAGAAACTGAGATTTCACTTTATAGAGTGCAAGTTACGTCTAGTTTAAAATTCAGAAAAGTCGCTGTGAAATTTATATATATTTTTTAATATATATATAGGCCTTAAAAATAGCCATTTTGCAAACGACCTCCGTTTTCGATGAAACCAGTTTTGTTGGATCTGGGATGTCAAGTTATTGCTTGATTCCAATTTTCATAATTTATGGAATCAATATGTGAGCATGGCAAAGGAAATCGTGTTTTGAAAGTTTCATTCAATATGGATCGACCAGAAAATGACCATTTTTGAAACGGTCTTCAAATTTGACGAAATTAGTTTTTTTAGGACCGTATCATCGATACGTAGCTAGAAATAATTTTTCTGGAATTTTTGGGGTCCGTATGTGGCCCCGGTAAATTGAAATGTGCATTCAAATTCAATATATAGATTTATATTTTGATTTTGATGGAAATTGATCAAAACGTTAGAATTGGGTTGCGAAACATATCCCGTTGCGTTCATAATGGGGGTAATAAGCTAGGGGAGACAGTCGTTGGGTTCGTTTTGGGGTTCAATAAAAAGTCAACCTTTTAGAAAATTAAATTAAAATAAATTTAATATATATATTATATTATATACCCTAAAGCCCCTTTCTCTCTGGCTCATACAAATCGATTTGGAAAAGAAAAAAAAGTCGCGCTGCCTTCATCGCGCCCTCCCTCTCGTCCCCACCCATCACTAGGCGCCGCCGTCGATGGCCTCGTCCCCCCTCTCCAGTCCATCGATCTCCCCCTCCGTTCCTGCTCCTCCACCTTCTCGCCAAAGCTGCAAGCCCCCAGTCACGAATCCCCCTTTCTTTGATTGGAACCCGATACCACCACCGCCGTTTCTCTCATCGCACTCCCTTCTCTCCTATAAAAACCCGAATGCAACTCCCAAAGCGTGAAGCACCCAAACCGTAGAAACCCGTCAAGCCCTCAGCCGCCAGTCTCCACCATAGCAACCTCAGCCAAGCGAGCTCCGCTCCCAGACCTCCGACCGCCATTGATCAATGTCGCTCTCCAGATTTTACATAGAAAAGGTTTTATTTCTTTTTTGTTTACACAGTTTAAATTCAGTTTTATTTATGTATAAAACATAGTTTAAATTCAGTTTTATTTATGTATGGCATTGCAAAATAAATTGGATTTTTACATGTAAAGATTGTATTTTTTTTATGTAAAGATTACATTTTTATTCATGTAAAGATTATATTTTTATTCATGTAAAGATTATATTTTTATTCATGTAAAGCTTATATTTTTATAGTACAAAAGATTAGATTTTTAACACGTTAAAGATTAGATTTTTAACACGCTAAAGATTAGATTTTTAATTAGCTAAAGATTTGATTTTTTATATGAACGGTATTGATATAAAAATGTGATTTTTATATGAATAACATGATAAAAATATAATTTTTATTACATGAGAAGTGGAAAAGAAATATGATATATATATATATATATATATATATATATATATATATATATATATAACAACGATATAAAATTGTGATTTTTATTTTTGAAGTAGCGGTTTAAAAATATGATTTTTATCTATTTGAATGAAGCGATAAAAATATGATTTTTATTATATGAATAACGATATAAAAATATATGATTTTTATATATGAAGTGCAATTATAAAAATGCGAATTTTTAAATAAACATCATATTAAAATTGCGATTTTTTACTATGAACAGCGGGAAAAGATCGCATTGGAATTTTGGGCAAATCCGAACCTTTCAGAAATAGAGAATGGAGGTGTAGAAAACCAACGTGAGAACTCCTCACTATAATTTCTTTTACAGTTATTTATTTTATAACTGCGTATATGAACTGCTCCCCGTCGTGCACAAACCATGGACGACTTGTTTGATTGTTTTGTTTGGTTGATTTATTTGGTTGAATTTGGTTTGGTTTAGGAATTGAAATGAATTGATTAGATTTGTTTTGTGTATGGCGCGAGCCATTATTAGGCGAGGAATAGGGCTAGACCTTATCCCGGTTCTAGTATCGCGCTGTTTTGCAGCCAAAATTTTCCAAAAAATATTAGAACAATAAAAATATCATTTTTATCAAATAAATGAACTGAATAGAATATTAATATGTTGAATAAAATAATTTATCGTTAAACATATAATTTTTAACATGTATATGAATAAAATAAATATTCATTTACAAATCAGACGATTTGTTTATGTACACTTATTTAACTGATATGGATTGGGACGATAAATTTTACATGTCGCCCAACTACACAAATAATATTCTGCGTTTGCAGATTGAAACCCCACACGGGTGTTGGAATGATATTTGACGTACACTAATCCCAACTGTTTAGTGGTATGTCAATCGTTAGGTCGACAGACTGTTGTAAGCGTTAAATATTTATATTTAATGCTTATACAGTGTAGAATGCACTTTGGATGATGGTTGATTGTTTATCGTGGCTCTTGTATACATGTGTTGTATGAAATCCATATAAATTAAATTATATGGTAACTGACTGTGTCTGATTCCAGTTCAGAAAGAAGGAATATTTTAAAATAACGACTATTTAAAAAAAATATTCAGTAAAAGATCAAAATCTGATTTTGATGTCCGATTTGGGATGGGCACGATTATATTTAAATATATACAGCCGTGTTGATTAGATTAAAGCCATTTTGACGTGAGCGATATTTATATCGATTTTATTCATTTTTATAATGAATATCGAAAATGATGTAATTTCAAAACCCGATGTTTTGAAAATATCATCATTTTTATATTAATGATATGGAAAATTCAATTTTGATTTGAAATTGAATATGAAGTTGAAATTATTTTGAAAACGAATTTAAAATGATTTATAAAATAAGTTTTAAAATGGAAAACGAAGAAATATAATATATATATATATAATATATATTAATGGCCTGAATAGAACGCGTCGAGCCGCGGTAGTTCGCGAATTTTGACCATTGACTTCGAATTGATGTTACGGAAGATCCGACCGTCGGATTCTCCTGAAACCGGGACCGTTGCGTTTGTATCGAAAAGAGATTTCCAACGAATATGAGAAATTTGAAATCTAATGGTTTTATTTGGAATTATGTCCAAATCAAATTTGGAAAAGGTCGTTGTAAGTGCAGTTCGATGACCGTTTATGGAAACTGACCGTACGGGCCTTGATAAAATTATTAAAAATATTAATAATTTGTGTAAAATCATAATAAATGATTTGGAAATAATTAGGATGAAAAATTCCATATTTGAAAAGATAAAAATATATTTTTATCGAAATGAACTAGTTATGAACTAGAATTATAATCCAATATATAAAATGGTTTTGAAATGGTTTTAAAAATAAATTGAATTTGAAATGGTTTTAAAAGTAACCAGAATTTCCAATATATAAAATGGAATTGATTTGAATCGAAATTATCTTCGGAATATTTCGCTATTGGGTTCCGTGGTTACAAGGACATTGTGGAGGAGTTTGGAAGATATATATATATATATATATATCGTTATTCCAATACGATATTTTTTTATTTCAGAATTTGATATTGAATATAAGCCAATATATTTTCAATTCAGAGCCTTGTATTCAATATCAAATGGGATTTTGGGTTTGTTGTGAATGGTGTCTTCATTAACCCTGTTCTTAAACCCAGTTGAGAAAAGATTAAATCTTTTTATTTATATTTAATGAAGTATACCAATTTATTAATATTTAATTGGAATTGAAATGTCATTGATTTTTGGGTTTATCATGAAAGGTTTTTTAAATAACACTTGTTCTTTAACCAGATTAACAATGGAATTGGATTTTGGGTTTGTCGTGAATGGTGTCTTCATTAACACTGTTCTTAAACCCAATGGTGTTAAGAAAATTAGGAACTAACTGGATATTAGCTAAGTTGAATGGTTTCCTGGGTATTGATCTGTTGTTGGTTTCGGCCTTCGGGGTTAATACTTAGGAAATTGTCCTCTTACAAATTTACGGTTATAGGTTGATGAATGGAATGTGATTTTGGGTTTATCGTGAACCGTGTTTTAAATGACATTGGTTCTTTAACCCACTAAAGACAGGATATAATTTCCCAAGTTATATAATCATTAATATTGATTTTTAGGAAGATTAAAACTAAGTGGAGTTTTAATGAATCTTTAATTAAATTGAAATGATCGAGAATGGAGTATCACCAGTTTTTCTCTAAAGCGATAGTTAAATCTTTAAGTAGATTTGAACGTGAAATGGTAATTAATTTTACCAAGTAGATATGGAGTATTACCAGTTTTGCTCCATGGGATGAATAGGTTGGGATTGGGAAATTAAACAAATGATTACTTCGGTAAGGAGCACTAATCCCGACTAGTTTGGAAAACCTTAATATGGTTTGAAATGATGTCCAAAGGAAGATTAAAGAATAAATTTTAAAGAAATTATCTTTGATAAAATTAAGGGGAACCATTCACTAAGAATGTGAATATTTGAATAAAAGAATATTCTGAATTGGAATGAGGCGTATGTTGTGTTTGTGTAGTACTTGTTTATTATATACGCGAGTTATTCGGAAAGACCGGGTTTATACCCATTCTGAATAACTGATTCGACGATAATTCGACGATGAAGACGGTGGCTGAAGACTGGAGGTCTTCATATCGTTTGGATGAATACTGATGTCTTGATTGGGCTGTACACCCAAGACGAGGTAATAAGTGGTGATCGTCCAGACGTGCTTGGAGATCGACGAATATGCAAGGGCCTCTCTCTTGTATTTGACATATGGGACGAGGAATAAGGTGCCTCCGGTTTCGTTCAAACCCAGAACGGACTTGTAAATGGATTATGTGTCTGACATTGGATTTTATTTTGTGTGATTGATTTCTATTAAACATACATCTGCCTGGTGAAGGAGAATTTATTCTCTTACTTCACCAATCTTTGAGACGTACGGGATCAGAGGTTATATATCGATAGACATCAGTCACATGGCATAAATTGCCTGAGTGGAAAATGATCAAGGCTTCTGTTGAGAAGTAGAGTCTTGTGGTTGATGATCAAAGCACAACTTTAATATAGCATCGCTTTGTGTATAGCCTTGATTCGCGTGCTTCACACCACGGTACGAACCAGAAACGGGATAAAGGACGACAAGCAGGATGACACGTTTCCTTCTAGCTAGAAGTGGTGTCTGTGGTTTACAAGCCCTGACAGGTTTGACTTATGTGGATATGGGAATGCGAGGCGCCTCAGATATATCGGTCACTACGGTGCTGATGGATTTACGCCCTATAGGGCAGGGAAACATGTGTTCAGGAATAATATTCCACATAGATATATATATATATGTGTGGGCCGACCCTGCATTTTACTAAGGGTCACTCAGGCTCTGATCCTGAGACAAGGGCTAGAGCGTCTCGAAGCGGTGAGGATGATCCCTTGCCTCGGTTCATAGATGGAAATCCAACTTCCAATACGTGTCATTTCGGTTTTGATTGTAAACCTATATTTGGCGACATAGTAGCATGGGATGCTATGTCATCTATGATTGATACATTTATATTTGAAGTTGTTTTCTTCACTTATAATAATAATAAAAGATTAAATTTCACGTATCAAGCATTATTTGGCTAATATAAGGTAAAATCCTATCCTCCGGCTTGCGTTGCATTGTGTTATAGGACCTGGGTCTTATAATAGCTTCATTGTTCTTTATTTAGCATTGCGCTGTTTGTTTTATGCACTGGTATTCTTGGGAGGAAACCCGTTCTGTGTTATACGGCGTGGTCCCTTGATTTGCCTAACTTTAAAAATAAAGATTAATAACTGTTTTAGTTCTCACACCAGTCACATGACTGACCTGGAGTTTATTATTTTAACCTAAACTCTGGGTGCCCATATTTTCCACAAGGGCAGCTAGTAGTCGGGTTTTGCAGATATTATATTCACAGGATCCTGGTTTATAGCTGAAGGGATATTCGGAAAGCTCTATATCCTGTATTTCTTTCAGTTGTGCTTTGTATTATTTTTCTGCTGCTACGTGTTTAAATGTAATTTAAATCTTTAATATTTATCAAATGTATAATATTTATTCATACTCTGTTATATTCTTGTACTATGACGTTAAATTTTGTAATAAGCAGTTCTTCTGTTTGTGTTTTGATTCGTCTTGTTCTCAAAGTAATCCGCCTTCTTGTTCGGTTTAGGCCGGTCAGGAAGTTCGGATCGCTTTCAGTAAAACCAAAAACATTTGAATCAGTTTAATAATATATTTCTAATGAATGTAAAAAATTCAGATTTCATAATGTAGATTGAACTTTATGTCCTATTTAAAATTTAAAATAGTCGCTAGAGAATTTATATACATTTTAAATAATATATTGCCCTTAAAATATAGACATTTTGTAAACAACCTCCGTTTTCGATGAAACCACTTTTGTTGGATCCGGAATGTCAAATTATTGTTAGGATTCGAATTTCATAATTTTTGGAATTAATATGTGACGGTAGTAAATTTAAACATGTTTGGTAATTTCGGTTTGAATTTAATCGACCGGAAAAGGGCCATTTTTCAAACGGACTCCTAATTCGATGAAATTAGTTTTTTTAGGACTGTATCGTCAAAACATAGCTAGAGTTAGTTTTTTGTAATTTTTGGAGTTAGTATGTGGCCCCGATAAATTAAAATGTATGTTTAAAAATTCAATATATTGATTTATATTTTAATTTTGATGAAAACTGAACAAAACTGTCGAATTAGCTTATGAAACATATCCCATTGTGTTCAGAATGGGGGTAATTAGCTAGGAATAATAGTCGTTGGGTTTGATTTGGACTTCGAATGTAAAAATTCACTTTTACTAATTTAATAATATTAAAAAAGAAATTATATATATATATTTTTAATCCTTCAAAACCCTAACTCACAATACGCTGTCATGCTCAGAATCAAAGTCGGTTTTTTCTCCGATCTTTCGACCCCACAATCTCCAAATCGATTCAATGAAATTCGAATCACATTAAAGGAAAAATGTAGAGCATCATGAACTCTACGCGATCAACGATGGAGATGGGATTTATGCTCGTCGTTTGGAAGAAATTGCGCCTTGAAGTGCCGGTCGTGCGTGTTTTCCCAGGTGATGGTGGCTGCGAGTCTGAGATGGTTGAGGGTGGAGGTGAGCGACAGGGAGAGCTTCAAGGTGGCGTCGACGGATCTGGGTCCGGTGTTCTCTTACGCAAGTGGTGGTGATCTTTTTCTCGTGAGCGTGGTTCGTGATTTTTGCAGAAGGGGGGACCGGGGAAGATGAAGAAAGGTGTGGGAATTAATTAATTAGTTCAATTTTTGTAATGCAATGTATTAAATACAATATCTTCTTCATATGAGGCTCGAACACAGCGATTTTAGTTGCGTTGTGGTCGTGGCTTCGAACTCTACGCAATGGAACTGACTAGAAGCGATTTGGAACAAATTAGAATTTGAGGCGATTTTAAATCAAAATAGAACTGAATTCATAAATAAAGAATGGCGGAGCGGAACCCAATGTGAGAACTCCTTATCATTAAAAAAAATTGTACAGTTATTTAATTTATTTTATAACTGTAAATATATAGAAATTGCCAGTATTGATTTTTATCTATTGTATGGAGTTCAACACATGAATTTGCACAAATCACATAAATTAGAAGCAATGTATGGATATCACCGACACTCGGATTTCATATCCGCGAATGGCCACTTATGGAGCCATAAATGGAAATTGGTTGTTGAGTATTTATTTTTATGGATGATTTGGTGATTTGTGATGATTAAAATATTAAAAATAATGTTAACATTAATGTGCTAGCTGAAATTAAATTATAAATATCTACTTATTGTTTAAACAGTGAAAATTGGGTAATTAGAAAACAATTCACACTGAATTAGAATTGGTTAAATTTATTAACCAATGATTTATCTAAAATTGGCTATTGTTGTTCGAAAACTCCACACGGGTATTGGGGTAATATTTGACATACAATATTCCCAATATTTAGTTGTATGTCAGTCGATGGGTTGACAGGCTGTGATGAGCGTTATTTATTTATTTTAATGCTTATACAGCGGTAAATTACACTGTGGATGATGTTTGAATGGTTAACGATTATTTATCGTTATTGTTGAATACATGCGATGTATGAAAATCTATATAACTGAAATTATATGGTAATGGATTAAGTTGCATTCCAATTCAGAATTAGCGAATCTTTTAAAATAAAGATTATTTTAAAATAATGAATATTTTAAAATAATATTCATAAAAGAATAAGAATATGATTTTGATGTCCGATTAGGGATGGACATGAAAATATTGAATAATGGAAGCCGAGTTAAGTATATACGCTATTTTTAACCCGAACGAGTTTATCATTCGGTTTTATTTGTTTTATAATAAATATTGAAAAGGAAATAGATTTCAAAATATGATATTTTGAATATTATCATTTTAATATTATAATGATATGAAATATTCAATTTTGATCTAAAATTGAATTTGAAGTTGAAATCATTTTAAAATGAATTTATAAGCGATTAATAAAATACGTTTTGAATTGAAATTGATGATTTATATATTATATATATTTAAATGGTTTGAATAGAATGTATCGCACCGCGACCGTTCGCAAATTTCAACCATTAACTTCAACTTGATGTAATGGGAGATCCGACCGGCGGATTCTGCTAAATCTGGAACCGTTGGGTTTGTACCGAAAAGAGCTTTCAAATGAATACAATATATTTAGATTTGAACGGTTGGATTTCGAATTATGTCCAAATCAATTTCAGAAAAGATCGCTATAGATGTTGTTCGGTGGCCGTTATTGGAAACCGACTGAAATGGAGATATTACAATTATTAAAAATATGGAAAAATTGTGTAAAATCATAATAAATGATTTGGAAAGATTTTGGATGAAAAATTCTAGATTTGAAAAGATAAAAAGATATTTTTATTGAAATGAACTAGTTATTAACCAGAATGATTATCCAATGTTTTTTAAATAAATAAATTGGACTTGTAAATGATTTTAGAAATAACCAAAATTTTAGAAATGAATAAATTGGAATGGATTAGAATGGAAATAATCTTTGGAATATTTCAATATTGGATTCCGTTATTGTACGGATATTGTTGAGGAATTTCGAAGATACAGATATCGTTATTCCCAATACGTTAACTGTTGGTTTCAGAATTTGTCATTGAATATAAGCCGATATAATTTCCATTCAGAGCCTTGTATTTGATATCAAATTGGATTTTGGGTTTGTCATGAATTGTGTCTTAAATAACATTGTTCTTAAACCAAGTTGAGAAAAGAATAAATTTTTAAATTAAGATTTAGGTGAAGTTTTCCAATTAATTAATACTTAATTCGAATTGAATAAAAGAATTGGAATTTTGGGTTTATAGTGAACAGTGTTTCAAATATCATTTGGTCTTAACCCATTTAACATGAAGAACATGATTTCAAATTTACAATCTTTTTATTAAGATTAATGGAATTTTCCAAAGTAAAGATTTCCAATTTAATATATTATATTGGAATTGAATGGAATTCGATTTGGTAATAATCGAGATGAACTTCTGTAAAGGAAGACCGTTACTATGTATGGAATTTAAAAGGCTTTGCCGTTATTCCATTTATATTATTAGTCTGATATAGGAATTTATATCGATTATATACTGTTATGATTTCCGTGTAGATTCCATTTTGATGGAAGAGGATTTTGGGTTTATTGTGAACTGTGTTTTAATTGACATTCATTCTTTAACACAGTTAAGTACGGGATTTATTTCCTAGATTTGAATAATCATTAAATAATGATATTTGGAGATTAAAACTAAGTGAAGTTTTAATGAATCTTTAATTAGACTGAAAGGTTAATGTGGTAATTAAATTTGCCAAATTTGAGAAGTGTTTGAAAATGGAGTATCCCTAGTTTTACTTCATGCGATAGTTAAATCTTTAATTAGATTTGAAACATGAAATGGTAATTAAATTTATCGATAAAACAGTGGGTGCCAGACATGGAGTACCACATGTTTTGCTCCATGGGATGAATAGATTGGGATTGGAAAGTAAAATAAATGATTACTTCGGAAGGCTTGATAATCTCGACTACTTTGATAAACCTTAATTTGGTTTAAATTGGGAAAAGAATATTTGAATAATACAATATTCTGGATTGGAATGAGGCTTATGATGTGTTTTTATAGCACTTGATTATTAAGTATCAAAGACGCAAGTTATACGGAAAGACCGGGTTTATCTCATTCTGAATAACTAATACGGCGACTAAAGTCAACGATGAAGACGGTGGTCAAAGACCGGAGAACGTCACATCATATGGATGATTACTGATTTCTTGATTGGGCTGATCCCCCAAGACAAGGTAACAAGTGGTGATCGTCCAAACGTACTTGGAGATCGACCAGATATGCGAGGACTTCTCTCATGTATTGGACATATGGGACGAGGAATAAGGTGCCTCCGGTTTCGTTTAGACCCAGAACGAACTTGTAAATGGATGTGTGTCTGACGTTGGATTTCATTATCTGTTGATTGATTTCTATTAAATATATATCTGTTTGGTGGTGGAGAATTTATTCTTTTGCTTAACACCCTTCTCTGAGATGTACGAGCTTAGAGGTTATATATTGATAGACATCAGTTTCATGGCATGGATTGCTAGTGTGGCATGCTGAGATGCTAATGAACAAGGCTTTTATTGAAAAGCATATTCTTATGGTTGATGATCAAAGCACGATTTTAAATGGCATAGCTTAGTGTATAACATTAATTCGCGAGCTTCACACCCTGGTATGAAACAGAAATGGGATGAGGGACCGTAGGGAGTGCATGCGTTTCTTTTTAGCTAGGAGTGGTATCATGGTATGGAGCCCAGACATTTTACTTATATGGATGATGGAAAGCGAGGTACCTCGGATTTGATTCCCTAGTGGCTCTTGATGGTCGACATAATGACCATATTTTATGCCCCATAGGGGAGGGAAACGTATTGTTCAGGAATAACCAATCAACTAAAGTAAGTGTCGACCGGCCCTGCCAGATCCCAGGTGCAGTTGCGGCTGAATCATGAGGCACGGGCTTGAGTGTCTCGAATTTGGTAAGGAAGATCCCTTGCCTTGGGTCATGATGGAAATCCAATTTCCAATACGTGACTCTTCGGTTTTAGTTGTAAACCTGTATGGCAACATAGTGGGATGGGGCGCTCATGCCGTCTATTATTGATACATTTTTATTTGAAGTTGTTTGATACACTATGCACTTATACTAATATAAAAATGATTTGTTTTTAAACGTGCAAAGCATGATTGGCTATTATAAGGTAAAAAACTCTATCCTACGGCTTGCGTTGCATTATGTGATGGGACCTGAGTCTTATAATAGCTTCATTTTTTTCAAAAGCATTGCGTTGTTTATTAAATTATTTTATTTCAAGCTTTGATATTCGTAGGAGTAAACCCGTTCCGTGGCATACGGCACGGTCCCGTGAATTACCCTATTTTAAAGTAAGATTCAATAACTGTTTTAAGTTTTCACACCAGTCCCATGACTGACTCAGAGTTTATTGCTTCCAGCTAAACTTCTAGGTGCGAATATTTTCCACACAGGCAGCTAGTAGTTTTGGTTTTCGCAGATATTTCTTTTCACAGGATCCTGGATTATAGCAGGGGCTATATTCAAAAAGCATTGTATCTGTATGTCTCTTTCAGTTGTGGTTGTAGTTGATTTCTACTGTACATTATTCTTATGTATTAGTTTTCCACTGTTTTGTAATTTAAATCTCTGATATTTTTTTGTGTATTATTTGTTTGAACTCTGATATATTCTTGTAAATTGTTGTAATAGCAATGAAATGTTCTCCTATTTGTGTTCCGATGCATCGTGTTCTCAAAGAAATCCGCTATTTTCCATCTTTTCGGAGATTGGGTGATTTTGGGGTGTCACAGGTTGGTATCAGAGCTTTGGTTTACAGAGCTCGATAACAAGGCATGTTAGAACTAAATGAAAGAATTCATCGGAGATAGGATTAGTAACATCCTATAAGAATAACTCGTTAGAGATAGGGTTAGTAATACTCTAGGATGAGTTTGAAGAGTGTTATTTCTAAAAATGAATTTAATTTTGAAAAATATATCTTATTATATGTATTTGAGTATTTTAAATTATATTGAATTTGGACTATCGAGTATAAGAAGATTTTTCATATACGCGTCATGAACGTATATTCGAAGTCTCAAATATAATGGACAGATATAGAATCAAACTCTAGTCGCCCGGAGATGATTCTGTTGATAATAGCTGCATCATTAGTATTTATGTTCGAGTTTCGAAAGTGGAATATCTATATATATCCAATTGACTGGTGTGAGAACCAAACTTAGTTAGTATTTGTTGTTTGTGATTTGGCACTAAAAATATGACTTTGAGGATATATTAAAGTTGTGTGTGTGTGTGTGTATATATATATATATATATATATATGAAAATCTAATCAATTATTTGATTGGTGGTTGTGTTGTGTGATTATTAGTTGAACTAATAAAAATATTGGAATGATAATTAATTTTACCAATATGAGAATGTGATAAATTAAGCCAAATCAAATATAAAGTAGAACTGAGTTGAAAATTGATTGGAATTGCCTACATAGACATGTGTGTGTGTGTGTGTATATATATATATATATATATATATATATATATATATATTGAGCAGGTTATGGGCTTCACATTGAGTAAAGAAATAAATTGAGTGCCCGACAAACAGGTGCACCTTAATGAGTTGGTTACGTAATTTTATTATTATATCAACTCCTATGAATGAAATTGGATGCGTTGTGATGGTTGTTCTGTGTGAGATTATAAACCACGTCGCAGGATAGCAATAAATAAATTATGAACTACACCGCATGGCATACCACATGAAGATAGAATATCTTATCATATTCCATATAAGCATTTGGCGCTTATATGGTGAGGTTTGATTTACCATACGGGCGAGATGCTTGTATGGCAATGACTGAATTACAAGTCGAACAAAAGTCTGATTATGGACATAATTAAGGAATACATGTAACGGTGCTCAAGGAAGGATTTAATAAAAACCCTACACAGGTCTGGAGATGACAAAAATTCACGTCTCTCTTGTTGTTAATTAAGGCACATGGATTATTTATATTCCAACACTGGGCAAGATAGTGAGATTATGATCTTGACACGTATCCCTTGGGCATTGATAGGTCACAAAAATTGTGTACGCTTTTTATTGACTTAATGGGTGCCTAATATGGCCCAATTTATTTTTCAAACCCCCTCCCCCGCGTACAAAGGAGGTTATGGCGCAAATTTTCGAAAATTTAGGCTTTTAGCCAAATTTGTGAGAAATTAGAAAATTCTAAGAAATTGAAAAGTTGAAGAATGAAAGCCAGAATGAAAGTTGAGTTGGTTGGTTAAACAACTTTCAGCTCTGTTCCTTTTCGAGGACGAAAAGATTTTAAGTGGAGGAGATTGTTACAACCTGGAGTTTCAGAACCAATTTAAAAATTTTATTTTAGCTATTTTAATGGATTTTGAATATTTAAAACGATTTATTTTAAAAATAACGATTTAAAAATTATTTAAATCGAAGTTAGAACGTATAAATTTATTTTAATTATAAATAGAGTTTGAAATGGCGCGGTAGTTTGAAAATAGGATTTTAAATTTCAATTGAATGTATAAGATTCAAAATAAATCGGATTTCAATAAAACAAAAAACATTTGAATCTGTTTAATAATATCTTTCTAGCGAATGTGAAAGATTCAGATTTCATAATATAAATTGAAAGTTATGTCCAATTTAAATTTTAAAATAATTGCTATAGAATTTGTACATATTTTAAATAATATATAGCCCTTAAAATATAGCCATTTTGGAAACGACCTCCGTTTTCGACAAACTTCCTCCGTTTATCGAAATGAACTTGTTATTAACTAGAACGATTATCTAATGTTTTTTAAATAAATAAATTGGACTTGTAAATGATTTTAGAAATAACAAGAATTTTCCAATGAATAAATTGGAATGGATTTGAATGGAAATAATCTTCGGAATATGTCAATATTGGGTTCCTTTATTACATGGATATTGTTGAGGAATTTGGAAGATACAGATATCGTTATTCCTAATATGATATCTGTTGGTTTCAGAATTTGACATTGGATATAAGCCGATATAATTTCTATTCAAAGCCATGTATTTGATATCAAATTGGATTTTGAGTTTGTTGTGAATGGTGTCATAAATAACACTATTCTTAAAACCAGTTGAGAAAAGAATAATTTTTGAATTAAGATTTAGGTGAAGTTTTCCAATTAATTAATAATTAATTGGAATTGAATAAAAGAATTGGATTTTTGGGTTTATAGTAAACGGTGTTTTAAATAACATTTGTTCTTTAACCCAATTAACAGTGAAGAACATGATTTGGAATTTACAATCTTTTAATTTAGATTAATGGAATTTTCCAAAGTAAAGATTTCCAATTTAATATATTAAATTGGAATTGAATGGAATTCGATTTGATAATAATCGAGAAGAGCTTCGGTAAAGGATAACTGTTACTATGTATAGAATTTAAAAGGCTTTGTCGTTATTCCATTTATATTATTAGTCTGATATGGGAATTTCTATCGATTATATACTGTTATGATTTCCGTGTTGATTCCATTTTGATGGAAGAGGATTTTGGGTTTGTAACAACCCGGATTTTCTAAACTAATTTAAATTTTTTATTTTAGCTATTTTAATGGATTTTGAATATTTAAAATGATTTATTTTAAATAATAACCACTAAATATTTATTTTAATCGAAGTTAGAACATACAAATTTATTTTAGTTATAAAAGGAGTTTGAAATGGCGCGGTAGTTTGAAAATTCGATTTTAAATTTCAGATGAATATATAGAATTCAATATAAATCGGATTTCAGTAAAACCAGAAACGTTAGAATCTGTTTAATAATATCTTTCTAACGAATGTGAGAAATTGAGATTTCATAATATAAATAGAAAGTTATGGCCAGTTTAAAATTCAGAATAGTTGCTATGGAATTTATATATATATATATTTTACATAAAATATAGCCCTTAAAAATAGCCATTTTGCAAACGACCTACGTTTTCGACGAAACTACTTTTGTTTGATCCGGAATGTCAAATTATTGCTAGATTCCAAATTCATGATTTTTGGAATCAATATGTAAGCGTGGTGAATTTAAAATGTGTTTGTTAATTTCAGTTTGAATTTAATCAACTGGAAAATGGTCATTTTTCGAACGGTCTCCAAATTCGAAGAAATTAGTTTTGTTAGGACCGTATCATCAAAACATAACTAGATTTATTTTTCAGGAATTTTTGGAATCAGTATTGGCCCCAATAAATTAAAATGTACGTTTAAAATTCAATATACATTGATTTATATTTTAATTTTGATAAAAACTGATCGAAACAATAGAATTGGCTTACAAAACATATCCCATTGTGTTCGGAATGGCGGTATTTAGCTTGGAGCGACAGTCGTTTGGTTTGATTTCAAGTTCGTAGAAATAACCAAGTAATTTCTGAATTAAATATTACTACAAATCTATTACTTAAATATAAAAGCACAATTCCAACAATGCATATGTGGAACAATAGGATGCAGTTATTGCTTATTTGTGCTCTATCGTTCAATTGTACGCTTTTTATAAAATAAAATATAAAAAACAAATCTGAATAACCCACGTTATCTGATTTCCCAATCTTTCGCCACGATCTTCTTTCTCAGTCGCTTGAAAAATGCACGGTTCGCCAACCGCTTTAAAAAAGGGGATTGTTAATGACACCCCTGTTTTGGTTAAGGGGTGTCACAACATTTAATTTTTAAATTTTTGTTAAGGGGTGCACTGTAAAGACCGAATCCCCCTTAACAATTTAATATTTCAAGACAAAAATGCCCTTTCCTCCCAATAACATTATTTAACGTAAATACAAATAAACCTAGCGTAATTGTTTCCATCGCAGAAAAGAATTTTCATGGCTGATCGCAGAAAAGAATATTCATGGCTGCCATAAACCCTAATTATGAGATAGATGATGAAGATGAGGTAAATTGCACACAAAAACGTGAAGTATACGAAGATGATGAAGACCGATCTGCTAATGACAAGGTTTGATATTTATTTTTGCGTTAACACGTACGGAATTGAAGAAGGAGCACGGATGAAAAATTCGGTCGCGATGGACCATGTTTCTACGGACCAATCAGTATGAAGTTACACATGTAATGACCGTTTTAAGTATGAAAACACGGTATAGTACGACCGGTTTTATCACATACGAATTACAGTTTGTTACATATATAGAAAATCTGTAAAATAGCCACCGTATTTATTAATTTTTATCGGTATTACACAACCGTGTATACGATTTTGTGGTACTAATGTTACCATGCATGTTTTGTACCAAACAATTGTTATTTAATAGACAGGGAGAGACCATTTTTAGTTTATTGGTATGAATATTTGATATCGTTATTTCTTTGTGGTGTGAATAATACTCAGCTATTTTACAGTTTGATGCAAATGCTCTGCTAAACGACGTATACGGGAATGAGGATTGTTCAGTTAACGAGGAGTCTTACGATACCGGGGATGGCAATGTTAATGATAAGGTTTTTCTATTGGAAAATGGTGACAACATCGATCATTCACATGAGGAATCGGGAATATTGTGTTGCGCGTACCCCAATTTAACTTCCCATTTCACCACCGAGAAGGTTTGAAAACTTGATTTATGTTTTACAATTTAAGTATTTTACTCTGATCGTAATATGCTGTTTGTTGATGCTGTTGTTCGATTCCAAAGAGGACGTACGTAAATGGTACACGGATCGTGGACTTGATACGAATTGTGTCATTGTTATCAAAAGAAGCAAAACCAAAAATCACTTAGGTAATGGGAAAGGCTCATGGATGCTGCTTGCTTGTGAAAGAAGTGGAAGGTACATTGATCATAAGGGTAAGCAGCATGTAACGAAAACTGAAAAGAAAAGGCGTAGATCGGGAAGTAGAAAATGTGGTTGTCCATTTGAATTAAGAGCACACTGTCAAGATGATGGAAAATGGAGTTTGAAAGTTATAAACGGATGCCACAATCACAATCTTCCTGTTTTTTTAACCGGGCATCCGTATGTTGCGCGATTAAAAGACAATGAAGTAAAGAACGTTGAAACAATGGCAAATAGTGGGGTTAGGCCACGGAATATTCTAACTGCTCTTAAACTTAGCAACCCAGAAAATAAGTCTACGATCAGAAATGTGTACAATGCTAAAGTGAAGCTTAAACTTCATCATACGGAAGGTAGATCTATTATGCAACAGTTTATGAAGTTAGCTTGTAGTCACCACTATTCTGTTCATCATAGAGTCGACGATAAGACAAATAAAGTTACTGACTTGTTCTTCAGTCATCCAAAATGTGTTCTGCTTGCGCAATGTTTTTATCAAATTTTGTTTTTGGATTGCACTTTCAAGACAAATAAGTACAAGTTGCCATGTTTTCATATGGTGTCGCAAACTTCGACGGGTGCATCATTCACTGTTGCCCTAGCTTTTATTAGTCGGGAGACCACTGAATCATATATTTGGGCGTTGGAGTGTGTTAGAAAATGTTATCGAGAAAAAGAATTTCCAAGTGTTATCATAACGGATGCGGAAATTGCTCTTAGCAATGCAGTGGCCACTGTTTTTCCAGCATCTCGTCACATTCTTTGTGCGTGGCATATTTCAAAAAACGTTCAAGCAAATTGCAAACCAAATTTCATAAAGAAGAAACGGGTAATGATTGGGGATAGAGAGACCGTAGTAGAAGATGATGAAGGAAAAAGAGAGTACGAGTTATTTTGGGAGGGTTGGAGCAATGTCATTAGTTCGCTGTCCGAAGAAGAGTTCCATCGGAACCTAAATTCTTTTCGTGAAGCATGGCGGGTGAAGCAAAAAAAGTCGTTGAACTATGTGTTGAAGAACTGGTTGAACAAGTATAAGGAGATGTTTGTGTTAGCTTGGACAAATGAAGTAAAACACTTTGATAATGTGTCAACCAGTGTAGTTGAAAGTGCGCACCATCATCTCAAATTGTATTTTGATTCAGCTGCAGGTAGTTTTGTTCAGTGTTGGACTAGCGCTCATCTATGCTGTGAGAATGAATTAGTTGCAATTGAACATGCGTTCGAAACGAGTTCATCAAAGTCACTTCATAGATTTCGAGATGAGCCAATGTTTAAAGAGGTGTTGGGATTTGTTTCTCATAAGGCGCTTGATTTATTGCAAACCGAACTATGTAGTATTCCAAAAGGAGGCACGAGTATTCAAACTTGCGGTTATATTTTATGGAAAGTTAACGGTCTACCTTGCGCACATATGCTAGTAGACTTTAGACATTCAGACGGCTTCATACCCCTCAGTGCTATAGACTGTTATTGGAAACAGTTGTCATGTATTCCGCCTACACCGAATCGGTCCACTCTTGATTTTATGGACTTGCCTGAATTTCATGCATTGAAACGTAGGTATGACGAGGCTACTGATAATGTGAGGATTGATATTCAGCAAGGTATGAAATTGTTAGCCTTCCCGCCTACTACGAACATTAAAGAACCTCCCATGGCGACTATAAGAAAAGGAAGACCATCTAAAAAGGAAAAGTCGACTAAACGAGATCCTTCTTACTTTGAGCATGTTGACGCCGCATTATCTTGCAGCCTAAAACTTACTCCAGTTAGTCGTTGTTTGAAGAAACTTGGAGTAAAACAAAATGCATCTAAATCCAGTCAAATTGATGAAAAATTCTTATTGCAAATGCCCAAGTGTATGCGACCGTATATAACTCGTATAGACGACATGCCTGCTGATGGTAATTGTGGATATTGGGTGGTGGTTAAACAACTAAATCTTTACAATCGAAGACCAGATAATCCTTGTAAGTTCGTACGTGAGGCCATGGTTGATAATTTAATAACTCAATCGGATATGTACAAAAGCATGTGGGATGAAGATGGCTTCGTAGAATTGAAAAGAAGGATACAAGGCGATAACTCAGTGGGGGTAAATGGTTGGATGCAAATGCCGGAATCCGGATTTATAATTGCAGAAACATTTGGTACCGCTGTTGTCTTGCTTAGTATGCAAATGAGTTACTTGTTTGTTCCGTCAACAATACAATTAACCTTGTTAAACCGGGATAGGATGGTCATAATGGGATTCGTAGACAACTCACATTTTGTTGGTGTTACTTTGAAGTACGAGTCGCCTTTACCAAATACACCTCCATTCTCATTCTTTTACCGAATTTACAACATCAATACGCAGGATTGGGTCAACACATATGCGGAGAGAATTTCTCGCTTCGATGATTCAGAAGATGGACATGTTGCCGAAGATAAAACGGTTGTTGTGTTAAGTTAATGTCGAATACTTGCATATGTTCGTAGTTCACTGCTAATGTAACAGTATTTTGAAGTATTATTGCATATGCTCGTAGTTCAGTGCTGATGTACCAGTATTTTGAACTATTATTGCATATGTTCGTAGTTCAGTGCTAATGTAACAGTATTTTGAAGTAGTATTGCATATGTTCGTAGTTCAATGCTAATGTAACAGTATTTTGAACTATTATTGCATATGTTCGTAGTTCAGTGCTAATGTAACAGTATTTTGAAGTATTAATGCAAATGTTATATTTTCTGGCATATGTGGGTTACCCTTGTGAGCTATTGTATTTAAAGTTTTGTGACACTTCTGATAATGTGAATACCGAGATACTGAATTTTGACAATAGCAGAATCAGAGATATTTCGGACTTAGATCACCGGTTTTGTATACATAAAACGGTCACCTCCTGCCGTCTGCACATATTCATTTAACATTATCATAACCTGAGATATTTCGGATTGGTATCACTGATTTTCTAACTATAAAACGGTCACTTATTGCCGTCTGTACATATTTAGTTAACAATATCATAACCTGAGATATTTCGGATTGGTACCACCGAGTTTCTAACTGTAAAACGGTCACTTATCTCCGTCTGCACATATTTAGGTAACATTATCATAACCTGAGATATTTCAGTTTGAGCACGCCGATTTTAATCAATTAAAACGGTAAGCACTAACCGTCTGCATATTTCTATTCTAACATGCAATATTTTGGTTTTGGATGACCGAATTTTTGTTAGTAGAACGGATTTTTGTAATCGTTTAGCAAATTATAGGCCTTTTAAATGATTGTTCGGTGATCACGTACCGTTTTTGTGTCTTAAAAACGGAAAGCCATTCCCAATGTTTAACTATAAGGTTGATTATTTCATACATATAATCCAGTTTTTTGTGCATCGACAAAATGAAACTTGTACATGCATCTTTGATCATACAAATACTTCAAACTTTCACATGCATCGTCGATCATACAAAAAAATTGAAACTTGTACATGCATCTTCAAACATAGAAATAAACACAAACATACTCACAAACCATTTCATACATTAACCTTCCTTTCAAAGTACCCTTCATACTGTATTGCCAAAAGCAAGTCACCAACCAAAAGACATAAATAAGTCACAAACATAAAGTCACCAACCAA
The DNA here is from genome assembly GCA_030737875.1 of Allium sativum. Taxonomy (NCBI): domain Eukaryota; kingdom Viridiplantae; phylum Streptophyta; class Magnoliopsida; order Asparagales; family Amaryllidaceae; genus Allium; species Allium sativum. Next base: position 431,691,081 of record CM060918.1, on the reverse strand, counting down.
AACACCAAGTCTTATAACTGTTACATACTGTTAACCAAAATAATACGTAATGCTACCAAGTTAAACTATTTTTTCCTTGCTCCGCCTTTCTTCTTGGTAGCACTCCTCTTACCTTTCTTTCGTTTACCTCGACTTGTCGTACCCTCAACAATCTTATCTCCTTCATCAGCTACCATGTTCTCTCCATACAGAGCAGACGGTTCTGGGTCCTTTAAATGCTCTATCATTTGCAAAGCTGTAACGACTGCCTTACCACGTCCACATGAACGGATTGTATCAGCAACTAGTCCAAGTCGACGTTTCTGAAATTCAAGTCTACTTTAGTACGAAAAACAATCAATAACACTATTTTCAATTAGCAAATACAACAAACTTACAACACGGATGGGTAGCGACTTCTCCCCGGTTTCATTCGCAGGCTCGGTTATTCTTCTTGATGGATTTGCAACAATCGGATGTGAAGCTTGCTGATACCACTGTATATAGTTGTCCTCACAGTCCCAGGGGTTAACCACTTCTTTAGACGTTATACTTTCATTCAGCATGTGATTTGCCCATTCAGCCCATATAAAATCCCCAACATTAAAGTAAGCGGCTTTGAAAGATTTACTAGACGACTTGTACTTCTTCTTGTTAAGCGTGAAGGGATTGGTTGGGATGGGTTGAACAATTCCAAACTGGCGTAGAAATCTTTGGGGTAGGTACAATTCTTCGGTTTCAAAACAAATGACAGGTCCGTTATACAACGAACACTCATGAAATGGATACACATCACGTTTATCTCTAAAGCAATCCCATATAATTTCATTGCACTTCAAGTCATCAATCCTTTCTCGTACTGTAACTAAATCAGATGCTAACTGCGAACTCTTGTTCTTTGCAAAGTAAAACGCGGCTCTAATTTCTCCTTCTGGTATACCAATAACACGATTATGTCGACGAAGAACTGGGAAATGCTCATATATCCAAACCTGCATTAAGGTGCATCATGTACACGCATATAATTAGACTACACTATTCACCTATAGTTACAATACAACGGTATCAAAAAAATTCTTTGAATATACCTGTAGTAACGTCATGCAACCAGTCATTTGATGAACATTAGATCGAGTTGTTACGGCAAGATTACGTAATAATCAACTCAAACATGCAGTGGCCCATGAATATGAACCCACCTCGTCTAAATTCTTCAAACACTGCAGAAAATGAACTGACACTTTATTTCCGGACTTGTCACAACAAACTAAACTGCCAATTGTGTACAAAAGATATGCTATCGCACAATGCATCTTTCGTTCTTCACTATCGGCCTCCCTCGAACCCTCAAACTGACTTCGTAACCATTCAAATTTAATTTTTTTATCGGTGCTAACACTTGTATAGCAGTTGGTCTGTTAACACCAAGGCAATCTTCAAGTAGTTTGTACACATCTTCGACACCTATACCCCTCGAGCCACCAAGAGAACCAGTAACTGCTCTTCCTTCCAACGGAAGGCCAGTTATGTGCACTACTTCATCAAGGGTTATCCCCAACTCACCAAATGGAAGGTGAAATGTGTTTGTCTCCGGATAAAATCTTTCGACGAATGCATTGATTAGGACTTTGTCTAAAGTCTCGTGAGCATGTAGCGCTAGCTTATGGAATCCCGACTTAACTACAACCTCTTTAACAAATGAAGATTCTTTTCTATAATCCCACAAATGTTGCGTGCCAACATGAGTATGGACTCTCACCAGTCTTACTTCTCCTCGAGGTTTCTATATGGTACGCATATATATATATATATATATATATATATATATATATATATATATATATATATATATATATATATTACAGTCTAATAAAAGATAACAATTCACGCGTAGTCACAAGTATAAATAAAATCTTAGAAAAAACATATGAAAAACTTACAGTAGATTTCCATATTTCATGAGCAATGTGATGTTTGAATGCAAACAACAGTGTCCGTTCATCTTCAGTGGTGGATGATTCTATTTCTTTCCGCTTTCGTTTGCCTTTAATTGTACGTTTTCTCTTTTCCACATGTTCAACCTCTTCAACCTCTTCCTCTCCTACCCTGCCTTCCTCACTATCATGTTCCTCGCTACCACTTTCACGGCCACTATATTCAGACTCAGATTTGTCACCTTCTTCATCTGCTTTCTCCTCAACTCCATCACCTCCTTCATCACGCTCACTATCATCTCCGTCGCTATCTTCTCCAACAACATCTTCTTCATGCTCACTACCTCCTCTGTTGCCCTCTTCTCTGTCGTCGTCTTCTTCACGTTCTTCACCAGCTTTGTTGCCCTCTATTGTGTCATCGTCTTGTTCCTCATCAGTACCACCTTTTTCACCCTCTTCTCTGTCATCGTCTCGTTCATGATCACTACCACTTGTGTTGCCCTCCTCTTCTCTGTCATGGCCGCTACGATCACTACTTTTTTCGCCTCCATCGGAAGTACTATGGTCGTTGGACTCTTTTTTGTCACTTGAACTTTGTTTGGAGTTATTCGCTTCAGCTTCTACTGCTTTCTTATTTTTTTTCTCTTCCAATTTGCGTTGTTCTTCAGCACGTTTCTTCCTATTTGAAGCAGTAGGCGGTAGACGAGCGGACGTAGACGAAGTCGGTTTCCTGCAATCAATCACGTAAACAATTTAGTTATACGCCGTCAACAATGTACGACAACAATATAACCTACTTTAATACTATAAGAAGGTACATAGCCACCATGTAAACAACAAGTAAAACCGAATGTGTAATCCAAATTTCAACAACAACTAACCCTAAGTCGACATCAATCAACTTGCCAAATACTATAAAGGACAAGCTTTCCTAAGTATTTTAATACTCACAAACCATAGAACCCTTTTTCAACCATAAGTCGACATCAATCAACCATTTTTAACACCTACAATCGGACAACACAAACCGAAACCAAAGTTCAAAACAAATTGAACAAATGAAACTTATATATGGAAAACAAACGCCGATTTTGAATTATAAAAACGATGACAACAAGTCAAATACTAAAAGGGACAAGCTTTCCTATTCCAGAGGATTTACCCACCCAAAACCGTACCCTCCCAACCGTATTCTCTGCAAATCCAACAAAATTTCCCAATGTTTAGCCCTTCTTCCCCACCAACCCCCTCCACACGCAAACCCATTGCTCACAATTGGTAATACCAAGCATACATGTGCTAATACCAACTGAAATTACCATTAATCTAGTACAAACATACCTCTTTTCCACGGTTTTCTTCTTGGCAACAGATTCCTTCGTCTTCCTCGCAGTATGCTTGAATCGAACCATCTTTAATGGCAAACCCTAGCGTGAGAGCACTGCAGAACCCTAATTTTGAGAACGAAACGCGATTTGGGAACCCTAATTTTGAGCACTGCAGGATTTTTTGAGAAATAAAGCGCGGGCTTTGTATTTCGTGAGTGGGGTTGAAGTTTGAAGGACACGAGGTTATTTTGGGGATTGAAAAGTAGATGTGGTGTTGCCCCTTAACATTTTCTAAAACAGTGGTGTGCCCTTAACAAAATGACACCCCTTACCCAAAACAGGGGTGTCATTAACAATCCCACCCACACACTTATAGCTGATATATGTTCACTTTGATAATTTTAGCAGTGGTATATTGATTAAATCATTGTAAATTAAAAATTCAACTTGGTGCGGGTCAGAGTCCGTATGGGTTTTGTAGGCTGTTACTGCTACTGCATGTTCAGTTCTTTAATGTTGCCCATATCAATTCTGAAATTGACTTTTTACATCGGCGAGCCATAATTTATTCGTAGATTTTTCCTTTTATACAGGTATAAAAGAGTTACATGTGTAAAATTATCTACTTTGCTGGTACTCTGCTGTGGATGCCCCATTCCCATGAGGTTAGACTTATTTTTCCCACAAGGTTAGACTCATGTTTTTTACATTCAAATTAAATATGTATCACAATACACTATCATATACTGTCCGCTGATACTTACAGTATATATCAACTCATCAATATTGTACTATTTTCCTATAAATAATGGTTCAATCTGCAACATCGTTTGCTGGTTCGTACTATTTCAGGGTCAGAAGCAGTATTTGCTTTATTTAAAACATGCTTATTTCTTGAAAATAGGTACTTTTTTTGTTGTATTAAATTATTTTGTAAATTATACATTATTAACTAGGTGAAAATTATTTGTTAAATTATCTTAATTATCATTACTTCTATTTCTTCATTTTTTGAAATGAATTGTTGAGAAGTGGGTAAACCATTTGTTTTATATGAGACTGGATTTCATTGTGTATATTTGTACTCCATATTAGGATATGTGCTGCTGTTGTGCCTTTACAAATCATTTTTATATATTCCAAATTTACTAAAACTATATCATTGTTTTTCTGTTTGTTTGCACATGCTAACGTTTTAGACAAATTTCAAAAAGTATAGATTAATAATGGGCTCTTCACGTACACATCAACTGTTTGCCATATGAGATCACGAAAATTGGATATGGTTGTTTTAGCCCTCTCCGTAGGTAACATTAGAAGAAAGATAATAACTTGAAGGGATGGCTAATGGTCCTTTTTGATGCACTTGACTGTGAAAACATGTTTTTGGTTTCCTCTTCTTTTTTCCTCTTATTTTTATGCTGTATTGCTCCACATTCATGTTTTTCCTTCTATGAATACGCACGAACACATTTTTGGTACATGTAAGTGAAGTTTATAAAGACCGTACATAATTTAGACATATCTTACCGTTCTTATTCGACTTACCACAAAATTTTTAGTATTTCAATTTGGTTTCGTCTAACCCAATTTGCAAATTCACGTTATTATTTTCTTAACTAAATCATAAAACTTTAATTAAAGGGAAATGAATAATGTATTTTTCATAAAACTTCAATTAAAGGGAAATGAATAATGTATACTAATTGTCATTGAGGATTCTGTTGAATGTTCATTTTTAGAACTCATTTGTTGAACCATTCAGTAGAAGCTGGGTTGAGTTCAAGAAAGATGGTTTTAAGGCATGCATTTCATGTGTACATTAAGTTACGGATTTTTTTTAATGTTTCTTAAACTGTAAAATTTGCTAAATCGGAGCATATTAGAAGAATAGCTTACAAACGATTAGATAACAAGTTGAGTTTTTTTTTGTCATTGTAATAATTACTACGAGTTGCATTATCTGCTAGCAAAATTTTGAATATTGACGATTATAACTTTCTATTTATGGAAAATAATGCTATAACTTTCTGTTAATACCAAGGTTCGAGAACTCGGTTTCGAACTCGGTTTCGGTCATTTGAATTTTTGTCAATTTCGGATGATTTCGTAAATTTCGGAAGTTTCGGTTTCGGTTCAGAATTCGGTTTTTTGTCGTTTATTACTAAATTTGCAATAGTGAAACAAAATTTCATTGCCTACCAGCAAGTTAAATTTGCGATAAAGATGCTTAGTGCTAATAAACTGAAGAAAAAAGGTCCACATACTTAATAAATTGAATAAAGCCCAAAAACAGCCCAATTTGTTGCCACTTCAAATATATTGTATACAATACCTAGCCACGTTTCCTGCTGCGACGCATAAATTAGGGCATTTGACTTCAAAAGAAACGCTCGGATTAAAACGACGGAAAAGAAACTTTTATCATTTGTTCGATTAATCCTTCCGCACAACTTCGACTTCTCCGTGCTCAACTTCCTCTTCTCATCTTTGAAAACTTCCTACTACAGAGAGAAATTCAAGGTACTGTTCTCTATTTTGTCAACTCAACTGCTTCCTTCTGGGATCCGACGATTATGCTTTTTTTTTTGTCGATCGCTTCTCTTCCTTGTCAATTGCTTCGATTTAGGGTTTTGACTTTTTTTTTTTTGAAGAACACCGAGACCGAATTTGAGGCTTAATTCCGGCTCGCTGAGACCCGATACCGGTACGGTACCCCCGAAATTTCGGGGTACCGGCCGATATTTTGAACCATGGTTAATACTTCATACTTCCTTTTTGGAATGAAGCCACTTCTCCCTTTTTTACCAACGTGGTCCCAGATGAAAATTCAAATGATTAGTGCCTCGATTTGCACATAAGTCACCACCAACTGGAAAAAAAATCTTTCTTTTTTTCCTTTTTTGGTTCAAATTTACATATCCACTTTAGAAGTAACTACCTTATTATGCCTGCTCCATTAGCTTGAAATTATTTCCCTTATTTCCGTCAAATGGAAATTATATATTCATAACCATATTCTTTTGTTCTACGCTAATTTATATTTTTGAAAATTTCAATCAAATCTACTAAAGCAAAAACTCACCAAAACGTGCTTTTCCACATATACATGTTCTTACTATTTTTGGTTGTCTGGAATTATTCTGCAAGTTATACCTGTCTAGCACAATTTAGAAATCTTAATCTCGGTCCTATTGTTTCTTCCACATACGAAACTATTATACTAATCTTACAGTATTAGTTTTTGATTGTGCCTTGCAATTTGAATACCAAGTCCTTATACATCAATTAAGATTATAAAACACGCGTGCTAACGTTGCATACTGTTTATTTCACTGTTGACCTCTAGGGAAATATTCTGTTTTGGAGATCTATCTTATGTAAACTCAGTTATGCTCGAATCTGTAGACTTTAAACTATCCCAAGTTTTTTCAGATAGGACAATATCAATAAGCTAAAGTTGTGAGTATATGATATGATGTTTGATTCCAACTTATATAACTACATTTTATTGCTTTTTCAGGAGACAACAACATAAATGCAGTAAGTGAATTTTGTAAGCACTACGTGGTTTAATATAATTATGTGTTCCAATTTCATTTCTTCCATTCTGTTTTGCAAATTCACCTTAGTCATCACTTGACTAAATCTGATAATAATAATTACTTATTGTTCCCAAAAAAGGCATTTAACAAATATAAACCTTATTATTATTTTTCATAAAATAGCAATTATAAAGGGAAATGAATAATGTAAATTAATTACCACTCAGGAATTTGTTGAATGTTATAGGACTCATTTGATGAACCATTCAGCTGAAGATGGACTAAATCTGAGAAAGATGGTTTTAAGGTATGTATTACATGTATAAATTAATATATGGATTTTTTATTGTTTCTTATAATATAAAATTTCCTAAATCAGAGTATATAAAAAGAATAGCTTAAAATTGAAATGGTTATATAACGAGTTGAATTTGCATTTTTTTTGCTATAATTACTATTTTACATGTTAAAATATTACATGCCATGAGGAAACAATTGCAATATTCGTTAATAAAATTTTGAATAGTGACAATTGCACCTTCCTGTTTATGGGAAATAATGCAATTACATTTGCATTCTATGCAGAAATATACATTTTTATGTGTATATGTCAGTTTGTATGGTTACATGATATCCATCAGCCTTAATTACCTACATGAAGTTCTCTATATTATATTCAACTTTTTGTTGATAGCGCTTCGTGGAATAGTAGACCCTTATCTCCTTTTTACCAAAGGTGGTCCCAAATATTCATAAACATTCAAATGTTCAGTGCCCAAATTTTCAAATAGTTACCACTACTGATAATCCTTTCTTTCTTCATTTTTTGTTTCAAATTTACATATTTACTTTAAAAGTAACTGCCTTATAATATCTGCTCTGTTAGTTCAAATTATTTCCCTAATTGGAAACAATAACTTTTAGCATTCGCTTATGATCTACACCTTTTCCTAAATTCAGAAACATTAATATAATTTACTAGAACAATATGTTCTATGACAGTAGCTTCCAACAAATATGTAGCTTCCTTTTCGTCAAAAAAAAAAAAAAATACGCTGCTGCATATTTTAGAAAATTTAGAACTATTTGAGAAAAAAGCATGCTACTTTTTCATATTTAATTAGTCCACATTTTTTGGTTTTATCTCGAATTATTCTACAAGTTCATTTTTATATCTATATAGCACAATTTGGAAATTTAAATTTCTGTTCTGTTTTTTTTCTCAAATATGAATACATTATACTTGATCTTGGAGGATCAGTTTTTTACAATGCCTAGCATATTGTATGCTGACTCCATACATCAGTTAAAGTTATAAAACATGTGCTAATGTTGAATACTATTTATTTCATTGCTAACCTCTGGTGAAATATTCTATTTTGGAGATCTATTTTATCAATTTTAAACTGTTCCTACAATCTTAAGATAGGACTGCATCAATATGCTTATGTTGTAAGTATATAATTGAATGCTTTATTCAACTTATGTAACCACATTTTATTGCTTAGTTCATGAGACACAATAACATAAACAAATGAAATAAGTGAATTTTGTAAGGAGGACTACATTTTTTAAACAGTCTTACTATTTCTGTTCGATTTATTACTAAATTTATGTATCTCAACAAATTTCTTCCAGCCCCACTTGATAATTCACCTTGGTCATCGCTAAACTAAATCTGGTAATCATAATTATTTATTGTTCCCAAAAGTGACATTTAACAAACATAACCTTATTATCAATTTTCAGAAAACAATAATTGTAGAGGGAATTGAATATTGCATTAATGTAAATGAATAATCATTGAGGAAATTTTTTGGCTGTTCATTTTTAGGACTCCTTTGATGAGCCATTTGGCTGAAGCTGGATAAGTGTCTTAGAAAGATGGTCTTAAGGTCTCTATTTCATGTACACATTCATTTATGGATTTTTTTCAATGTTTCTTATAATATAAAATTTGCTAAATCAGAGTATATTAAAAGAATAGCTTGAAAAGGAAATGGTTAGATAATGAGCTAAATTCGCAAAAAACAATTTTGGCCATTGTTACTTCTGATAATGTGCCGTAAACAAAAGGGTTCCAATGTTTGTTATTAAAATTTTGAATATTGATGTTTATAACTTTCTATTTTTTAGAAATGCAATTACTTTTGCATTCTGGCAATGCATGCGGTTAATATCTACAAGCAGTATCCCAAATATTGCTAGAAATATTAATCAGACAATAAAATAATCATCAAATCTGGATTAATATATTTTGTTAACAGAGAAATCTAATAAGTTAGTTATACTGATTGTCATTCATTTTGGTTCTTACTGACTTAGCATAAAAGATCCATAATTAAATTATTTTTACTTTGGAACTATTCATTCTTGCAAATTGTTGCCTTCAACTACATTTCATCATTAATTGGTTTATTTTTTTATCGATTATTATTTGAAAACATGTTTATTCTGTTAAACAAGTGGAAGTTTGCTTTTTTATGATGAATAGACTCACCATGAAATTGAACACTTATTAAGTTTCATGTTTTCATGGCTTATTCACCACGATACGAATAACTTTTCCGCATATAATTCATAAAATATTTCCTGAAGATCATAAATTAGTGTTAAGTTTGTAATTGCTGATAAACAGATTTTTTTTTCTTCTATTGTCTAATTCCTTCAAATTTTAATTGTCTAGGTTGTTTGACATTGGTTGATGTGGAACTTATAAATTTTCAAACAGTAATAGAACAAGGCTGTTATAGCTGAATGACAATCCATGTACGTGGCCAAGTTTGTGAGGCAAGCTCAAAGCAGCTGAGGTAATAAATCAATCGATCATAATTTTTTTCCTTCTTCCAACTTGATCATATCTACATTTTTATATAAAGAGCTATAATTAACATGAAAATGAGTTTCCTGGGTTAGTAATATCCGATTTTTTCTGAATTTTACAAATGTGGAACAGACCAAGAACAAAGTCTATACAAAAGAAAATAATAGATAGATAAAAAAAATGCTTTTCATGTATTAAGTACTAAAAGTAAGGAACAGTTCCACTTTCATGTTTGTTCTCTATATAATAGATTTGCAGTTGATTATGTGTTACCATATTCCATTGCTCTTAATTCAGAATTATATTTTGAAGCTGTTTATTAATCTCTATGAACTTTTAAATTTTTTGCCAATTAGAAAAAGGTATCATATGTGAAATGTTTTATCATATTTGGATAAATTGACGATGCAAACCTTTTAAGTTTTAGCAATTATGAAATTTATCCCTATATATTTTCATGTCCTCACTTGCTAGACCAAGCTTACTTTACACAAACTTTGGGATGTGCTTCTGTGATACTGAACTGAAGGTGCTCATTTTCTCATTGTTTTCCAACTTATCTTATCAATATTGGTTGATAATTTGCAGCAAAATAATACACTATCTTCCGTCTTGATTATTTATTCTCTTTTTTGGTTGATATTGTTAATTGTTTTATAGTTTCGTTTTTCGCTTTTTCCAAAAGAGATTGATTAGCTAATCATAAATTGTTCACTAAAAATCAATTACTGTGCATACAGTTTCATCCATAAATGAAATTATGCAAAAATATCTTTTATAATTCATAAATGATGATTTTATGTTCAAAGCTAATTCCTTGACCAAGTTAGGTTGTCTAACTTTGTTCATACTTAAGTGGCGGAAAATTCTACCGTGTAGCAATAGATGTAACATGTGAAATTCACTAACAATAATTCAATTGAAAAGCAGAGATATATTATTCTTTTATTGCAATATAAAACTAACACTGAACTGTATATTTTCATAAAGATCAATAAATTTTATGAGCTGAAGTCTACCCATTTTTCTATTTTTCCGCAAATGTAGGAATTTCCCATGGAAAGCGTGATCAGCTCATTAGTATATTTGTTTTAGCAATGGTAATATCATATTTTTAAATATTTTATTTAACTATAAGATATTGGATGACATTTGCTATTAAGGGTCAAATAGAAGTTCTTTGACCCTTTTTAAAAATATGTTATATTTTATTTTTAAGAAAGCTTAGGCCAAGGTTTATAAGGATGGTAGTTTTGCGCGATATGCTTAAAATGCAACTAAAGCTTTATTTTATTACATATGGCCATCAAATATGGAGATCAATCAAATATATTTCACATAAATTATGTTTGTTTTCCTATATATATATATATATATATATATATATATATGATGTGATATTTAAACATACAAGTGAAATGGATGATTATCATATATTTGTTATTAATTACATATTAAAGGATTGAAAGGAACAATTTATTTTCAATAACAAGATCCCAATCGACCAAAATACCAAGATCCCAATCTTTCAGTGCTAGATGTGCTACATCTGCCATAACTTGATAATTTTGAATCTATGTCATATTGTTGTATTAAAATCATCTGAGTAATCAATTCGGTGGTAGAAATCATGATCAATTCAGTAAAAAAAAGCACTTATGCATGTTTAAGTCATTGTGAATCTCCTTATGCCCCCTTTAACTTATATATTTTCTTCCTTCCATTGGTTATTCAAGTGATTTTTGTGAACGTAAAGCAAAAAAGTTAAAATTCAACCCTCTTTTTTGAACATACAACAAACCCTGCAATGGAATACAAATGTTTCATACTTAATTTTTGGTTCTGGAGGTGTTCATTTAAAGGCACATTGGCATGAGTGTTATTTGTTATTTATTCATATGTGAAGTTTCAAAAAATGGTTTACTTATCCAATTATCTAATGCATTTTAGAAGATTGTGTAATTTATGGTAGTTTAGCATCATATATAGTGAGTGCTCAAGGATAGAATTTCAGGTCATAGAAATACGCGAGTACCAGATCCATGTAAAAATTCCATTTATAAGTAAATAATTTAGTCTTTTTGGCTGTAAGTACAAAAAAGACTTCCATTCAGAAAAAAATGGCCAATAATAATGCAACAGTAAAAAGCAAGATAGGAGTTGCTACTTCCATTCAAGACCAGTTCATACACACTGCTGACAGTTTTTTCCATAGGCTAAACATGGAATCAGAATTATCATATATTGTTTGTTTTGTCTATGTTTTATGTTTTTAAAAATGAAGTTTAGCACAGCCAAATATCTCCCTTTTTTTTGGTTTTATTTCATGGACAATGCAAATTAATGGAACCCATATTATATTGTCATATTATACCTTCTTTTGTATGTCAGGAAAAAAAGACTTTACTGCTTGCGGGTTTCAATGTGGTTGATATACATGTTGCTTTTTCATTTTTACATACTGTTAACAAGTATTGTTGACAACAAGTCAAAGTTTAATGCGGTTCAAACCAATTTTGTGCACATTGATTTTTCGTTTTTTACGTGCAATGGACAAGGTACTTTCATCCTTTTAATTCTTTCATGAACATGTATGTTTGGGAGCTTTTCGCGTTGTTATTACACTGACTCAATATGGTGTACACACATGTATTTTTACATGACTTCCTCTAAATATAATATTCAGAATATTCTAAAATTACTTTTATTTTTGAATTACATTTTTTTGTTGCTTTTCTTAATACATTAAAATGACAGTGGTTAAAATTACTGTATAAGCTTTCCATATTTTGTACAACATACCAGTTTTTCAATACAAAGCTCCATTGGTCACCGTTAGCTTTAAAATAAATAACAATGTTAAATTAATTATAATTTCCAATTAATTCCTGTTGAATTGAACTCCATATTCACGCTTATCTGTGCTTTTGATCAGTTTCTTATTAGCTAGCATTTTAAATGTAAGTGTTTAAGAATGATGTATGGCAAGCATTTTATTACCATTTCTTTAATTTCATTCTTCTCTCATAGTTGGTAGCAGAGCATGGAAGCCATGATGCAAGCAGCAAGGGAACTAATCCAACAAAAAAGAGAAGACATGACCTAGGTCACGAGAGAGAAAAGTTCATACCGGAATCATCACTTAGTACTTGGCTTACTAATATGGAGAAAAAAGTGAGTTTTATCTAGAAGTTTATTTTTGTCATTTTTTGGTTATCTTTAGGTAGTTGATATTCAGTTCTAGGGAGTAGCTACATTTACAGGCTAAAAAGCTACTGTATATTAATGTAATATGTTCATGTTAAATTTTTTGTTTTTTCTCGGTTATTTGTTTTGGAGTTCATCCTGTTAAGATGTGTATCTGAGTGTTTGGATGAGTTTACCATTCAATCATGCGAGAAGTGGTAAATGAGCATTTTTTTTTCTACCTTGCATAAATATAGGCTGGTTTGAGATATTCTCTAGGGAAAGTAATACATTCCATTCATAAAGGAAATGGAATGAAATAAATGTTGGTAATTTTGTTTTGCTGCATATTCTTGATAGATAGAAGTAGCGTCAATTTTGGCATCTTCTAAAAGACGTCATTTATGGCAAGGTAAGTAGTGTGGTGTACAAAATATACTATTTCATTACCGAATGATACTTCTATACCATAATACTTTATGCGTCTATCTTTGGATGCTGACTTGATATCATTTGAATATATGTGCCACTTATGCCATGGTATGTTGTACTTGATGTGGACAAATGTGTCTACAAAATGCGTGTTTTTATTCCTTTGTATCACAGAGCGTATGGTTTGACTATATCGGGTCAATATGGTAGGTCTTCCCTTTTGTTTTCAGGCATGATTTTTTTGATGCATAACATTTTTTATAGCTCCTCTATGGCATACATCACTTGCTCTAGCCTCATAATGTTTTGAAATGTTTAACATGATTTTTTTCCTAGCTGATATCAATTAATTGCTTTATGTTAGTGCTAAGTTATTTTCTTTTCTTACTCTAAAATACTTTGTCACTACATATATGCTCATTCAAAATTAGTGAACTTTGTTGATACAAACTTATTATAATGCAAAAGTATCACTGGCTATAAAGTATTGACGTAGCCGGAGCACAGGCTCACAACAGTATATATATAATATATATACGTATACATACACACAATCAATTACTAAAAGTGACTTTCAGAGTTGATGCGAATAACTAGGATGTTCAAACATATAGTTATCCTTTTAGGTTCACAAAAGATATCTACCATTCTAGCATATTTTATTTCTATACGTATAGTGGGTTACTATAAAGAATTATGATGTTTGAATTACAAGTGATCTAAATAAATATAAAATTTTGTACATGATACTTATTTAGTTTGACCATAAATACTGAAGTCGTTATCAGTTACTGTGCTCAGATAAAGCTCGCATGCACAAATATTTGTTCTAGATTCACATCGGCAGTTTCAATTCATTGTTTATCCGATTGTTCCTCTATTCGCTGAATTAGTTTTGTAACCCAAATATTGTTATGTAAATATACATTTGGCTACATTAGATGAACAGTTTGTGTTTCTAACCAATTTTATAATTTTTTTTGAATTTTTTGTTTAGGGTTAGAAATAAAATTGAAATATCATTGTGGTACATGTCCATCTTGAATATTTTTCATGACTATTGTCCACACCATCATATCTGATCCGATTTTGAATAATTTTGGCTCAACTGGAAAGTCATAATATAAAGATATCATTTTTTGAGTTCTCACTGTTGCATTGGCAAAAACATGATTTTACTTCTAACTAAAATTACTGACTTATCAGTTGCTTGAAGCAATTAGTTGTGTATATCCTACTATATGCTATAATAAGTGTGTTATGATCTATGATTTTTTTTTTTTTTTTTTTTAATATTATTATGAACTTGACATTTGTTTTATTTTCTCTGTATCCATTCTTGAACTATTACTTTTTTGTTATTTGTACCTGTTCTCTTTTTCCGTGCTATGATCATGTAAGTGAAATGAGTAGGCAAGACAGGTCTTGCTTCATATTTATTATCATTGTTGTTTTATGTAGAATACCAAAATATATAATTCACTGCTGCTCTAACATGTGACATTTTCAGTCGATTATAGATACCATTATACCACTATGCAGTTACATTTATTTGTAAACTAGGATGATATATTGAATTCAGCGCTTCAACATATAGTGTGTAACATGAAACTTTTCAACCATTTTCCTATTTAATTATTCTTTATCATGCAAAAAAATAAATGACATTACAAACTATCTTGAATTATATTCAGCTATACGTTATGCTAAGAAGAACATATATCCTAACTTTATATGAATAACATCAACATTTACATACATCATTAAAGACAAAAATGCAATGCTTTAAAAATAAATCACATTTGTCTATATCTTCATGCAATAAGAATGCATTGCATCTTCAGTAATTTATATCACCTACAACAAAATGTATGTCCAACACATTATTAATTCACACATCTACCTTGATTACACCACAAGCATTGTCATATATCTGTCTATGTGCAAAGCACGGGTTCCAAGCCTACACTACTTTTTCAAACACAACTCCACGTTTTTCCTCCCAGCTGTTACATCGCTCCAACCCCTGCATTTTTCCCCTTTGCTAATTGTACACCGAAGAATATCCAACTCTCTCCGTGTTCGTAGCACGGGTTCCAACCTAGTTTATATATAAGGTCAAAATGAAACCCTAATTTCATTCCATTTTAGAGCCACCGGTCTAAATGCGATGGCCACGAAGATCGAAAATTTAATCCTTAATCGCGACCGATATAGTTCGAATCAGATCCTCGTTTCAAAACAAAAGTGATAGAGAATTCAACAAGCTTTCAATCTGTATGGCTATGATCAAGTATCGATGCAAGATTTAGGGTGAATAGCCACTAAAAGCGGCGTCATTCGAGCCCGTTTCTGGCAGGGCGGAGGGCGTCGCGCCTCCTGGCATCGCCGATGGTGGGAGGTGGCATTATGGTCTTCGATGTAGGGCGGTCAGATCGTGGTCTGGCGAAGTGTAGAGACGGTGGTGGTTCGATTTTTACCTGGAACGATTTCCAGGAAGTAACGATATTTTGGGTAGAGGATTAAGGGATAGTGGAAAAATAATTAAAGTTAATTATATTAAATTATTTATTTATGTAATTAAAATTGAAGTGTCCAAATCTTCTTCATACAAGCACGAAATTGGATGATTTCATATCCACTAGAATCGTAGAGAGGAGAGCTTCAACATGGAACTGGCGGAAATCAAAACGGAGCAGATTTGAAATTGAGGCGAATTCAAATCCAAACAGGATTAAAATTCATAAATAAAAGAATGGCGGAGTTGAAACGAATGTGTAATAACCCGGAAATTCTGAACCAGTTTAAAATTTTTATTTTGGCAATTTTAGCGAATTTTGAATATTTAAAATAGATTATTTTAAATAATATCGACGAAAATTTATTTTGAATATAATTCAAACGTATATATTTAGATACGTCGTCGTTAGAAAATAAATAATTATATATAATTATAAATAGAAATGAAAATGGTGCGGTAGTTCGATAATTCGATTTCAAACTTCAATTGAATGTTCCGGGTGCAAAACAAACCGGATTTTAGTGAAACCAAAAACATTAGGATCTATTTGATAATATCTTTCCAACGAATTCGAAAAATCAAAATTCCATAGCGGGAATCAAAAGATATGTCCAGTTGAAAATTCTGAATAGTCGCTATGGAATTCAAGCCCTTAAAAATGGGAATTTTGCAAACGACCTCGGATTTCGACGAAACCACTTTTATTGGATCCGCAGTGTCAAGTTATTGCTAGATTCCAAATTTCATAATTTTTTGAATCAATATGTGAGCGTGGCAAAGGAAAACGCATTTGACCAGTTTCAGTTGATTTTAATCGACTGGAAAATGGCCATTTTTCCAACGGTCTCGGAATTCGACGAAACTAGTTTTATTAGGACCGTATCGTCAATACGAAGCTAGAAAATATTTCTCGGGAATTTTTCTAGTTAGTATGTGACCCCGGTTAATTGAAATGCGCGTTCAAATTCAATATATAGAGTTATATATTGATTTTAACGGAAACTGATCGAAACGGTCGAAACAGCCTACGATACATATCCCATTGTGTTCGGAATGGGGGTGAAACGCTATGGACGACAGGCGGTGGGCCTCGTTTAGGGGTCGTATGTAAAAGTCAACTTTTTAAAAATTAAAATAAATAAATAAATAAATTAAAAAAAAACCTCTCCCTCCTCCTTAAATCGCTCTGCCCCCCCCCCCCTCTCTCATTTTCAATAGAATCAGGCGATCGAAGAAAAAAAAAGAAAAAAAAGAAAGAAAAAAATAACGGAGGGGGGCGCGATCGATGCCGCCGCCCCTCCGATGAGTCGCCGCGCCCAGGGCGGCGCAGCTACCACCAAGCCCCCCCCGTTCTTCTCCTCGACTGACGAGACCCCCAATCCCCAACGCGCCCAAGCCAAGAACCGCCGATTCCCCCCACCTGCGCCACCTCGTACGCCACCACCTGGTTCCCCTCCGACCACGAACGCCACCTCCGCCGCAAACAGCACCTCCAACGACGCAGTGAAGACCCCCCCTTCCATAAATCGACCACAGTAAGTTTTCTTGGTTATAATTATTTTTATTTTAGTTTTTAATGTAATAGAAATTAAATTTTTATTATAAAGCTTCGATTTCTATTTATTTTAAAGCTTTGATTTTTATGATGTATACAATTAGAAAAAGAAGAGATTTTTATTATAGGGAAGTCATGATTTTTATTTAGATTTTTAATCTATAAAAGATGTAGTTTTTAATTTATGAAAATGTGATCTCTATGACTTGAAAAATATGATTTTTGATTAAGAAAAGACGATATCTTTAAAAGTGAAAAGACGATATTTTTAAAAGTGAAAAGACGATATTTTTAAAAGTGAAAAGACGATATTTTTAAAAGTGAAAAGACGATATTTTGAGATGAGTAGTGAAGTAAAAATACGATTTTTACTTCGAGGAAAATATAATTTTTTTTATATTATAGAAAGGTGAAATCTATATTTTTAGAAAGGCGAAATCTATATTTTTTAAAAAAGGCGAAAACTTTATATATGTAGCGATATAAAAATTCGATTTTTATATATTGAATAGCGAAGTAAAAATTCGATTTTTACATATGTAGTGGCTACAGCAACGAAGATGACAAAAATGTGATAACGATGAAGATTTCTATCAAAGAAGAGTCAAGATGATTGGATAGCTATTGGTGAGAACTTCTCACTCTTCAATTTCTTTTTTTTAGTTATATATATATATATATATATATATATATATATATATATACACTAGGATGTAGACGGTGTTTAGTAGCACCCGACACCCGTCATCCACAGACCATGGATGGCTTGTTTGTTAAATTGTTTGGTTGTGTAGTGGTTAGTTTATTTGGTTTGAATTGAATTGTTTGGTGAAATGGAATTGATTTGATTGATGTGTGAATGGCGTGGGCCTTCACTAGACCGGGGATAAGGCTAGGCCTCGTCCCGTTTCTAGTATCGTGCCGTTATGCCGCCGAAATTTTCTAAAATAAATTAGAAAAATAAAAATATCATTTTATTGAATAAATGAATTGAATAGAAATTCATATGTTGAAATAAATTGTTTTATCGTTAAAAATATAATTTTTAACGTGGAAGTGAATAAAATAAAATATTCATTTGCAAACCGGACGGTTTGTTTATGTACACCTATTTGAAGGACATTGATTGGGACGATAAATTTTACACATCGCCCAACTGCACAAATAAAATCTGTGTTTGATTGTTTTGAAACCCCACACGGGTATTGGGATGAAATTTTAAGTTCACTCATCCTGATTGATTAAATATGTCGATCGATTGATTGACAGGCTATTATAAGCGTTAGATATCTATATTTGATGCTTATACAGTGTAGTGCACTTTGGTTGATGGTTGATTATTTTCAATGCTATTATATACGTGTGATGTATGAAAAGTCCATATAATTAACATTATATGGTGATTGATTGGGCCTCATTCCAATTTAGAAAATAAAGAATAATATAAAATAAAGGTTTATGTGTTGACTGTACTCATCCGTTGAGATTAGTCATGTGTTGAACGAAATATTTTAATAATAAAATTTACATCTTTATCAATATAAAGTAAATGTTCATGTGTTGACTATACTCATCCACTGAGATTAGTCATGTGTTGAACGAAATATTTTAATAATAAAATTTACTTCTTTATCAATATAAAGTAAATGTTCATGTGTTGACTGTACTCATCCGTTGAGATTAGTCATGTGTTGAACGAAATATTTTAATAATAAAATTTACTTCTTTATCAATATAAAGTATATGTTCATGTGTTGACTGTACTCATCCGTTGAGATTAGTCATGTGTTGAACGAAATATTTTAATAATAAAATTTACATCTTTATCAATATAAAATAAAAGTTCATGTGTTGACTATACTCATCCGTCGAGATTAGTCATGTGTTGAACGAAATATTTGAAATAGAAATATTTTGATAATAAGAAATATTTGAAATAGAATATTTGAAAATAGAAATACATTAAGCCGTGTTGATTAGATTGACGCCATTTTGACGTGAACGATATTTATATCGATTTTATTCATTTCGAAATGAATTGAATTGAAAACGATTTCGAAATGAATTGAATTGAAAACGATTTCGAAATGAATTGAATTGAAACAATTTCGAAATGAATTGAATATAAAACGATTTCGAAATGAATTGAATATATAACGAATTTGATTCGAATAGAAAACCAATTTGAATTGAATCGAATAGAAAACCAATTTGAATTGAATCGAATAGAAAACCAATTTGAATTGAATCGAATAGAAAACCAATTTGAATTGAATCGAATAGAAAACCAATTATAATTGAATCGAATAGAAAACCAATTTGAATTGAATCGAATAGAAAACCAATGTGAATTGAATCGAATAGCAAACGACTTTGAAATTGAATTGAATTGAAAACGAATTCGAAGTGAATTGAAAACGAATTGAAATGAATTCAAATTGAATTGAAATTTTAATTGAATAGAAATGAGTTTTAAAACGAATCTATAAAGAAGAATCCAATTTTGATTTGAATTGAAATGGAAGTTGAAATTGTTTTTGAAACGAATTCAAAACTATTTATAAAATTCGTTTTAAATAGGAATCGACGAAATATATATTATATATATTATATATATAATATAATGGCCTGAATAGAACGCGCCGCGGCAGTTCGTGAATTTCGACCATTTATTTCAAACGGACATTACGGGAGATCCGACCGTCGGATTCTCCTAAAACCGGAACCGTTGGGTTCGTATCGAAAAGACCTTTCTAACGAATATTAGAAATTTGAAATCTAACGGTTGGATTTGGAGATACGTCCAAATCAAATTCGAAAAAGGTCGCTATAAGTGCAGTTCGATGGCCGTTGATGGAAATCGACTGTACGGGCCTTGATAAAATTATTAAAAATATAAATAATTTGTGTAAAATCAGAAGAAATGATTTGGCAAAATTTGGGATGAAAAACTCCATATTTGAAAAGATAAAAAAATAAATTTTTATCGAAATGAACTAGTTTGAACTTAATTTAAAACCCGGGTTTTTATTTTTAAATAAATAAATTAGATTTAAAAAGGGGTTTTAAATAATCGGAATTCCTAATATATTTGATTGGATTTGAAATGGGTTTATCGTGAACTGTGTTTTAAATAACACTAGTTCTTTAACCCGATAATAAATAGAATGTGATTTGGGTTTGTCGTGAACTGTGTTTTAAATAACACCTAGTTCTTTAACCCAGTAAAAGGAGTTTTAACGAATCTGCAATTAGATTGAAATGTGAATTCGTAATTTAAATTACCAAATTTAGAAAATGAGCGAGAATGGAGTATTACTAATTTTGGTCCAAAGCGATAGTTAAATCTTTAATTAGATTTGAACGTGAAATGGTAATTAATTTTACCGATAACACCGTGGTGTTAGATATGGAGTATTATCAGTTTTGCTTCATAGGATGAATAGGTTGGGATTGGGAAATAAAATAAATAATTACTTCGGTGTGGTTCGCTAATCTCGACTAGTTTAGAAAAACCATAATTTGGTTTGAAACGACATCCAAAGGAAGATTACAGGATAAATTTTAAAGAATTTATCTTGGATAAAATTAATGGGAACCTTTCCCTAAGAATGTGGAATTTAGAAACTAGCTGTAGGTTGGCTAAGAAGAATGGTTTCCTGGGTATTGATTTGATGTTGGTTTCGGCCTTCGGGGTTAATGTTTGGGAAATTGTTCTCTTGCTGATTTACGGTTAGTGACTAATGAATTGGAATGAGGCGTATGTTGTGTTTGTGTAACATTTGTTTTTAATATACGCGGGTTGTTTGGAAAGGCCGGGTTTATACCCATTCTGAATAACCGATTCGACGATATGTCGAAGATGAAGACGGTGGTTGAAGACCGGAAGTCTTCACATCATTTGGATAATTACTGACGATCCTGATTAGGCTGTACACCCGAGAGGATGGAAATAGTTGGTGGTCGTCCAGACGTGCTTGGAGATGGATGGATATGCCAGGAAAGTGCCTCCGGTTTCGTTCAGACACAGAACGAACTTGTAAATGGATTGTGTGTCTGACATTGGATTTTATTCTGTGTTGATTGATTTCTGTTAAATATATTTCTGTTTGGCGGCGGAGAATTTATTCTCTTGCTTAATGCCCTTCTCTGAGACGTACGAGCTTGGAGGTTATATATCGATAGATATCAATCGCATGGCATGAATTGCCTGTGTGGCACACTGAGTTGCATAGATCAAGGCTTCTGTTGAAAAGCAAAGTCTTGTGGTTGATGATCAAAGCACGGCCTACGTGGCAGCTTTGTGTATAACGTGAATTCGCGAGCCTCACACCTCGGTATGAGTTAAAAACGGGATAAGGACTGCAGGGAGAGCACGACGTATCTTTCTAGCTTTGGTAGTGTCAGTGACTTACCAGCCCTGACATTTATATACTTTTCACCTATGTGGATGTTGGAATGCGAGGCGCCTCGATTTTAGGTCTGTAAGGACCGGGAAACGTGTGTTCAGGAATTGCCAATCCTCTAACGTAAGTGAGGACCGACCCTGAAGCATCCAAGGGTTGCCCAGAGTGCGTAGCCCTGAGTCATTTGCTAGAGTGTCTCGAACGCGGAGAGGAGCTTGCCCCTTGCCTCGACTCATGATGGAATCCAATTTCCAATACGAGATATTTCGGTTTTAATTGTAGAACTAGTATGGCGACATAGTAGATGGTAGCTATGCCGCCTATGATTGATATTTATGATTGAAATGTTTTGGCACTATACACTTATTATAGTATCAAATGATTTGTTTTAAACGTATCAAGCATGCTTTGGCTGTTATAAGGGAAAACCCTATCCCCTTGCTTGCGTTGCATTGTGTGATAGGACCTGGGTCTTATAACAGCTTCATTTTCCTTTATTTAGCATTGCACTGTTGTTTTATGAACTGGTATTCTTGGGAGGAAACCCGTTCCGTGTTATACGGCGTGGTCCCTTGAATTACTATCTTTAAAAATAAAGTTTTAATAACTGTTTTAGTTCTCACACCAGTCACATGACTGACCTGGAGTTTATTGTTTTAACCTAAACTCTGGGTGCCCCTATTTTCCGCACGGGCAGCTAGTAGATTTGGTTTTGCAGATTTATATTCACAGGATCCAGGTTTACAGCTGGAATGACATCCGGAAAGCTCTGTATCCATATATCACCTTCAGTTGTTCTTTGTATTATTTTCCGCTGCTATGTAATTTATTGTAATCTCTGATATTTATCGAATGTAATCTATTCATTATACTCTGTATATTCTTGTATTCTGATGGAATTGTTGTAATAACAATAAAATGTTCTCGCGTCTGCGTTCTGATTTGTCCTGTTCTCAAAAGATCAGCGGTTTCGAACGGTCTAGATCGGTTTAACGACTGATTCAGATCGAGCGAAATTCCCGGCCGTCACATTTGGTATCAGAGCTTTGGTTTACAGAGATCGGGAACAAGACACATTAGAACCATACGAAAGGATTCATTAGATATTGGATTAGCAATATCCAATTAGAATGACTCGTTAGAGATAGGATCAGTAGTATCCTAGAACGAGTGTGAAGAGTATATTTCCAATTGAAAACAATTTTGTTTTGAAAATTTAAATCATTTTATACGTATTTGAATATTTTATTTGTATTGAATATGGACAATCTATTATATAAAGGTTTTGCATATACGCGTCATGAACGTATATTCGGAGTTTTAATATATTGGATAGATATAGAATCACATTCTAGACGCCCGGAGATGATTCTGATGATTGTAGCTACATCATCAGAATCTATGTTCGTGTTTCGAAGGTGTGATTTTCTATATATTTCCATTAGGCTGGTGTGAGAACCAAAACTAATATAGCTAGAACACATTTTTGTTAATTGGCATCAAAAACAAGATTTTCAGTATATATATCAAAATTATGAATTTGAAACTCTAATTCACTAATTGATTGATGTTTGTGTTGTTTGATTATTGTTGCCTAATTAAATTTGGAACCATTATGCCTAATTAAATCAAATATTGAACTATATTGAAAATTGGTCGCATTTGCTTGCATATACATATACTTACATTGAACAGGTCATAGCAAGGAGGCTAGAGCAGAGAATAAAATTTGTTTGCCCGACAAATAGGTACATGTTTACTACATAATTTACTGTTTTGTTTGGGTGATGATGATTTTATGAGCCTATTGGCTAGCCGCTTGGCTTTTTCTTTTTCTTTTTGAGATCAGAAGGCCTGTATGGCAATTTCGGGATTTTCCCGTGGCTCCCGGTGCAGGGGAGGTTATGGCGAAATTTTTCGAAAATTTAGGGTGTTAGCCAAATTTTTGAAATTTTAGGAAATTCTTAGAAACTGAAAAGTTGGGGAATGGAAGCCAGATCGAACGTAGATGTAACAACCCGTATTTTTGAATAACATGTTATAACATAAATGGAGGCAGAATTAAACTGTAAAATCTGAATCAAGGGAAACGGGCTATTTCATTGCGTTCGTCTCGGAAAAATACGCGAAATAGAGTCCGAGTTTTCGAAAATCGGAGTCCATATGACCAAGATATGGCCTCGCGATGTTTCACGAAAAAATCCCAAATTAAAGTATACTTAATTAAGTGAAATGGGTTGCGCAGAGAAATATATATATATATATATATATTGATATATATTGATATATATATATATAATTGAAAATTTAATAAATAAATATGCAAAAATGTTCAAAATAGCGAATTGGGAGAGGGGAATAACCGAACCGGCCGATTTTTGAAGTCGACCCGAGCCCGCTGGGTCGACTAGGGGTTAATCCAGGGTGTTTGGCTGTCAACCCGTGGGCCGATTCGCTCAAGTGCAGATTTTGCATTTGAATGGTTCTCATGGTCCATCTTTAATCTAAAGGCCCTAGATGGTTCCTACACTTGACTTCTTCCCCAAGACATGCTTTGATGGCTTGGATTGAATCTAGGGTTAATCCTATGGCCTAAAACACTTGCCTAATCTATAAATAAGACCCTAACCTACCCTAAATCATCATTATTCATTCATACAACTAAACTATGGCAAAATCAATCCTCTCATGGCCTCCACTCTCTTCATAAAATTCCTAAATAAATTCCTAAGTGATTTTCCATGCATACAAGTATTTTCAAACTTGTATGAGCATCATTAGCTTGCATTCAAGTCAAGTTTATATATTTGCATCATAAAGAAAGAGTCTTGATCATTTTGGCTCAAGGGTTTTGCTTGCATTTTGGGTTTAATTGATTTCATAAGGGCTTTGTCATATTTTTGTGACTTCTTAAGCATTGTAAGCCCTATTCCTTTCATACTTAAACTCTAAAGTTAAATGTATGATATGCAAGTTGTCATATGTTATGCAAGTTTGTTTATGCAAGTATGATATGCAAGTTGTCATATGTTATGCAAGTTTGTTTATGCAAGTATTATATGCAAGTTGTCATATGTTATGCAAGTTTGTTTATGCAAGTATGATATGCAAGTTGTCATATGTTATGCAAGTTTGTTTATGCAAGTATGATATGCAAGTTGTCATATGTTATGCAAGTTTGTTTATGCAAGTTTGATATGCAAGTTGTCATATATTATGCAAGTTTTATTATGCAAGTTTGTTATGCAAGTGTCATATGATATGCAAGTATGTTATGCAAGTTTGGGATGGTCATATGGTTCATGTTATCATGTTATGCAAGCTTATTTTGAGTATGTGAACATAAAGCTTCAAGCTTTATGCCAAAGGTTGCATTTTGGCAACATGTAAGTTATCATATCACTTATGATAACTTGCATGTGAGGCTAAATGTGAACTTGTGGCCATTCTTACATGTCATTTAGCACCATGTATCATGAATATGCCAAGTTTGGTTTTATGCATGCTTTTTGGGCCTAAAAATGTAATATGCAAGTGTATGAACACATGAACCTTTCATATGCCACCATGTTGAACTTGTGGCTTTAACATTTTTATGTCATGATTATGCCAAGTTCCCTCTTTCTATCCTTTATGCGCTATTGCGATATGTAAGCGATGGGATTGCGTTTGGGGTTGGGTAAACTTAAAAGACATAAAAACATAAGCTTGGGAATTTACCTATTAAGTTAGGTCTACCCATTGGGAATTTACCTATTAAGTTAGGACTACCCAATTGCTTGAAAATTTGTAACATGTTTTGGAAACATGATGGACATGACACTTAGAAAAGATAAGTGTGACCAACTCGAGGTTGGGTTGAGTTTGTAGCGTAAACCTACCCGGAACCGACCGGCTTAACTAGTTGCTACAAACAATAGGACCCAATGTGAGAAGTTGGTCAAGTTGTACCTTGAACCCGAGGTTAGACCTAGTTGTGGTGTAAAGCTACCCGGAACCGACCGGCCTAACTAGTGACCGCAACAAAGTCTAATGTGAGAGGTTAAGGCACATTAATTAATTAATGCCTCATGATTAGGGTTAAGTCATGGTCCACTTAATACTTAACCAATTTAGACATGGGGGATTAACGGGGTTAAGTCAGCCTACACTTAACCAATCTGAACTCGGTAATTTCGTGGGGTTAAGTTGAATAATACTTAACCAATCCAACTCAGTAATTTGACAAGGCTGAGAACCAATTTGATACCTGGTCTGGATAAACTAACTTGATTGATAAATTAAACGAACCTGTTTTGCGGATCTGTAGGACCCACATCAAGTTAGGCAAGTTTGTAAATCTGTTATCTGATCCGTTAGTCTGAAAACTGGTCTCTGAACTTTGTATATCTGAACTCTGTTAATAAGTTAATCTGGATCTGATAGTCTGGGGACACAAGGGGGAATACTTGTGTCATCTGTTGTTTGGGACCCATATTAGTCAGTAACCCTTTCTGGTATCAAAACTTTGACCCAACTGTAGGTAGGGTCCGGGCACGCTTACTGAACTAATTATAAGTGGTTCATTCTGATAATGGCGATGGGTGTTGATGGTGCATTCCAACCGGGTCATGTGCGTGCATGGACCCCGGTCTGCCTCTGAGGATGTAAGCCGCCGTGACATCTGTAAATATGCCTGTGCCAATTGGTTGCCACTTTAGGGAGTGATACACCCTATCGTAGGGCCGACACAGGGTATTTATGTATTAGGGAGTCGATCGCTTGGGTAGGATTTAGGGTACACTTAGCTCTGTCTGGTTCTGTTGGTACCGTCTGTTTTGTTGGGTGGCAACACCCGTCTGTTTCTGCGTGGTACCGTTCTGTTAGGGTGGTAAAGGCCCATTATTGTTAGCATTCCGTTTTTGTACTTTATCTGCTAGGGTAGTAAAGGCCCATTATTGTTAGCATTCCGTTTCTGTACTTTATCTGTTAGGATGATAAAAGCCCATTTTTCCCAAACTCTATTTCTGTATGGACCATTCTGTTCCGTTTTGTTCGGTGTGAACATTGGGGTAACACCCAATACTGTTATACTAGTATTGGTACTAAGAAGTTGGATCTTGACTTAGGTCAACACCTGGTATTGGGCCAAGCTTGGGCCAAGGGATCAATACTTGTTTATTCAAGTCATGTTAGTTTGCTAGTACACATGTGGTGTAAAAACCTTAATCCTGATTATGCGATGACACCTTTATCTGCTTGGTTAGTTAATCATCATGCTAGTATGTTATTATCCTTATGTTCATACCTGCTGCTCATGTCAGTTAACTTTATCAGTTTACATTGATTGTAGTAGGGCTTACTCAGTCTTTTTGACTGACCTGTTTTCTTTCGCCTCTTTTCTTCCGTTCCCCCCCCCCCAGGTTCTCAGGGAGGGAATACAGGAGCTTAGCTTGGACCTTAGCTCCTTTTCTTGGATAGCTCATGTATGCTTTGGACTTGAGCTTGCTATGGTTTTTCCATTTGGGGATAGCTACTTTTTGTTTTCCTTTTCAGTTTTCAGATGATGTGGTTTTATGTACTAGACTTGTTTATTTGGAAAATTGACATTGTGTTGTACCAGACTTGTTTTGAAATGGTTTAAAATCTTCCGCTGTTTTATCTATGTTATTTACTCTGTTTACATATATACATATGTTCTTGTTCTGCCTTGATATATCATTATGCATGTTTACCTGATTCAAACGCCCCTCCAAAGTCAGAGTGCTTGCAAGAGTCACCCTGGCGGAGGTGGGGTGTTACATTTGGTGTCAGAGCATATGGTTTACGAGAAGGAACAAAAAGGTTTTTAGAAAACTTTTAGAAACCTATTTTCAAAACCAAGTATAAAGTATTTTCCAAAGAAAAGTCTAGTTTATTTTGAAGGCTATTCCCCAAAAAGCCATTAGCAAAAATCCCTTCGTTTTTCTCTATTCTGAATCTGTCTTTTTCTTCGTTTTCAGTATGGCCGATAACCTTGCTATTCCGGAGGGAGTACACGTACCTGTTTGGTATAGGAGACTTTTGGAGGCTAGGGCGACCGAAGCCGGCCCCGCAGATGTCCCTCCTCCTCCTCCTCCTCCAGTAGTTAATATTCCTCCTCCTGTCGCTAATGTTCCTCCTCCTCCTTTCGCTGAGGTTCCTCTTCCTCCTCCCCCTCAGCATCCTCAGGCTGACTTCGCAAAGACTTGCAAGGATTTCAAAGCAATGGGTGGCAAGAACTTTCAAGGCACCGAGACCTTTGTAGAGGCCAGAAATTGGTTGAAAGAGACCGAGGATTTATTCGCTATCTTTGGATTAGATGATCAGAGAAAGATCTTGTTGGCGGTTTGGCTTATGAAGGATGAAGCCGCTTATTGGTGAGAGATCACCACCGCGACTAGGCCCGTTGAGACATGGGTCGATTTCAGGACAAGATTCGGGCTTAAGTTTATGTCTTCTACTGAAGAGAACTTGCAAATGGAAAGGTTTATTGCTTTGAAGCAAGGAGACATGTCTGTTAAAGAATATGTGAACAAGTTCAATCAGTTAGCTCGTTTTGACTTGGATATGGTGAGTACTACTCAGAAGAAGGCTCTCCGTTTTGCTAGAGGATTGAATGAGCCGTTACAGGAGTTAGCTATGTCTCATGTGCCCATGGGGGCCACGTTTGAGAGTTTGGTAGATATGGCCCTACTCCATGAAGAGAACAAGAGTGCAAAGAAGGAGGTCAAGGTGAATGAGTCTCAAAACAAGAAAACGGGGCCCAAAAAGGAAATGCAAAAGAAGGAGGAGAAGTCTGAAGATAAGAAGGAAAAGAAGTGCTTTACTTGTGGAAGCTCAACCCATCTAAACAAGGATTGCAGAAAGAGGAAGGGCACTTTCTTTAACTGTGGAGAGATGGGACACTTCACTAGGGACTGCCCGAAGAAGAAAGGGACTACATCGGAAGGAACGGTGAATACTCGCATGGCGGGTGAATAGATTAGGGCTAGAATAATTTGTCTGTAGGATGTTTAATTTTCCTTGTCTAATTTTCAGTCTGAAACTCTTTTTCTGGTATTTTGATTCTGTAATGGAAACTCAGTACTTTAATGCTAGTCTTGCTTCTGATCTGGTAATAGTCTCAAACTCCCTGAGAGTTATAACTCATCTGTTTGTGATAAATTGGGATTTGAGAGTATCTGTGTTGGGCATGAGGGTGACTATGACGAATACATTCTGGGTTTCTACCATGCTTAGTTTCTTAAGAATCATTTGGGGAAAATCTGATCTGTACTAGTAGTCTGTAAGTATATGTACCAAGTTTTTGTTTTATCTGTACTCGCTTCCATCACTCGACTGTGTCTTGTAAACATGTGTTTGAGACATGTTATGTTTGATGGTTGCAAGTGGATGCAAGTGGTTGCTAGTGGTTGCTCGTGGATGCATAAACACACACTAGGCACTAGATCGGCTTGAAATACACTCTCATATTGCATATGGACGTGTGTATATTTTCAATTCTTATGGTTGCAAGATGGTTAATTCGGCACATGGATGTTGCATATGGATGAATGTTTGTGCACACATATAGTATTATATGATTAAGACTATTTGCATACATAATGGATTCATTTCACTGACATACTTTGCATTGATGATCTTTGCATTAGATAAGAACATATACACACACCTTTTGCATATGTTCATACCGCATTAGAATCTTGTAAGGACAATGATTGCTCGTGGGTGATGTTTTGAGTAGATGGATGATTGGATGGTAGGATACGTTCTTCCTAACTTGGAGATTTCGGGGACGAAATCCTTTAAGGAGGGAGGAATGTAACAACCCGTATTTTTGAATAACATGTTATAACATAAATGGAGGCAGAATTAAACTGTAAAATCTGAATCAAGGGAAACGGGCTATGCCATTGCGTTCGTCTCGGAAAAATACGCGAAATAGAGTCCGAGTTTTCGAAAATCGGTGTCCGTATGACCAAGATATGGCCTCGCGAAGTTTCACGAAAAAATCCCAAATTAAAGTATACTTAATTAAGTGAAATGGGTTGCGCAGAGAAATATATATGTATTGATATATATATATATATATATATATATATATAAAATTGAAAATTTAATAAATAAATATGCAAAAATGTTCAAAACAGCGAATTGGGAGAGGGGAATAACCGAACCGGCCGATTTTTGAAGTCGACCCGAGCCGGCTGGGTCGACTAGGGGTTAATCCAGTGTGTTTGGCTGTCAACCCGTGGGCCGATTCGCTCAAGTGCAGATTTTGCATTTGAATGGTTCTCATGGTCCATCTTTAATCTAAAGGCCCTAGATGGTTCCTACACTTGACTTCTTCCCCAAGACATGCTTTGATGGCTTGGATTGAATCTAGGGTTAATCCTATGGCCTAAAACACTTGCCTAATCTATAAATAAGACCCTAACCTACCCTAAATCATCATTATTCATTCATACAACTAAACTGTGGCAAAATCAATCCTCTCATGGCCTCCACTCTCTTCATAAAATTCCTAAATCAATTCCTAAGTGATTTTCCATGCATACAAGTGTTTTCAAACTTGTATGAGCATCATTAGCTTGCATTCAAGTCAAGTTTATATATTTGCATCATAAAGAAAGAGTCTTGATCATTTTGGCTCAAGGGTTTTGCTTGCATTTTGGGTTTAATTGATTTCATAAGGGCTTTGTCATATTTTTGTGACTTCTTAAGCATTGTAAGCCCTATTCCTTTCATACTTAAACTCTAAAGTTAAATGTATGATATGCAAGTTGTCATATGTTATGCAAGTTTGTTTATGCAAGTATGATATGCAAGTTGTCATATGTTATGCAAGTTTGTTTATGCAAGTATGATATGCAAGTTGTCATATGTTATGCAAGTTTGTTTATGCAAGTATGATATGCAAGTTGTCATATGTTATGCAAGTTTGTTTATGCAAGTTTGATATGCAAGTTGTCATATATTATGCAAGTTTTATTATGCAAGTTTGTTATGCAAGTGTCATATGATATGCAAGTATGTTATGCAAGTTTGGGATGGTCATATGGTTCATGTTATCATGTTATGCAAGCTTATTTTGAGTATGTGAACATAAAGCTTCAAGCTTTATGCCAAAGGTTGCATTTTGGCAACATGTAAGTTATCATATCACTTATGATAACTTGCATGTGAGGCTAAATGCGAACTTGTGGCCATTCTTACATGTCATTTAGCACCATGTATCATGAATATGCCAAATTTGGTTTTATGCATGCTTTTTGGGCCTAAAAATGTAATATGCAAGTGTATGAACACATGAACCTTTCATATGCCACCATGTTGAACTTGTGGCTTTAACATTTTTATGTCATGATTATGCCAAGTTCCCTCTTTCTATCCTTTATGCACTATTGCGATATGTAAGCGATGGGATTGCGTTTGGGGTTGGGTAAACTTAAAAGACATAAAAACATAAGCTTGGGAATTTACCTATTAAGTTAGGTCTACCCATTGGGAATTTACCTATTAAGTTAGGACTACCCAATTGCTTGAAAATTTGTAACATGTTTTGGAAACATGATGGACATGACACTTAGAAAAGATAAGTGTGGCCAACTCGAGGTTGGGTTGAGTTTGTAGCGTAAACCTACCCGGAACCGACCGGCTTAACTAGTTGCTACAAACAATAGGACCCAATGTGAGAAGTTGGTCAAGTTGTACCTTGAACCCGAGGTTAGACCTAGTTGTGGTGTAAAGCTACCCGGAACCGACCGGCCTAACTAGTGACCGCAACAAAGTCTAATGTGAGAGGTTAAGGCACATTAATTAATTAATGCCTCATGATTAGGGTTAAGTCATGGTCCACTTAATACTTAACCAATTTAGACATGGGGGATTAACGGGGTTAAGTCAGCCTACACTTAACCAATCTGAACTCGGTAATTTCACGGGGTTAAGTTGAATAATACTTAACCAATCCAACTCAGTAATTTGATAAGGCTGAGAACCAATTTAATACCTGGTCTGGATAAACTAACTTGATTGATAAATTAAACGAACCTGTTTTGCGGATCTGTAGGACCCACATCAAGTTAGGCAAGTTTGTAAATCTGTTATCTGATCCATTAGTCTGAAAACTGGTCTCTGAACTTTGTATATCTGAACTCTGTTAATAAGTTAATCTGGATCTGATAGTCTGGGGACACAAGGGGGAATACTTGTGTCATCTGTTGTTTGGGACCCATATTAGTCAGTAACCCTTTCTGGTATCAAAACTCTGACCCAACTGTAGGTAGGGTCCGGGCACGCTTACTGAACTAATTATAAGTGGTTCATTCTGATAATGGCGATGGGTGTTGATGGTGCATTCCAACCGGGTCATGTGCGTGCATGGACCCCGGTCTGCCTCTGAGGATGTAAGCCGCCGTGACATCTGTAAATATGCCTGTGCCAATTGGTTGCCACTTTAGGGAGTGATACACCCTATCGTAGGGCCGACACAGGGTATTTATGTATTAGGGAGCCGATCGCTTGGGTAGGATTTAGGGTACACTTAGCTCTGTCTGGTTCTGTTGGTACCGTCTGTTTTGTTGGGTGGCAACACCCGTCTGTTTCTGCGTGGTACCGTTCTGTTAGGGTGGTAAAGGCCCATTATTGTTAGCATTCCGTTTTTGTACTTTATCCGCTAGGGTAGTAAAGGCCCATTATTGTTAGCATTCCGTTTCTGTACTTTATCTGTTAGGATGATAAAAGCCTATTTTTCCCAAACTCTATTTCTGTATGGACCATTCTGTTCCGTTCTGTTCGGTGTGAACATTGGGGTAACACCCAATACTGTTATACTAGTATTGGTACTAAGAAGTTGGATCTTGACTTAGGTCAACACCTGGTATTGGGCCAAGCTTGGGCCAAGGGATCAATACTTGTTTATTCAAGTCATGTTAGTTTGCTAGTACACCTGTGGTGTAAAAACGTTAATCCTGATTATGCGATGACACCTTTATCTGCTTGGTTAGTTAATCATCATGCTAGTATGTTATTATCCTTATGTTCATACCTGCTGCTCATGTCAGTTAACTTTATCAGTTTACATTGATTGTAGTAGGGCTTACTCAGTCTTTTTGACTGACCTGTTTTCTTTCGCCTCTTTTCTTCCGTTTCCCCCCATCCCCAGGTTATCAGGGAGGGAATACAGGAGCTTAGCTTGGACCTTAGCTGCTTTTCTTGGATAGCTCATGTATGCTTTGGACTTGAGCTTGCTATGGTTTTTCCATTTGGGGATAGCTACTTTATGTTTTCCTTTTCAGTTTTCAGATGATGTGGTTTTATGTACTAGACTTGTTTATTTGGAAAATTGACATTGTGTTGTTCCAGACTTGTTTTGAAATGGTTTAAAATCTTCCGCTGTTTTATCTATGTTATTTACTCTGTTTACATATATACATATGTTCTTGTTCTGCCTTGATATATCATTATGCATGTTTACCTGATTCAAACGCCCCTCCAAAGTCAGAGTGCTTGCAAGAGTCACCCTGGCGGAGGTGGGGTGTTACAGTAGAGTTGATTAATCAAACCACTTTCGACTTTGTTCCTTTTCGGGGACGAAAAGTTTTAAGTGGGGGAGATTGTAATAACCCGGAAATTCTGAACCAGTTTAAAATTTTTATTTTGGCAATTTTAGCGAATTTTGAATATTTAAAATAGATTATTTTAAATAATATCGACGAAAATTTATTTTGAATATAATTCGAACGTATATATTTAGATACGTCGTCGTTAGAAAATAAATAATTATATATAATTATAAATAGAAATGAAAATGGTGCGGTAGTTCGATAATTCGATTTCAAACTTCAATTGAATGTTCCGGGTGCAAAACAAACCGAATTTTAGTGAAACCAAAAGCATTAGGATCTATTTGATAATATCTTTCCAACGAATCCGAAAAATCAAAATTTCATAGCGGGAATCAAAAGATATGTCCAGTTGAAAATTCTGAATAGTCGCTATGGAATTCAAGCCCTTAAAAATGGGAATTTTGCAAACGACCTCGGATTTCGACGAAACCACTTTTATTGGATCCGTAGTGTCAAGTTATTGCTAGATTCCAAATTTCATAATTTTTCGAATCAATATGTGAGCGTGGCAAAAGAAAACGCGTTTGACCAGTTTCAGTTGATTTTAATCGACTGGAAAATGGCCATTTTTCCAACGGTCTCGGAATTCGACGAAACTAGTTTTATTAGGACTGTATCGTCAATACGAAGCTAGAAAATATTTTTCGGGAATTTTTCTAGTTAGTATGTGACCCCGGTAAATTGAAATGCGCGTTCAAATTCAATATATAGAGTTATATGTTGATTTTAACGGAAACTGATCGAAACTGTCGAAACAGCCTACGATACATATCCCATTGTGTTCGGAATGGGGGTGAAACGCTATGGACGACAGGCGGTGGGCCTCGTTTAGGGGTCGTATGTAAAAGTCAACTTTTTAGAAATTAAAATAAATAAATAAATTAAAAAAAAACCTCTCCCTCCTCCTTAAATCGCTCTGCCCCCCTCTCTCATTTTCAATCGAATCAGGCGATCGAAGAAAAAAAAAGAAAAAAGAAAGAAAAAAATAACGGAGGGGGGCGCGATCGATGCCGCCGCCCCCTCCGATGAGTCGCCGCGCCCCGGGCGGCGCAGCTACCACCAAGGCCCCCCGTTCTTCTCCTCGACCGACGAGACCCCCAATCCCCAACGCGCCCAAACCAAGAACCGCCGATTCCCCCCACCTACGCCACCACCTGGTTCCCCTCCGACCACGAACGCCACCTCCGCCGCAAACAGCACCTCCGACGACGCAGTGAAGACCCCCCCTTCCATAAATCGACTACAGTAAGTTTTCTTGGTTTTAATTATTTTTATTTTAGTTTTTAATGTAATAGAAATTAAATTTTTATTATAAAGCTTCGATTTTTATTTATTTTAAAGCTTTGATTTTTATGATGTATATAATGAGAAAAAGAAGAGATTTTTATTATAGGGAAGTCATGATTTTTATTTAGATTTTTAATCTATAAAAGATGTAGTTTTTAATTTATGAAAATGTGATCTCTATGACTTGAAAAATATGATTTTTGATTAAGAAAAGACGATATTTTTAAAAGTGAAAAGACGATATTTTTAAAAGTGAAAAGACGATATTTTTAAAAGTGAAAAGACAATATTTTTAAAAGTGAAAAGACGATATTTTTAAAAGTGAAAAGACGATATTTTTAAAAGTGAAAAGACGATATTTTTAAAAGTGAAAAGACGATATTTTGAGATGAGTAGTGAAGTAAAAATACGATTTTTATTTCGAGGAAAATATAATTTTTTTTATATTATAGAAAGGCGAAATCTATATTTTTAGAAAGGCGAAATCTATATTTTTATAAAAGGCGAAAACTTTATATATGTAGCGATATAAAAATTCGATTTTTATATATTGAATAGCGAAGTAAAAATTCGATTTTTACATATGTAGTGACTATTGGTGAGAACTTCTCACTCTTCAATTTCTTTTTTTTAGTAATATATATATATATATACTAGGATGTAGACGGTGTTTAGTAGCACCCGACACCCGTCATCCACAGACCATGGATGACTTGTTTGTTAAATTGTTTGGTTGTGTAGTGGTTAGTTTATTTGGTTTGAATTGAATTGTTTGGTGAAATGGAATTGATTTGATTGATGTGTGAATGGCGTGGGCCTTCACTAGACCGGGGATAAGGCTAGGCCTCGTCCCGTTTCTAGTATCGTGCCGTTATGCCGCCGAAATTTTCTAAAATAAATTAGAAAAATAAAAATATCATTTTATTGAATAAATGAATTGAATAGAAATTCATATATTGAAATAAATTGTTTTATCGTTAAAAATATAATTTTTAACGTGAAAGTGAATAAAATAAAATATTCATTTACAAACCGGACGGTTTGTTTATGTACACCTATTTGAAGGACGTTGATTGGGACGATAAATTTTACACATCGCCCAACTGCACAAATAAAATCTGTGTTTGATTGTTTTGAAACCCCACACGGGTGTTGGGATGAAATTTGAAGTTCACTCATCCTGATTGATTAAATATGTCGATCGATTGATTGACAGGCTGTTATAAGCGTTAGATATCTATATTTGATGCTTATACAGTGTAGTGCACTTTGGTTGATGGTTGATTATTTTCAATGCTATTATATACGTGTGATGTATGAAAAGTCCATATAATTAACATTATATGGTGATTGATTGGGCCTCATTCCAATTTAGAAAATAAAGAATATTATAAAATAAAGGTTCATGTGTTGACTGTACTCATCCGTTGAGATTAGTCATGTGTTGAACGAAATATTTTAATAATAAAATTTACATCTTTATCAATATAAAGTAAATGTTCATGTGTTGACTGTACTCATCCGTTGAGATTAGTCATGTGTTGAACGAAATATTTTAATAATAAAATTTACTTCTTTATCAATATAAAGTAAATGTTCATGTGTTGACTGTACTCATCCGTTGAGATTAGTCATGTGTTGAACGAAATATTTTAATAATAAAATTTACTTCTTTATCAATATAAAGTATATGTTCATGTGTTGACTGTACTCATCCGTTGAGATTAGTCATGTGTTAAACGAAATATTTTAATAATAAAATTTACATCTTTATCAATATAAAATAAAAGTTCATGTGTTGACTGTACTCATCCGTTGAGATTAGTCATGTGTTGAACGAAATATTCGAAATAGAAATATTTTGATAATAAGAAATATTTGAAATAGAATATTTGAAAATAGAAATACATTAAGCCGTGTTGATTAGATTGACGCCATTTTGACGTGAACGATATTTATATCGATTTTATTCATTTCGAAATGAATTGAATTGAAAACGATTTCGAAATGAATTGAATTGAAAATGATTTCGAAATGAATTGAATTGAAACGATTTCGAAATGAATTGAATATAAAACGATTTCGAAATGAATTGAATATATAACGAATTTGATTCGAATAGAAAACCAATTTGAATTGAATCGAATAGAAAACCAATTTGAATTGAATCGAATAGAAAACCAATTTGAATTGAATCGAATAGAAAACCAATTTGAATTGAATTGAATAGAAAACCAATTTGAATTGAATCGAATAGCAAAATTGAATTGAATTGAAAATGAATTCGAAGTGAATTGAAAACGAATTGAAATGAATTCAAATTGAATTGAAATTTTAATTGAATAGAAATGAGTTTTAAAACGAATTTATAAAGAAGAATCCAATTTTGATTTGAATTGAAATGGAAGTTGAAATTGTTTTTGAAACGAATTCAAAACTATTTATAAAATTCGTTTTAAATAGGAATCGACGAAATATATATTATATATATTATATATATAATATAATGGCCTGAATAGAACGCGCCGCGCCGCGGCAGTTCGTGAATTTCGACCATTTATTTCAAACGGACATTACGGGAGATCCGACCGTCGGATTCTCCTACAACCGGAACCGTTGGGTTCGTATCAAAAAGAGCTTTTTAACGAATATTAGAAATTTGAAATCTAACTGTTGGATTTGGAGATACGTCCAAATCAAATTCAAAAAAGGTCGCTATAAGTGCAGTTCGATGGCCGTTGATGGAAATCGACTGTACGGGCCTTGATAAAATTATTAAAAATATCAATAATTTGTGTAAAATTAGAAGAAATGATTTGGGAAAATTTGGGATGAAAAACTCCATATTTGAAAAGATAAAAAAATAAATTTTTATGGAAATGAACTAGTTTGAACTCAATTTAAAACCCGGGTTTTTGTTTTTAAATAAATAAATTAGATTTAAAAAGGGGTTTTAAATAATCGGAATTCCTAATATATTTGATTGGATTTGAAATGAGTTTATCGTGAACTGTGTTTTAAATAACACTAGTTCTTTAACCCGATAATAAATAGAATGTGATTTGGGTTTGTCGTGAACTGTGTTTTAAATAACACCTAGTTCTTTAACCCAGTAAAAGGAGTTTTAACGAATCTGCAATCAGATTGAAATGTGAATTCGTAATCTAAATTACCAAATTTAGAAAATGAGCGAGAATGGAGTATTACCAATTTTGCTCCAAAGCGATAGTTAAATCTTCAATTAGATTTGAACGTGAAATGGTAATTAATTTTACCGATAACACCGTGGTGTTAGATATGGAGTATTACCAGTTTTGCTTCATAGGATGAATAGGTTGGGATTGGGAAATAAAATAAATAATTACTTCGGTGTGGTTCGCTAATTTCGACTAGTTTAGAAAAACCATAATTTGGTTTGAAACGACATCCAAAGGAAGATTACAGGATAAATTTTAAAGAATTTATCTTGGATAAAATTAATGGGAACCTTTCCCTAAGAATGTGGAATTTATAATCTAGCTGTAGGTTGGCTAAGAAGAATGGTTTCCTGGGTATTGTTCTGATGTTGGTTTCGGCCTTCGGGGTTAATGTTTGGGAAATTGTTCTCTTGCTGATTTACGGTTAGTGACTAATGAATTGGAATGAGGCGTATGTTGTGTTTGTGTAACATTTGTTTTTACTATACGCGGGTTGTTTGGAAAGGTCGGGTTTATAACCATTCTGAATAACCGATTCGACGATATGTCGAAGATGAAGACGGTGGTTGAAGCCCGGAAGTCTTCACATCATTTGGATAATTACTGACGATCCTGATTGGGCTGTACACCCGAGAGGATGGAAATAGTTGGTGGTCGTCCAGACGTACTTGGAGATGGATGGATATGCGAGGAAAGTGCCTCCGGTTTCGTTCAGACCCAGAACGAACTTGTAAATGGATTGTGTGTCTGACATTGGATTTTATTCTGTGTTGATTGATTTCTGTTAAATATATATATCTGTTTGGCGGCGGAAAATTTATTCTCTTGCTTAGCGCCCTTCTCAGAGACGTACGAGCTTAGAGGTTATATATCGATAGATATCAATCGCATGGCATGAATTGCCTGTGTGGCACACTGAGTTGCATAGATCAAGGCTTCTGTTGAAAAGCAAAGTCTTGTGGTTGATGATCAAAGCACGGCCTACGTGGCAGCTTTGTGTATAACGTGAATTCGCGAGCCTCACACCTCGGTATGAGTTAAAAACGGGATAAAGACTGCAGGGAGAGCACGACGTTTCTTTCTAGCTTTGGTGGTGTCAGTGACTTACCAGCCCTGACATTTATATACTTTTCACCTATGTGGTTGTTGGAATGCGAGGCGCCTCGATTTTAGGTCTGTAAGGACCGGGAATCGTGTGTTCAGGAATTGCCAATCCTCTAACGTAAGTGAGGACCGGCCCTGAAGCATCCAAGGGTTGCCCAGAGTGCGTAGCCCTGAGGCATTTGCTAGAGTGTCTCGAACGCGAAGAGGAGCTTGCCCCTTGCCTCGACTCATGATGGAATCCAATTTCCAACACGAGATATTTCGGTTTTAATTGTAGAACTAGTATGGCGACATAGTAGATGGTAGCTATGCCGCCTATGATTGATATTTATGATTGAAATGTTTTGGCACTATACACTTATTATAGTATCAAATGATTTGTTTTAAACGTATCAAGCATGCTTTGGCTTTTATAAGGGAAATCCCTATCCCCCGGCTTGCGTTGCATTGTGTGATAGGACCTGGGTCTTATAACAACTTCATTTTCCTTTATTTAGCATTGCGCTGTTGTTTTATGCACTGGTTTTCTTGGGAGGAAACCTGTTCCGTGTTATATGGCGTGGTCCCTTGAATTACTATCTTTAAAAATAAAGTTTTAATAACTGTTTTAGTTCTCACACCAGTCACATGACTGACCTGGAGTTTATTGTTTTAACCTAAACTCTGGGTGCCCCTATTTTCCGCACGGGCAGCTAGTAGTTTTGGTTTTGCAGATTTATATTCACAGG
The DNA here is from genome assembly GCA_030737875.1 of Allium sativum. Lineage (NCBI taxonomy): Eukaryota > Viridiplantae > Streptophyta > Magnoliopsida > Asparagales > Amaryllidaceae > Allium > Allium sativum. The sequence goes on along the minus strand of CM060918.1, from coordinate 431,651,425 downwards.
ATCCTGGTTTACAGCTGGAATGATATCCGGAAAGCTCTGTATCCGTATATCACCTTCAGTTGTTCTTTGTATTATTTTCCGCTGCTATGTAATTTATTGTAATCTCTGATATTTATCGAATGTAATCTATTCATTATACTCTGTATATTCTTGTATTCTGATGGAATTGTTGTAGTAACAATAAAATGTTCTCGCGTCTGCATTCTGATTTGTCCTGTTCTCAAAAGATCAGGGGTTTCGAACGGTCTAGATCGGTTTAACGACTGATTCAGATCGAGTGAAATTCCCGGCCGTCACAGAATGTGAGAACTCTTTCTCACTCTAATTATTCTACAGTTATATATATATTAGGATGCAGACGGGGCTTAGAATCCTCCGACACCATTTATTGTACAAACCACGGTTGTTTATTTGGATTGAATTGACTGTATTGTGTTTAATGAATGTACGAACTATATAAAATATTCATGTGTTGAAATAAATATTTTTAACATTAAAAATATAATTTTAAACGTGTATATGAATGAAAATAAATATTCATTTACAAATCGGATGATTTTTTATGTACACCCATTTAACTGATATGGATTGGGACTATAAACTTTACACATCGCCCAACTGTACAAATACTACTCAGTATTTGTTGGTTGAGACCCCACATGGGTATTGGGATGATATTTGACATACACTAATCTCAATTGTTTAGTTGTATGTCAATCGATTGGTTGACGGACTGTAGCAAGCGTTAATTATTTATATTTAATGCTTATGCAGTTGTGTAATGCACTCTGGATGATGGTTGTTTGTTTGTCATTGTTATTATATACATGTGTTGTATGGAATCCGTATAAATAACATAATATGGAAATTGATTGGGTCTCATTTCAATTTGTAAAATAATGAATATTTTAAAATAATATTCAGAAAAAGGATTAAAAATATTCATGTGTTGAATAAAATATTTAAACAATAGTTTAAATAATATTCCGTAAAGGATTAAAATGTGAGTTTGATGTCCGATTTTGGATGGACACGAAAATATTGATATATGTGAAGCCGTGTTGATTAGAAATGTGCCATTTAAACGCGAATGATATTTATGTCGATTTTACTTATTATTTTTATAATAAATATCAAAAAGGAAATGATTTCAAAATCTTATATTTTGACAATATTATCATTTATATATTATAATGATAAGGAGTATTCAATTTTGATTTAAAATTGAAAAGAAAGCGGGAATCGTTTTAAAATGAATTTATAAAATACGTTTTGAACGAAATATATATTATATATATATTAATGGCTTGAATAGAACGCGCCGCGACCTTTCACGAATTTCAACCATTGACTTCAAATTTACATTATGGGAGAGACGACCGTCAGAATCTCCTAAAAACAGAACCGTTGGGTTCGTATCGAAAAGTGCTTTCTAATGAATATAAGAGATTTGAAATCTAATTGTTGGAATTATGTCCAAATCAAATTTGGAAAAGGTTGCTATGGATGCAGTTCGGTGGCCGTTATTGGAAACCGACTGTATTGATAAAATTATTAAAATATTAATAATTTGTGTAAGATCACAATAAATGATTTGGAAAGAATTGGGATGAAAAATTCCAAGATTGTAAAGATAAAAATACATTTTTATCAAAATGAACTAGTTGTCAACTAGAATAATAATAAAATATTTTTAAAGAAATAATTGGATTTGAAATGGTTTTAAAAATAACCAGAAGTTTCCAATAAATAAATTGGAACGGAAGTAATCTTCGAAATGTTTCGATATTGGATTCCGTAGTTATACGGATATTATTGTAGGAATTTTGAAGATACAAATATCGTTATTCCCTGTACAATATCCGTTAGTTTCATAATTTGATATTGAATATAAGCCGATAAAATTTCTATTTAGAGCCTTGTATTTAATATTAAATTGGATTTTGGGTTTTTCGTGAATGATGTCTTAAATAACACTGTTCTTAAACCCAGTTGAGAAACGAATAAATCTTTTAATTAAGATTTAGTAAAGTTTTCCAATTAATTAATATTAAATTGAAAAAGAATGTGATTTTGGGTTTGTCGTGAATAGTTCTTCAATAACACTGTTCTTAAACCCCATGTGAAAAGAATAAATCTTTTAGTTAAGATTATTTGAGTTTCCAGTTATATTTAGTAATTGGAATAAAATGGAATGTGAATTGGGTTTATCGTGAACAGTGTTTTTAAAGACATTTGTTCTTTAACCCAATTAATAGTGAAATGTGATTTGGAATTTAAAAATCTTCTTATTAAGATTTAATGGGAATTTTCCAAAGAAAAGTTTTCCAAATTAATAAAATAAATTGGAATGGAATGGAATTCGATTAGGTAATAACCGAAGTGAACTTCTGTGGAGGAAGACAGTTATTATACATGGAATTTAAAAGGCTTTGCTATTATTCCATTTATATTATTTGTTGAATATGGATGTTCATATCGATTATATATAATGATCTGTTTTCCGTGAAGATTCCATAATTAATGGAATGTGATTTTTGGTTTATCGTGAACTGTGTTTTAAATGGCATTGGTTCTTTAACCTAGTTAAAGATAGGATTTATTTCTAGAAAGTTAAATAATCATTAAATAATGATTATTGGAAGATTAAAACTAAGTGTAGTTTTAATGAATCTTTAATTAGATTGAAATGTGAATGCGATATTTTAAATTATTAAATTTGGGAAATGATCGAGAATGGAGTATCACCAGTTTTGCTCCAAGCAATAGTTAAATCTTTAATTAGATTTGAACACGAAATGGTAATTAATTTTACCGATAACACCGTGGTGTTAGACGAGGAGTACTACCAGTTTTTCTCCATGGGATGAATAGTTCGGGATTGGGAAATAAAATAAATAATTACTTCGGTAAGGTTCGCTAATCCCGACTAGTTTGGAAAACCTTAATTTGGTTTAAATTGCAAAAATAATATTTGAATAAAAGAATATGCTGGATCGGATTGAGGCGTATGTTGTGTTTTTATAGCACTTGTTTATAGGATACGCGAATTATTCAGAAAGACCGGGTTTATCCCATTCTGAATAATTGATATGACGATAAGTCGACGATGAAAATGGTGATTGAAGACCGGAGATCTTCACATCGTTTGGATGATTACTAATATCTTGATTGGGCTGTACACCCAAGACGAGGTAATAAGTGGTGATCGTCCAGACGTACTTGGAGATCGACCGGATATGCGAGGACCGCTCTCTTGTATTGGACATATGGGATGTGGAATAAGGTGCCTCAGGTTTCATTCAGACCCGGAACAAACTTGTAAATGGATGGTATGTCTGACATTGTATTCCTTTATACTATATTCGTTGATCTTTGCTATATATATATATATCTGTTTAGTGGCGGAGAATTTATTCTCTTGCTTAACACCCTTCTCTAAGATGTACGAGCCAAGAGGTTATATATTGGTGGAAATCAATAGTACGGTATGGATTAACAGTGTGGCATGCTGAGTGGCATGTGATCAAGGATTTTGTTAAAAAGTAGGGCCTTGTGGTTGATGATCAAAGCATGACTTCAAATAACATTGCTTCGTGTATACATTAATTCGCGAGCCTCACACCCCGATGTGAACCAGAAACGGAAGAGGACCTCAGGGAGGACATGTGTTTCCTGTTAGCTAGGAGTGGTGTCATGGTATGGAGCCCAGACATTTTACTCATGTGGATGTTGCAAATTATTTGATGGATAGCGAGGCGCCTCGGATATATCGGTCACTACGGGGCCGATGGATGACATGGTCGAACTAATGACCAGACTTACGCCCCATAGGGCGGGGAAACGTATTGTTCACGGTATATTAATCCACTTAGTGTGGATTGGCCCTGACGATCCGGGTGCAGTTGCGGCTGAATCTTGAGACACAGGCTAGAGCGTCTCGAATCGGAAGGACGATCCCTTGCCTTAGTTCATGATGGAAATCCAATTTCCAATACGTGACATTTTGGCTTTAATTGTAGAACTAGTATGGCGACATAGTAGGATGGGGTATTATGCCGTCTATGATTGGTACATTTATATATGAAGCGATTTTGACACTATACACTTATAGTAATATCAAAATGATTTTTTTTAAATGTACCAAACATGTTTGGCTATTATAAGGGAAAACTCTATCCTTTGGCTTGCGTTGCATTGTGTGATGGGATCTAAGTCTTATAATAGCTTCATTTTTTCCAAAAAGCATTGCGCTGTTTGTTTTATGCACTGGTATTCTTGGGAGAAAACCCGTTACATGTTATACGGCGTGTTCACTTGATTTACTCTATTTCTAAAGTAAAGTTTTAAATAACGGTTTTAGTTCTCACACTAGTCACATGACTGACTTGGAGTTTATTGTTTTAACCTAATCTCTAGGTGCCCCTATTTTCCACATGGGCAGCTAGTAGTTTTGGCTTTGCAGATTTCTATTGACAGGATCCTGGATTTACAATTGGAACTATATTTGGAAAGCTCTATATCCGTGTATTTCTTCCAGTTGTGTTATGTATTATTTTCCACTGCTACGTAAATTATTTTAATCTCTATTACTTTTCAATGTGTAATATTTATACATACTCTGTTATATTCTTGTACTCTGATGTAATTTTTGTAATAGCAATGAAATATTCTTCTGTTTGTGTTCTGATTTGTCGTGTTCTCAAAACAATCCGGACTTTCCCTTATGTGCCAGTTTGGATCGTTTCAGACGTCGTATCAGAACTTTGGTTTACAGAGTTCGAGAACAGGACACATTAGAACAAACGAAAGAATTCATCAGAGATTAGATTAGTAATATCCAATGAGAATGACTCGTTAGAGATGGGATCAGTAGTGTCCTAGAACGGGTGTAAAGAGTGTTAATTTTAAAATAAAAGTGAAAACAATTTTTTTTTAAAAATTTAAACCCTATTATACATATGTGAGTATTGTATTTTATATTGATTTTGGGACAATCGAGTATATGAAGATTTCGAATATACCCATAATTAACGTGTATTAGAAGTTTCAAATATACTGGATAGATATAGAATTACACTCTAGTCACCCGGAAATGATTCTACTGATGACTACGTAGCATCAGTAGTTTATTTTCGAGTTTCGTAGGTGGGATATCTGTATATTTCCAATTGACTGGTATGAGAACCAAAACTTAGATATGGTTATTGTTTTGATTTGGCATCAAAAATAGATTTTTAGTATATACAACAATTTATGTTTTTGAAACGATAATCAACTAATTGGTTGTTGGTTGTGTTGTTTGATTATTAGTTTAACTAAGAAAATTATTGAAACCAATAAGAGAATGAAAGGTAAATTAAGCCAAATCGAATCAAATTTTGAACTTAATTGAAATTGATTGGAATTGCATACATGTACATGTATATATAATGAACAAGTCATCGCATGGAAGCTTAGAAGAGGAACAAAATTATATGCCTGACAAATAGGTACATATATAGTTACTATATTTCTCGGGTTCTGATTATTTTATGAGCCGATTGGCTAGCCGCTCAGCTTTTTCTTTCTGGATGATGAGGGTCATGTGAGGCAAGTTGCGGTTTTAAATATCAACCCGTACAAAGAAGGTTATGGTGAAATTTTTCAAAAATTTAGGGTGTTAGCCAAATTTTTGAGAAATTAGAAAATTCTTAGGAACTGAAAAGTTAAAGAATGAAAGCCAGAATTAAAGTTGAGTTGGTTAGCTAAACAACTTTCATCTCCGTTCCTTTTCGAGGACGAAAAATTTTTAAGTGGGGGAGATTGTAACAACCTTGATTTTTTGAACCAATTTAATTTTTTTATTTTAGCTATTTTAATGGATTTTGAATATTGAAAATGATTTATTTTAAAAATAACGATTTAAAATTTATTTAAATCAAAGTTAGAATGTATAAATTTATTTTAATTATAAATAGAGTTTGAAATGGCGGGGTAGTTTGAAAATTGGATTTTAAATTTCAATTGAATGCATAAGATTCAAAATAAATCGGATTTGAATAAAACCAAAAACATTTGAATCTGTTTAATAATATCTTTCTAACGAATGTGAAAGATTCGGTTTTCATAATATAAATTGAAAGTTATGTCCAATTTAAAATTTAAAATAGTCGCTATGGAATTTATATATATTTTAAATAATATATAGCCCTTAAAATATAGCCATTTTGCAAACGACCTCCGTTTTTGACGAATCCACTTTTGTTGGATCCGGAATGTCAAATTATTGCTAGATTCCAAATTTCATGATTTTTGGTATCAATACGTGAGCATGGTGAATTTAAAATGTGTTTGGTAATTTCAGTTTGAATTTAATCGACTGGAAAATGGCCATTTTTCAAACGATCTCATTGGAAATAGCCATTTTTCAAATGGTAAATTAAAATGTACGTTTAAAATTCAATATACATTGATTTATATTTTAATTTTGATGAAAACTAGTCGAAACGATAGAATTAGCTTACGCAACATATCCCATTATGTTCGGAATGGGGGTATTTAGCTAGGGACAATTGCCATTGGGTTTGATTTCGAGTTCGTAGAAATAACCAAGTAATTTCAGAATTAAATATTATTATAAATTTATATATAATGCCAAAATGAAACCCTAATTTCATTCCTATTTCTGAGCCGCCGGTCTAAATGCGATGTCCACGAAACTTTAAAATTTAATCCTTAATCGCTACCGATATAGTTTGAATCAGATTCTCGTTTCAAAACAAAAGTGATAGAGAATTCAACAAGCTTTCAATCGTATGGCTATGATCAAGTATCGATGCAAGATTTGGGGTGAATAACCACTCAAAGTGGCGTCGTTGGAGCCAATTTCTGGCAGGGCGGAGGGCATTGCGCCTACTGGAATCGCCAACGGTGGGAGGTGGAATTCTGGTCTTCGATGTAGGGTGGTCTGATCGTGCTCTGGCGAAGTGTAGAGACGGCGACGGTTCGATTTTTACCTGGACGGATTTCCAGGAAGTAACGATATTTGGTGGAGAGGATTAAGGGTTAGTGGAAAAATAATTAAAGTTAATTATATTAATTTATCTATTTATGTAATTAAAATTGAAATGTCTGTATCTTTTTCATACGAGCACGAAATTGGACAATTTCAGATCCACTGGAATCGCAGTGAGGAGAGCTTCAACATGGAACTGACGGGAATCAAAACGGAGCTGATTTGAAATTGAGGCGAATTCAAATCCAAACAGAACTGTAATTTAGAGATAAAAGAATGTTGGAGTTGAAACAAATGTGAGAACTCTTTCTCACTCTAGTTATTTTACATTTAAATATGTACTAGGATGCAGACGGGGATTAGAAGCCCCCGACACCATTTATTGTACAAACCATGGTTGTTTGTTTGGAATGAATTGACTTTATTGTGTTTACTGAATGTATGAACTATATAAAATATTCATGTGTTAAAATAAATATTTTATCGTTAAAAATATAATTTTAAATGTGTATACGAATGAAAATAAATATTCATTTACAAATCAGATGATTTGTTTATGTACACCCATTTAACTAATATGGATTGGGACAATAAATTTTACACATCGCCCAATTGCACAAACAATACTCAATATCTGTTGGTTGAAACCCCACACATGTATTGGGATGATATTTGATGCACACTAATCCCAATTGTTTAGTTGTATGTCAATTGATTGGTCAAAGGACTGTAGTAAGCGTTAATTATTTACATTTAATGCTTATACAGTTGTGTAATGCACTCTGGACGATGGTTGATTGTTTGTCATTGTTATTATATACATGTGTTGTATGGAATCCATATAAGTAACATTATATGGTAATTGATTGGGTCTCATTCCAATTTGGAAAATAACGAATATTTTAAAATAATATACAGAAAAAGGATAAAAATATTCATGTGTTGAATAAAATATTTAAACAATATTTTAAAATAATATTCCGCAAAGGATTAAAATGTGAATTTGGTGTCCAATTTTGGATAGACACAAAAATATTGATATATGTGAAGCCATGTTAATTAGAAATGAGCCATTTTAACGCGAACGATATTTATATCGATTTTATTCATTTTTTTATAACGAATATCGAAAAGGAAATGATTTCAGAATCTGATATTTTGACAATATTATCATTTATCTATTATAATGATAAGGAGTATTCAATTTTGATTTAAAATTGAAAAGAAAGTGGGAATCGTTTTAAAACGAATTTATAAAATACATTTTAAATGAAATATATATATATATATATATATATATATATATATATATATATATATATATATTAATAGCTTGAATAGAATGCGCCGAGCTGCGACTATTCGCGAATTTCGACCATTGACTTCGAATTTACATTACGGGGGATCCGACCGTTGGATTCTCCTAAAACTGGAACCGTTGGGTTCATATCGGAAAGAGCTTTCTAATGAATATAATAGATTTGAAATCTAATGGTTGGATTTGGAATTATGTAATGTCCCGTATTTTTTATGTTCAAATATTTATTTTATTTTATTATATTAAATATTTATTTGGAATTTTAAATGGATTTAAAATATATATTTTCGTTTATATAAGAAATTTAAACATAATTAATATATAATATAAAAGGAGCTCAAAATGGCGTGGTAGTTTACAATATTTAGTTTTCAACTTCAATTAAGTATACAGGATCCGATATAAGTCGGATTTTTGTGAAACAAGAAAAGTTGGAATCTTGTTGATTATAATTTCATATGAAAGAGAAAAATTAAGATTTCGTGTTACAAATTGTTAGTTATGTCCAATTCAATTTTTAAAATAGTCGCTATGGAAATTGTAACAACCCGGAATTTTGGGGCCAATTTAAAATATTTGTTTTAGGAATTTTAATGAATCTTGAATATTTAAAACAATTTATTTTAAGTAATAACGACTAAAAATTAATTTTAATTGAAGTTAGAATGAATATATTTATTTTAATTTTAAAAAGGAGATGGAAATAACGCGGTAGTTTGAAAATTCTGAAATTGTAAGTTTGATTTAGGATTTGAACGTAGAGATTTATACTTGAATTACTAGTTTGTTTAATTTAATTTGTTCTTGAAAGATTGAATTAAATTTAAAAATTAAATGATTAAATTTATATCTTAATTTAATATTTAAGTTTGATTGTATGATTACATTTATTAATGGAAAACTTAAATCCTAAGATTTAAATGTTGATGGACATAATTCATGTAGGCGCTTGTTTAATGCACATTCTAAATATACAAAAAGAAAAAAAATAACTTTAAAATATTTCCCCAATTAAAGGTTAATAGCAAGGATGTTATCCTTGTATTAAAAATCTTTGACTACATGCCAAGTGAAAAATAGGCCTTAGGGACTTTAATAAAATCTATTAATTTATATTAAAATATTGATTGAAAATAATTGTGGGTCCTAAATGAAAAAAAAATTTTCTGACAGACACATATATATATATATAAATATATATATGAATGTATGAGTGTGTATATATATATATCTTTGGCCATTCTCTTTAATACCTTCCCCTATCTATTCTAATTGTATCATTCATTAATTAATAAATTCCCAAATGTGAATTGTTCCCTTGAATTTTGAAAGGAAATAAATAATTATTTAATCAACGCACCAATTAGGCGCATTAAATGAAGAATGACACACTACAATAAATTTCATACATTGTGCACATTTAAAACTTGCCACAATATGTTATATCTTCGTATGCATGCAATTTAATTCTATGCACATTAATTTTTCTTTCCTTTTTTACATTAAATTGTCATGTTTGAGACACGCATGCGTTTCTTAAAACATGTGGTCATGTTCTCTATATTCCTTTATTATTTTCAACGTATGTAAATGCTCCCTTATTTTGAATTCTTCGCATATAAAAAAAAAGACAAGGAAACAAGAGTTATTACTGTTATTAATTTATTTCGTGATATAAGAAAAGAAAAAAAAACGTTCAACTAAAATTTGTTGAATAACATAAATTGAGGTTTTGTTATGTAATTGATAAATATAAACCTTATTTTGTATTAGGATGAGATTTGTGTCAATTGGAAATTGAATTAGATGAATAAACAAAGTATTGAATATGGTATCTAATTAATTGAGCATTGAAAAGATGCCTATTAATAATCCTAATCACTAACCATAATTCATTTCATATCATATCTGTACCGTTCTATTTCTCTTAACAAATACAGAGGGAAGCTTTTGTTTCTTTCTTAATCAAAAAAATCAAATCATTTAGAAAAAATGTAGTTTTGTTTATATGGGTAAACGTTAAAGGTTAGAATTCAATCTTGGTATATTTAATAAAATTGAATGGTGTATTTATTTAATTAACCTTTGAAATCCTTTCCTAAACTCTAACCTAAATCAACCCTTCATCTATTCACTTTCTTTGCCTATAAATAATCTTAAAATTCCTAACCCCAATCCTTTATTTCACGATAGCCGGCACTTTCATCCCAATGGCCACGAGCATTCGAAACATAATCAATGAAATTTTCTAATCCATAAATTAATTCATGATGTTATCTACATGAATATCGAAGAGCATCTCAAGCTCTAGCTATCCAATGGTCAAGATTTGGTTTCGTGGTGTAGATCGTTCAATCTCTCTGACTAAACCCACCGCCATTGATCGCATTTTCCAAGAGGTATTAGGATGTTATTTGTTTAATTAAATTATTAATTTTGTTATCAAATGTAAATAATATCATAACTTTATCATACTCGATAGAATTCAACGAAACTGATTGCGGTGGAATCACGACGATGAGATCTACGCCATGACGCTGATCAGATTTGAAAACAGAGCAATCTACAATTTTGCAAAATTAAAATCATGGTGAGATTTCTAATTTTAGATAATTAAATCAATTTAATTATTTGTTTCCTCGCCGTTAAATAATTGCTTGTATGTTAATTAATCATATTTGTGTTGTGAGGAATTATGATTGCTGTTCTGTTGATTTGCACTGTATAGATCTGTGTTTCTCTGTTGTTGTTTGTGATGAATATGTTCTGTGCTGTGTTGAAACAACCATATTATTCTGGATCTCCATTTCTTGATGTATTCAAGATAAAGTCTCATTTTTATTGTTTATTTTTATTTTTATTTCTTAAATTATTAGGTATTTAATTCTTGTTTCATGAATTTTGTTTATAAAATAAAACACCAATTTTTAACATGAATTTTTGTTCACAAAATAAAAGACATTTTCTTAACATAAATTTTGTTCACAAAATCAAGGATAAAAGTTTAACATATATTTTGTTTACCAAATAAAGGGAATTGTTAACATAAATTTTGCTTACAAAGTAAATGACAAAGTTCTTACTTTGATTTTTATCCTCTTTTTATTTTATTTTTTAAAATAAAATTGAAAAATTTATTTTGGTTTTGTTTATTTTGTTTGCAAATAAAATAAAAGGCAATTTTAACATGTAATTTTGTAGTAAATTAAAAGACCAATTTTTGTTTGCATAATAGAAAAACAAATTTTTGCTTACATAATGAAAAGGACAAAGTTTTAACATTAAATTTTGTCAACAAAGTTTTAACACGATTTTGTTAGTAAAATAAAAGAACAAAGTTTAACATTTATTTTGTTAGTAAAATAAAAAGGATAAAGTTTTAACATGAGTTGGGTTAACAAGTTTTTAACATTAACTTTGTTAATAAAAGGACAAGTTTTGACATTAATTTTGTTTGTTAAAATAAAAAGACAACTCTTATGTCATTTGGTTTGTTAAAATAAAAAGACAACTCTTATGTCATTTTGTTTGTTAAAATAAACAGACAATTCTTATGTGATTTTGTTTATAGAAAATAAAAAGACAAAATGTTTATACTATTTTGTCAGCAAAACAAAAGGACAATTTTTATGTTATTTTGTCAACAAAAATAAAGGGACAACTTTTATTTTTGTCTTGTCTACGAATCAAGATACCAATTTTTATCCTTTATATTTTTTAACATAAATGAATGCAAGTTTTATCTTTATTTTTGTTTACATAAATAAATGCAAGTTTTATCCTTAATTTTGTTAACCTAATAAAATGCAAGTTTAAATCCTTATTTTCATTTACAAAATAAAACAAGGATGAGACCCTTTATTGAGATTCCTTAAAATTATATACTCCTATGTTGTGTGGTATGGTTGACATGGAAATTACATCGTTGGGTGGATGGAATGGTTAGACAAAAACCATTATTTTGGTTATCTTACTTGACACCAAATTGACATGACAAAATTGATGATGAACCTTATGCGTAGCATTATGTTAATATATTTAGAGAATAAAGTCTTTCTTTTTATTTGTGTTTCAACACAAATATATATTTAAAATAAAATAAAGTATGCAAATATACATAGAAATTAAGTTCATCTTTTTATTTGTATTTCTCAATACAAATATGACATAGAAGTAAATTGTGTTCCCAACACAAATATTAACATAGAAATTGGATTACCTTTTTATTTGTGATTTCAACACAAATATAAACATGAAAAAAAATAACATTTCTTGATCAATGAAAAAGAATAACATTTCTTGATAAATGTAAAAGAATACACTTTTATCATGTTTGGTTTAAATAAAACAAGATAGCATATTTTTATCTGAATATGATTAGTGAATGTTAAAACATATTTTTATCAAAATATGATTGGTAGAACAAAATATATATTTTTTGTATATTAAAAGTGAATTAGACAAAATACACATTTTTGTATATTAAAAGTGTGTCAAAACAAAATAAGCATTTTGTTAAGATAAAAGATGGTTAAAACAAAATAGACATTTTGTTAAGATAAAACATAAAAAATATATTTATTTACAAATAGGTAAATAAATAAGAAATATAATGCGTAACCCGAGGTTGGATTGAGTTGTGGTGTAAACCTGTCCGGACCCGCCCGGCTGTCCAGTAATCACAACAATACCTATCCAATGTGAGAGGTTAAAGCATTTGTAAAATATTTAGTGTAAATAAATAAAACATAAACAAAGGAAGACATATATATTTACATCAAACAAAATAAGAGGATAAATAAATTACATTTTTATATGTAATTGAAAGAATATATTTTACTCTGTAAAGAAGATCACATTTAATGTAATTAAGATTATAAGAATTTATTTACATTTTCCTATGTAAATAAAAAGAATAAAAATAATAGTGATGTAAATAAAAAGAATTAAAAGAATAATTTTATGAATAGAATTTATTTACATTTTCTTATGTAAATAAAAAGAATAAAAATAATAATTATGTGAATAAGTATTTATTTACATTTTTCTTATGTAAATAAAAAGAATCAATTTGTAAATAGTTATTATTAACATTTTCTTATTTAAATAATAAAAAGAAAGGTTAGAAAAGAACTAACATAAGATACTCTTTTTATGTTAAAAGGGAATATTAGAAAAGAATTAAAGAAATACAATTATTTACATTTGCTATGTAAATAGGATTTGCAAAGGAAATTGAAACCATTTATTTATAAATAGTGTAAATAAATATGAATAAGAAATTAGATACATTTATTTACAATTAATGTAAATAAATATAACAAAAGTAAAAGTAAAACATTTATTTACATTTAGGTAAATAAGTAAGAAAAAGAATGTAATTTATTTACATTTAGGGTAAATAAATTAAAACATAGAAAGAATATAATTTATTTACATTTAGGTAAATAAAACAAAATATAGAAAAAAGTATAATTTATTTACATTTAGTATAAACAAAACAGAGTTATTAAAAGTGATATTTTTATCGTCATTTTAGATGCGATAAAAAAAATAGACTTTTGAAATTGGAATAGTCAAACGATTTATATTTATATATATAAATATAAATTATAAATTTAACGAATCGCGCGCGGTAGTTCGCGTACCGACATTCTTAACTTCAAACGGTTATACTGAAAGATCGAACCGTCGGATTTTCCCAAAACTGGAACCGTTAGGACCGTTTTGGTAAGATCTTTCCAATGATATAAATTTCATCAAAATCCAACGGTTAGATATGCGTAAGTCAAATTTGGTTGAAAACAGCGCTAGGGAAGCGTCGTTAAATTTATTCGAGCTATTTTTATATAAATAAAAATAGCAATAGGTCGTTATCAAATATTAATAACGATATGAAATGTTTTCAAATTATATATATATGCGAGAATCATTTGAGTAGACCGAGTTCAATCTCATTTCAAATGATTATACGACGTTTTAAATCTAAGAGTTGAAGACGGCGATTGAAGACCGACGATCTTCACATCGAATGGGTAACTAGCGTTGAGGTCCTTGATTGATTTGCTCCCAAGACGGGGCTAAGATGGTAGTTATTCGGATGAAGTGTTGATTTGTACGGATTTGACTTTCGCTCAGACCCAGAGCATAAGTTTATAAATGGAATGTATGTCTGACGTTGTAGTCCTTTATACTACATTCGTTGATCTCTCTTAATATATATCTGTTTGGTGGTTAACACCCTTCTCTGAGACGTACGAGCTTAGAGGTTATATATTGGTAGAAATTAATGGTATAGTATGGACTGACAATGTGGCATACTAAGATGCATTGATCAAGGCTTTTGTTGAAAAGCAGGCCTTGTGGTTGATGATCAAAGCACGGCCTGTTTAGGCGTAGCTTTGTGTATAGCATGACTTCGCGAGCCTCACACCCCGGTATGAGTCAAAAACGGGATACGGACTGCAGGGAGTGCACACGTTTCTTTCTAGCTAGAGTGGTGTCAGTGACCTACCAGCCCTGACATTTTACTTATGTGGATGATGGATTTTGAGGCGCCTCGTTATTTTTATAGGCTGTTGGTGGTCATACTATAGGTCCAAAGGGACCGGGAAGCGTGTGTTCAGGCATAACTAATCCACTGCCCATAGGCGGGGACCGGCCCTGAAGATCCAAGGGTTCACTGCGGGGGATCCTGAGGCATTTGCTAGAGTGTCTCGAATCGAAGAGGAGCTTGCCCCTAGCCTCGACTCATGATGGAAATCCAATTTCCAATACGACCTTGCGGTTTTGATTGTAGAACTAGTATGGTGACATAGTAGGATGAGGTACTATGCCGTCTATGATTGATACATTATGAATTAAATGTTTATTATATATATACCTATATATACACACACTAATAATAATAATATCGTTTTCACGTATCAAGCATCTTTTGACCATTATAAGGTAAAACCCTATCCTCTGGTATGCGTTGCATTGTGTGATGGGACCTGGGTCTTATAATGGTTTCATTTTTCAAAAAAAGACATGGCGTTATTTCTCGATTTACTTTGGTTTATGCACTGGCAATCCATAGGAGTAAACCCGTTCCGCGAAAGTGGCGTGGTCCTTGGATTTGTCTTATTAGTTATATTAGTTTAGAATTCTCACACCAGTCCCATGACTGACTCGTAGTTTGTTTCACTTTGCAAACTCGGGTGCCCTCTTTTCCACACGGGCAGTCGAGTAGCTTTTTGCAGATATCTATTCTTTTAGCAGGATCCTGGATCGAAGCCTAAAGCTGTGTCCAGAGCTTGGTAGTCTTCCGCTGTTTGTTTGTATTATCTTTTATGTATCTTCCGCTGTAATTTAATTTCTTTGTACTCTGATATATTCTGTACTCTGATGTAACATTATTGTAATGAAATAAAAGTCTGCTGTTATTGTTTTGATGTTTTGTATTCCCAAAGTTAAAGTATTCGAAGATTTCCAACCTTTGCGTCAGACCTGTGTGGTTTATGGTCGATTCAAAGAGCGGGAATTTCCGGGTCTTTACAGTTGGTATCAGAGCTCTGGTTAGCTCAAATCTTTGGGGTACAACTCATTAGAACTGAACAAAGACTCATCAGAGATTGGATTAGTAATATCCAATAAGAATACTCATTAGAGATAGGACCAGCAGTGTCCTAGAATGAGAAAACTCATTAGAAATGGGGTTAGTAATGCCCTAGGATGAGTTCAGAGTGATAAGCTTATAATTAACGTATTTTAATTATATATAATCTATTTTTGAAAATATGGTTTTAAATATATAAAAGTATTTATATATTTGATAAGTTAGTCAACAAATAAAACTAATAAAAGAAAATTAAAATTTGGTTAAATGATTAAACAACATTTAGCTACGTTCCTTTTCGAGGACGAAAAGATTTTAAGTGGGGGAGACTGTAACAACCCGGAATTTTGGGGCCAATTTAAAATATTTGTTTTAGGAATTTTAATGAATCTTGAATATTTAAAATAATTTATTTTAAGTAATAACGACTAAAATTTAATTTTAATTGAAGTTAGAACGAATATATTTATTTTAATTTTAAAAAGGAGATGGAAATAACGCGGTAGTTTGAAAATTCTGAAATTGTAAGTTTGATTTAGGATTTGAACGTAGAGATTTATACTTGAATTACTAGTTTGTTTAATTTAATTTGTTCTTGAAAGATTGAATTAAATTTAAAAATTAAATGATTAAATTTATATCTTAATTTAATATTTAAGTTTGATTGTATGATTACATTTATTAATGGAAAACTTAAATCCTAAGATTTAAATGTTGATGGACATAATTCATGTAGGCGCTTGTTTAATGCACATTCTAAATATACAAAAAGAAAAAAAATAACTTTAAAATATTTCCCCAATTAAAGGTTAATAGTAAGGATGTTATCCTTGTATTAAAAATCTTTGACTACATGCCAAGTGAAAAATAGGCCTTAGGGACTTTAATAAAATCTATTAATTTATATTAAAATATTGATTGAAAATAATTGTGGGTCCTAAATGAAAAAAAAAATTTCTGACAAACATATATATATATAAATATATATATGAATGTATGAGTGTGTATATATATATATATCTTTGGCCATTCTCTTTAATACCTTCCCCTATCTATTCTAATTGTATCATTCATTAATTAATAAATTCCCAAATGTGAATTGTTCCCTTGAATTTTGAAAGGAAATAAATAATTATTTAATCAACGCACCAATTAGGCGCATTAAATGAAGAATGACACACTACAATAAATTTCATACATTGTGCACATTTAAAACTTGCCACAATATGTTATATCTTCGTATGCATGCAATTTAATTCTATGCACATTAATTTTTCTTTCCTTTTTTACATTAAATTGTCATGTTTGAGACACGCATGCGTTTCTTAAAACATGTGGTCATGTTCTCTATATTCCTTTATTATTTTCAACGTATGTAAATGCTCCCTTATTTTGAATTCTTCGCATATAAAAAAAAAGACAAGGAAACAAGAGTTATTACTGTTATTAATTTATTTCGTGATATAAGAAAAGAAAAAAAAAACGTTCAACTAAAATTTGTTGAATAACATAAATTGAGGTTTTGTTATGTAATTGATAAATATAAACCTTATTTTGTATTAGGATGAGATTTATGTCAATTGGAAATTGAATTAGATGAATAAACAAAGTATTGAATATGGTATCTAATTAATTGAGCATTGAAAAGATGCCTATTAATAATCCTAATCACTAACCATAATTCATTTCATATCATATCTGTACCGTTCTATTTCTCTTAACAAATACAGAGGGAAGCTTTTGTTTCTTTCTTAATCAAAAAAATCAAATCATTTAGAAAAAAATGTAGTTTTGTTTATATGGGTAAACGTTAAAGGTTAGAATTCAATCTTGGTATATTTAATAAAATTGAATGGTGTATTTATTTAATTAACCTTTGAAATCCTTTCCTAAACTCTAACCTAAATCAACCCTTCATCTATTCACTTTCTTTGCCTATAAATAATCTTAAAATTCCTAACCCTAATCCTTTATTTCACGATAGCCGCCACTTTCATCCCAATGGCCACGAGCATTCGAAACACAATCAATGAAATTTTCTAATCCATAAATTAATTCATGATGTTATCTACATGAATATCGAAGAGCATCTCAAGCTCTAGCTATCCAATGGTCAAGATTTGGTTTCGTGGTGTAGATCGTTCAATCTCTCTGACTAAACCCACCGCCATTGATCGCATTTTCCAAGAGGTCTTAGGATGTTATTAGTTTAATTAAATTATTAATTTTGTTATCAAATGTAAATAATATCATAACTTTATCATACTCGACAGAATTCAACGAAACTGATTGCGGTGGAATCACGACGATGAGATCTACGCCATGACGCTGATCAGATTTGAAAACAGAGCGATCTACAGTTTTGCAAAATTAAAATCATTGTGAGATTTCTAATTTTAGATAATTAAATCAATTTAATTATTTGTTTCCTCGCCGTTAAATAATTGCTTGTATGTTAATTAATCATATTAGTGTTGTGAGGAATTATGATTGCTGTTCTGTTGATTTGCACTGTATAGATATGTGTTTCTCTGTTGTTGTTTGTGATGAATATGTTCTGTGCTGTGTTGAAACAGCCATATTATTCTGGATCTCCATTTCTTGATGTATTCAAGATAAAGTCTCATTTTTATTGTTTATTTTTATTTCTTAAATTATTAGGTATTTAATTCTTGTTTCATGAATTTTGTTTATAAAATAAAACACCAATTTTTAACATGAATTTTTGTTCACAAAATAAAAGACATTTTCTTAACATAAATTTTGTTCACAAAATCAAGGATAAAAGTTTAACATATATTTTGTTTACCAAATAAAGGGAATTGTTAACATAAATTTTGCTTACAAAGTAAATGACAAAGTTCTTACTTTGATTTTTATCCTCTTTTTATTTTATTTTTTAAAATAAAATTGTAAAATTTATTTTGGTTTTGTTTATTTTGTTTGCAAATAAAATAAAAGGCAATTTTAACATGTAATTTTGTAGTAAATTAAAAGACCAATTTTTGTTTGCATAATAGAAAAACAAATTTTTGCTTACATAATGAAAAGGACAAAGTTTTAACATTAAATTTTGTCAACAAAGTTTTAACACGATTTTGTTAGTAAAATAAAAGAACAAAGTTTAACATTTAAAGTTTTAACATGAGTTGGGTTAACAAGTTTTTAACATTAACTTTGTTAATAAAAGGACAAGTTTTGACATTAATTTTGTTTGTTAAAATAAAAAGACAACTCTTATGTCATTTGGTTTGTTAAAATAAAAAGACAACTCTTATGTCATTTTGTTTGTTAAAATAAACAGACAATTCTTATGTGATTTTGTTTATATAAAATAAAAAGACAAAATGTTTATACTATTTTGTCAGCAAAACAAAAGGACAATTTTTATGTTATTTTGTCAACAAAAATAAAAGGACAACTTTTATTTTTGTCTTGTCTACGAATCAAGATACCAATTTTTATCCTTTATTTTTTTTAACATAAATGAATGCAAGTTTTATCTTTATTTTTGTTTACATAAATAAATGCAAGTTTTATCCTTAATTTTGTTAACCTAATAAAATGCAAGTTTAAATCCTTATTTTCATTTACAAAATAAAACAAGGATGAGACCCTTTATTGAGATTCCTTAAAATTATATACTCCTATGTTGTGTGGTATGGTTGACATGGAAATTACATCGTTGGGTGGATGGAATGGTTAGACAAAAACCATTATTTTGGTTATCTTACTTGACACCAAATTGACATGACAAAATTGATGATGAACCTTATGCGTAGCATTGTGTTAATATATTTAGAGAATAAAGTCTTTCTTTTTATTTGTGTTTCAACACAAATATATATTTAAAATAAAATAAAGTATGCAAATATACATAGAAATTAAGTTCATCTTTTTATTTGTATTTCTCAATACAAATAAGACATAGAAGTAAATTGTGTTCCCAACACAAATATTAACATAGAAATTGGATTACCTTTTTATTTGTGATTTCAACACAAATATAAACATGAAAAAAAATAACATTTCTTGATCAATGAAAAAGAATAACATTTCTTGATAAATGTAAAAGAATACACTTTTATCATGTTTGGTTTAAATAAAACAAGATAGCATATTTTTATCTGAATATGATTAGTGAATGTTAAAACATATTTTTATCAAAATATGATTGGTAGAACAAAATATATATTTTTTGTATTTTAAAAGTGAATTAGACAAAATACACATTTTTGTATATTAAAAGTGTGTCAAAACAAAATAAGCATTTTGTTAAGATAAAAGATGGTTAAAACAAAATAGACATTTTGTTAAGATAAAACATAAAAAAAATATTTATTTACAAATAGGTAAATAAATAAGAAATATAATGCGTAACCCGAGGTTGGATTGAGTTGTGATGTAAACCTGCCCGGACCCGCCCGGCTGTCCAGTAATCACAACAATACCTATCCAATGTGAGAGGTTAAAGCATTTGTAAAATATTTATTGTAAATAAATAAAACATAAACAAAGGAAGACATATATATTTACATCAAACAAAATAAGAGGATAAATAAATTACATTTTTATATGTAATTGAAAGAATATATTTTACTCTGTAAAGAAGATCACATTTAATGTAATTAAGATTATAAGAATTTATTTACATTTTCCTATGTAAATAAAAAGAATAAAAATAATAGTGATGTAAATAAAAAGAATTAAAAGAATAATTTTATGAATAGAATTTATTTACATTTTCTTATGTGAATAAGTATTTATTTACATTTTTCTTATGTAAATAAAAAGAATCAATTTGTAAATAGTTATTATTAACATTTTCTTATTTAAATAATAAAAAGAAAGGTTAGAAAAGAACTAACATAAGATACTCTTTTTATGTTAAAAGGGAATATTAGAAAAGAATTAAAGAAATACAATTATTTACATTTGCTATGTAAATAGGATTTGCAAAGGAAATTGAAACCATTTATTTACAAATAGTGTAAATAAATATGAATAAGAAATTAGATACATTTATTTACAATTAATGTAAATAAATATAACAAAAGTAAAAGTAAAACATTTATTTACATTTAGGTAAATAAGTAAGAAAAAGAATGTAATTTATTTACATTTAGGGTAAATAAATTAAAACATAGAAAGAATATAATTTATTTACATTTAGGTAAATAAAACAAAATATAGAAAAAAGTATAATTTATTTACATTTAGTATAAACAAAACAGAGTTATTAAAAGTGATATTTTTATCGTCATTTTAGATGCGATAAAAAAAATAGACTTTTGAAATTGGAATAGTCAAACGATTTATATTTATATATATAAATATAAATTATAAATTTAACGAATCGCGCGCGGTAGTTCGCGTATCGACATTCTTAACTTCAAACGGTTATACTGAAAGATCAAACAGTCGGATTTTCCCAAAACTGGAACAGTTAGGACCGTTTTGGTAAGATCTTTCCAATGATATAAATTTCATCAAAATCCAACGGTTAGATATGCGTAAGTCAAATTTGGTTGAAAACAGCGCTAGGGAAGCGTCGTTAAATTTATTCGAGCTATTTTTATATAAATAAAAATAGCAATAGGTCGTTATCAAATATTAATAACGATATGAAATGTTTTCAAATTATATATATATATATGCGAGAATCATTTGAGAAGACCGAGTTCAATCTCATTTCAAATGATTATACGACGTTTTAAATCTAAGAGTTGAAGACGGCGATTGAAGACCGACGATCTTCACATCGAATGGGTAACTAGCGTTGAGGTCCTTGATTGATTTGCTCCCAAGACGGGGCTAAGATGGTAGTTATTCGGATGAAGTGTTGATTTGTACGGATTTGACTTTCGCTCAGACCCAGAGCATAAGTTTATAAATGGAATGTATGTCTGACGTTGTAGTCCTTTATACTACATTCGTTGATCTCTCTTAATATATATCTGTTTGGTGGTTAACACCCTTCTCTGAGACGTACGAGCTTAGAGGTTATATATTGGTAGAAATTAATGGTATAGTATGGACTGACAATGTGGCATACTAAGATGCATTGATCAAGGCTTTTGTTGAAAAGCAGGCCTTGTGGTTGATGATCAAAGCACGGCCTGTTTAGGCGTAGCTTTGTGTATAGCGTGACTTCGCGAGCCTCACACCCCGGTATGAGTCAAAAACGGGATACGGACTGCAGAGAGTGCACACGTTTCTTTCTAGCTAGAGTGGTGTCAGTGACCTACCAGCCCTGACATTTTACTTATGTGGATGATGGATTTTGAGGCGCCTCGTTATTTTTATAGGCCGTTGGTGGTCATACTATAGGTCCAAAGGGACCGGGAAGCGTGTGTTCAGGCATAACTAATCCACTGCCCATAGGCGGGGACCGGCCCTGAAGATCCAAGGGTTCACTGCGGGGGATCCTGAGGCATTTGCTAGAGTGTCTCGAATCGAAGAGGAGCTTGCCCTTAGCCTCGACTCATGATGGAAATCCAATTTCCAATACGACCTTGCGGTTTTGATTGTAGAACTAGTATGGTGACATAGTAGGATGGGGTACTATGCCGTCTTTGATTGATACATTATGATTTAAATGTTTATTATATATATATACCTATATATATACATAATAATAATAATAATATCGTTTTCACGTATCAAGCATCTTTTGACCATTATAAGGTAAAACCCTATCCTCTGGTATGCGTTGCATTGTGTGATGGGACCTGGGTCTTATAATGGTTTCATTTTTCAAAAAAAGACATGGCGTTATTTCTCGATTTACTTTGGTTTATGCACTGGCAATCCATAGGAGTAAACCCGTTCCGCGAAAGTGGCGTGGTCCTTGGATTTGTCTTATTAGTTATATTAGTTTAGAATTCTCACACCAGTCCCATGACTGACTCGTAGTTTGTTTCACTTTGCAAACTCGGGTGCCCTCTTTTCCACACGGGCAATCGAGTAGCTTTTTGCAGATATCTATTCTTTTAGCAGGATCCTGGATCGAAGCCTAAAGCTGTGTCCAGAGCTTGGTAGTCTTCTGCTGTTTGTTTGTATTATCTTTTATGTATCTTCCGCTGTAATTTAATTTCTTTGTACTCTGATATATTCTGTACTCTGATGTTACATTATTTTAATGAAATAAAAGTCTGCTGTTATTGTTTTGATGTTTTGTATTCCCAAAGTTAAAGTATTCGAAGATTTCCAACCTTTGGGTCAGACCTGTGTGGTTTATGGTCGATTCAAAGAGCGGGAATTTCCGGGTCTTTACAGTTGGTATCAGAGCTCTGGTTAGCTCAAATCTTTGGGGTACAACTCATTAGAACTGTACAAAGACTCATCAGAGATTGGATTAGTAATATCCAATAAGAATACTCATTAGAGATAGGACCAGCAGTGTCCTAGAATGAGAAAACTCATTAGAAATGGGGTTAGTAATGCCCTAGGATGAGTTCAGAGTGATAAGCTTATAATTAACGTATTTTAATTATATATAATCTATTTTTGAAAATATGGTTTTAAATATATAAAAGTATTTATATATTTGATAAGTTAGTCAACAAATAAAACTAATAAAAGAAAATTAAAATTTGGTTAAATGATTAAACAACATTTAGCTACGTTCCTTTTCGAGGACGAAAAGATTTTAAGTGGGGGAGACTGTAACAACCCGGAATTTTGGGGCCAATTTAAAATATTTGTTTTAGGAATTTTAATGAATCTTGAATATTTAAAATAATTTATTTTAAGTAATAACGACTAAAAATTAATTTTAATTGAAGTTAGAACGAATATATTTATTTTAATTTTAAAAAGGAGATGGAAATAACGCGGTAGTTTGAAAATTCTGAAATTGTAAGTTTGATTTAGGATTTGAACGTAGAGATTTATACTTGAATTACTAGTTTGTTTAATTTAATTTGTTCTTGAAAGATTGAATTAAATTTAAAAATTAAATGATTAAATTTATATCTTAATTTAATATTTAAGTTTGATTGTATGATTACATTTATTAATGGAAAACTTAAATCCTAAGATTTAAATGTTGATGGACATAATTCATGTAGGCGCTTGTTTAATGCACATTCTAAATATACAAAAAGAAAAAAAATAACTTTAAAATATTTCCCCAATTAAAGGTTAATAGTAAGGATGTTATCCTTGAATTAAAAATCTTTGACTACATGCCAAGTGAAAAATAGGCCTTAGGGACTTTAATAAAATCTATTAATTTATATTAAAATATTGATTGAAAATAATTGTGGGTCCTAAATGAAAAAAAAAATTTCTGACAGACACATATATATATATATATAAATATATATATGAATGTATGAGTGTGTATATATATATATCTTTGGCCATTCTCTTTAATACCTTCCCCTATCTATTCTAATTGTATCATTCATTAATTAATAAATTCCCAAATGTGAATTGTTCCCTTGAATTTTGAAAGGAAATAAATAATTATTTAATCAATGCACCAATTAGGCGCATTAAATGAAGAATGACACACTACAATAAATTTCATACATTGTGCACATTTAAAACTTGCCACAATATGTTATATCTTCGTATGCATGCAATTTAATTCTATGCACATTAATTTTTCTTTCCTTTTTTACATTAAATTGTCATGTTTGAGACACGCATGCGTTTCTTAAAACATGTGGTCATGTTCTCTATATTCCTTTATTATTTTCAACGTATGTAAATGCTCCCTTATTTTGAATTCTTCGCATATAAAAAAAAAGACAAGGAAACAAGAGTTATTACTGTTATTAATTTATTTCGTGATATAAGAAAAGAAAAAAAAAACGTTCAACTAAAATTTGTTGAATAACATAAATTGAGGTTTTGTTATGTAATTGATAAATATAAACCTTATTTTGTATTAGGATGAGATTTATGTCAATTGGAAATTGAATTAGATGAATAAACAAAGTATTGAATATGGTATCTAATTAATTGAGCATTGAAAAGATGCCTATTAATAATCCTAATCACTAACCATAATTCATTTCATATCATATCTGTACCGTTCTATTTCTCTTAACAAATACAGAGGGAAGCTTTTGTTTCTTTCTTAATCAAAAAAATCAAATCATTTAGAAAAAAATGTAGTTTTGTTTATATGGGTAAACGTTAAAGGTTAGAATTCAATCTTGGTATATTTAATAAAATTGAATGGTGTATTTATTTAATTAACCTTTGAAATCCTTTCCTAAACTCTAACCTAAATCAACCCTTCATCTATTCACTTTCTTTGCCTATAAATAATCTTAAAATTCCTAACCCTAATCCTTTATTTCACGATAGCCGCCACTTTCATCCTAATGGCCACGAGCATTCGAAACACAATCAATGAAATTTTCTAATCCATAAATTAATTCATGATGTTATCTACATGAATATCGAAGAGCATCTCAAGCTCTAGCTATCCAATGGTCAAGATTTGTTTTCGTGGTGTAGATCGTTCAATCTCTCTGACTAAACCCACCGCCATTGATCGCATTTTCCAAGAGGTATTAGGATGTTATTAGTTTAATTAAATTATTAATTTTGTTATCAAATGTAAATAATATCATAACTTTATCATACTCGACAGAATTCAACGAAACTGATTGCGGTGGAATCACGACGATGAGATCTACGCCATGACGCTGATCAGATTTGAAAACAGAGCGATCTGCAATTTTGCAAAATTAAAATCATGGTGAGATTTCTAATTTTAGATAATTAAATCAATTTAATTATTTGTTTCCTCGCCGTTAAATAATTGCTTGTATGTTAATTAATCATATTTGTGTTGTGAGGAATTATGATTGCTGTTCTGTTGATTTGCACTGTATAGATCTGTGTTTCTCTGTTGTTGTTTGTGATGAATAGGTTCAGTGCTGTGTTGAAACAGCCATATTATTCTGGATCTCCATTTCTTGATGTATTCAAGATAAATTCTCATTTTTATTGTTTATTGTTTATTTTTATTTTTATTTCTTAAATTATTAGGTATTTAATTCTTGTTTCATGAATTTTGTTTATAAAATAAAACACCAATTTTTAACATGAATTTTTGTTCACAAAATAAAAGACATTTTCTTAACATAAATTTTGTTCACAAAATCAAGGATAAAAGTTTAACATATATTTTGTTTACCAAATAAAGGGAATTGTTAACATAAATTTTGCTTACAAAGTAAATGACAAAGTTCTTACTTTGATTTTTATCCTCTTTTTATTTTATTTTTTAAAATAAAATTGAAAAATTTATTTTGGTTTTGTTTATTTTGTTTGCAAATAAAATAAAAGGAAATTTTAACATGTAATTTTGTAGTAAATTAAAAGACCAATTTTTGTTTGCATAATAGAAAAACAAATTTTTGCTTACATAATGAAAAGGACAAAGTTTTAACATTAAATTTTGTCAACAAAGTTTTAACACGATTTTGTTAGTAAAATAAAAGAACAAAGTTTAACATTTATTTTGTTAGTAAAATAAAAAGGATAAAGTTTTAACATGAGTTGGGTTAACAAGTTTTTAACATTAACTTTGTTAATAAAAGGACAAGTTTTGACATTAATTTTGTTTGTTAAAATAAAAAGACAACTCTTATGTCATTTGGTTTGTTAAAATAAAAAGACAACTCTTATGTCATTTTGTTTGTTAAAATAAACAGACAATTCTTATGTGATTTTGTTTATATAAAATAAAAAGACAAAATGTTTATACTATTTTGTCAGCCAAACAAAAGGACAATTTTTATGTTATTTTGTCAACATAAATAAAAGGACAACTTTTATTTTTGTCTTGTCTACGAATCAAGATACCAATTTTTATCCTTTATTTTTTTTAACATAAATGAATGCAAGTTTTATCTTTATTTTTGTTTACATAAATAAATGCAAGTTTTATCCTTAATTTTGTTAACCTAATAAAATGCAAGTATAAATCCTTATTTTCATTTACAAAATAAAACAAGGATGAGACCCTTTATTGAGATTCCTTAAAATTATATACTCCTATGTTGTGTGGTATGGTTGACATGGAAATTACATCGTTGGGTGGATGGAATGGTTAGACAAAAACCATTATTTTGGTTATCTTACTTGACACCAAATTGACATGACAAAATTGATGATGAACCTTATGCGTAGCATTGTGTTAATATATTTAGAGAATAAAGTCTTTCTTTTTATTTGTGTTTCAACACAAATATATATTTAAAATAAAATAAAGTATGCAAATATACATAGAAATTAAGTTCATCTTTTTATTCGTATTTCTCAATACAAATATGACATAGAAGTAAATTGTGTTCCCAACACAAATATTAACATAGAAATTGGATTACCTTTTTATTTGTGATTTCAACACAAATATAAACATGAAAAAAATAACATTTCTTGATCAATGAAAAAGAATAACATTTCTTGATAAATGTAAAAGAATACACTTTTATCATGTTTGGTTTAAATAAAACAAGATAGCATATTTTTATCTGAATATGATTAGTGAATGTTAAAACATATTTTTATCAAAATATGATTGGTAGAACAAAATATATATTTTTTGTATATTAAAAGTGAATTAGACAAAATACACATTTTTGTATATTAAAAGTGTGTCAAAACAAAATAAGCATTTTGTTAAGATAAAAGATGGTTAAAACAAAATAGACATTTTGTTAAGATAAAACATAAAAAAAATATTTATTTACAAATAGGTAAATAAATAAGAAATATAATGCGTAACCCGAGGTTGGATTGAGTTGTGATGTAAACCTGCCCGGACCCGCCCGGCTGTCCAGTAATCACAACAATACCTATCCAATGTGAGAGGTTAAAGCATTTGTAAAATATTTAGTGTAAATAAATAAAACATAAACAAAGGAAGACATATATATTTACATCAAACAAAATAAGATGACAAATAAGTTACATTTTTATATGTAATTGAAAGAATATATTTTACTCTGTAAAGAAGATCACATTTAATGTAATTAAGATTATAAGAATTTATTTACATTTTCCTATGTAAATAAAAAGAATAAAAATAATAGTGATGTAAATAAAAAGAATTAAAAGAATAATTTTATGAATAGAATTTATTTACATTTTCTTATGTAAATAAAAAGAATAAAAATAATAATTATGTGAATAAGTATTTATTTACATTTTTCTTATGTAAATAAAAAGAATCAATTTGTAAATAGTTATTATTAACATTTTCTTATTTAAATAATAAAAAGAAAGGTTAGAAAAGAACTAACATAAGATACTCTTTTTATGTTAAAAGGGAATATTAGAAAAGAATTAAAGAAATACAATTATTTACATTTGCTATGTAAATAGGATTTGCAAAGGAAATTGAAACCATTTATTTACAAATAGTGTAAATAAATATGAATAAGAAATTAGATACATTTATTTACAATTAATGTAAATAAATATAACAAAAGTAAAAGTAAAACATTTATTTACATTTAGGTAAATAAGTAAGAAAAAGAATGTAATTTATTTACATTTAGGGTAAATAAATTAAAACATAGAAAGAATATAATTTATTTACTTATAGGTAAATAAAACAAAATATAGAAAAAAGTATAATTTATTTACATTTAGTATAAACAAAACAGAGTTATTAAAAGTGATATTTTTATCGTCATTTTAGATGCGATAAAAAAAATAGACTTTTGAAATTGGAATAGTCAAACGATTTATATTTATATATATAAATATAAATCATAAATTTAACGAATCGCACGCGGTAGTTCGCGTATCGACATTCTTAACTTCAAACGGTTATACTGAAAGATCAAACCGTCGGATTTTCCCAAAACTGGAACCGTTAGGACCGTTTTGGTAAGATCTTTCCAATGATATAAATTTCATCAAAATCCAACGGTTAGATATGCGTAAGTCAAATTTGGTTGAAAACAGCGCTAGGGAAGCGTCGTTAAATTTATTCGAGCTATTTTTATATAAATAAAAATAGCAATAGGTCGTTATCAAATATTAATAACGATATGAAATGTTTTCAAATTATATATATATATATATGCGAGAATCATTTGAGAAGACCGAGTTCAATCTCATTTCAAATGATTATACGACGTTTTAAATCTAAGAGTTGAAGACGGCGATTGAAGACCGACGATCTTCACATCGAATGGGTAACTAGCGTTGAGGTCCTTGATTGATTTGCTCCCAAGACGGGGCTAAGATGGTAGTTATTCGGATGAAATGTTGATTTGTACGGATTTGACTTTCGCTCAGACCCAGAGCATAAGTTTATAAATGGAATGTATGTCTGACGTTGTAGTCCTTTATACTACATTCGTTGATCTCTCTTAATATATATCTGTTTGTTGGTTAACACCCTTCTCTGAGACGTACGAGCTTAGAGGTTATATATTGGTAGAAATTAATGGTATAGTATGGACTGACAATGTGGCATACTAAGATGCATTGATCAAGGCTTTTGTTGAAAAGCAGGCCTTGTGGTTGATGATCAAAGCACGGCCTGTTTAGGCGTAGCTTTGTGTATAGCGTGACTTCGCGAGCCTCACACCCCGGTATGAGTCAAAAACGGGATACGGACTGCAGGGAGTGCACACGTTTCTTTCTAGCTAGAGTGGTGTCAGTGACCTACCAGCCCTGACATTTTACTTATGTGGATGATGGATTTTGAGGCGCCTCGTTATTTTTATAGGCCGTTGGTGGTCATACTATAGGTCCAAAGGGACCGGGAAGCGTGTGCTCAGGCATAACTAATCCACTGCCCATAGGCGGGGACCGGCCCTGAAGATCCAAGGGTTCACTGCGGGGGATCCTGAGGCATTTGCTAGAGTGTCTCGAATCGAAGAGGAGCTTGCCCCTAGCCTCGACTCATGATGGAAATCCAATTTCCAATATGACCTTGCGGTTTTGATTGTAGAACTAGTATGGTGACATAGTAGGATGGGGTACTATGCCGTCTATGATTGATACATTATGATTTAAATGTTTATTATATATATACCTATATATATACACACTAATAATAATACTATCGTTTTCACGTATCAAGCATCTTTTGACCATTATAAGGTAAAACCCTATCCTCTGGTATGCGTTGCATTGTGTGATGGGACCTGGGTCTTATATTGGTTTCATTTTTCAAAAAAAGACATGGCGTTATTTCTCGATTTACTTTGGTTTATGCACTGGCAATCCATAGGAGTAAACCCGTTCTGCGAAAGTGGCGTGGTCCTTGGATTTGTCTTATTAGTTATATTAGTTTAGAATTCTCACACCAGTCCCATGACTGACTCGTAGTTTGTTTCACTTTGCAAACTCGGGTGCCCTCTTTTCCACACGGGCAGTCGAGTAGCTTTTTGCAGATATCTATTCTTTTAGCAGGATCCTGGATCGAAGCCTAAAGCTTTGTCCAGAGCTTGGTAGTCTTCCGCTGTTTGTTTGTATTATCTTTTATGTATCTTCCGCTGTAATTTAATTTCTTTGTACTCTGATATATTCTGTACTTTGATGTAACATTATTGTAATGAAATAAAAGTCTGTTGTTATTGTTTTGATGTTTTGTATTCCCAAAGTTAAAGTATTCGAAGATTTCCAACCTTTGGGTCAGACCTGTGTGGTTTATGGTCGATTCAAAGAGCGGGAATTTCCGGGTCTTTACAGAAATCGTTATTAAAATATAACGATTATTTAATATATTTAAAAGGGAAATTTAAACCGTTTAACTCAAAATTGACAATATTGAGTTGTGTAAATTATATTTGAAGTTGTATATATATTCTGTTTGGATACATATGATAAAAATAATTTATTTTTATTTATTTGAATTAATTTGGAATTTCAATAATATTTTTTCGATATTATATAAGCATTAAAAATAGCCATTTTTGTGAACAGTCTCAGTATTTGGTGAAATTAGTTTCATTGGAACTGTATCGTTAAATTATTGTAAGAAAATCGAACTTCGTGGCAAACCGATATCGTATGTGACTTCAGTGGCCAACTTCTCTGTTTCTATTTAATTGTTTAGATTATTTAGACAGGGGTAACTTTTAACAAATAAACGACTGGTCAAGTAAACTCCAAATTTAGTGAAACAAGATTCATTGGATCCGTTAGGAAGAGGTCTAGTAAAATGTGAAGGTCTCAGATTTATTGAATTTTTTTCATAATATAGAAATTTTAAACGCTTTATTTTTCATCGAAATTTGTAAAGGGCTTTTCACAAACGACCTCGGAATTCGATGAAACCTGTCTCATTTGATCCGTATTATTTTGTTATGCTAGGATTAGCTTTGTTTGTCAAAAACGGAGGTCGTATAAGATGATTTTTTTTGCAAAAAGCTCAAGGAAAAGTTTGTAAACAATAAAATAATATTTTATTCTTCCCAACTCTATATATACACATAACATTTTGCCTTTAAACCTAATTTGCAGTCAATGGTTCATTCCGTGGTCAACCAAGCCTTCATCTCCGAAATATTTTTTCTGGAATTTTCAGAGTATGATGTGGCCTCGGTAAATTAAAATGTGTGTTCAAATTAAATATGTATTGTTTTATATTTTAATTTTGATGGAAACTTAGCGTAACAGCCGAATTGGGTTACGAAACATATCCCTATGTTCGGAATGGGGGTAATTAGCTAGGGGCGACAGTCATTGGGCTTCGTTTAGAGATCAAATGTAAAGTCAACATTTTTGAAGAAGAAAAATAATTAAAATAAAATAAAATAATATATATATATATCACCTAAACCTAATTATCCTTCATTAATCAATCCCGCCCCCAAATTGAAAAAACCCTGTCAGTCTCTCCCATTCTCGCTTCCGCCCCCTCCGCCATGCCAGGCGCCGCCGGCGTCCAAAGCCGCGCACCCCCTTCCTTCCTCTTCTCTCTCTCTCCGCCGCTCTCCCCTTTCCAATCGAAACCCTCCCCCGATTCTTGAAACCGAGCACCCCCCCGCCGATGCCAGCACCATGACCGCCGGAAACCACCACCATGAGCAGCGAAGCACACCTCCCCCTCCTTAACCTCAGACGTAGCCCCCTCCCCCCCCCCGGCCAAATTTGAATTGTAAGTTTTTGTTAATTACTTTACTTCTTTTTTTTGCTTGATCTATGTAAGTAATTTATTTTAGGTTACGATTCTATAAAGGATAAAAGCTATGTTTTTTAGTTAATAAAAATACGATCTTTATGATATTAAAAATACGATTTTTAGTTTATAACGATATGGTTTTTATTTTTTTGAAAAGGTCGGATTTTAGAGATGAAAAGGTCGAATTTTTAATTCATGAAAAGTTTATATTTTTAACTAGAAAAGATTAGATTTTTATAACCAATAAAGAATAGATTTTTTTAAATATGGTTTTAGAATAAGGATACGATTTTTATCATCTTGAAAGGAGAGTAAAAATATGATTTTTCTTTGCTTGAATAGAGAGTAAAAATATGAACTTTATGTATGAAGTAGCAACTTAAAAATAAGATCTTTATTAAAAATAGAGCGATATAAAAATATAATTTTTATTGAAATGACTTTAGAATAAAAATAGGATTTTTATTATGTATGTAGCGAATTGAAAATATAATTTTTATAATGAAGTAGGGATGTAACAATATGATTTTTATATAGTAGAGATTACAAAAATATGATTTTTATATAGTAGAGATTATAAAAATATGATTTGTATATAGTAGAGATTATAAAAATATGATTTTTATAAGATAGAATATAAAAATACGATTTTTATATATGGTGTAGCGATAGAAAAATTTGATTTTTATATATGTATGATAACAAAAATTCGATTTTTATATATATGAAGAAGCGATGAAAATTCGATTTTTATGTACATGTAGCGTTATTAAAAATGTGATTTTCATATATGAACAGCGTGAAAAGAATGTGTTGGAACTTCGAACAAAATCCGAACCGTTTAGAAATAAAGAATGGTGGAGTGGATCCCAAAGGTGAGAACTTCTCACTTTATTTTATTTTCAATTTAAAAATATATACTAGGATGCAGATGGTGCTTAGTAGCACCCGACACCCGTCATCCACAAACCATGGACGACTTGATTGTTTGTTTGTTTGGTGGTTGATTGGAATATTTGTTTGAATTTGGTTATTTGGGAAAAATGGAATTGATTTGGTTGGTATGTGTATGGTGTAGGCCATTATTAGACTGGGGATAAGGCTAGGCCTTATCCCGTTTCTAGTATCGCGCCGTTATGCCACCGAATTTTTTTAAATATGTTAGAAGAATAAAAATATCATTTTTATTAGATAAATGAATAAAATAAAATATTCATTTACAAATCAGACGATTTGTTTATGTACACCTGTAATGACCCGTATTTTTGACAATGTAATAATTAACTTATTCAATTATTTAAATAAGTAATATATTATTTAATAAACGACGTATAATGTATAAATTATAATATAATTATAATTTAGCTCGAAATGGTGCAGCAGTTCGCTATTTGGCAATTTGAACTTCAACCGAATGTACAGAGTTCGTTTTAAATCGGATTTCTGTGAAACAAGAAACATGTGGAGCTGGTGGAGTATATTTTTCTAATGGAAGAGAAAAATCTAGATTTCGTTGGGTAGATTTTGATTTACGTCCAAATCAAATTTCAGAAAACTCGCTGTGGAATTCCTTATGAAATTCGTAACGCTTTATTTACGTTATAAAAGGAATTTTAGTATAAAAGTGAATATCGATTCAACTAGGACTTGGAATATCAAGAATATAATTATTTTGGAGCTGAGTGATATCGTATACGAATATATACGATAATATTAATTTATTAATGTAACACCCCGTAATTTTATAACATTAAAATTCACAAATTAAAGTATACTTAATTTTTAGAAAAGAATTAAGTGAAATGGGTTGCGCAGAGAAATATATATATATTGATATATATATAAATTAAAAAATAAATAAAAAAATATGCGAAAAAGTTCAAAACAGCGAATTGGGAGGGGGAATAACCGAACCGGCCCATTTTTGAGGTCGACCTGAGCCCCGCTGGGTCGACTAGGGGTTAATCCAGGGTTTTGGCTGTCAACCCGTGGGCCGATTCGCTCAAATGCATATTTTGCATTTGATTGGTTCCCATGGTTCAGGGTTAATCTAATGGTCCTAAATAACTTCCTACACCTATAAATACATCCTATAGCTAATCCTAAACCTAATTAAAATAAAATAGTTACGTCATACCGTCGCCATGGAAATCATTGGAGCCGCCGCCAACTAAGAAAGAAGAAAAGCAAATTCAATTCTAATTCTCTCAGCCCTACAGCAAAGCAAAACTCTCTCTTTTCTTCTCTAAATTGTGAGTATGATGATCTTGACAAGATTATTATCATTTTAATTAGGTTGAGTTCTGAATGGATTATGAGTAGATGATGTGAATTATCATATATGTTGTTGTAAACCCCTTTTGCTATCATGTATATTGTAAATCCAATGTTATGTGATGATGATATCTTATATATTGTAAATCATGCTATGATGATGTTATGTATGTTGAAAGTTTCTATGCTAAGTTGTGATGAATCATACATGTTAAAAAGGCCATGATGTTACCATCTATGCTAGTTAGTTCATATTAATTAAATCATCATGTTTGGGTTATGTTGATCTATATGACAAGTCACATATGCAAGTTAGATTGATTAGAAAAGTTATTAACATAAGCCAAGACATCTATTATGACATCTAGAATTATGCTATGACATATGTGATATCCTATGCTAGTTCACACCATCATTATGTTGCCTAAAAACCCCATATGCAAGTTTATGTATAGATTTGTGCTATGATCATATCATGTAAATTGAGACATTTAACAAGTTGACACCTTTTGATCCTTAACATGTGTAGTTTATGCAAGTTTCACCCCTATTATGATTAGATTTATTTTAATTGTCTATATGTTGTGATATTTTATCTTTGTGCTAGGTGTTAGACTATACAAGTCTAGCCTATATTATGCGTTGAATCACGTATAAACGTGGGGTAGGGGTAATATTAAGGATTTAATATTAAAATTTTGGGGTGCAATTGATATGATTTTGCATGCCATAAGTGGATGGCCATAATTGAGTCAATTATGGACATCATTAAAAGTTGACTTAATTACTTATTTGAATAGGGAATTATTAAAACTAGGGTAAAAGCTTTTAAGTGTTAATCAATGCTTAGGACACGAGGTTGGACTCGTTTGTGACGTAAACCTGCTCGGACACGCCCGACAAATCCAGTGGTCACAAATGTCAGCCCAATGTGAGAGGTCCTAGGCCTAAACTAAAGCATAACGGTTGTAAAGACACGAGGTTAGACTCTTTTATGGTGTAAGACTGCCCGGACCCGCCCGATAAATCCAGCTGCCATAAATGCCAGTCTAATGTGAGAGGTCTTTATGAGGTTATGGCCTAAATGAATTAAGAAATAATTAACCAGATAAACAAATAACAACCCGAAAATCTGGGCCAGTTTAAAATTTTTATTTTGGCAATTTTAGCGAATTTTGAACATTTAAAACAGATTATTTTAAATAAAATCGACGAGAAATTTATTTCGAATATAAATAGAACGTATATATTATACGCGTCGTTGTTAGAATATAAATAATTATATATAATTATAAATAGAATTGAAAATGGCGCGGTAGTTCGATAATTCGATTTCAAACTTCAATTGAATGTACCGGGTGCAAAACAATCCGGATTTTAGTGAAACCAAAAACAATAGGATCTAATTGAGAATATCTTTCCAACGAATCCGAATAATCAAGATTTCATAGCGGGAATCAAAAGTTATGCCCAGTTGAAAATTCTGAATAGTCGCTATAGAATTCAGGCCCTTAAAAATGGGAATTTTGCAAACGACCTCGGATTTCGACGAAACCACTTTTGTTGGATCCGTGATGTCAAATTATTGTTAGATTCCAAATTTCATAATTTTTCGAACCAATATGTGAGTGTGGCAAAGGAAAACGCGTTTGACGAGTTTCAGTTGATTTTAATCGACTGGAAAATGGCCATTTTTCCAACGGTCTCAGAATTTGACGAAATTAGTTTTGTTAGGACCGTATCGTCAATACAAAGCTAGAAAATATTTTTATGGAATTTTTAGAGACAGTGTGTGACCCCGGTGATTTGAAATGTACGTTTAAAATTCAATATAGTGATTTAAATGTTAATTCAACGGAAACTGATTCAAACGATCGAATCAACATACGAAACATGTCCCATTGTGTTCAGAATGGGGGTGAAACGCTATGGACGACAGGCGGTGGACCTCGTTTAGAGGTCGTATGTAAAAGTCAACCTTTTGCAATTAAAATAAAATAAATTAAAAAATTAAATTATCTCTCTCCCTTCTCACCCTATAATCACTCAGGCCCCCCCGTTCCCTTCATTCAAGAAAATCAAAAAAAAAAGGGCAGAGCCCATCGTTTCACGCCTCCACCTCACCGAGGTCGCCGCCCACCGTGCGCCATCACCCAGGAGGGGCGTCACCTCCTCCTCCCTCTTCTCCTTCCCGCTTCCCTCCTTCTACTCGGCGAACCACAAGCACCCCCTACCCGAAACTCTGGGTGCCCCTATTTTCCACACGGGCAGCTAGTAGTTTCGGTTTTGCAGATTTATATCCACAGGGTCCTGATTTATAGCTGGAACGATGCTCGGAAAGCTCTCTATCCGTGTATCACTTTCAATTGTGTTTTATATATTTTTCCGCTGCTATGTAATTTATTTTAATCTCTGATATGTATCGAATGTAAATTTATTCATTTATACTCTGTATATTCTTGTATTTGATGGAATTGTTGTAATAGCAATGAAATGTTCTTCTGTTTGCGTTCTATTTTGTCCTGTTCTCAACGCTATCCGTGCTTTCCTTCACGGGGAAGTTCGGGTCGTGTCAGTTTGGTATCGGAGCTTTGGTTTACAGAGCTCGAGAACAAGACACATTAGAACCGTACGAAAGAATTCATCAGATATTGGATTAGTAATATCCAATTAGAATGACTCGTTAGAGATAGGATCAGTAGTATCTTAGAACGGGTGTGAAGAGTATATTTTTCAAATGAAAACAATTTTGTTTTGAAAATTTAAACCATTTTATATGTATTTGAATATTTATTTACTTTGAATTTGGACAATCGAGTATATATAAATTTCGCGTATACGCGTCATGAATGTATAGTCGAAGTTTTAATATACTGGATAGATATGGAATCACATTCTAGACACCCGGAGATGATTCTGATGATTGATATATCATCATCAGAATTTGTGTTCGTGTTTCGAAGGTGTGATTTCTATATATTTCCATTAGGCTGGTGTGAGAACCAAAACTTATATAGCTAGAACACATTGTTGTGAATTGGCATCAAAAACAAGATTTTCAGTATATATATCAAAGTTATGAATTTAAAACTCTAATTCACTAATTGATTGATGTTTGTGTTGATTGTTTATTTATTTGCTAATTTTTAACCATTTAGCCTAATTGAACCAAATATTGAATTGTATTGAAAATTAGTCGCATTTGCTTGCATATACATATACTTACATTGAACAGGTCATAGCAAGGAGGCTAGAGCCGAAGAATAAAATTTGTTTGCCCGACAAATAGGTACATGTTTACTATAATTTACTGTTTTGTTTGGGTGATGATGATTTTATGAGCCTATTGGCTAGCCGCTTGGCTTTTTCTTTTTCTTTTTGAGATCAGAAGGCCTATACGGCAATTTCGGGATTTTCCCGTGGCTCCCGGTGCAGGGGAGGTTATGGCGAAATTTTTCGAAAATTTAGGGTGTTAGCCAAATTTTTGAAAATTTGAAAATTCTCAGAGACTGAAAAGTTGGAAAATACAAGCCAGATCAAACGTAGAGTTCATTAATCAAACCACTTTCGACTTTGTTCCTTTTCGGGGACGAAAAGTTTTAAGTGGGAGAGATTGTAACAACCCGAAAATCTGGGCCAGTTTAAAATTTTTATTTTGGCAATTTTAGCGAATTTTGAACATTTAAAATAGATTATTTTAAATAAAATCGACGAGAAATTTATTTTGAATATAAACAGAACGTATATATTATACGCGTCGTTGTTAGAATATAAATAATTATATATAATTATAAATAGAATTGAAAATGGCGCGGTAGTTCGATAATTCGATTTCAAACTTCAATTGAATGTACCGGGTGCAAAACAATCCGGATTTTAGTGAAACCAAAAACAATTGGATCTAATTTAGAATATCTTTACAACGAATCTGAATAATCAAGATTTCATAGCGGGAATCAAAAGTTATGCCCAGTTGAAAATTCTGAATAGTCGCTATAGAATTCAGGCCCTTAAAAATGGGAATTTTGCAAACGACCTCGGATTTCGACGAAACCACTTTTGTTGGATCCGTGATGTCAAATTATTGTTAGATTCCAAATTTCATAATTTTTCAAACCAATATGTGAGCGTGGCAAAGGAAAACGCGTTTGACGAGTTTCAGTTGATTTTAATCGACTGGAAAATGGGCAT
Organism: Allium sativum; assembly: GCA_030737875.1. NCBI lineage: Eukaryota > Viridiplantae > Streptophyta > Magnoliopsida > Asparagales > Amaryllidaceae > Allium > Allium sativum. Next base: position 431,612,925 of record CM060918.1, on the reverse strand, counting down.
TTTTCCAACGGTCTCAGAATTTGACGAAATTAGTTTTGTTAGGACCGTATCGTCAATACGAAGCTAGAAAATATTTTTATGGAATTTTTAGAGACAGTGTGTGACCCCGGTGATTTGAAATGTACGTTTAAAATTCAATATAGTGATTTAAATGTTAATTCAACGGAAACTGATTCAAACGATCGAATCAACATACAAAACATGTCCCATTGTGTTCGGAATGGGGGTGAAATGCTATGGACGACAGGCGGTGGACCTCGTTTAGAGGTCGTATGTAAAAGTCAACTTTTTGCAATTAAAATAAAATAAATTAAAAAATTAAATTATCTCTCTCCCTTCTCACCCTATAATCACTCAGGCCCCCCCCCCCCCCCCCGTTCCCTTCATTCAAGAAAAAAAAAGGGCAGAGCCCATCGTTTTACGCCTCCACCTCACCGAGGTCGCCGCCCACCGTGCGCCATCACCCAGGAAGGGCGTCACCTCCTCCTCCCTCTTCTCCTTCCCGCTTCCCTCCTTCTACTCGGCGAACCACAAGCACACCCTACCCGAAACTATGGGTGCCCCTATTTTCCACACGGGCAGCTAGTAGTTTCGGTTTTGCAGATTTATATCCACAGGGTCCTGATTTACAGCTGGAACGATGCTCGGAAAGCTCTGTATCCGTGTATCACTTTCAGTTGTGTTTTGTATATTTATCCGCTGCTATGTAATTTATTTTAATCTCTGATATGTATCGAATGTAAATTTATTCATTTATACTCTGTATATTCTTGTATTTGATGGAATTGTTGTAATAGCAATGAAATGTTCTTTTTGTTTGCGTTCTATTTTGTCCTGTTCTCAACGCTATCCGTGCTTTCCTTCACAGGGAAGTTCGGGTCGTGTCAAAACATGTAAGGTGGGACATGGGGTTTAAGTAGGTGCCTTGGGTGGCATGAGGAATCTAGGGGGTGCCCTTAGTGGCATGTGAAATACGATTAGTAAGACTTAACCAAACACACATGTAAATGAACATGATTAAGAGGGTTAAGTGGGATATACTAGTGACAAGCTTAGGTGGGTAGCTTGTGGGGGCCCATTTCGACCAGTATCCCAAATGTATCTTTGTGGGCTCCACCCAAGTCGAGGATGGGACACGCATGCTGGGTTCGACTGTAAGAGGCCAAAACGGGGAGCGATGGAAACGCAAGTCCAACGGGTTTCGTACGCGTGTGTGGACCTGGGCTGGTAGGTAAGACGTTGTTGCATCGTGTAGGTATAAGCCGTGCATTCTCAAGTTGTATCGGGTTGCCACTTTAGGGGAGTGATACACCCCACTGTGGGGCCAACACGGGTATCTACGAGTAGGGAGCCGATCGAAAGTGGGTAGTGGGGTACACCTAGTGGAGATAGGGGCAGACGGCACCTATGTTGTCAGCTAGGGGTACGTAAGGCTATTTATAAAGTTTCTGTGTGAAGCAAGTGGGATTAAACAATAGGGTGACTGGTTTGGTGCAGTGTAGTAATGTGTGGTGCAATGTAGTAATCATTCTTTAGTAATTAGGTGTGCCTTTACCGTTATCTTTAACGTTATCTTAAACTCTATCTTTATCTTCCTAAGAGTTCATAGACATTTACTTGTCTTCCAGCTTATGCCTTAGTCTAGTTATTTTGATAATAGTATTGTTAGAATTACCATACTCGCCAGACTTTATGTCTGACCCCCCTATTTCTATCCTTTTTCCCCCTCCAGGTCCTCAGGTTGGGCCCAGCTCTAGTGGAGTTTGATTGAATTGCTTCATCTCTCTTTGGAAAGCTTGGACAGTTGAAGTAAAGTCCAGCTTGTTATCTTTTTAATGGCTATTTATGTAATGGGATTATGTATTTTGTTTTTATGAAGATGGATATTGTACTTGGTTATGATATATGGTTTTATGATGTAACAAACATGTTTAATTTCCGCTGCAATAAAATGAAATTTTAGATTTCCAAGTACTATTTATTATTTGTCTTGTTGTAATTTTTCTATTCTATATTCACTTATAACCTCCATGTAAGTTAATGCATTCCCTTCGTGAGTGACATTAATGGACGTGGGGTGTTACAATTAATATTTTTTTAATTATATTTAAATATATTTATATATTTAAATGGGTCATCCAGAGCTTTAAAAATAGTCACTTTTGCAAGCGAAGTCGGAATTCGACGAAACTAATTTTGTTGGATCCGCAATGTAAAATTATTGCTAGATGTTAGTTTCCATGATTTTTAGAGTCACTGTGTCGCCGTACAGATTTTTAGAGTGAAAAACAGTCAGTATATTGACAGTTAAAAATACCCTGTGTGAGCAAACGGAGTCAGAATTCGACGAAACCAGTTTCGTTCGGACCGTAATGTCAAACGCTAGTGGTATGTCCAGTTTAGTGATTTTGGGTATCGTATGTGATCACGGGAATTTTAATTGACAAGAACAAATAACGGTTAGTTAAAATTGAATATAAAATTGAATAGAAAATATCTAAATCTTTCCCATTAAAAATGCCCCCCTTAACCCCTAAAAACGTAATTCCCTCTCCTCTCAAGTCAACACAGAAATTTTCACAGCCGCCACCGAAATGTTTTCCAACACAATGAAATTCCATCTTCCAAAAATCAAAACAAAATCATGAAGAATCTTATAAATCTCAAAACTAGTGCGGTGGAGTTTGTAAGGAGTATTTCTTTCGTTCTATGCTTTTCTTGCTGGGTTCGAACTAGTTTCGATTCACTGTCTATTTAATAGCGACAACTAGGTTTGCCGATTTTTGATTATTTGAGGAGTTCTAGCTTACTTCGATGTTGCGTTTGAGTATATTGGAGTGAATAGCAGCGATTTTGAATTTGTGGGATTTTATAAAAAAAAAGCTGTCGATCCTGTAAGCTGGAGCGTGCGTATGGGATTTATGGTGGAGGGGATCGAGATGTGATTGAGTTTAGGGTTGAGGGAAACAGTAGTTGGAGGTTTTCAATAGAAGTTCGGTGGTGTTTTTCTGATGAGGTTCGATGGTGTTTTTGTATGGGATGTGTACTGTGTATAGGCATTGGGGGGTGTTGACGGGAAGGGAACGGAGAACCATTATTAGGAGGGTGCGAACATGTTCTGCAGTAGGAGTTTGGGTGGAAGAAATTTTTAGTGGGGGACATTTCCTGGAACAAAATAAAGGAGAAGGTCATGTAGGGGAAACTGAGAAGAGAGGGCGTGAAGAGATTGGAATACTGTAGCGTCTGAAACTGATGTGGTGAGGGCAGTAACAGACGATGGAGGAAGACAGAGAGAAAGCTTTGAAAATGGTATTCGGCAGTACATGTATGAAGAGCAGGATGGGCTGGGCTTGATTGTGTTGAAGCCCAAAGTTTAAAGGAAAAATAAAAAGAAAGGAAAAAGAGGTGCGAGATTTTCTTTGAAGGGTAGTGGCAGTGCATTGCTCGCGTGGGATGGTGAAGTGTATTTCGAAAGCATGTTGCAGTGATTAGTTTGGTGGTTTTAAATGTGTGGAAAAATGCTATAAAAGGAAGCACGGAAATGGGGTTCGGAAAATACTGGTGCGTGATGGGTTCGTGTTTAATGAAGTGGGATTCTTGTATGTTGGAAAGATGTAATAAACTTCGGCAAAAGTGCTGTAAGGGTTCGGTTTACATGAATGAGCAGATCTGATGTGCGTGAGGGAAATGAATAGTGGAGCGGGTCCAGTATTTAAAAATGGTTTTGGCCCTAAGTTCAAAGGGTGAGCCCAATAATAATTTAGAATTTATGTTTTATTTAAATGTTAGTAAAACTTAGAAAATATATAATATATCATACTGTGTTAGAATCACAAACGATCAGATCCGACGGGATCGTATGGACGGCGACTACCAAATGGGACTGACTGGGAGTGGATGGGAGCTAGTTTGAATTTGTGACAAAATAAACTGTTTGATTCAAATCAAACAACAGTTTATCGTTCTTTAACGAAGAACTGCAAATGTGAGTAATACTCACCAACTCTGAACATTTATATTTTTATAACGTATTCTTAGAACTGATAATTATCTATTAACTGTTGTGTGTAGATTGGTTGATTGAACTGCTAGTCAGTTAGTTGAAATTATATATAAATATATATATATACCATTAAAATTGATTTTGCTTATCAGAACATTTCATACTGAAATGAAGTTGATGTAAATTTTATGGTTTGACATCTGTGATGCAGGGGAACATGTTGGAGGAATCCGACGGGATTCCTCAACATTTAATTTACCGTTTTCATATATGATGTATGTTGTGCTATAAAATCTGTTGTTGATTTTGTATGTTTGAATGATATTGATCATTTGTGATACGACACGTTAAACCCCATAAGTGATACTGGAATATAGAAAGAGAAATTTTCAAAGAGTTATTGGAAATGAATTATTTATAAATCAAAGGATTTTATAAAGAAATATTTGTTAGAAAACAAATAGGATTTTATAAGGGAAATATATGTTAGAAAACAATTAGGATTAAAAAGCAATATTTATTTAGAAAATAAATATAGCTATAAAAAAGAAACCGTTATGAAAAGGAAGACGTTGTTAAAGGGAAATCTTTTTAAGTGGAGAAACGTTATTAAAAGGATATTTATAAAGTGAAGAACCGTTACTAAAAGTAAATCTTTATAAAGGAATAAACACTGTTAAAAGGAAATCTTTTAAATGGATAAACGTTATAAAAAGGGAAATCTTTATAAAGCAAATAAAGTAATCAAATATTAGTTATCCGAAAGGGGTTAATCGAATTTGAGTTAATCGATTATAGTCAAGTTAACCGATTAGAGTCAAGTTAATCGATTAGAATTGAGTTAACCAGTTAGAGTTAACAAGTTAGAGTTAAAGGAATATAGTCAAGCAAAATTAGAAACCGACTAAAGATTAGTGAGTTGGATAGTTTTCTGAGTATCGATCTTATGTTGGTACTTAGGAAATTGTTCTCTTGTTAGTTTATAGTTAGGGGCTGATAGTTGTGGGAGAATAGTGATTTGTAAATAAGCAAATGGAAATGTTTTCCAGTGTTAATAACGTATATTTTCTAAACATAGAAAATGTGGATATATATATATATATATATATTAGATAATTGGATCGATAGTTCCATTTGGAATTAAGATCGTTGTGTGAACACCGACATGTTTTCTTTGATAGTTAACTCACCGACTATCGAAGTTTTTTCTACCATTTTAACGTTGTTAATATGGAGAGACCGGTTGGATTCTTATCCAAAGAACCACTCTGTATTGGCATAAGCGTGGCGAATATGCCAAAGAAAATTGAAGACAGAGTAAAGTGCAAGGGCTGTTGTATAAGTCCTAGGTAGAGATTGCCTAGGATGGATGTACTGAATAGTGCCTTCGGTTTCGTTCAGTCCCAGAACGAACGTATATGGACGAGTATCTGACAGAGTATTTCCAATGATCAAATGGGTTGGTCTGTATAAATATATATGGTTGCAACAGATTTATTCCCTTATCATAACATCCAGAATATTTGTGTAAACCAATTGATGATTAACAAATTTGATAATGTGGCATTCGAAGTGATCGTGTTATCAATGAATGGAAAGTAAGCGTAACCTCTGGCCTCAACATCCGGTAAATGACAAAAATCGGGCAGGCAACATGGCTAAGTCGGTTGCACCAAAGTAAGGGGTATAATCACCTATCTAGAGAATATTCATTTGCTTCTTTAATCTATCAATGCTGTCCCATATATATACGGGAAGCGGTTGCTGATCCCAACCGTTGGTGATATACATTTGATACACTCAAGCGAAATGAGTGGTCGGTCATCTGTGGCTGAGTTGCAAGATGTTCTTGTTGAACTCCAGTGTATCGTTCCTAGAGTACACTGATCGGAAGGTGGTTCCATACCTTGCCATATTTGGAAATCCATTACCCAATACGTGCTTGCGGTTTTGATTGTATACTATATATGTAGAACGTGAGATGAAAGCGTTTCTGCTAGATGATTATTATTGTTGTGGTTGATAGACATTATTATATTATCAAAAGGTTTTTGATATAAAGATATTTTGGATTCTCATAAGGGAAAAACCCGTTCCGTTATGCGGCATGGTCTTATGAGATATCGTTTACTTGTTCAAATTGTTTAAACTGTTTTACTCATACCAGTCCCATGACTGACCCGGAGTTTATTTGTTTGTTTTCCCTAAACTCTTGGGTGCCTAAATTTGTACAAGCAGTCAAGTAGTCGGGATTCTACAGATATGCTTGGAGAGCTTGGAGCAGGAGGCTTCAAGATTCTATTGCTATTATTATTTCTGCTGTTGTTGTAAGTGTTGTACTCTTCAATGTATTGTATACATATACTGTTGTAATTTAAAAAGTTATGTTATAATTCATTTGTTCCGCTGTGAGATTCGTGTTTACTCTGATGGTAATGTTCTTCTTCTTCTATTCTATAGGTTCTATCTTATCTATTCTCAACCTCTAACTTCTTTCTATTAATTTCCTGGTTTTCAGTACAATTTGGGGTTGGACTAGTGTTATTTGGTCAGCTCAAATTGGATCGGATTTTCGGGTTATTACAGTTGGTATCAGAGCTTAAGGTTAAGTATTACCTTGGCTCTGTGGCGTAACTCAGTAGAGATGGGATTAGTAATATCCTGGATTGAGTTTGAGTGTATATATACGAGTGAACGTATTTGTTATTATGTATTTTTTATTTATTGTTGATCTTTATTGGATGAGTGGCTTATGAATTCTGGTCGATAGTGGGGCACCACAATATCGATAGAGGTTTCTAAACACTCGAATACGATGGACCAACATGATATGTTTTGAAATTAACATAGTAAAATTGGTTGTATTGGTTGTTAGTATAATCCAATGAAACTATAAAATGGTGAAATGGTTGTAAATAACCAATCAGGATTCATATAAGTAAAGTATATGAAATAAGATGAACTAAATCTGAATTTATATCGGAATTAGTAATTAAAATAAGGAAATTTTAAGTTCCTGGGAGATTTTGCAAATGTTTTCAAATTGAAAGTGTTATAGTATTGAACTCAGTTCGATCGCTAGGAAATAACCCTGATGAGTGTGGCCACATCATCAGTGTCATTTTCGAGTTCTAAGTGACGGATTACTACCAAATGTTTTGTTTTTGAATTGTTTGAGGAAAACAAGTTGTTTAGAAATTCAAAGGTTTTGAATTGGTATTATGATTTCAAATTAACTTAAAATAAACCTAGGAATTTAAATTCTGAAATTTAAATTTAACTTATGAAGTTAAAGAGGTTGGAATGGTGAATGTGAATAAGTAAATTATGATTTAACTCTAACTAAGTTAAACAAAATGGAATCGGATTGTTAAGTAATGAGTGTTAGATCAATAATGGATTTGAGTTTGAAATATGATTTGGCTTGGATAAGCAGATGATCTTGTTGAGGGTAAAATCTGATTGGAATTTGATTAGGAATGTATTGGTATATGTTAAATTGGTAACAGGTGCAAGTTATATAATGATATACCCGACAAAAAGGTACGAGTTATATTTCATATGAGTTTGGTGATTTATGAGCCGATTTGGCAAGCCGCTTGGCTATTTGATTTTCTTTTGGGTTGGAGATGGCCCAGAGAGGCGAGTTGTGGTTTTACCGATAGGGCTGTACAAAGGAGGTTATGGCAAAATTTTCCGAAAAATTTAGGCGTTAGAAAATTTTCAGGATTTTTGAAAATTTTAGTTAGTCGGAAAAAATTAATATTTTAGTCGATATTAATTGGTTCAGTTGAAACTAAAGTTAAGGGGTAAACCGACAAATATTTACCCAGCAGATAGAGTCGTCCTCTACCTTAGCAATTTCGAGGAAGAAATTATTTTAAGTGGGGAAGAATGTAATGACCCGTATTTTTGACAGTGTAATAATTAACTTATTTAATTATTTAAATAAGGAATATATTATTTAATCGATGACGTATAACGTATAAATTAAAATATAATTATAATTTAGCTCGAAATGGCGCAACAGTTCGCTATTTGGTGATTTGAACTTCAACCGAAGTACAGAGTTCGTTTTAAATCGGAATTCTGTGAAACAAGAAACGTATGGAGCTGGTGGAGTAAAATTTTCTAACGGAAGAAAAAAATCTGGATTTCGTCGGGTAGATTTTGATTTACGTCCAAATCAAATTTCAGAAAAGTCGCTGTGGAATTCCTTATGAAATTCGTAACATTTTATTTACGTTATAAAAGGAATTTTAGTATAAAAATGAATATCGATTCAACCAGGACTTGAAATATCAAGAATATAATTATTCTGGAGCTGAATGATATCGTATACGAATATATACGATAATATTAATTTATTAATATTTTATTTAATTATATTTAAATATATTTATATATTTAAATGGGTCATCTAGGGCTTTAAAAATAGCCACTTTTGCAAACGAAGTCGGAACGAAACTAATTTTGTTGGATCCGCAATGTTAAATTATTGCTAGATGTTAGTTTCCGTGATTTTTAGAGTCACTGTGTGGCCGTACGGATTTTTAGAGTGAAAAACAGTCAGTATTTTGACGGTTAAAAATACGCTATGTGAGCAAATGGAGTCGGAATTTGACGAACTAGTTTCGTTGGGACCGTAATGTCAAACTCTAGCAGTATGTCTAGTTTGGTGATTTTTGGGTATCGTATGTGATCACAGGAATTTTAGTTGACAAGAAAAAATAACGGTTAGTTAAAATTGAATAGAAAGTATCTAAATCTTTCCCATTATAAATACCCCCCTTAACCACTAAAAACCTAATTCCCTCTCCTCTCAAGTCAACACAGAAATTTTCACAGCCGCCACCGAAATGTTTTCTAATGCAATGAAATTCCATCTTCCAAAAATTGAAATAAAATCATGAAGAATCTTATAAATCTCAAAACTAGTGCAGTGGAGTTTGTAAGGAGTATTTCTTAGGTTCTATGCTTTTCTTGCTGGGTTCGAACTAGTTTCAATTCACTGTCTGTTTAACAGCGACAACTATGGTTGCCGATTTTTGAAGATTTGAGGAGTTCTAGCTTACTTTGATGTTGCGTTTGAGTTTATAGCAGTGAATACCAGCAATTTTGAATTTTTGGGATTTTATAAAAATAAAAGCTGTTGATCCTCTATGCTGGAGCGTGCGAATGGGATTTGTGGTGGAGGGGATCGAGATGCGATTGAGTTGAGGGTTGAGGGAAATAGCAGATGGATGTTTTCAAGAGAAGTTCGGTGGTGTTTTTCTGATGAGGTTTGATGGTGTTTTTGTATGGGATGTGTACTGTGTATAGGCATTGGGGGGTGTTGACGCAAAGGGAATGGAGGAGCATTATTAGGAGGGTGCGAAAATGTTCTGCAGTAGGAGTTTGGGTGGAAGAAAATTTTAGTGAGGGTCGTTTACTGGAAAGAAATAAAGGAGAAGGTCGTGTAGGGGAAACTGAGAAGAGAGGGCGTGAAGAGATTGGAATACTGTATCATGTGAAACTGATGTGGTGAGGGCAGTAACAGACGATGGAGGAAGACATAGAGAAAGCTTTGAAAATGGTATTCGGCAGTTCAGGTAGGAGGAGCAAGATGGGCCGGGCTTGATTGTGGTGAAGCCCAAAGTTTAAAGGAAAAATAAAAAGAAAGGAAAATGTGTGCGAGATTTTCTTTGAAGGGTAGTGGCACTGTAGAGCTCTGGTGGGACGGTGAAGTGTATTTTGAAAGCAAGGAGTAGTGATTAGTTCGGTGGTTTTAAATGTGTGGAAACATGGTATAAAAGGAAGCACGGACATGGGGTTCGGAAAATACTGATACGTGATGGGTTCGTGTTTAATGAAGTGGGATTCTTGTATGTTGGAAAGATGTAATAAACTGCGGCAAAAGTGCTGTAAGGGTTCAGTTTACATGAATGAGCAGATCTGATGTGCGTGAGGGAGATGAATAGTGGAGCGGGTCCGATATTTTAAAATGGTTTTGGGCCTTAGTTCAAAGGGTGAGCCCAATAATAATTTATAATTTAAGTTTTATTTAAATGTTCATAAAACTTAGAAAATACATAATATATCATACTGTATCAGAATCGCAAACGATCAGATCCGACAGGATCGTATGGACGACGACTACCAAATGGGACTGACTGGGGGTGGATGGGAGCTAGTTTGAATTTATGACGAAATAAACTGTTTGATTCAAATCAAACAATAGTTTATCAATCTTTAACGATGAACTACAAATGTGAGTAAAACTCACTAACTCTAAACAGTTATATTTTTGTAACGTATTCTTAGAACTGATAATTATCTGTTGACTTTGTGTGTAGATTGGTTGATTGAACTACTAGTCAGTTAGTTGAAATTATATATATATATATATATAAATATATATATATATATACTGTAACACCCCGTGTATTTTATAACAGTGAAATTCACAAATTAAAGTATAACTAATTTCAAAACAAAGAAATAAGGGAAATGGGATACGCCATTGCGTTCGTCTCGGAATTCTGCTTATGATAGAGTCCGAGTTTGCGTAAAACGGACTCCGTATGAAGAAGATATGGCCTCCGGAAGTTTCAGAATTCAGTTTAAAATTCAAACAGACCAAAACAGCTCAGAAAAACCAATTTAAAATTCAAAATCGGGCCGGATAGGCCAGGGCGGGAATTTTCCCGCCCAAGGCGCCCAGGTCGACTGGGTAGTCGACCTGGGGCTACCCAGGTCGACTGGGTAGTCGACCTGGGTCACCCGTGTCGACTGGCATGTCGACCTGGCCCCTGAGCCAGGTCGAACCCAGCCCCCCTGGCTGGCCTGGTCTGTGTTTGGTCGATTTTCTGAGCCTTGCGTTGTCACTAGGGCTAGGTGTCAGCTTCTGGTTGGTCTCTCCTTCAAACGAACGGCTATTATTAAACCCAGCTCCATCGACGGTCCTAATCAACTCACAATCTCTATAAAAAGGACCTAAGACTCACCCTAATTCACACAAACAAAAATGGAGATGAGACTGTCATGCTGCTGAGGAGAGACTAGAGATAGCCATCAAAAATTGAGAGACAATTAGGAGATAATTCGAAAGCTTAAAGCAACATTAATTAAATCAAAGCAACGCCTACAACAAAGGATAACATCTCGAAATTCAGAATTCAAATTCCTGAATTGAAGATTCGTCATACGTTGTAAGTAGAGTGCTATTCCGATGTGAATAAATAATTGTATTGTGATTTGTGTAAAGTGAGAAATGGAATTGTGGTGATAATAGCCTATATTTGTATGTTGCTTTGATTCTAAACGATTTGGAATTGTTGTGGTATAACGATTGGATATTTGCAAGTATGAGATTTGTGTTGGAAGTTAACAACTACATGTTTGTAGTGGTTTAATTTAGATTCATGCAAGTATATGATTCATGTTAACAATCACATGTTGTGGTAGCTTATTTGGGATTCATGGAAGCATATGATTCACCATTATGCCAATATGATGCACATACTTTTATGACCACTTTTAGCGTGTAATTGGATTCAACTAAGTACTATGGTTTATATGAATTTATGTTGAATTGGCATCGTGATTCAAGTATAAAACCATGCTTTTGGATTAGAGACAAAAGTAAGCATCTTTATGAACATGACTAAACTATGTTTGGTGTTATGCCTAGTTGAAACATGTTTTAGGCCTATGTTGTTATCAAAATCATATGGTGATATATGTGACACATAATTAAGTTATATTTACATTCTAATTGCAATGAATAGACTAAAAAACATGATTTCGTGCTTAGGTATGTTTATGCCATGATTATATGAATAGAATGGTTCATGTTTAGGTATGCTTATGCCATGATTATATGAATAGAATAGTTCATGTTTAGGTATGTTTATGCCATGATTATATGAATAGAATGTTTCATGTTTAAGTATGTTTATGCCATGATTATATGATATTACAATGCAAGTTCACATGTGCCTAATTCATGTTAATTGAATCGTTATGTTGCAAGTTCATGCGTTCACACTCCCCTTTTTATGTTACCTTATAAACACCATGTTATAAGCCTCCCCTTTTCGTATGGCTAAGTTGGGTTTAAATGTTAAACCCAACATATCTTATATTGTAGCGAATGTGTAAAACGGGGGTAATGACGTTTGGGTTAAAATATAGAACATATGTGTTGGCATGTTTGACGAATGCCAACAACCTTGAAAAACAATTAAGTGGTATAAATTAATTTTACCCAATAAAGATAAATTTGAATAATGGGCCGCAAATATTTACATATAAAAAGAAAAGAGACAAAATATGTAAATTTAGAAAATACGATGCGTTTAACCCGAGGTTGGATTGAGTTGTGATGTAAACCTGCCCGGAACCGCCCGACTGTCCAGTAGTCACAACAATACCTATCCAATGTGGGTGGTTAAACATGGAGCCCAATAAAGACCCGAGGTTAGACTGAGTTGTGGCGTAAGACTGCCCGGACCCAACCGGCAACAGGCAGCCACAACAATACCTGTCTAATGTGAGAGGCCAAGGCTTTAATAAGACAATTAAGGTTGAGTAAGGATTGATAGGATTAAATAAATTGAATTAATACTTAATCAAAATGGAACATGCTAAACTATACAGACTTATTTAGGGTTGGGTTTACAAAACACTTAACCAACTTAGCATGATGGCTAGAAGTAGAAAACCAAGTAGCGGGGGACCCTTTTCAGCAGTAACCCTACAAGGTGTATCAGGATACCCTGAACTAGGCAGGGTGGGGCACGATTACTGGGCTGACTGTAAGAGGTCAAATCGACGGCGGTGGTGCAACAGTGTATGTTCTAACGGGGTGCGGGCGTGCACACACTTCGGCGCAGAAAAATAAGGCACTGGGCACCAGTAGTATACCTGTGCATTCTAGAATTGTGTCGGGCCGCCACCATGGGACTTGATACACCCCATGGTGGGACCAGCATAGGTAACTACAAACAATGGGGGCCGTAAGACACATGTAACTATGCGAGTAGGAGTTGATCATCAGAAATGGATCACTTCACCCTGATTATGGGGTGCCTGTTGGGAACTAGTTTATATGGGTATAGAGATTAATATGGGGTACGATAGTATATTCGACTCTAGATAACTTAACTTAGTTTATGGTTCTTTCTCATTTCCAGTTTATACTTATCATACCCAGTTCTTTATTCATAGACTTACTCAGGCTTTATGTCTGACTCTACTTTTCTTTCGTCTTCTTTTCTTTCGTTTCCCCCCCAGGTCCACATGGAGGGAATATCGCAGCTTGACCAGCTTTCACATCGAGCATGAAGCGAAAGAATGTATTGCTTGGATCTTTTTCGTTCTGGACTATGGCTTTGGACAGCAATTATGGGACTTATGCAGTTTATTTATGTTTTCTTTATGCTTCTTTAATAATGTAATCAAGACAGTTATGAAGATGTTATGTTTTTGGAAGTATTGTAAAACAAATTATGACATGGTTTGTGTAACACGTATCTTGTTGAAATAAAAGTTGTTGTTTTCCCCTGTTCAAAAATATGTGTTCTTACATCTGTCTTGTATATCTGTGACTTATACTTATTAACCTCCACCAAAATTAGGGCATTCCCTTTGAGAGTGACCCTAATGGAGGTGGGGTGTTTCACTTGCTATCAGAGCATAAGTGTTTCACTTAGTATCAGAGCATAAGGGTTGGCTAAGGCGAGACGGAAGAATATGCATCCCACAGACAAGGGATTTAGTAAAGAAGGTTCTCGAGGAAGCACATCACTCCAAGATGACGATACACCCAGGCGGAGATAAAATGTACAAGGACATAAAGAGATCTTTCTTTTGGAACGACATGAAGAAGGACGTGGCAGATTTCGTTTCTAAGTGTATGGTGTGCCAACAGGTTAAGGCGGAACAAAAAAAGCCTGGCGGTCTGCTCCATCCTCTAGAGGTCCCGTTGTGGAAGTGAGATAGCATCTCAATGGACTTCATTGATGGGCTGCCTAGGTCTAGGAGAGGCAACACTAGCATTTGGGTAATAGTGGATAGGCTTACTAAAAGCGCCTACTTCTTACCTGTCAAGAGTAAAAGAACTGCCTCATCCCTAGCATCTCTTTACCTCAAGGAAATTGTTCGACTCCATGGAATACCGTCCAGCATTGTTAGTGACCGAGACCCTATCTTCACAAGTGAGATTTGGCGGAGTCTGCAAGAAGCGGTAGGCACACAGTTATGCTTAAGCACAGCTTATCATCCCCAAACCGACGGCCAGACAGAAAGAGTGAACAATGTTTTGGAGGACCTTTTAAGAATGTGCGTCCTTGACTTCGGAGGGACGTGGGAAGACCATCTTCCTTTGGTGGAATTTGCCTACAACAACAGCAACCAAGCAACCATCGGAATGGCGCCCTTCGAAGCTTTATACGGAAGACCGTGCCGATCACCCACTTGTTGGTGGGTGTCTACTGATAAGCTCATACTTGGACCAGATATGATCCGAGAGACTTCAGAGAAAGTAGACTTAATACGAAGACGATGAAGACGGCCCAAGATAGACAAAAGTCCTACGCCGACAAGAGGAGGACCGACCTTGAATTTTTGGTTGGGGACAGAGTTTTTCTTAAGGTATCTCCGCCAAGGAATGTTGTTCTTTTTGGAACCACAGGAAAGCTAGCACCAAGGTTCGTAGGACCGTTTCCTATTATTGAGAAAATTGGGAAAATGGCCTATAGATTAGAGCTACCCGAAAAATTGGCCAGAGTTCACAACGTCTTCCACGTTCACATCTCCGAAAATGTCTACATGAATCTGCTGAAGTGGTAGAGCCAAATATCCTAGAAGAAGCTGAAGTGGAACGCGAAGCAACCGTGAGGAAAATTCCAACCCGCATATTAGGAACGGAAGTGAAGAAGCTAAGCAACCGCGAAGTCAGGCTCGTCAAAGTTCAGTGGAGCGACGCCGAAGGAGACGTAACTTGGGAAACTGAAGCTAGAATATGCGCAGCCTACCCCTTTCTTTTCGAGGGTACATCTTTGACCTTTCTTTTCCCTTAAGTTGCACTTTTTTCTATCTTTTTAGGTATATCTCCTCGACCTTATCTTTTAGGAAGAAGCTCTTTGGATGAAAACATGTAATTGAAACATGTTATGGATGATGGTTGCAAGTGGTTGCAAGTGATTGCTAGTGGTTGCTCATGGTTGCATATACACACACAATCTAGGTTTTAGATCGGCTCAGTCACTTCATATTGCATATGCATAAATGTATTTATATTCGTATATTGTTGAAGTTTAATGTGTTGTCATATGGATGTTGCATTTATATGAATGGTTGAGCACTCATGTAGAATCATGAATAGGAGAATTTGCATACATAATGGATTTATGGCACTTACATAATTTGCATTAACGAGGTCAACTGAATCAGTAGACCGACTGATTTTGCATTAGATAATTACATGTACACACACACTTCGCATATGATCATGAAGCATTAGAAGTCTTTTAAGGACAATGGATGCTCGTGTTTGATGGATGAGTAGATGGATGTTTGGATGTTAGGATGTACATTCTTCCTGAACTTGAAGATTTCGAGGACAAAATCCTTTTAAGTGGGGGAGAATGTAACACCCCGTGTATTTTATAACAGTGAAATTCACAAATTAAAGTATAAATAATTTCAAAATAAAGAATTAAGGGAAACGGGATACGCCATTGCATTCGTCTCGGAATTCTGCTTGGGATAGAGTCCGAGTTTGCGTAAAACGGACTCCGTATGAAGAAGATACGGCCTCCGGAAGTTTCAGAATTCAGTTTAAAATTCAAACAGACCAAAACAGCTTAGAAAAACCAATTTAAAATTCAAAATCGGGCCGGATAGGCCAGGGCGGGAATTTTCCCGCCCAAGGCACCCAGGTCGACTGGGTAGTCGACCTGGGGCTACCCAGGTCGACTGAGTAGTCGACCTGGGTCACCCGTGTCGACTGCCAAGTCGACACGGTGTCGACTGGCGTGTCGACCTGGCCCCTCAGCCAGGTTGAACCCAGACCCCTGGCTTGCCTGGTCTGTGTTTTGTCGATTTTCTGAGCCTTGCCTTGTCACTAGGGCTAGGTGTCAGCTCCTGGTTGGTCTCTCCTTCAAACGAGCGACTATTATTAAACCCAGCTCCATCGACGGTCCTAATCAACTCACAAACTCTATAAAAAGGACCTAAGACTCACCCTAATTCACATAAACAAAAATGGAGATGAGACCGTCATGCTGCTGAGGAGAGACTAGAGATAGCCGTCAAAAATTGAGAGACAATTAGGAGATAATTCGAAAGCTTAAAGCAACGTTAATTAAATCAAAGCAACGCCTACAACAAAGGATAGCATCTCCAAATTCAGAATTCAAATTCCTGAATTGAAGATTCGTCATACGTTGTAAGTAGAGTGCTATTCCGATGTGAATAAATAATTGTGTTGTGATTTGTGTAAAGTGAGAAATGGAATTGTGGCGATAAAAGTCTATATTTGTATGTTGCTTTGAATCGAAACGATTTGGAATTGTTGTGGTATAACGATTGGATATTTGCATGTATGAGATTTGTGTTGGAAGTTAACAACTACATGTTTGTAGTGGTTTAATTTAGATTCATGCAAGTATATGATTCATGTTAACAATCATGTGTTGTGGTAGTTTATTTGGGATTCATGCAAGTATATTATTCACCATTATGCCAATATGATGCACATACTTTTATGACCACTTTTAGTGTTTAATTGGATTCAACTAAGTACTATGGTTTATATGAATTTATGTTGAATTGGCATCGTGATTCAAGTGTAAAACCATGCTTTTGGATTAGAGACAAAAGTAAGCTTCTTTATGAACATGACTAAACTATGTTTGGTGTTATGCCTAATTGAAACATGTTTTAGGCCTATGTTGTTATCAAAATCATATGGTGATATATGTGACACATAATTAAGTTAGATTTACATTCTAATTGCAAGTTTACATGAATTGACTAAAAAACATGATTTCGTGTTTAGGTTTGTTTATGCCATGATTATATGAATAGAATGGTTCATGTTTAGGTATGCTTATGCCATGATTATATGAATAGATTAGTTCATGTTTAGGTATGTTTATGCCATGATTATATGAATAGAATGATTCATGTTTAAGTATGTTTATGCCATGATTATATGCTATTACAATGCAAGTTCACAAGTGCCTAATTCATGTTAATTGAATCGTTATGTTGCAAGTTCATGCGTTCACACTCCCCTTTTTATGTTACCTTATAAACACCATGTTATAAGCCTCCCCTTTTCATATGGCTAAGTTGGGTTTAAATGTTAAACCCAACATATCTTATATTGTAGCGAATGTGTAAAACGGGGGTAATGACGTTTGGGTTAAAATATAGAACATATGTATTGGCGTGTTTGACGCATGCCAACAACCTTGAAAAACAATTAAGCGGTATAAATTAATTTTACCCAATAAAGATAAATTTGAATAATGGGACGCAAATATTTACATATAAAAAGAAAAGAGACAAAATATGTAAATTTAGAAAATACGATGTGTTTAACCCGAGGTTGGATTGAGTTGTGATGTAAACCTGCCCGGAACCTCCCGGCTGTCCAGTAGTCACAACAATACCTATCCAATGTGGCGGGTTAAACACGAAGCCCAATAAAGACCCGAGGTTAGACTGAGTTGTGGCGTAAGACTGCCCGGACCCAACCGGCAACAGGCAGCCACAACAATACCTGTCTAATGTGAGAGGTCAAGGCTTTAATAAGACAATTAAGGCTGAGTCGGGATTGATAGGATTAAGTAAATTGAATTAATACTTAATCAAAATGGAACATGCTATACTATACAGACTGATTTGGGGTTAGGTTTACAAAACACTTAACCAACTTAGCATGATGGCTAGAAGTAGAAAACCTAGTAACGGGGGACCCTTTTCAGGAGTAACCCTACAAGGTGTATCAGGATACCCTGAACTAGGCAGGGTGGGGCACGATTACTGGGCTGACTGTAAGAGGTCAAATCGACGGCGGTGGTGCGGCAGTGTAGGTTCTAACGGGGTGCAGGCGTGCACACACTCCGGCGCAGAAAAATAAGGCACTAGGCACCAGTAGTATACCTGTGCATTCTAGAATTGTGTCGGGCCGCCACCATGGGATTTGATACACCCCATGGTGGGACCAGCATAGGTAACTACAAACAACGGGGGCTGTAAGACACATGTAACTATGCGAGTAGGAGCCGATCATCAGAAATGGATCACTTCACCCTGATTATGGGGTTCCTGTTGGGAACTACTTTATATGGGTACAGAGATTAATATGGGGTACGATAGTATATTCGACTCTAGATAACTTAACTTAGTTTATGGTGCTTTCTCATTTCCAGTTTATACTTATCATACCCAGTTCTTTATTCATAGACTGAATAGTCCTAGACATACTCAGGCTTTATATCTGTCTTGTATATCTGTGACTTATGCTTATAAACCTCCACCAAAATTAGGGCATTCCCTTTGAGAGTGACCCTAATGGAGGTGGGGTGTTTCGGGTGTTTCATATACCATTAAAAATTGATGTTGCTTATCAGAACATTTCATACTGAAATAAAGTTGATGTAAATTTTATGGTTTAACATCTGTGATGCAGGGGAATAGGTTGGAGGAATCCGACGGGATTCCTCAACACTTAATTTACCGTTTTCATATATTATGATGTATGTTGTGCTATAAAATCTGTTGTTGATTTTGTATGTTTGAATGATATTGATCATTTTTGATACAATACGTTAAACCCCATAAGTGATACCGGAATATAGAAAGAGAAATTTTCAAAGAGTTATTTGAAATGAATTATTTATAAATCGAAAGATTTTATAAAGAAATATTTGTTAGAAAACAAATAGGATTTTATAAGGGAAATATATGTTAGAAAACAAATAGGATTAAAAAGGAATATTTATTTAGAAAATAAATAGAGCTATAAAAAGGAAACCGTTATGAAAAGGGAAACGTTATTAAAGGGAAATCTTTTTAAGTGGAGAAACGTTATTAAAAGGACATTTATAAAGTGAAGAACCGTTACTAAAAGTAAATCTTTATTAAGGAATAAACGCTGTTAAAAGGAAATATTTTAAATGGATAAACGTTATAAAAAGGGAAATCTTTATAAAGCAAATAAAGTAATCGAATATTAGTTTTCCGAAAGGGGTTAATCAAATTTAGCTAATCGAATTTGAATTAATCGATTAGAGTCAAGTTAACCGATTAGAGTCAAGTTAATCAATTAGAATTGAGTTAACCAGTTAGAGTTAACCAGTTAGAGTTAATCGAATGGAGTTAAAGGAATATAGTCAAGAAAAATTAGAAACTGACTAGAGATTAGTAAGTTGGATAGTTTTCTGAGTATCGATCTGATGTTGGTTTCGGCCTTCAGGGTTTATACTTAGGAAATTGTTCTCTTGTTAGTTTATAGTTAGGGACTGATAGTTGTGGGAGAATAGGGATTTGTAAATAAGTAGATGGAAACGTTTTCCAGTGTTAATAACATATATTTTCTAAACATAGAAAATGAGGATATATATATATATATTCGATAATTGGATCGATAGTTCCATTTGGAATTAAGATCGTTGTGTGAACACCGGCATGTTTCTTTTGATAGTTAACTCACCGACTATCGAAGTTTCAACGTTGGTAATATGGAGAGACCGGTTGGATTCTTATCCAAAGAAGCACTCTGTATTGGCATAAGCGTTGCAAATATGCCAAAGAAAATTGAAGACGGAGTAAAGTGCAAGGGCTGTTGTATATGTCCTAGGTAGAGATTGCCTAGGATGGATGTACTGAATAGTGCCTTCGGTTTCGTTCAGTCCCAGAACGAACGTATATGGACGAGTATCTGACAGAGTATTTCCAATGATCGAATGGGTTGGTCTGTATAAATATATATGGTCCCAACGGATTTATTCGCTTAGCATAACATCCGGAATATTTGTGACCAATTAATGATTAACGGATTTGATAATGTGGCATTCAAAGTGATCGTGTAATCAATGAGTGGAAAGTAAGCGTAACCTCTGGCCTCAACATCCGGTAAATGACAAAAACCGGGCAGGCAACATTGCTAAGTCGGTCGCACCGAAGTAGGTTGTATAATCACCAATCTAGAGAATATTCATTTGCTTCTTTAATCTATCAATGCCATCCCATATATATATGGGAAGCGGTTGCTGATCCCAATCGTTGGTGATATACATTCGATACACTCAAGCGAAATGAGTGGTCGATCATGTGTGGCTGAGTTGCAAGATATTCTTGTTGAACTCAAGTGTATCGTTCCTAGAGTACACTGATCGGAAGGTGGTTCCATACCTTGTCATAGTTGGAAATCCATAACCCAATACGTGCTTGCGGTTTTGATTGTATACTATATATGTAGAACGTGAGATGAAAGCGTTTTTACTAGATGATTATTATAGTTGTGGTTGATAGACATTATTATAATATCAAAAGGTTTTTCATATAAAGATATTTTGGATTCTCATAAGGGAAAAACCCGTTCCGTTATACGGCATGGTCTTATGAGATATCGTTTACTTGTTCAAACTGTTTAAATTGTTTTACTCATACAAGTCCCATGACTGACCCAGAGTTTATTTGTTTGTTTTCCCTAAACTCTTGGGTGCCTAAATTTGTACGGGCAGTCAAGTAGTCGGGATTTTACAGATACGCTCGGAGAGCTTGGAGCAGGAGGCTTCAAGATTCTATAGCTATTATTATTTCCGCTATTGTTGTAAGTGTTATACTCTACAATGTATTGTATACATATACTGTTGTAATTTAAAAAGTTATGTTATATTTCATTCGTTCCACTGTGAGATTCGTGTTTACTCTAATGGTAATGCTCTTCTTCTTCTTCTATTCTATAAGTTCTATCTTATCTATTCTCACCCTCTAACTTCTTTCTATTAATTTCCTGGTTTTCAGTACAATTTGGGGTTGGACTTGTGTTATTTGGTCAGCTCAAATTGGACCGAATTTTCAGGTCATTATAACACTCGTTTGACTGATATTGATTGGGACGATAAATTTTACACATCGCCCAACTGCATAATTAAAAATTTGTGTTTGTTAACTGAAACCCCACACGGGTATTGGGATGATATTTGACGTACACTAACCCCGATTGTTTAGTTGTATGCCAATCGATAGGTTAACAGACAGTTGTGTAGTGCACATTGGATGATGGTTGATTATTTATCATTGCTATTATATACATGTGTTGCATGGAATCCATATAATTAACATTTATGGTAATTGATTGGGCCTCATTCCAATTTGGAAAATAAAGAATATTATAAAATAAAGATTCATGTGTTGAATAAAATAAAGATTCATGTGATGAATAGAGTAAAGATTCATGTGTTGAATAGAATTAAAATTCATGTGTTGAAACATATCATGTGTTGAACGAAATATTTTTACAATAAAATTCACATCTTTATCAAATTAGAAACTAACTGGAAACAAGTTAAGATGAGTGGTTTTCTGGGTATTGACCTGATGTGGATTTCGGCCTTCGGGGTTAATACTTAGGGAATCGTTCTCTTACTAATTTACGGTTAGAGGCTGATTAAGAATTAAACGATATAAAATCACTATTTCATCAAATATATAAAATAACAAAAATAGTCATGTGTTGACAATACTCATGTGTTGAGAATATTCATGTGTTGAATGAAATATTTATACAATAAAATTCACATTTTTATTGTAAGTAAGAATTAATACATATTCATGTGTTGAATAAAATATATATTCATGTGTTGAAGAAAATATTCATTTGTTGAATAAAATAACGAAGTTATTGAAAAACATAAAGCCGATTGATTAGATTTGCGCCATATTGACGCGAACGATATTTATATCGATTATATTCGTTTTTATAATGAATAAAGAAAAGGAAGTGATTTCAAAATCTAATATTTTGAAAATATTATCATTTATATATTAATGATATGGAATATTCAATTATGATTTAAAATTGAATATGAAGTTGAAATTGTTTTGAAAACGAATTTAAAACGATTTATAAAATACGTTTA
Organism: Allium sativum; assembly: GCA_030737875.1. Classification (NCBI taxonomy): domain Eukaryota; kingdom Viridiplantae; phylum Streptophyta; class Magnoliopsida; order Asparagales; family Amaryllidaceae; genus Allium; species Allium sativum. The sequence continues at coordinate 431,590,779 of CM060918.1, read as the reverse complement.
GAATTGAAATCGACAAATATATGTAATATATATATTATATATATTAAATGGCCTGAAAGAACGCGTCGCGCTGCGGCAGTTCACGAATTTCGACTATTGACTTTGAATTGACATTACGGGAGACCCGACCGTCAGATTCTCTTGAAACTGGAACCATTGGGTTCGTATCGAAATGTGCTTTCCAATGAATATTAGAAATTTGAAATATAACGGTTGGATATGGAATTATATCCAAATCAAATTTGGAAAAGGTCCCTGTAAGTGCAGTTCGATGGCCGTTTATGGAAATAGACAGTACGGGCCTTAATAAAATTATTAAAAATATCTATAATTTGTGTAAAATCATAATATATAAATTGGAATGGATTTGAATCGAAATTATCTTTGGAATATTTTGATATTAGATTTTGTGGTTATACTGACATTGTGGAGGAATTTGGAAGAAATATATATATATTTTTATGTATCTTTATTCGAATACGTTATTTGTTGATTTCAGAATTTGATATTGAATATAAGCCGATATATTTTCTATTCAGAGCCTTGTATTTAATACCAAATGGGATTTTGGGTTTGTCGTGAATGGTGTCTTGACTAACACTTTTCTTAAACCCCGTGTGAAAATTAGAAATTAACCAAAGGTTAGCTAATTTGAATGGTTTCATTGGTATTGATTTGATGTTGGTTTCGGCCTTCGGGGTTAATACTTAGGAAGTTGTTCTCTTACTAATTTACGGTTAGAGACTGATGAATGGAATGTGATTTTGGGTTTATCGTGAACCGTGTTTTAAACGACATTGGTTCTTTAATCTAGTTAAAGACAGGATATGATTTCCCAAGTTTAATAATCATAAATATTGATTTTTGGGAGTATTAAAACTAAGTGGAGTTTTAAATGAATCTTTAATCAGATTGAAATGATCGAGAATGGAGTATCACCAGTTTTGCTCCAAAGCAATAGCTAAATCTTTAATTAGATTTGAACGTGAAATGGTAATTAATATTCACCGATAACACCGTGGTGTTAGATGTGGAGTATTACCAGTTTTGTTCCATGGGATGAATAGGTTGGGATTGGGAAATAAAATAAATGATTACTTCGGTGTGGTTCACTAATCCTGGCTAGTTTGGAAAACCTTAATATGGTTTGATATCCAAAGAAAGATTAAAGAATAAATGTAAAAGAATTTATCTTTGATAAAATTAATGGGAACCTATTCCCTAATGATGTGAATATTTGAATAAAAAATATTCTGAATTGGAATGAGGCGTATGTTGTGTTTGTGTAACATTTGTTTATTATATACGCGGGTTATTCGTAAAGGCCGGGTTTATACCCATTCTGAATAACCAATTTGACGATAAATCGAAGATGAAGACGGTGGTTGAAGACCGGAGGTCTTCACATCGTTTGGATGATTATTGATGATCTTGATTGGGTTGTACACCCAAGAGGACGGAATCGGTTGGTGATCGTCCAGACGTACTTGGAGATCAATGGATATGCGTGGAATAAGGTTCCTCCGGTTTCGTTTAGACCCAGAACAAACTTGTAAATGGACTGTGTGTCTGACACTGAGTTTTATTCTGTGTTGATTGATCTCTATTAAATATACATCTATTTGGTGGCGGAGAATTTATTCTCCTGCTTAACACCCTTCTCTGAGACGTACGAGCTCAGAGGTTGTATATCGATGGACATCAGTCGCATGGAGTGAATTGCCTGTGTGGCATGCCTAAGTGGCAAATGATCAAGGCTTCTGTTGAAAAGTGAAGTCTTGTGATTGAAGATCAAAGCACGGCCTATGTGGCATAGCTTTGTGTATAGCGTTAATTCGCGAGCCTCACACCTCGATATGAGTTAAAAAATGGATTGTGACTGCAGGGAGAACATGAAGTTTCTTTCTAGCTATGGGTGGTGTCAGCGACCTATCAGCCCTGAAATTTATATTATTTTTCCACCTGTGTGGTTGTTGAAATGCGAGGATCCTCAGATTTAGGTCTGATAGGACCGGGAAACGTGTGTTCGGGAATTGCCAATCCTTAAAAGTAAGAGAGGACCGACCCTGAAGATCCAGTATCGCTGTGTGTGGTCCTGAGACATTTTCTAGAGTGTCTCGAACGGAGAGGAGCTTTCCCCTTGCCTCAACTCATGAAGGAAATCCAATTTCCAATACGTGATATTTCGGTTTTGATTGTAGAACCTAGTATGGCGACACAGTGTTATGGAGCACTTATGCCGTCTATGATTTATACATTATGATTGAAGTTGTTTTTAACACTATACCCTTATAGTAATAATAAAAGATTAAATTTCGCGTATCAAGCATTATTTGGCTATAATAAGGTAAAACCCTATCCTCCGGCTTGCGTTGCATTGTGTGATGGGACCTGGGTCTTATAACAGCTTCATTGTTCTTTATTTAGCATTGCGCTGTTTGTTTATGCACTGGTATTCTTGGGGTAAAAACCCGTTCTGTGTTATACGGCGCGGTCCCTTGATTTAGCGAACTTTAAAAATCAAATTAATAATTGTTTTAGTTCTCACCCCAGTCATATGACTGACCTAGAGTTTATTGTTTTAACCTAAACTCTAGGTGCCCTTATTTTCCACACGGGCAGCTAGTAGTTGGGTTTTGCAGATTTATATTCACAGGATCCTGGTTTACAACTGGAACGATACTCGGAAAGCTCTGTATCCGTGTATTTCTTTCAGTTGTGCTTTGTATTATTTTTTCGCTGCTATGTATTTATATGTAATTTAAATCTCTTATATTTATCAAATGTGTAATATTTATTCATACTATATATATTCTTGTATTCTGATGGAGTTGTTGTAATAAACAATGAAATGTTCTTCTGTTTGTGTTCTTATTCGTCTTGTCCTCAAAGTAATTCGTTCTTTCCCTTCTCTTCGGAGGCTGGGGAAGTTCGGGTCGCAACATTTGGTATTAGAGCTTTTGTTTACAGAGCTCAAGAACAAGACACGTGTAACAACTTGAAAATCCGTACCAATTTGAGCTGATAAATATCCTATACATTCAACTCAAAGTGCACAAAAATTCAGATCATTAATAGAAAGAAATTAGAGGATGAGATAGAAAAGATTGAACTAATAGAATGGAAGGAGAAGAAGAAGAAGATCACAGCTGAACATAATCAGAGTAAACACAAATCTCATAGCAGAACGAATAAAATATATTATATAACATACTTTGAAATACAAATCTGTTTTGTATATCCATACCATGTCAGAGTACAACATAACATTTGATACAGCGGAAATAACTCTAAATAACCAATAGTGAAGACTCCTACTTCAAGCTCCTCCAAGTGTATCTGTAAAGCCTGAAACACTTGACTGCCCATTCAAATTTGGGCACCCAAGAGTTTAGGTGAAAACAAACAGAATAAACTCTGGTTCAGTCATGGGATTGGTGTGAGTAAATTCCAACCATACGGTTTAACTCTGAAAATCCTTTTGAAACAAAAGGATAATAGTAAGACCAACCCACACATAAATATGGACGGTTTTTACCTAACTATAACCCAAAATATTTTGATATCAAAATCTAGTGATATTATAATAATATCTAATCAAGTAAATAACCAAATAGTAGAACGCTTGCATTTCACACTTTACATACATAGTATAAAATCAAAAACCGCAGGGCGCTTATTGGAGATTGGATTCCAACTATGACAAGGTATGGGACCACCCGCCAATGGTGTATCTCTAAAGGCGAATACACTGGGTTCAACAAGAACGTCTTGCAACCCAGCCCACACATGACCGACCACTCATTTCGCTTGAGTGTATCGAATGTATATCACCAGCAGTTGGGCTCAAACCACCGTTTCCCACAAAGGGACAATATCGAATTAGATTAAAGAAGTAAAAGGAATTTCTCTAGATAGGTGATTATACACCCTAATGGGAGCGACCCACATAGCCATGCTGCCTGCCCGATTTTTGTCATTTCCTGGTTGTGAAGCTTGAGGCTACGTCTATCTTTTAGAACATCTGGCCACTATACACTTTGAATGCCACATCGTCAAACCCATCAAATCACTAGTTGATCTTGCCAAAAATATTAAGGTTATAAAAGCTAAGAGAAACGAATTTCTCCACCACCAGACGTAATATCTTGAAAAGATCGTCTTATGTGACCGTTAGGAATACTCTGTCAGACATTCGTCCATACAAGTTGTCCTGGGACTGGACAAACAGAACACACCATTCTGGAACATGATGACCCTTGCATTTCACTCCATCTTCAATTTTCTTCAGCATAATATAATTTACAGCGCGTATGCCTATACGAAGTGGTTTTCGGATAATATATCCAACCGGTCTCTCCGTATTGACAACGATGGTCAAAACACTTCGATAGTCGATTATTTAACTATCGGAGTGAAACAAACCCCATTCAAATGTGCAACTAAACATCACACAATCACGGCCCTTTTTATTTAACATTCGTTACTTATTACCTTAGAATTAAGTGGATTTCGAACCAAACTGTTTACATTCCCTAGAGATGGTGTTGTATATAAATATCACGCTTAAGTTTGCTCAACAACGTTATATTATCGTTATAGTTCAAAACATGCAATACGCTACCATATTTCTTTTATACTAAATCTTGACATCTCTTTCCATTACAAAAATCTTGACATCTCTTTCCGTTACAAAAATCTTGACATCTCTTTCCGTTACAAAAATCTTATCATCTCTTTCCGTTACAAAAATCTTGACATCTATGATTCAAAAACATTTTAAATGAGGTCCACTTAAGAAACAATTATTTAATTAAAAATAATTAACTAATATTTCACTTTATAAAATGAATTCTAAAGTACTAGTTTATAATAGAATTTCTATTACAGTTTAAAGCTTTGCCTTAATTACAAAAATCAAATTTTTATAATCGACTTCGTTGATTTGCCTGACGGCCAATCAACTTCTTACAAAACGATGTGTTTATGGTCGACTTTTGCCACTTTCTAAATCGATATCATTTATTTATTAAATCAAAGCAAATGTTGAATTTCCATTCAACATGGTTCAAACAGTGCACAGCCTGTATATATATAAATATTTAGGAATCAGGTTGAATTCCTCCAACTGGTTTCCGCATCCACAGATGTTAGTCAACACCATTAATTCCATGCTGGGAAATATTATAATCAATGAAATTAGTATCCGACCGATGATGTGTACATATGCAACGATATATATATATATATTTCAATCAATTTAATTGTAATCTACCTAAGCAACCATCACGCAGCATTCAACCATTATTTAAAATATAATTATAATATTTTAAGATAAAATAGAGTTAGCGAATTTACTCACCTTTGCGCTTTAACCATTAAATAACGATTTGCGTCAGCTGATTAAACCAGGCATTTAATTCTGCAATAAATCCAAACAAACTCCAAATGGTTCTGAATCTACTTCGTAACGTAGCCTGCCCCCATACGATTCCAAGAATAAAAAAGTCTCGAATTCATTTTAAAACGAACCCAACTACTTTATTTTGAACTGGCCCATTCAAATTTACCACCCACCACTGTGTAAAGTCCATCTTCCTCAAATCTATTGCTCGACGATTTCTCCACCTTGCCAGTGCAATCGTGAGAGTCATACTCTATGCAACCACCATGCATGATGTCCTCCTATTTATAATTACCATGTTACAGTAACCACCCTCATCATTTTTGCTCACATCCACTTCCCTTTTAAACCGCATGGCACCAGCAAATTTTCCCCATACTGTAGTAGCTTTCCCCTTTCACGTTGAACCCATCAGCTCCAGTATCATGGCATCACCTCCGCCCCATTAACCAAACTCAAGCTTTCCATCATGCTGTTTCTACCACCGATCCCCTATACTGCTTACACCAGACGATGTGTGTTCGTTGATCAACTTTATTCCGTTAAACGACAAAGCTAGAAAGATGGTACATTATGCTCATAGTTTGAATGGTCTAGATATACAAAACGGTAGCATTTTTCCAGTTCCATCGCTCATTATTTCACAAACCAAAATATCACAGTAACACACAAATCACCAAAAACTACTCCTTTTACCAGACATTAGCACATGAAAACCGCCTTAGTTCAATGCATGATGCCACATTTTCTCCTCTTCTATTATATCATACATAGACAAATATATATTACTTTATTATTTCCGCACCTGACACTTGCTTGCCTACCCTCCTTTCCACGCTTCACCTTCTCACCATCCGTGGTAATCAGTACTTCTCCTTATGTAAAGAACGCCACACTCTCCTATGGCCGCATCATTCTACTTTCCCTTACATCCACGCTTGTTCTTCACCAAAGACCTTCATCCCATATTCAACTTGTATGCTCCAATACACTTCATTACGTTTCCGCCCCTATCCATCTTCAGGCACCAGACCATGCCCCCTTCTCACTTGCCAATGTTTTCTTCCCATTTGTCCATCACGTGTGTATTAGCCCCCATACTACCGTGAAGACTGCCTCGTCACCGCTGAACAACTCCATTTCTACGATCTATTCCCCCTCATCACCGTCCAGTTAAGCTCGGATCACTCTCCTTCCGATTTGCATCGAAGCCACGGATCAGCACTATACAATGTCGCTAGTCCTCTTGGTAACCTCTTTGTTTTGGTTTGCTTTGGATCTTACAATTTACTGCAGTTGTCATTTTCCTTCTCTGGAAACCATAAAAATGATCGGTATTGATCCAATTTTTTTTTATTGAAACCGTGTGTGTTTGTGAGGGATGTATTTATAGTGTTGGGGATCCTTCATCGCCAAGGAATAGGGGACTTTTCAAGGTAGGTTAGCTTAACTGTTCACCATAGGGTGACTGTTTTTGACGTGCTTGCATTAATTATAGCATAAGTACTTTGGTTACAAAGCTTTTTTTTAAATCTATATGTTGTCATGTTACTTGTCTGCGTCTTGGGTAGATAAAGTGGCGGGTGAGATTTGAACGAACATGGTAGGTAGAGGCTTCATTTGGTGAAGGCTTGGCATATACAGTGGAGGTGATATAAATATATATATACACCAGGTTACTTAACAGTTAAGAAAAGTGAAGGCAGTTTCGGTGTAGTCTCTGTATTTAGATCGTCCTCAATTCAGTAGGATTTATTTTATTTGATAATACGTATAGTTCATTTAATTGATTGAGCCGGTGATATATAAAGATAGGATATACTAGGGTAACCCTTCACAGTGTAGTTGGGTTTACCGGTAGGCAAGCTTAGTGTACTGGCACAGGCATGTGAGGTCTCAGGTTTGCATTTACCCATCAGTGAAAGGAAAACACAAGTTGATGCTGTAGCACAAGGAAAAAGATATTCAATACCATAGTGTGACTTAGTCTTGAATTGGAACTTTTGCTCTTAAGTTTTGAGATGTCCAGGTATAGTGGAGTATTAACTAATAATGAAAGAAAAGTCTTTTTAGTCGTTTTCTTTGGGCGTACTAACTCATAAAGAAGAATGAATTGATCACATTGTACAGGGTATCAACGTTCCATTTGTTTACAACCCGCTAAAGCAAAATAGCCAACTTGATGATCATCAAATAAAAGCAAAAGCGGCCATGTGTTTGATCTATACAAGTCATATGTCAATAGCACATCCTACTCCTCCTCTAAGTAGTATAGCAGCACACACAGGAAGTACCCAACGTTGATCGGTCAAGCACAAAGAAGGTTAATACTGTTGTCCGGACAAAAATTCGAGTCTCGCAATTAAAATCATTTTCATGTTGAGTTAAATTTTCTTTGAGTCCTGATATAATTGAGTTATCCTCTCCTTAGGATGTGAAACGACCAGAATCAACGTTACACAAAGCTATGCCACACAGGTCGTGCATTGATCATCACCCACAAGACTCTGCTTATCAACAGAAGCCTTGATCATATTGCCGCTTAGGCATGCCATACAGGCCATTCGCTCTATTCGTTTGATATCCATCATTATATAACCCTTGAGCTCGTACGTCTCAGAGAAGGGCGTTAAGCAAGAGAATAAATTCTCTGCCGCCAAACAGATATATATAAATATAATAGAAATCAATCACATAGACTGAAATTCAATGTCAGACACACAGTCCATTTACAAGTTCGTTCTGGGTCTGAACGAAACCGGAGGCACATAGTACCCTGCATATCCATCGATCTCCAAGTACGTCTGGACGATCACTAACTGATTCCCTCCTCTTGGGTGTACGACCCTATCAAGATCATCAGTAATTATCCGAACGACGTGAAGACCTCCCGTCTTCAACCACTGTCTTCATCTTCAACACCACGTCGAATTAGTTATTCAGAATGGGTTAAACCCGGTCTTTCTGAATAACTCACGTATATAATAAACAAGTGTTACAAAAACACAACATACGCCTCATTCCATTTCAGAATATTCTTTTATTCTAATATTCTTACACTTTGGTAAAGGTTCCCATTAATTTTATCAAAGATAAATTCTTTAATCTTCTTTTGAATATCAATTCAAACTAGTCGGGATTAGTGGACCACACCGAAGTAATCATTTATTTTATTTCCAAATCCCCACCTATTCATCCCATGAAGTAAAACTGGTCACACTTCATATCTACCACCACAGTGTTATCGGTAAATTCAATTACCATTTCACGTTCAAATATAATTAAAGATTTAACTATCGCCTGGAGTAAAACTGGTGATACTCCATTCTCGATCCTTTCAATCTAATTAAAGATTCATTAAAACTCCACTTAGTTTTAATCTTTAACTGGGTTAAAGAATCAGTGTCATTTAAAACACTTTTCACGACAAACCCAAATCACATTTGATATTAAATACAAGGCTCTGAATAGAAAATATATCGGCTTATATTCAATATCAAATTCTGCAACCAACAAATATCGTATTGGAAATAACGATATAAATATATCTTTCAAATTTCCATAACGATATCTATATAATCACGAAATCTAACCTCAAAATATTCCAAAGACAATTTCGATTCAAATCCATTTCAATTCAATTATTGGAAATTCTGGTTACTTTTAAAACCCTTTTCAAATTCAATTTATTTATTTAAAAATAAATAGAAGTATCATTCTAGTTCAAAAATAGTTCATTTTGATAAAAATCTATTTTTATCTTTTCAAATATGGAGTTTTTCATCCCAATTCTTCCCAAATCATTTCTTATGATTTTACACAAATTATTACTGTTTTTAATAATTTTATCAAGGCCCGTACTGCCGATTTCCATCGACGGCCATCGAACTGCACTTACAGCGACCTTTTCCAAATTTGATTTGGATATAATTCCAAATCCAACCATTAGATTTCTAATTTCTAATATTCTTTAGAAAGCTCTTTTCGATACGAACCCAACGGTTTCGATTTTAGGAGAATCCAACGGTCGGATCTCCCATAATATCCGTTCGAAGTCAATGGTCGAAATTCGCGAACTGCTGTGGCGCGGCGCGTTCTATTCAGGCCATTATATTATATATATAATATAAAATATATGCTTCGTCGATTTCCCTTTTGAAACGTATTTCTATAATTCATTTTAAATTCGTTTTCAAAATGATTTCAACTTCATTTCTAATTCAAATCAAAATTGATTTTTTCCTTATAAATTCTTTTTAAATTCATTTCAAATTGATTTCAGTTCAAATTGATTTCTAATTCAATTTCCGTTCGTTTTCACTTCAATTCAATTTCAATACGAATTCATTTCTATTCAATTTCAATTCGAATTCAATTCTAGAATTCATTTCTATTCAATTTCAATTTGAATTCAATTCTATTCAATTTCAATTTGAATTCATTTGTATTCAATTTCAATATGAATTCATTTCTATTCAATTTCAATTCGAATTTCAATTCTTTTCAAAATATCAGATTTTGAAATCACATTCGATATTCATTATAAAATGAATAAAATCGATATAAATATCGTTCAGGTCAAAATGGCGTCAATCTAATCAACACGGCTTCATATGTTTCTATTTTCAAATATTATATTTCAAATATTTCTATTTTAAAACTGGAATGAGGCCCAATCAATTACCATAGATTTTATTTCTATGGATTTCCATACAACGCATGTATATATCAACAATGACAAATAATCAACTATCATCCAAAGTGCATTCTACACTGTATAAGCATCAAATATAAATATTCAACGCTTATAACAGTCTGTCAATCAATCGATCGACATACAACTAACTATTGGGATTAGTGTATGTCATATATCACCCTAATACCCGTGCGGGGTTTTCAAACAATCAAACACAGATTTTATTTGTGCAGTTGGACGATGTGTAAAATTTATCGTCCCCATCAATATCAGTCAAATGTTTGTATATAAACAAATCGTTCGATTTGTTTATAACTATTTATCTCATTTTAAATACACGTTAAAAATTCTTTTTCAACTATAAAATATTTTTACTATATAAATATTTTATTTTCATTTCACAACACATCACACAATCAACTACATAGCAAAATCAAACAAATAGGCATATAAGCCGTCCATGGTCTGTGGACGACTGGTGTTGGGTGCTGCTAAACACCATCTGCATCCTAGTATATATTTTAACTAGAAATAAATTTAAAAGTGAGGAGTTCTCACCGACTAGCTAAACCAAACGCTGCGACTCTTCATATGTAGAAAGCTTCGCCGTGCTTGTCCTTCGTTACTTTCGTCGCCCGTATTCTCTACATATATAAAGATCACATTTTTATAATTTCTATCTTATAAAATTCATATTTTTATTATCGCCACTATATAAAAATCATATTTTTAATTCTCTACATAAATAAAAATCATATTTTTACGTCTTTTACATAATAAAGATTACATTTTTAATTGTTCAAAAATCAAATCTTTTCATGTTTAAAACTCTTCTCTTTTCGTGTTTATAAAATCAAACTTTTATCTATATAAAAATCCCAACTTTACATTTTCAAAAATCACTTCTTTATGTTATAAAACATCATTTTCTATTTTAAAAATAAGGCCTTTACTATTTTAAAAATCTAAATTTTCCTATTATAAAAAAAAGAACTTTGTCATATGAAAAGTCAAATCTTTATGGTTCTAAAAATCAAATCTTTTTTCATATGAAAACTATATAAAAAATCCAACCTTTATTCGTATGAAATCTATATGAAAATCCATTTACATAAGAATCGAATTTTTTCATATTTAAAAATCTCACCTTTCCTATATTAAAAATATGATCTTTTCACCTTTAAAAATACGATATTTTCAAAGTTAAAAATCCTGTCTTTATAAAGTTAAAAATCAAATCTTTAAGTTATTAAAACATTATAAGAATCATTACCATAAATAATAAATAAAATCAGATTTTTTTCAAACTCGCTTATATATTTAAAACTGAAAATAAATAAGGAAATGTAAATAAAATAATTAAAACTCACATTTTTTATTGAAGGAAAGGGGTTTCATGTTGGGTCACTGGCCAGAGGGGGGCGTCTGCTCATCGGCGTCGGTCTAGGGTCGGCGAAGGGGCGGCGGCAGCGCTGATTGGGTGGTGGCGGCTGTGGTGGGTTCCGGGTCTGGTGGCGTCGGGTATCAGGGCATGGGGTTCATGGGTACGGTCGCGAGAGGGGGGAGGAGAAATTGCGGAGGGGGTGGGGGCGATCTTGGGGGGCGGCAGCCTCTTGAGGTAGCGGCGACGCCTCTAAGGGGGGGCGACGGTGAATTTAGATTTTGTTTTTTTCCTACTGTTGATCGAAGGAATAAGGGCTTAGTGGAGAGAGAATGTGAGGGTAAGGGGGGTTATTTATTATTTTATTTATATTTTTTTTCAAAAAGTTAGCTTTTTAATTAGACCTCAAAACGAGGCCCACCGCCTGTCGTCCATAGCTAATTACCCCCATCCCGAACACAATGGGATATGTATCTTAAGCTGATTCGATCATTTCGATCAGTTTTCGTCAAAATCCAAATATTACTCTATATATTGAATTTGAACGCACATATCAATTTACCGGGGCCACACACGGACTTTAAAAATTCCCAAAAAATATTTTATAGCTTCGTATAAACGATACGGTCCTGATAAAACTAGTTTCATCGAATTCTGAGACCGTAGGAAAAATGGCCATTTTCCAGTCGATTAAAATCAACTGAAACTGGTCAAACGCGTTTTACTTCACCACGCTCACATATTGATTCGAAAATTTATGAAAATTGGAATCTAGCAATAATTTGACATCGCAGATCCAAAAAATGTGGTTTCGTCGAAATCCGAGGTCGTTTGCAAAATGGCTATTTTTAATGGCCGAAATTCCATAGCGACTATTCTGAATTTTCAACTGGACATAACTTTTTATCCCCGCTATGAAATTTCAATTTTTCTGATTCGTTGGAAAGATATTCTCAATTAGATTCAGATATTTTTGGTTTAACTAAAATCCAGTTTATTTTGAATCTTGTACATTCATTTGAAGTTTGAAATCGAATTATCGAACTACTGCGCCATTTTCAATTCCATTTATATATATAATAAATATTTATATTCAAACGACGATCTATATAAATATATTCATTCGAATTCCATTCAAAATAAATTTCTCATCGTTATTATTTAAAATAATTCATTTTAAATAATCAAAATTCGCTAAAATTGCCAAAATAAAAATTTTAAATTGGTTCAGATTTCCGGGTTTTTACAGGATTATCCGTTTGGGTAGAAATAAATAAAGTTTTTCCTTTGTTTGAATGTTTAGCGTACCCGTTACATAAAACTCTGTTCACTTACGGACTATTACAGACAGAAATGAAAATACAGTCGTGTCCAGCGAGGTGCCACGATCCCAAAAATATAATAATATCGGTAGGTTAACCCATATTTTGAAACCCCAAAATATTGGTATAGGATGCAAAATACTCCAAGTAAAAAGTTGCGTATTTAATTAATTAAAAATTACAGTAAAATTCTAAAAATTAAATTATCACTGCGTCTCAAAAGAATCATGTCCAGATTCGCAACCGGTATCTAGTTATATCAAATAAACCGTTATGGTCGATATACGATTTCATAACGACTTTCTGAATATTTGATTTGGACATATCTTTCAATCCATAACACGAAATCTCAGTTTTTCACTACCATTAGAAAAATACAGTTCAACAGATTCCAACATTTCTTATTTCAAAGAAATCCGGTTTATAATGAGTCCTGTATACTCAGTTGAAGTTCTGAACGTTAAATTAAGAACTGCAGCGTCGTTATGAGCTCGATTATATTTAATACATATTTTTATACGTTCAACTTCATTTTAATGAATATATAAGTCCCCTTATTTTATAAATTCAGTATTTAAACTGATTTAAATATTCAAATACAAACCGATAAAAATGCGGGACGTTACATTCCTTGCCCCTTAAAATAATTTCGTCCTCCAAATTCCTAAGATGGGGAAAATGCTACAATTCGTATTAGTTTGGTTAAAATCATCTATTTACTTCTTAACATCAGTTTCAAATGAATCGATTAACTTCAATTAAAATATTAATTTCTTCTTATTAACGAATACTTTCAGAAATTATGAAAATTTCCTAACGGCTTAAATTTCCAGAGAATTCCGCCAGTATCTCCTCTGCACGACTCCATCGGTACTATTACAACCCGCCACTCTGGGCCTTCTCTAATCCAACAGAAAATCAAACAGCTCGCCAAATAGGCTCATAAATCTTCTACTCAATATAATTTAAATATGTACCTTTTTGTTGGCATTTAACTCTATCTCTTCCATTTGCTATCACTTTGACATACATCCAAGCATCCTTGGTTGATCTCCCATCAATCCATTCTCAAATCAACCTTCGCTTTTACTAAACCAAATTTCATTTCAATTCCAATTTCAATTCCAAACTCTTACTCAATAATCAAACATCATAATCGAGTTCGGTTCCATTCCAAATCTTAATTCACAAATTTAACTACTTTGCCAAGTTCAATCCTACTTTATTACGATTTCCACTTAATCGTTTTCAATTCAATTCCAATTTTTTAATTTCACTTATTTAAATTCTCTATTTATTTACTTCATAAGTAAATTTTAAATTTCAGAATTCAAATTCATGGGTTTTTATTTCAAATCAGTTTGAAATCATATATATATTCGTTACATAGCAATTCAAAATGTTTGAATTTTTTGATAACTTGTTTCCCTCAAATAACTTAAAAATAAAATCTTCGGTAATAATCCATCACTTAGAAACTCAAAGATGAACACCAATGATGTCCGGATCACCATCGAAATTTATTTTCCAGCCATCATAGTGAGTTCAATACTATATTACTTTCAAAACATTTACTTTTGAACATTTTTATTTGAAAATCACTTCAAAATATCTTTTCAAAATGCTTGGAAAATATTTCCAAATCTCTCCCAGGATTTTAAAATTCCCATATTTAATTCAAAATTCATATACAACACCTTTCCATGTTTCCAAAACTTTATTTAAATTCTGGTTTTAAATCCAGATTTAGTTCATCTTATTTTGCATATTATACCAATATAATATTTCGATTGGTTATTCATATAACCAACTCAGTTATAAATCTTATTTGATTATACTAATGATCTCAAATCCTATATATTATAACAAATATCAAGATATATACTTATTTTATATCAAATTATATTTTGGGTAATTTATTCCATTCACCCAGCTTACAAAACAATACTATGTCGAAATTCTCTATCCAAGCGTTTATAAATCCCTATCAACTTCGTCAGCTAAACGCGTCGATCTGGAACTTATATGCCACCCAACAAATCAATCAACACAACATAAAATAGTCTTTATACAAATCTACAAATACGCACTCATATATATTCACTCAAACTCAATCTAGGGTGTTACTAACCCTCTCTCTACTAAGTCACGCCACAGAGCCAAGGTAATCACTTAACCTTCAGCTCTGATACCAACTGTAACGAAACGAAAATCCATACCAATTTGATCTGATAAATATCCTAAACATTCAACTCAAAGTGCACAAAAATTCAGATCATTAATAGAAAGAAATTAGAGGATGAGATAGAAAAGATAGAAATAATAGAATGGAAGAAGAAGAAGATCACAGCTGAACATAATCAGAGTAAACACAAATCTCACAGCGGAACGAATAAAACATATTATATAACATACTTTGAAATACAAATCTGTTTTGTATATCCAGACCATGTCAGAGTACAACATAACATTTGGTACAGCGGAAATAACTATAAATAACCAACAGTGAAGACTCCTGCTTCAAGCTCTTCCAAGTGTATTTGTAAAGCCTGAAACACTTGACTTCCCGTACAAATTTGTAACACCCCACGTCCGTTAGTGTCACTCATAAAGGGAATGCACTATGTTCTGTGGAGCATTTTAGGGTAAAAGATGCAGATAAATTACAAGACAGACAGAAATTAAACAGCGGAAAATAAAACTTTGATTTATTGATAAAATAGTTTGTACAATGATTTCTTTACAATATCAGGGTATCATCTGTCTTACAAAATAAAGAAGCATAAAACAACATTTATAGTCCCCAATTTTTAGCAAGAGCCAACCATAGCATCTGATAAGAGAGTCCAAGCAAACTTTGACAGATCTTCGAGCTGGGAAAGAGTGACAGTCCAACTTAACTTGAGCTATACTATTCCCTCCTTTACTACCTAGGGGGGGTGGAACAGAAGAAAAGAAGACGAAAGAAAAACAGAGTCAGACATAAAGCCTGAGTAAGTTCAGTAACTTCTAGCATATGAACATGGAACAACAACAAAACGACATGAATTAACTGAATACAAGATAACACCATAATGATAGGGTTGGCAAGATTAGACAAGATTAACACAAGATAAGCTAAGCTAAGATAAACTGGATATGCTCTAAAACTTTCGCCGCTTCGCTATTTCCTTGTTATACTGGTTTCTTTATCTCTGCACCACCTAACTAGTGTCCCAACTAGTAACGATAACGTGATTCCAATCCCTGTATTTTCCATCGCCTCCAGGCATCCCTTTATTTATTTTTTATCTAGGTTTAATCTAGGGTTTTCTAACAAGTGCCTTCTAGATTCAACTAGAGTTTACGCTGTCTGCTGAACGCTTCTCGGATTCAGGATTTATGCCACCTAGTTCAACTAGGAATTATGCTACCTGTCGAACGATGCCCCCAAATCTAGGTCACACTACCTAGAGTGGTATATGTTCCTATACTTCCCCACGCATGTATCGCGAATCGTTATCGCTTGTCTAGATGCACATGTCCTGTAATGTGCGGTCCGAGTCCTGTGACAGGGCAAATCAAGGAATACAGAACTCGGTCGGGAGCTTTCAGATATCTGCCGATGCAGATCTAAGGTTTGTTTTTATTTCAGTGGCTATGGTCCCACTTGACCCCTCCCTCAACTAATGAAAGGCACACCTTGAAAAATGAGAACTATACGCCGGCCCCGGTGCCCCACTATCCTATGGCCATCCTCACCCATAACTAGATAGCAAGTATATGGTCTTTTGGAGTTCTCCGCCTTTCCGCTTCACGTGTCTTGATTGACTGAAGATGGATAGTAGACGACGATTCGCTATCACAGGGCTACCGTTTGCTCGCCGAATCACGCCGGTCCATCCTAGTCTTTAGGTTGCCATATATTGCAACCAAGACATACCCCTGGTTCTTCTATGCAGACCTTAACCTCTGTGGGCCCAGGCGGATCATCTGCAGCCTCACAGAGGGATACCAAAAGTACCCTCACGTCCCCTCGAAGCCTCGGGCTTCGTAACCCAATTCGTTGGAGCCTCCTTTGTACTCAGAAGGACATTCGCTACTTCCCGTGTTGTACTAAGAATTACTACTTAGTTTTACTAACTAAGATTTACCACTTAGTTTCCAGAATAGTTGTTTTCTTAACTAAGGCTTACTACTTAGTTCTCTTTCCCGTAAATTTGGATTGGTTAAGTGTCATTAGTCAATTCAAGTTAACTTAACCCTCTTCCTTTATCCTGTTAAACTGGTTAAGTGTTATCAGTAATTCATGTTGACTTAACTCCACCACAAACCAAGTTATATTGGTTAAGTATTTCTTATTACTTAACCCTACCCATTCACCCTGTATTGGTTAAGTGTTCCTTTTTAACTTAATCTTGCCCGTCTGTCTTAACTAACATGTTATTAATGGTTAAGTTTTATCCCTTCATGTTTAGACTTAACCCTATTCTTTTATCACAATCTGATGGTTAAGTGTTCAAGTTTACTTAACCCTACGGCCTAGCCCAGATAACATATCAAATTAGCTAAGAGTATTTACTTAACCCCAACCTCTAGTCTAGTTAACATGTTAATTTGGCTAAGTGTATCAACTTTACTTAACCCCGCTTTCTAGTCTGGTTAACATGTTAGTTTGGCTAAGTGTTTTTCTTAGTTACTTAACCCCTACAAATCTTATCTTATTACCATGTGAAGTTTGGTTAAGTGTCCCTATGGACTTAGCCCTCCCATCCTAGCTTGACCGTGTTAAATTGGTTAAGTGTTTCTATGGACTTAACCCTCCCATTCTAGATTAACTGTATGGCCCTAACCCCACCCACCAGTCTGGTTATCATGTTGAATTGGTTAAGTGTCTTAGTGAACTTAACCCTACTATTCTTGTTCTAGCTAAATAGATTAAAGCCACGACCACTCACATTAGACAGATATTGTTGCGACCACTGGATGTGCCGGTTGGTTCAGGGCAGATTTACATCGCAACTCAGTCTAACCTCGGGTTAGGCGTATTCATGTTTCCTAGTTCAAAGGGTTTTGACTAATTTTCAAATCAGGTTTTGAAAGTAACCATCCCGTCCGTCGGATCAGTTAGGGATAGCCAGTGAGAGCAGGAAACTTGTATTTTCCAAACCCAAGCCTAGACACTGTCCTCTCTGTCACCCTAGAACTTTCCGGTGTACCGTTAAAAGAGATGTCGTTAATAAACCTTTAATTTGTCTAAATTTACATTTCCTTATTTAAGCCAGATTCTATAGGTAAATTATTCCTAATTTACTTATTTCCTAATTACTCTTTTAATGTAAATTGTCTACATTTATTTCTATGGCCCATTTCCCTTCCTAAATCATATTTATGCTTTTTGGTATGTAAACTATACCAAATTAAGTGTCACTAACCATGACTTTTCTAAACCTGACAGTTATTCCCAATTATGGCTAATTTCACATTTATGCCAACATACTTACCATGCCAAATTAGCTAATCCAATTCCGATTCAACATTCTAATTCACGTCAAACTAGACTTATTACTCTAGTTCACTATTCATGTAAATGCTAAATTTACATGTCAATACTAGATTCAAATAACACATCTTATAATTCATGTCAAATTTATCCAATTTGCATTTCTATTAACATGCCATAATACATGTTCCCAATTTATGCCAATTTCCAAGTTAAACTACGTTTTTAGTAAATTACATATTTTTCCCAAACCGTATTCCCACCATTCGTATAATCGTGATTCAGTCTAGATTATAAATAAAGCTAGGTTCGTAGAAAATAGGGAATGAACCAAAGATGCTATGCAAAAGATAGACATACTAACTGGCATAAAAAGGGTTGAATAACGACGTCGGTTCAAGAACATGGGTAGACCTAACTTAATAGGTAAATTCCCAAGGTCTAAAACCAAGGATAGACAGAATAGAGACGCAGATTCAAGAACATGGGTAAACCTAACTCAATAGGTAAATTCCCATGGTCTAAAACCAAAGAAAACCAAGGACAGGCAGAATAAATAATTGGGTTTAGTTTCATAATCACAGAACTTAAGCAACACTTTCATAGTCATGAATCATAGGTGTTTAATCACCGATGTCCTTGTTATGTCATAGGCAATAGTTTATGCTTTTCCTAATCAAAGGCGTCGGTTGGTGTTCATAGTCAAGAAAATAATTCTCATAGTCACAGTCACAGTCATAGGCAATATTCATTGTCATAGGCAATGTCCATAGTCATAGGCAATGTTCACAGTCATAGGCATATGGTTCTAAGGACAATAGTTTCGTAGTCACGGTCTTATTTGTCCCCGAATCATAACAGTTCTTAATTAGGTTCAAGAGTATAGGCACTGATTCGAATAGAGAGAGATTCGGCATATTCTTTTATTCCTTTAAATTCATGTCACGAACAGAGAAAAACGTTCAAATCTAGAAATAACTGACTTACAGAGATTTAGATTAGAAAGGAAAGATGGCGTTGATATGATTCGTGCGACGTTAGCCTTTGATCCTTATCTTGAAGCTTTAATCTTGATTCAAATCTCTTCTTGAAAGTCTTTGAGCAGCATCTCCTCGTCTTGATTTATTTTATATATATTATTCTATTTATTATTTATTTTAGGTGGAGGAGAAGAAGCCATGTTCACTAAGAATCTTTGCAGCATAAGTGTAGAAAAGAATTGTGAATGAAGAAGAAGTCCAGGGCTGTTTATATAGTGTAGAAGTCAACGAATCTGGTCAGAAGGGCGTCCCGATACAGAGAAACGAATCAGGTTCAGAAAGCTTGAAAAAGCGGGGGGGGGGGGGGGGTGGAGGGGGGGTCAAATACCCAGTCGACCTGGGGGGGGTCGACTACCCAGTCGACTCCCCAATCGACCTAGGTGGGGGGTCGAGTACCCAGTCGACTCCCCAGTCGACCTGGGTCCCTTCTGAGTCTGTTTTGAAATTTGAACTTTGCTGAAACTTCCGGAGGCCATATCTTCCTCATACGGACTCCGATTTACGGAAACTTGGACTCGTTTTCATGTAGAATTCCGAGACGAACGCAATGGCGCAGCCCGTTTCCCTTGATTTTGATTTTAACTTTTAATTCTGCCTTGATTTGTAAATCTTAGTGTTACAGAACTACGGGGTGTTACATTCTCCCCCACTTAAAAGGATTTCGTCCCCGAAATCTCCAAGTTAGGAAGAATGTGTCCTACCATCCAATCACCCATCTACTCAACCATTCAATCATAGGCATTCATTGTCCTTAAAAGATTTCAAATGCCTTCATGTTCATATGCATAGTGTGTATATATGTCTTTATCTAATGCAAAATCAGGCGGTCTACTGATTCAGTTGACATCCTTAATGCGAATCTCGTCAGTGCCATGCATCCAATCATGTATGCAAGCATCCCTAGTTATGTAAATACTACATGTGTGCATAGCCATTCATCCATATGCAACATCCATATGATCACATATCAAGTTCAACTTACAACCAAATACATATCTGTAAATGCAAGATGAAAGCGTTTGAACTTGATCTAGAGCCTAATACGTATGCATATGCATTCACAAGCAACCATTACCGACCACTTGCAACCATCAACCATAACATGTTTCAAATACATGTTTGCATCCAAAGGAGTTTCTACCTAAGGATCGAAGATACAACCTAGAGGATATACTTTGGAAGGAGAGAAACAATTTTGCGTAAAGCTCCTAAACAAAGAAATCAAGGATGAACCCTTAAGAAAAAGGGTATGATGCTAGTATCTAGCCTTCTTGAGCTTTACTCCAGTGTATCCTAACAAATTTTACTTCACGATTGTGAAGTTTCCGATCCCCATTTCCAAAATAAACAGATGTTAACTATGGTAACAAGTATATGTACTAAGATGATTAGAGTTCTCCCTCTCATCCGCCATGCCACAACTATAAGGGTCGAAAGGTTACTACGTGCTCTTTAGAGTGCCTGTCACAACTACTCATCTCTCACGCAACCCATCCTAGTCGAACTCGATATTCCTCAAGTACAAGCCCCAAAGGCCTAAACCAATATCAGACAAGCACCCAAGGAATATCTCCTCCGAATTTAGATGACATACATGAGATGATATAAGCAAACTCGACAGCTATCCTCAAATCCCTACTAACCAAAAATAAACTGGTCGGACCACCAATTCGATTTGAGACTCTAGTGAGATCAAATACTATGGTGCAAAGACTCAACTATGGGGAGTGGATATGGACCAATGCGAAGCGCTAAAACCAAAGGAAATAGTATGAATAGCAAAACTAGACTCTTCCATCGGAACTTCACTACCTTTCTCCTAGGTATGCATGGTGGTGAAAGTATGTACTTGCCCTTTTGAAAATCTTGTTCCCCGTTCTTGCCCTTGTCCTTAAGTATATGCCCTATCATACCCTAGTAAAGATACTTCCTCTTGTCTTAGGTTTTATAATTTCTTCCTCCTTCGTGTGCTAAGTCTACATCCATGAATTCCTCATCCTAGGGTTATGCTCCTTAGCCAAACTCCTCATCCCCTTCCGTGTGTAGTCATGTTGAAAAATCTCTCGAAAACCGCCTCCATCGTCCGGAAAACCTTATAAGCTTCGAAAGAAAACTGCCCATAGATGAAACAACTACGGCTATGGATGGAAGCCGGGCACTACTTTGCCCTTCGATGAGGTTACCTCCCAGAAACCCAGGAGCCCCAGAGACTCAAGAAAGAAGGAGACAAGAATTCAAATAGAGGAAGAGTAGATAGTGCGTATGGCTTTGGGGAATATGCCTTTAAAACAAATCTTTTCTTTTGAAAATGCTTCTTTTAAAACCATTTTGAAAATAATTTTTCAAACCTTTTATCTGATCTCGTAACCTTCAGCTCTGATACCACGTGTAACACCCCACGTCCGTTAGTGTCACTCATAAATGGAATGCACTAAGTTCTGTGGAGCATTTTAGGGTAAAAGATGCAGATAAATTACAAGACAGACAGAAATTAAACAGCGGAAAATAAAACTTTGCTTTATTGATAAAATAGTTTGTACAATGATTTCTTTACAATATCAGGGTATCATCTTTCTTACAAAATAAAGAAGCATAAAACAACATTTATATTCCCCAATTTTTAGCAAGAGCCAGCCGCAGCATCTGATAAGAGAGTCCAAGCAAACTTTGACAAATCTTTGTGCTGGGAAAGCGTGACAGTCCAACTTAACTTGAGCTATACTATTCCCTCCTTTACTACCTGGGGGGTGGGGGGAACGGAAGAAAAGAAGACGAAAGAAAAATAGAGTCAGACATAAAGCCTGAGTAAGTTCAGTAACTTCTAGCATATGAACATGGAACAACAACAAAACGACATGAATTAACTGAATACAAGATAACACCATAATTATAGGGTTGGCAAGATTAGACATGATTAACACAAGTTAAGCTAAGCTAAGATAAACTGGATATGCTCTAAAACTTTCGCCGCTTCGCTATTTCCTTGTTATACCGGTTTCTATATCTCTGCACCACCTAACTAGTGTCGCAACTAGTAACGATAACGTGATCCCAATCCCTGTATTTTCCATCGCCTTCAGGCATCCCTTTATTTATTTGTTATCTAGGTTTAATCTAGGGTTTTCTACCAAGTGCCTTCTAGATTCAACTAGAGTTTACGCTGTCTGTTGAACGCTTCTCGGATTCAGGATTTTTGCCACCTAGTTCAACTAGGAATTATGCTACTAGTCGAACGATGCCCCCAAGTCTAGGACACACTACCTAGAGTAGTATATGTTCCTATACTTCCCCACGCATGTATCGCGAATCGTTATCGCTTGCCCAGATGCACATGTCCTGTAATGTGCGGTCCGAGTCCTGTGACAGGGCAAATCAAGGAATACAGAACTCAGTCGGGAGCTTTCAGATATCTGCCGATGCAGATGCTAAGGTCTGTTTTTATTTCAGTGGCTATGGTCCCAGTTGACCCCTCCCTCAACTAATGAAAGGCACACCTTGAAAAATGAGAACTATACGCCGGCCCCGGTGCCCCACTATCCTACGGCCATCCTCACCCATAACTAGATAGCAAGTATATGGTCTTTTGAAGTTCTCCGCCTTTCCGCTTCACATGTCTCGATTGACTAAAGATGGATGGTAGACGACGAGTCGCTATCACAGGGCTACTGTTTGCTCGTCGAATCACGCCGGTCCATCCTAGTCTTTAGGTTGGCATATATTGCAACCAAGGCATACCCTTGGTTCTTCTATGCAAACCTTAACCTCTGTGGGCCCAGGCGGATCATCTGCAGCCTCACAGAGGGATACCAAGAGTACCCTCACGTCCCCTCGAAGCCTCGGGCTTCATGACCCAATTCGTTGGAGCCTCCTTTATACTCACACGGACATTCGCTCCTTCCCGTGTTGTACTAAGAATTACTACTTAGTTTTACTAACTAAGATTTACCACTTAGTTTCCAGAATCGTTGTTTTCTTAACTAAGGTTCACTACTTAGTTCTCTTTCCCATCAATTTGGATTGGTTAAGTGTCATTAGTCAATTCAAGCTAACTTAACCCTCTTCCTTTATCCTGTTAAACTGGTTAAGTGTTATCAGTAATTCATGTTGACTTAACCCCACCACAAACCAAGTTATATCGGTTAAGTATTTCTTATTACTTAACCCTACCCATTCACCCTGTATTGGTTAAGTGTTCCTTTTTAACTTAATCTTGCCCGTCTGTCTTAACTAACATGTTATTAATGGTTAAGTATTATCCCTTCATGTTTAGACTTAACCCTATTCTTTTATCACAATATGATGGTTAAGTGTTCAAGTTTACTTAACCCTACGGCCTAGACCAGATAACATATCAAATTAGCTAAGAGTATTTACTTAACCCCAACCTCTAGTCTAGTTAACATGTTAATTTGGCTAAGTGTATCAACTTTACTTAACCCCGCTTTCTAGTCTGGTTAACATGTTAGTTTGGCTAAGTGTTTTTCTTAGTTACTTAACCCCTACAAATCTTATCTTATTACCATGTGAAGTTTGGTTAAGTGTCCCTATGGACTTAGCCCTCCCATCCTAGCTTAACTGTGTTAAATTGGTTAACTGTTTCTATGGACTTAACCCTCCCATTCTAGATTAACTGTATGGCCCTAACCCCACCCACCAGTCTGGTTATCATGTTGAATTGGTTAAGTGTCTTAGTGAACTTAACCCTACTATTCTTGTTCTAGCTTTAATTAAATAGATTAAAGCCACGACCACTCACATTAGACATATATTGTTGCGACCACTGGATGTGCCGGTTGGTTCAGGGCAGATTTACATCGCATCTCTGTCTAACCTCGGGTTAGGCGTATTCATGTTTCCTAGTTCAAAGGGTTTTGACTAATTTTCAAATCAGGTTTTGAAAGTAACCATCCCGTCCGTCGGATCAGTTAGGGATAGCCAGTGAGAGCAGGAAACTTGTATTTTCCAAACCCAAGCCTAGACACTGTCCTCTCTGTCACCCTAGAACTTTCCGGTGTACCGTTAAAAGAGATGTCGTTAATAAACCTTTAATTTGTCTAAATTTACATTTCCTAATTTAAGCCAGATTCTATAGGTAAATTATTCCTAATTTACTTATTTCCCAATTACTCTTTTAATGTAAATTGTCTACATTTATTTCTATGGCCCATTTCCCTTCCTAAATCATATTTATGCTTTTTGGTATGTAAACTATACCAAATTAAGTGTCACTAACCATGTCTTTTCTAAACCTGACAGTTATTCCCAATTATGGCCAATTTCACATTTATGCCAACATACTTACCGTGCCAAATTAGCTAATCCAATTCCGATTCAACATTCTAATTCACGTCAAACTAGACTTATTACTCTAGTTCACTATTCATGTAAATGCTAGATTTACATGTCAATACTAGATTCAAATAACACATCTTATAATTCATGTCAAATTTATCCAATTTGCATTTCTATTAACATGCCATAATACATGATCCCAATTTATGCCAATTTCCAAGTTAAACTACGTTTTTAGTAAATTTCATATTTTGCCCAAACCGTATTCCCACCATTCGTATAATCGTGATTCAGTCTAGATTTTAAATAAAGCTAGGTTCGTAGAAAATAGGGAATGAACCAAAGATGCTATGCAAAAGATAGACATATTAGCTGGCATAAAAAGGGTTGAATAACGACGTCGGTTCAAGAACATGGGTAGACCTAACTTAATAGGTAAATTCCCAAGGTCTAAAACCAAGGATAGACAGAATAGAGACGCAGATTCAAGAACATGGGTAGACCTAACTTAATAGGTAAATTCCCATGGTCTAAAACCAAAGAAAACCAAGGATAGGCGGAATAAATAATCGGGTTTAGTTTCATAATCACAGAACTTAAGCAACACTTTCCTAGTCATGAATCATAGGTGTTTAATCACCGATGTCCTTGTTATGTCATAGGAAATAGTTTATTCTTTTCCTAATCAAAGGCGTAGGTTGGTTTTCACAGTCAAGAAAATAATTCTCATAGTCACAGTCACAGTCATATGTAATATTCATTGTCATAGGCAATGTCCATAGTCATGGGCAATGTTCATAGTCATACGCATATGGTTCTAAGGTCCATAGTTTCATAGTCACGGTCTTATTTGTCCTCAAATCATAACAGTTCTTAATTAGGTTCAAGAGTATAGGCACTGATTCGAATAGAGAGAGATTCGGCATATTCTTTTATTCCTTTAATTTCATGTCACGAACAGAGAAAAACGTTCAAATCCAGAAATAACTGATTTACATAGATTTATATTAGAAAAGAAAGATGGTGTTGCTATGATTCGTGCGACGTTAGCCTTTGATCCTTATCTTGAAGCTTTAATCTTGATTCGAATCTCTTCTTGAAAGTCTTTGAGCAGCATCTCCTCGTCTTGATTTATTTTATATATATTATTCTATTTATTATTTATTTTAAGTGGAGGAGAAGAAGCCATGTTCACTAAGAATCTTTGCAGCATAAGGGTAGAAAAGAATTGTGAATGAAGAAGAAGACTAGGGCTGTTTATATAGTGTAGAAGTCAACGAATCTGGTCAGAAGGGCGTCCGGATACAGGGAAACGAATCAGGTTCAGAAAGCTGGAAAAACCGGGGGGGGGGGGTCGACTACCCAATCGACCTGGGGGGGTCGACTACCCAGTCGACTCCCCGGTCGACCTGGGGGGGGGGATGTCGACTACCCA
This sequence comes from Allium sativum, assembly GCA_030737875.1. Lineage (NCBI taxonomy): Eukaryota > Viridiplantae > Streptophyta > Magnoliopsida > Asparagales > Amaryllidaceae > Allium > Allium sativum. The sequence continues at coordinate 431,564,727 of CM060918.1, read as the reverse complement.
GTCGACCTGGGTCCCTTCTGAGTCTGTTTTGAAATTTAAACTTTGCTGAATCTTCCGGAGGCCATATCTTCCTCATACGAACTCCGATTTACGCAAACTCGGGCTCATTTTCATGCAGAATTCCGAGACGAACGCAATGGTGCAACTCGTTTCCCTTGATTTTGATTTTAACTTTTAATTCTGCCTTGATTTGTAAATCTTAGTGTTATAGAACTACGGGGTGTTCTAAAATTTAGGCACCCAAGAGTTAGGGAAAAACAAACAAAATAAACTCTGGGTCGGTCATGGGACTGGTGTGAGTAAATTCCAACCGTATGGTTTAACTCTGAAAATCCTTTTGAAATAAAAGGATAATAGTAAGACCAACCCACACATAAACATGGATGGTTTTTACCTTACTTTAATCCAAAATATTTTGATATCAAATTCCAGTGATATTATAATAATGTCTAATCAAGTAAATAACCAAATATCAGAACGCTTGCATCTTACGCTCTACATACATAGTATAAAATCAAAAACCGCAGGGTGCTCATTGGAGATTGGATTAGAACTATGACAAGGTATGGGACCACCCGCCGATGGTGTATCTTTAGAGGCGAATACACTAGGTTCAACAAGAACATCTTGCAACCCGGCCCACACATGACCGACCACTCATTTCGCTTGAGTGTATCAAATGTATATCACCAACGGTTGGGCTCAAACCACCATTTCCCGCAAAGGGACAACATCGAATTAGATTAAAGAAGCAAAAGGAATTTCTCTAGATAGGTGATTTGAAACACCCCACCTCCGTTAGGGTCACTCTCAAAGGGAATGCCCTAATTTTGGTGGAGGTTTATAAGTATAAGTCACAGATATACAAGACAGATATAAGAACACATATTTTTGAACAGCGGAAAAACAACAAACTTTTATTCCATTAAAGATACGTGTTACAACAACATACCATAATTGTCTTACAATACTTCCAAAAACATAACATGTTCATAACTGTCTTGATTACATTATTTAAAGAAGCATAAAGAAAACATAAGTAAACTGCAAAAGTCCCAAAGTTGCTGTCCAAAGCCATAGTCCAAAACGAAAAGATCCAAGCAATACATTCTTTCTCTTCAAGCTGGATATGAAGGCTGGTCAAGCTGCGGTATTCCCACCCTGTTGACCTGGGGGGGGGAGCGAAAGAAAAGAAGGCGAAAGAAAAGTAGAGTCAGACATAAAGCCTGAGTATGTCTAGGACTATTCAGTCTATGAATATAGAACTGGGTATGATAAGTATAAACTAGAAATGGGGAAAGCACCATAAACTTAGTTAAGTTGTCTAGGGTCGAATATACTATCGTACCCCATATTAATCTCTGTACCCATATAAACTAGTTCCCAACAGGCACCCCATAATCAAGGTGAAGTGATCCATTTTATGATGATCGGCTCCTACTCGCATAGTTACATGTGTCTTACGGCCCCCGATGTTGTAGTTACCTATGCTGGTCCCACCATGGGGTGTATCAAGGTCCATGGCGGCGGCCCGACACAATCCTAGAATGCACAGGTATGCTACTGGTCCCCAGTGCCTTATTTTTCTGCGCCGGAGTGTGTGCACGCCCGCACCCCGTTAGAACCTACACTGCTGCACCACCGCCGTCGATTTGACCTCTTACAATCAGCCCAGTAATCGTGCCCCACCCTGCCTAGTTTCTGGGTATCATGATACCTTGTAGTGTTACTGCGAAAAGGGTCCTCCGCTACTAGGTTTTCTATTTCTAGCCAACATGCTAAGTTGGTTAAGTGTTTTATAAACCTAACCCCCCAATCAGTCTGTTTAGTTTAGCATGTTCCATTTTGATTAAGTATTAATATAATTTACTTAATCCTATCAATCCTGACTCAGCCTTAATTGTCTTATTAAAGCCTTGTCCTCTCACATTAGACTGGTATTGTTGTGGCTGCCTGTTGCCGGTTGGATCCGGGCAGTCTTACGCCACAACTCAGTCTAACCTCGGGTCCTTATTGGGCTCCATGTTTAACCACCCACATTGGATAGGTATTGTTATGACTACTGGACAGCCGGGCAGTTCCGGGTAGGTTTACATCACAACTCAATCCAACCTCGGGTTAAACACATCGTATTTTCTACATTTACATATTTTGTCTTTCTTCTTTATTTTTCTTATATGTAAATATTTGCGGCCCATTATTAAAAATCAATTTAAGCTAATGGTGTAAAGGTTTACACCAATTATGGGCCCAACCCATTCTTGAATTTGGGCCCCTCTACTTTTATATTTTCATTTATTAATTAATTTGGCCCAACGCTATTTCCCCCGTTTAATACGTTCGTTTATTATAAAATAATGTTGGGCTTAGCCTTTTAAGCCCAACTTAGCCACGTGAAAAAAGGGGAGGCTTAAAACGTAATTGTATACACAAAAAGGGGAATGTGAACGCATGAACTTGCAACATAACGTTGGAACTACAAAATAGAAACAGGTGTACTTGCATTGTAGTAACATATACTTTGGTCATAAAGCATAAGTGACATGAATCAAACCATGTAAACTTGTAGTTAAGTTAAGAATCTAACTAAATTATTGACACATAGTCTTAACTACAACATAAACCTATATTTTTACTTAGGCATAATGTCAAACATAAGCAAATCATGTTTATAAAATTACTATATGTTTACAAAGGTGCTTGCTTTTGTTACTAATACAAAAGTATAGTTCAATCTTAATCATGCTTTTTGATCTATTCATGTAATCATGGCATAAATATTCCTAAACGTGAAATCATAGTTTTTACTTTATTCATGCAAACTTGCAATTGGAATGTAATTCTAACTTAGCTATGTGTCACATATATTATCATATAATTCTTGTTAACAATATAGGCCTAACATTTTTTTTCAATTAGGCATAATACCAAACATAGCCTAGTCATATTCATAAAATCAACATAAGTTCACAAAGAGGCTTACTTTTGTTTCTAATACAAAAGTATGGTTCTATACATAGATCATGATGCCAATTCCATCATACTTTCATATGAATCATAATACCCCAAATTTGATCCAATTACACAAAAAGTGATTTTGTACAAAAATATACATTATGTTGGCATAGTAGCAAAACCACATACTTGCATGAATCTAAATTAAACAACTACAAACATGTAGCTTCAACATGAATTACATACTTGCGAATATCCAATCGTATACTTGCATAAATCTCAAATAAACTACCGCAAACATGTAGTTTTTATCATGAATTACATACTTGCGAATATCCACTCGTTACATCACAATATTCCAAATCGATTAGAATCATAACAACGCACAAATATGAATTACTATCTCCACAATTCAAGTGTACAAATCAAACACAGTCATTTATCCACATCGGAATAATACTCTACTTACAATCGTGTGACGAATTATTCAATTCAGGAATCTGAATTCTGGATTTGGAGATGCTACTCCTTTGACACAGGCGTTGATTTGATTTGTTTAAGTTGATTTATGCTTTAGAGTTTGCCTCCTAATCGTCTCTCAAATTGGTGGCTACTCCTAGTCGTTCCTCAGCAGCATGATGGCCTCGTTCTTATTTTTGAATGAATAGATTAGGTAGAGTCTAGGGTCATTTTTATAGAGTTTATGAACTGATTAGGACCATCGATGTAGCTTGGGTTAATCGTAGCCATTCATTCGAAAGAGAGACCAATCAGGAGCTGCCATCTAGACCTAGTGACAAAGCAAGCCTCAGAAAATCGACCAAACAAAGACTAGGCCAGCCAGGGTGGGTTGGGTTCGACCTGGCTCTGGGGCCAGGTCGACAGCCATGTCGACAGCCCTGTCGACATGGCTAGCCCAGGTCGACAGCCAAGTCGACCTGGGTGCCTTAGACGGGAATTTTCCAGCCCTGGCCAATTGGGCCCGATTTTGAATTTTAAACTTGTTTTTCTGAGCTGTTTTCTTCTGTTTTGAATTTTAAACTGAATTCTGAAACTTCCGGAGGCCATATCTTCTTCATACGGACTCCGATTTTCGAAAACTCGTACTCTATTTCGCGTATTTTTCCGAGACGAACACAATGGCGTATCCCGTTTCCCTTAATTCTTTGATTTGAAATTAATTATACTTAAATTTGTGAATTTCACGGTTATAGAACTCACGGGGTGTTACATTCTCCCCCACTTAAAAGGATTTCGTCCCCGAAGTCTTCAAGTTAGGAGGAATGTATATCCTAACATCCAATCATCCGTCTACTCATCCATCAAACACGAGTATCCATTGTCCTTAAAAGACTTCTAATGCTTCATGATCATATGCGAAGTGTGTGTGTGTACATGTACTTATCTAATGCAAAATCAGGCGGTCTACTGATTCAGTTGACCTCCTTAATGCGAATTATGTAAGTGCCATGAATCCATTATGTATGCAAATTTTCCTATTCATGATTCTACATGAGTGCACAATCATTCATACAAATGCAACATCCATATGTCAACACATTAAAGTTCAACCATATATGAATGCAAACATATATGCATATGCAATATGAAGTGACTGAGCCGATCTAAAACCTAGATTGTGTGTGTATATGCAACCACGAGCAACCACTAGCAATCACTTGCAACCACTTGCAACCATCATCCATAACATGTTTCAATTACACGTTTTCATCCAAAGGGTTTCTACCTAAAATATAAGGTCAAGGAAATATACCTAAAAAAAAGATAGATAAAAGCGCAACTCAAGGAAAAAGAAAGATCAAGGATGTACCCTCGAAAAGAAAAGGGTAGGCAGTGCATATTCTAGCTTCAGTTTCCCAAGTCGCGTCTCCCTCGGTGTCGCTCCACTGAACTTTGACGAGCTTGACTTCGCGGTTGCGTAGCTCCTTCACTTCCGTTCCTAATATGCGGGTTGGAACTTTCCTCACGGTTGCTTCGCGCTCCGCTTCAGCTTCTTCTAGGATATTTGGCTCTACCACTTCAGCAGACTCATGTAGACATTTTCGGAGATGTGAAACATGAAAAACGTTGTGAACTCCGGCCAATTTTTCGGGTAGCTCTAACCTATAAACCATTTCCCCTATTTTCTCGATGATAGGGAATGGCCCTACGAACCTTGGTGCTTGCTTTCCTGTAGTTCCAAAACGAACAACGTTCCTTAGCGGAGATACCTTAAGAAAAACTCTGTCCCCAACCTCAAATTCAAGGTCGGTTCTCCTCTTGTCGGCGTAGGACTTTTGTCTGTCTTGGGCCGTCTTCATCCTTCTTCGTATTAAGTCTACTTTCTCTGAAGTCTCTCGGATCATATTTGGTCCAAGTATGAGCTTATCAGTAGACTCCCACCAACAAGTGGGCGATCGACACGGTCTTCCATATAAAGCTTCGAAGGGCGCCATTCCGATGGTTGCTTGATAGCTGTTGTTGTAGGCAAATTCCACCAAAGGAAGATGGTCTTCCCACGTTCCTCCGAAGTCAAGGACGCACAGTCTTAAAAGGTCCTCCAAAACTCTGTTCACTCTTTCCGTTTGGCCGTCGGTTTGGGGATGATAGGCTGTGCTCAAGCATAACTGCGTGCCTACCGCTTCTTGCAGACTTCGCCAAAACTCACTTGTGAAGATAGGGTCTCGGTCGCTAACAATGCTGGATGGTATTCCGTGGAGTCGGACAATTTCCTTGAGGTAAAGAGATGCTAGGGATGAGGCAGTTCTTTTACTTTTGACAGGTAAGAAGTGGGCGCTTTTAGTAAGCCTATCCACTATTACCCAAATGCTAGTGTTGCCTCTCCTAGACCTAGGCAGCCCATCGATGAAGTCCATTGAGATGCTATCCCACTTCCACTGCGGGACCTCTAGAGGATGTAGCAGTCCGCCAGGCTTTTTCTGTTCCGCCTTAACCTGTTGGCACACCATACACTTAGAAACGAATTCTGCTATGTCCTTTTTCATGCCATTCCAGAAGAAAGTTCTTTTTATATCTTTGTACATTTTATCTCCGCCTGGGTGTATCGTCATCTTGGAGTGATGTGCTTCCTTGAGAACCTTCTTTACTAAATCCCTTGTCTGTGGGACGCAGAATCTTCCGTCTCGCCTTAGCAAACCCTTATCGTCTATGGAGTATCTGTTGAGGTGACTTGAAGTCTCACCCCTAATTAGCCTATCAATCGTTTCCACAAGCTGAGGGTCTTCGCGTTGTGTTGTCCCTACTGAGTCCACTAAAGTCGAGCGCACTTTGAGAGATGCTATCAAGCCTGGTACAAAATCGGAGGAAGGCCTAAAGTCGAAGCTGGCTATAAACTCTAGGCTTTGTCTTTCAACAAACAGTGGGATTAGGGTCAATTTCTTTCGGCTCAACGCGTCTGCCACTACGTTGCCTTTGCCCGGAGTGTAGGAGATCTCGAAATCGTACGAGGCAAGAAACTCCATCCATCTCTGTTGCCTCAAGTTAAGATCTTTCTGCGAGAAAAGACATTTCAACGATTTATGGTCAGTGTAAAGTTCGAACTTCTCACCTAGGAGATAGTGTCGCCAAGACTTGAGTGCAAAGACGATGGCAGCTAACTCAAGATCGTGGGTTGGGTAGTTCTTTTCATGCACCTTCAACTGCCTCCCGCCATAAGCTACTACCCTTCCTTCTTGCATTAAGACGGCGCCTATCCCTGTCCCACATGCATCTGTATAAACAGTGAACATCTTGCTTCCATCTGGCAACGTCAAAACTGGGGCTGTTGTAAGATCCCTTTTTAGTCGCTGGAAAGCAAACTCGCAATCCAAGTCCCAATTGAACGCTAGATTCTTCTTGGTCAATTTCGTGAGCGGAGCTGAGATTTTCGAAAAATCCTTTATAAACTTCCAATAGAAACCTGCTAGTCCTAGAAAACTTCGGACCTCAGTTGCATTCCTTGGTGTCTTCCAATCCTGTACCGCCACTACCTTAGCAGGGTCCACTGCTAACCCTTGTTTGGATACTATGTGCCCAAGGAACCTCACCTCTTCTCTCCAAAAGTGGCATTTGGAGAATTTGGCTTTTAGTTGATGGACTCGCAGAGTTTCCATGATTGCCCTTAAGTGCTGAGCATGTTCCTCTTCACTCTTTGAGAAGTAAGGATATCGTCTACGAAGACCACTACGAACTTATTGAGGAAATCTCTGAATACCCTACTCATCAGGTCCACGAAGTAAGCAGGTGCATTTGTCAAGCCGAAAGGCATGACAAGCCATTCAAAGAAGCCGTCTGGGGTTCTGAATGGCATTTTATCGATACTACCTTCAGCCACCCTTAGCTGATGAAAACCGGTCGCTAAATCGAGTTGGGAGAAAACAGACGCTCCTACTAGCTGATCAAACAAATCGTTAATTCTGGGGAGAGGGTGCCTATTCTTTTTCGTTAGCTTGTTGAGCTCCCTATAGTCAACACATAGACAGAGTGAACCATCCGCCTTTGTAGCGAACACCACTGGAGCGCCCCATTCTGAAATGCTCCTCCTAATGAACCCCTTTTATAGAAGCTCTTTAATCTGTCTACTGAGCTCTTTCCTTTCCCGTGGAGCCATGTGTCTAACGGGCAACGCAACGGGCTTTGCATTATCTACAAGGTATATGCGGAAGTATATCTCCCGCTTCGGAGGCAAGCCCTTCACCTCTTCGAAGACATCCGGATATTCCCGGACCACTCTAACTGATTGCAAATTTTCAACAGAGGCATCTAGCGATTCAAGGTAACTAAGCATAACCGCATTCGAGGGATTACAAGAAATTTCCAAAGTATTACCGAGCTGGGTTAGGAGCCTAACAACCTTTTTCTCACAATCAAGGATGGCCCTATTATTGGATAGCCAATCCATGCCCAAAATCAAACCATATCCCGAAAAGCCCAAAACAAAGGCACTACATTGAAATTCTACGCTTAGAATAGAAAATTTCAATCCCAAACAGATCATAGACAAATGAGCTGGGCCCCCAATTGGATTTGAAACAATTAATGGGTCCTCTACCATACTAGTTTTTAGGTGCAGAGATTCTACTAAAGCAGACGAGATAAAGGAATGTGATGCGCCAGAATCAAATAAAGTGCGAACGGGGTGATCATAAAGATAAACTACACTTTCTACAGAAGTATTTATACCTCGCTGTTGCAGAGGTGGCTCTTCTAGCACATGAACTTGTGCCCCTGAGGTGGATCCAGCCCTCTGCCCCTGTCCTCGTTTCTTTTGGCAGTCCTTAGCCCTGTGGCCTGTCTCACCGCAAGAAAAGCACCCACCATTCTCCTTGGACTTCTTTTTGCGGCAGTCTTTCACCAAGTGCCCCACTTTTCCACAGAAATTACACTTCCTCTTCTCTTTGTTGCCTTTCCCGCCCTTCTTAAAGTCTGTCTTCTTGGGCTGCAAAGCCTCTTTCTTCCCTTGAGAGCTTTCTGCCTTTGTCTCCTTCTTGCCCTTATCCTCTTCGTTCAGCAATGCCATTTGTACCAATCTTTCATACGTGGCTCCCATGGGTATATGGGTCATGGCCAAACTGTGTAATGGCTCATTTAACCCTTTGACGAAACGGAGAGCCTTCTTGTGCAGGGTGTTGACTAGGTCCAGCCCAAACCTAGCCAGCTCATCGAACTGATTAACATACTCTTTGACTGTCTTGTTCCCTTGCTTAAGAAATAAGAATTTTTCCAACTGCAAACTCCTTTCCGCATCTGAGAGAAATTTAGCCTCAAACCTTGCCCTAAAGTCCTCCCATGTCTCCGCTGGTCTTTCTGCATTAGTGACTTCCCACCAGTAGGAAGCCTCACCCTTTAGTAGCCATACTGTCAGTTGTACTTTCTTTCTATCTTCTACCTCAAAGATGATGAATAAGTCCTCGGTTTCTTTCAGCCAATTTTTAGCTGCCACGAAGGACTCAGTTCCATGAAAATCCTTTCCTCCCGTAGCTTTAAAATCTTTACATATCTTAGCAATCGTGTTTCCCCGTGGAGGAGGTGGAGGAAGAGGTGCTGCTGCAGCTGGATGATTTCCTGCAGCTGGGGGAGGAGGAACGGTAGGACCTGGCTGAGTGGCCCTTGCTTTTAAGAACCGTCTAAACCAACCAGGTATTGGTACACCCTCTGGCAAGTTAAGGTCTTCGGACATGCTGAAACAAAAAGGATAGATTCAAAACGAAGGATTAGAGATAGTACCTATGGCTTTGGGGGGGGACTTTGCCTTTTAAAACAAAATAATATTTTATCTTTTAAAAATGCTTCTTTAAATTTCCTTTTTGAAAATAAATTTTCAAAACTTTTTATCTTATCTGGTAAACCTATGCTCTGATACCAAGTGAAACACCCCACCTCCGTTAGGGTCACTCTCAAAGGGAATGCCCTAATTTTGGTGGAGGTTTATAAGTATAAGTCACAGATATACAAGACAAATATAAGAACACATATTTTTGAACAGCGGAAAAACAACAAACTTTTGTTCCATTAAAGATACGTGTTACAACAACATACCATAATTGTCTTACAATACTTCCAAAAACATAACATGTTCATAACTGTCTTGATTACATTATTTAAAGAAGCATAAAGAAAACATAAGTAAACTGCAAAAGTCCCAAAGTTGCTGTCCAAAGCCATAGTCCAAAACGAAAAGATCCAAGCAATACATTCTTTCTCTTCAAGCTGGATATGAAGGCTGGTCAAGCTGCGGTATTCCCTCCCTGTGGACCTGGGGGGGGGGGTGGGAAACGGAAGAAAAGAAGGCGAAAGACAAGTAGAGTCAGACATAAAGCCTGAGTAAGTCTAGGACTATTCAGTCTATGAATAAAGAACTGGGTATGATAAGTATAAACTAGAAATGGGGAAAGCACCATAAACTTAGTTAAGTTGTCTAGGGTCGAATATAGTATCATACCCCATATTAATCTCTGTACCCATTTAAACTAGTTCCCAACAGGCACCCCATAATCAGGGTGAAGTGATCCATTTTATGATGATCGGCTCCTACTCGCATAGTTACATGTGTCTTACGGCCCCCGATGTTGTAGTTACCTATGCTGGTCCCACCATGGGGTGTATCAAGTCCAATGGCGGCGGCCCGACACAATCCTAGAACGCACAGGTATGCTACTGGTTCCCAGTGCCTTATTTTTCTGCGCCGGAGTGTGTGCACGCCCGCACCCCGTTAGAACCTACACTGCTGCTCCACCGCCGTCGATTTGACCTCTTACAATCAGCCCAGTAATCGTGCCCCACCCTGCCTAGTTTCAGGGTATCATGATACCTTGTAGGGTTACTGCGAAAAGGGTCCTCCGCTACTAGGTTTTCTATTTCTAGCCAACATGCTAAGTTGGTTAAGTGTTTTATAAACCTAACCCCCCAATCAGTCTGTTTAGTTTAGCATGTTCCATTTTGATTAAGTATTAATATAATTTACTTAATCCTATCAATCCTGACTCAGCCTTAATTGTCTTATTAAAGCCTTGTCCTCTCACATTAGACAGGTATTGTTGTGGCTGCCTGTTGCCGGTTGGGTCCGGGCAGTCTTACGCCACAACTCAGTCTAACCTCGGGTCCTTATTGGGCTCCATGTTTAACCACCCACATTGGATAGGTATTGTTGTGACTACTGGACAGCCGGGCGGTTCCGGGCAGGTTTACATCACAACTCAATACAACCTCGGGTTAAACACATCGTATTTTCTACATTTACATATTTTGTCTTTCTTCTTTATTTCTCTTATATGTAAATATTTGCGGCCCATTATTAAAAATCAATTTAAGCTAATGGTGTAAAGGTTTACACCAATTATGGGCCCAACCCATTCTTGAATTTGGGCCCCTCTACTTTTATATTTTCATTTATTAATTAATTTGGCCCAATGCTATTTCCCCCGTTTAATACGTTTGTTTATTATAAAATAATGTTGGGCTTAGCCTTTTAAGCCCAACTTAGCCACGTGAAAAAAGGGGAGGCTTAAAACGTAATTGTATACACAAAAAGGGGAATGTGAACGCATGAACTTGCAACATAACGTTGGAACTACAAAATAGAAACAGGTGTACTTGCATTGTAGTAACATATACTTTGGTCATAAAGCATAAGTGACGTGAATCAAACCATGTAAACTTGTAGTTAAGTTAAGAATCTAACTAAATTATTGACACATAGTCTTAACTACAACATAAACCTATATTTTTACTTAGGCATAATGTCAAACATAAGCAAATCATGTTTATAAAATTACTATATGTTTACAAAGGTGCTTACTTTTGTTACTAATACAAAAGTATAGTTCAATCTTAATCATGCTTTTTGATCTATTCTTGTAATCATGGCATAAATATTCCTAAACATGAAATCATAGTTTTTACTTTATTCATGCAAACTTGCAATTGGAATGTAATTCTAACTTAGCTATGTGTCACATATATTATCATATAATTCTTGTTAACAATATAGGCCTAACATTTTTTTTCAATTAGGCATAATACCAAACATAGCCTAGTCATATTCATAAAATCAACATAAGTTCATAAAGAGGCTTACTTTTGTTTCTAATACAAAAGTATGGTTCTATACATAGATCATGATGCCAATTCCATCATACTTTCATATGAATCATAATACCCCAAATTTGATCCAATTACACAAAAAGTGATTTTGTACAAAAATATACATTATGTTGGCATAGTAGCAAAACCACATACTTGCATGAATCTAAATTAAACAACTACAAACATGTAGCTTCAACATGAATTACATACTTGCGAATATCCAATCGTATACTTGCATAAATCTCAAATAAACTACCGCAAACATGTAGTTTTTATCATGAATTACATACTTGCGAATATCCACTCGTTACATCACAATATTCCAAATCGATTAGAATCATAACAACGCACAAATATGAATTACTATCACCACAATTCAAGTGTACAAATCAAACACAGTCATTTATCCACATCGGAATAATACTCTACTTACAATCGTGTGACGAATTCTTCAATTCAGGAATCTGAATTCTGGATTTGGAGATGCTACTCCTTTGACGTAGGCGTTGATTTGATTTGTTTAAGTTGCTTTATGCTTTAGAGTTTGCCTCCTAATCGTCCCTCAAATTGGTGGCTACTCCTAGTCGTTCCTCAGCAGCATGATGGCCTCGTTCTTATTTTTGAATGAATAGATTAGGTAGAGTCTAGGGTCATTTTTATAGAGTTTATGAACTGATTAGGACCATCGATGTAGCTTGGGTTAATCGTAGACATTCATTCGAAAGAGAGACCAATCAGGAGCTGCCACCTAGCCCTAGTGACAAAGCAAGCCTCAGAAAATTGACCAAACAAAGACTAGGCCAGCCAGGGTGGGCTGGGTTCGACCTAGCTCTGGGGCCAGGTCGACAGCCCTATCGACAGCCCTGTCGACATGGCTAGCCCAGGTCGACTGCCAAGTCGATCGGGGTGCCTTAGGCGGGAATTTTCCCGCCCTGGCCAATTGGGCCCGATTTTGAATTTTAAACTTGTTTTTCTGAGCTGTTTTCTTCTGTTTTGAATTTTAAACTGAATTCTGAAACTTCCGGAGGCCATATCTCCTTCATACGGACTCCGTTTTCCGAAAACTCGGACTCTATTTCGCGTATTTTTCCAAGACGAACACAATGGCGTATCCCGTTTCCCTTAATTCTTTAATTTAAAATTAATTATACTTAAATTTGTGAATTTCACGGTTATAGAACTCACGGGGTGTTACATGATTATACACCTTAACGGGAGCGACCCACATAGCCATGCTGCCTGCCCGATTTTTGGCATTTCCTGGTTGTGAAGCTGGAGGCTTCGTCTATCTTATAGAACATATAGCCACCATACACTTTGAATGCCACATCGTCAAACCCATCAAATCACTAGTTGATCTTCCCAAAAATATTACGGGTATAAAAGCTAAGAGAAACGAACTTCTTTACCACCGGACGTAATATCTTGAAAAGATCGTCTTATGTGACCGTTAGGAATACTCTGTCAGACATTCATCCATACAAGTTGTCCCGGGACTGGACAAACAGAAAAAACCATTCTGAAACATGACGACCCTTGCATTTCACTCCTTCTTCAATTTTCTTCAGCATAATATAATTCGCAGCGCTTATGCCTATACGAAGTGGTTTTCGGATAATGTATCCAACCGGTCTCTCCGTATTGACAACGATGGTCAAAACACTTCGATAGTCGGTTATTTAACTACCGGAGTGAAACAAACACCCATTCAAATGTACAACTAAACATCACACAATCACGTCCCTTTTTATTTAACATTCGTTGCTTATTACCTTAGAATAAGTGGATCTCAAACCAGACTATTTACATTCCCTAGAGATGGTGTTGTATATAAATATCACGCTTAAGTTTGCTTAACAGCATTATGATATCGTTATAGTTCAAAACTTGCAATATGCTACCATATTTCTTTTATACTAAATCTCGACATCTCTTTCCATTACAAAATTCTTGACATCTCTTTCTGTTACAAAAATCTTGACATCTCTTTCCATTACAAAAATCTTAACATTTCTTTCCATTACAAAAATCTTGACATCTCTGATTCAATAATATTTTAAATGAGGTCCACTTATGAAACAATTATTTAGTTAAAAATAATTAACTAATATTTCACTTTATAAAATGAAATCTAAAGTATTAGTTTATAATAGAATTTCTATTACAGTTTAAAGCTTTGACTTAATTATAAAAATCTAATTTTTATAATCGACTTCGTTGATTTGCCTGACGGCCAATCAACTTCTTACAAAACGATGTGTTTATGGTCGACTGTTTCCACTCTCTAAATCGATATCATTTATTTATTAAATCAAAGCAAATGTTGAATTTCCATTCAACATGGTTCAAACAGTGCACAACCAGTACATATAAATATTTAGGAATCCGGTTGAATTCCTCCAACCAGTTTCCTCATCCACAGATGTTAGTCAACACCATTAATTCCGTACTGGGAAATATTATAATCAATGAAATCAGTATCCGACCAATGATGTGTACATATGCAACGATATATACATATACATATATATATTTCAACCAATTTAATTGTAATCTACCTAAGCAACCATCACGCAGCATTCAACCATTATTTAAAATATAATTATAATATTTTAAAATAAAACAGAGTTATTGAATTTACTCACCTTTGCGCTTTAACCGTTAAATAATGATTTGCGTCAGCTGATTAAACCAGGCGTTAAATTCTACCATAAATCCAAACCAGCTCCAAATGGTTCTGAATCTGCTTCGTAACGTAGCCTGCCCCCATACGATTCCAAGAATCAGAAAGTCTCGAATTCGTTTTAAAACGAACCCAACTGCTTTATTTTGAATTGGCCCATTCAAATTTACCACCCACCTCTGTGTAATGTCCATCTTCCTCAAATCTATTGCTCGACGATTTCTCCACCTCGCCAGTGCAATCGTGAGAGTCATACTCTATGCAACCACCATGCATGATGTCCTATTTATAATTACCGTGTTACAGTAACCACCCTCATCATTTTTGCACACATCCAATTCCCTTTTAAACTGCATGGCATCAGCAAATTTTCCCCATAATGTAGCAGCTTTGCCCTTTCAAGTTGAACCCGTCAGCTCCAGTATCATGGCATCACCTCCGCCCCATTAATCGAACTCAAGCTTTCCATCATGCTGCTCCTACGACCGATCCCTCATACTGCTTACACCAGACGATATGTGTTCATTGATCAACTTTATACCGTTAAACGACAAAGGCAGAAAGATGGTACTTTATGCTCATAGTTTGAATGGTCTAGATATATAGAACGGAAGCATTTTGCCAGTTCCATCGCTCATTATTTCACAAACCAAAAGATCACAGTAACACGCAAATCACCAAACACTACTCCCCCTACCAGACGTTAGCACATGCAAACCGCCTTAGTTCAATGCATGATGCCACGTTTTCTCCTCTTATATTATATCATACATAGATAAATATATATTACGTTATTATTTCCGCACCTGACACTTGCTTGCCTACACTCCTTTCCACGCTTCACCTTCTCACCATCCATGGTAATTAGTACTTCTCCTTCTATAAAGAACCCCACACTCTCCTATGGCCGCATCATTCTACTTTCCCCAACATCCACGCTTGTTCTTCACTAAAGACCTTCATCCGATATTCAACTTGTATGATCCAGTACACTTCATCACATTTCCGCAACTATCCATCTTCAGGCACCAGACCACGCCCCCTTCTCACTTGCCAATGTTTTCTTTCCATTTGTCCATCACATGTGTATTAGCCTCCATACTGTCGTGAAGACTGCCTCGTCACCGCTGAACAATTCCATTTCTATGATCTCTTTCCCCTCATCACCGTCCGGTTAAGCTCGGATCACTCTCCTTCTGATTTGCATCGAAGCCACGGATCATCACTATACAGTGTCGCTAGTCCGCTTGGTAACCTCTTTGTTTTGGTTTGCTTTGGATCTTACAATTTACGGCGGTTGTCATTTTCCTTCTCTGGAAACCATTAAAATGATCGGTATTGATCCAATTTTTTTTTGTTGAAACCGTGTGTGTTTGTGAGGGATGTATTTATAGTGTTGGGGATCCTTCATCCCCAAGGAATAGGGGATTATTCAAGGTTGGTTAGCTTAACTTTTCACCATAGGGTGACTATTTTTGAAGTGCTTTCATTAATTATAGCGTAAGTACTTTGGTTACAAAGTTTTTTTTAAAACTATATGTTGTCATGTTACTTGTCTTCGTCTTGGGTAGATAAAGTGGTGGGTGAGATTTGAACGAACATGGCAGGTAGAGGCTTCATTTGGTGAAGGCTTGGCATATACAGTTGAGGTGATATATATATATATATATATATATATATATATACACACCAGGTTACTTAACAATTAGGAAAAGTGAAGGCAGTTTCGGTGTAGTCTCTGTATTTAGATCGTCCTCAATTCAGTAGGATTTATTTGATTTGATAATACATACAGTTCATTTAATTGATAGAGCAGGTGATATATAAAGATAGGATATACCAGGGTAACCCTTCACAGTGTATGTGGGTTTATCGGTAGGAAAGCATAGGATACTGGCACAGGCATGTGAGGTCTCAGGTTTGCATTTACCCATCAGTGAAAGGAAAACACAAGTTGATGTTGTAGCAGATGGAAAAGGATATTCAATACTATAGTGTGACTTAGTCTTGAATTGGAACTTTTGCTCTTATGTTTTGAGATGTCCAGGTACGGTGGAGTATTAACTAATAATGAAAGAAAAGTCTTTGTAGTCGTTTTCTTTGGGCGTACTAACTCATAAAGAAGAATGAATCGATCACATTGTACAGGGTATCAACGTTCCATTTTTTTACAACCCGCTAAAGCAAAATAGCTAACTTGATGATCATCAAATAAAAGCAAAAGTGGTCATGTGTTTGATCTATACAAGTCATATGTCAAAAGCACATCCTACTCCTCCTCTGAGTAGTACAACAACACACACAGGAAGTACCCAACGTTGATCGGTCAAGCACAAAGAAGGTTAATACTGTTGTCCGGACAAAAATTCGAGTCTCCCAACTCAAATCATTTTCATGTTGAGTTAAATTTTCTTTAAGTCCTGACATAGTTGAATTATCCTCTCCTTAGGATGATCCCTTAGGGTAAAAATAAATAAAGATTTTCCTTTGTTTGAATGTTTAGCGTACCCGTTACATAAAACTCTGTTCACTTACAGACAGTTACAGACAAAAATGAAAATACAGTCGTGTCCGGTGAGGTGCCACAATCCCAAAAATATAATAATATCGGTCGGTTAACTCATGTTCTGAAACCCCAAAATATTGTTATAGGATGCAATATACTCCAAATAAAAAGTTGCGTATTTAATTAATTAAAAATTATAGTAAAATTCTAAAAATTAAATTATCATTGCGTCTCAAAAGAATCATGTCCGGATTCGCAACCGATATCTTGTTATGTCAAATAAACCGTTACGGTTGATATACGATTTCAAAGCAACTTTTTGAATATTTGATTTGGACATATCTTGCAATCCATAACACGAAATCTCAGTTTTTCACTACCATTAGAAAAATACAGTTCAACAGATTCCAACGTTTCTTGTTTTGAAGAAATCCGGTTTATAACGAGTCATGTATACTCAGTTGAAGTTCAGAACGTTAAATTACGAACTACAGTGTCATTATGAGCTCGATTATATTCAATATATATTTTTATACATTCAACTTCGTTTTAATGAATATATAAGTCCCCTTATATTATAAATTCAATATTTATACTGATTTAAATATTCAAATACAAACCGTTAAAAATGCGAGACATTACAACACGTTAGAACCAAACGAAAGAATTCATCAGAGATTGGATTAGTAATGTCCAATGAGAATGGCTCGTTAGAGATGGGACCAGTAGTATCCTAGAACGAGTCGAAAGAGTGTTATTTGTCAAATAAAAACAAAAACAAGTTTTGTTTTGAAAACTTAAACCATTTTGTACGTATTTGAATATTTTATTTTATATTGATTTGGACAATCGAGTATATAATGATTTTTCATATACGCGTCATGGACGTATATTCGAAGTTTTAATATACTGGATAGATATAGAATGTAACAGCCTGCCATTTTGACCGCCCCAAGACGATAGATGAACCAACTCGAAACGTTCAAAATGACGGATTGTTATTGGCTTACAGGGTTGAAAATGGAATTTAACACAGAATCGCAGTGCTCAACGATAGTAGTAAAATAAAATTTTATTTAAACATCAGAATTTACAATATTTTGTACAGTGGAAAAAAAGAAAAAAAAAGTATACATCAATTTCTTCAAACAAATTTGCAGTTAATAATTCAATCCAAGATTGTTGTGATTATAAATCCAACTTCACAAGTTGTCAGTCCACCTCAAAATCCTTACTGGAGAGCGTAAACCCATTGAATATGTTACTTATATTATGATATTTAATGTTATGTGTTTTGAAATTTAAAAGGACACACAACTTTCTAACAATCAGCATCAGACAATAAATCATACATTACTCCTTTCTATTTATTCTCTCTCCCTCTTTGTAATTTACTTTCGAAATTTGAATAAAAATATATATAATAATAAATAGTGTGGTATCATCACGCCTAGTCAGCTAATTAAATCCTTGGTAACCTACTATGTTGTAATAGAAACATTAGGGAAATGAAACTAAAGAAAGATAAAAGTATTATAATATATATATACTAATGGTATACATTTAGAACATTGCTTACAAACAAAAATAAATATATACAATATATTTAGCAAATGCTACATATATGAATGGTAGAATTGAAGTATAATTAATTGACTACATGCTATATATACTAATGGTATGCATTTAGAACATTGCCATGAAAAGAGTAAATAATTGCCATGAAGAGATTAATAGGCTGCATTAAATCGGGCTTTAACTATAACAAAAAAGAATTAGAGAATTAATTAATATTTTATTCTAAGAATTGTATTTGTAAATTAAAAATCAATAAATGGGAATTGAAGTCTTAATTGATTAATGCAAATAATGTGTGAAATTAAAAGGTAGATTTGAAATTGAAATTTTTAATGAATAAGGACAAATGGATTTATGGGAATGAATATAAATGAATTAATGACTAATTGCAAATCAGTGACTTATCATTAAATGCCATAATATATGCCTATTAGTTATTGTAGATAAATGTGCCATCATATGTAACATACAACATATATGGATAAACCTTTTTTTTGAAATAAAAGATGTAATAAATTAAATAAGATTATAAATATTTATATAAAATAATATTCAAAAAAAAAATATTTATATAAAATGCCATTTGTAACCTAACCCTAATTATAAATGATACAGCCGCCACTTCTGTGAGCAATGGCTATTGTCTTATGATCTTCCATTCTCTTTTTCTCTTAAATTATTCAATGATTTTTCAAAATTTTAAATACAAAATCGAAATACTCTTAAAGGCCTTTCATATCAACGATAAAGATAATCTGTGGCGACGGTGGTGGCAAGTTGTACAGGCGGCGGCGATGGGTTTTGCTAATGGATGGATGGGTTTCAGCAATTCTGTAATACGTCATTCATATGGAAGAAGGATTCAAACTCCATAATGATGTAATTAAGAAAATTAATTATTATTTAATTATTTTAATTTTGTAATCAATGTATAAATGACCATAACTCCTTCATACGAGGACGTGACGACGAACGGTCAGTGGCGTTGGATTCGCAACAAAAAAAACTCTTCGCAATGGAATCAAATTAGACCTAAACAGAGCGATCTAATATTTTGAAGAATTCTAAACTCAATGTTAGATTTCTATATTTAATAAATAATTAAAATATTAATTATCTTTTGTCATTTAAATTCCATGTATGTATGATTATTTAAATTCAGGTCTGTGATGCATGTTATTGTATTTATTGCTTATTGATGATGATGATTATGATGTATGTGTTTGGGTAGATCTTGATCTGAAATAAAAATCATATTTTTGTTTTAGATCTGTATTGATTTAGTTGATAATAGAGTTCTTCGTCTATTTTGATACATGAACATTGGAATTAGATTAATGATAAAAATTACAATTTTATTGCTTACATTAACATGAGATTTTTGTGTAACATTCTTTTTCAACAAAAAGAACAAATTTTTATGTAACATTCTTTTTCTATAAAAGATATTATGTTTCTATTGTCACATTTATTACAATACAAAGTGTAGAATTGGAAATTATGTTTTTGTTATCATATTGATTACAATAAGAAGTGTAGATTAAAAATTTGTTATGAAAAATAAAAAGAAACATTTTTTTTAGAAATGTTAAGTATGATAAAGAAAATTTTTGTTTAGAAATGTTAATTATGATAAAATGGACATTTTTGTAAATTAAAAAGAATGAAGCAAAAATTCACATTTTTGTTTATTTAAAAAGACTAGACAAAAATTCACGTTTTTGTTTATTTTAAAAGACTAGACAAAAATTCACATTTTTGTTTATATAAAAAGACTAGACAAAAAGATCACATTTTTGTGAAAGAATGATTACGGAAATAAAGATCACATTTTTGTGAAAACATGATTATTTAAAATAACATTTTTTTTAAATAGAAATTTGTTATGTAAATAAAAACAACCTTTTATTAGAAATATGTTTTGCAAATAAAGATAACATTTTTGTGAAAACAGGATTATAGAAAGAATTCATTCATTTTGTCACTTTGAAAGGAATGAAACCAAATTAATTTATTTTTGTCACTTTAATGAAATGAATTAGAAAACATTCATTTTGTCACCTTAAAAAGAATGAATTGAAAATGTATATTTTTATACATTAAAAATAATAAAATGAAAATGTATATTTTTGTACAATGTTGTTCATTAAGAAGGAAGATTACATTTTGGTCATTAAAAAGAGTTTAACCAAAATAATCATTTTGGTCACTAAAAAGATTTCAAACAAAATAAACATTTTCGGTCATTAAAAAGAGTGGTTAAACAAAGATAGGTATTTTTGTTAATTTGAAAGGATTAGACAAAATCTTCATTTTGTTTACATAAATAGAATTTGATAAAATTATCATATTTGTCACTTTGAAAGAATTAGAATAAAAGAGGCATTTTTGTCACTTTAAAAGAATTAGGATAAAAGAGACATTTTTGTCACTTTAAAAGATTTAGAATAAAAGAGATATTTTTGTCACTTTAAAAGAATTAGAATAAAAGAGGCCTTTTTGTCATTTTAAATGAATGAAGTAAAAGTATCCATTTTGTCATTTAAAAATTAATGAGACCAAAAATATACATTTTGGTCAATTAAATAAATAAATAAGAGATAGGATTTTTATTGTCATTTGCTAACAATAAGAAGAATTGAAATTATAGATTTTTATTGTCATTTGTTCATAATAAAAAGAACTGAAATATATGTCTGTGATGTTGTAATGTGTGATGTGTTAAATATAATGGTAGTATATTCAAACTGAATATTACACTTCCATTTACAAGTCATCCGACTTGTTTATGTGATTGGGTTGATAATTTTTGCACATCGTCGAAGTGCACAAATGATTGATTATTTGATTGTTGGATGAAATCCCACACGGGTGTTGGGATGATATCTGATCTACACTAGTCCCAATATTTAGTGTAGAATCCAATTTGGGTGTTATTTGGATGCTTGATAATTATTTGTCATGATTATTGATTACATGCAATATATGGTTGTTGACTGAGTCACATTCCAATAAAGAATATTCTAGAAAAGGTATATTTTAGAAAATATCTTAGAAAAAGAATATATTTTTATTGAAATGAACTAGTTTTTAACTAGAATAAATCATTAAATTAAGATTTAATGAAGTTTTCCAATATGTTAATATTTAATTGTAGTTAAATTAAATAAATTGGATTTTGGGTTTGTCGTGAATAGTGTCTTAGATAACACTGTTCTTAAACCCCGTATGAAAAGAATAATCTTTTATTTAGATTATTAAAGTTTTCTGTTATATTTTGAAATTGGAATAAAAAGGAATGTGATTATGGGTTTACCGTGAACTATGTTTTAAATGACATTAGTTCTTTAACCCAGTTAAAGATAAGATTAATTTCTTAAATTTAAATAATCATCAAATAATGTTTTTTGATATTTAAAACCAGATTAGGGTTTTAATAAATCTTTAAAAGAAAGATTTAAGAATAAATATGAAGAATTTATCTTTGATAAGATAATGTGAATATTTTATTTAAAAGATAATTCTGAATTGGAATGGGGCGTTGGATGTGTTTTTATAGCGCTTGATTATTAATTATAAAAATACGCGAGTCATTCGGAAAGACCGGGTTTAACCCATTCCGAATAATCACTACGACGATGAAGAGTCGAAGTTGAAGACGGTGATTGAAGACCGATGATCTCCACATCGAATGGACATGTTGCTACTGAGATCCAAGATGGGAGTAGCTACCTTGAAGGGGCTTCAGTGGTAGCCCCCCAGACGTATTGTTGATTGTCTGGATATGCGAGGACCTCCCAGGTGTCTCCGGTTTCGTTCAGACCCCGAACGGACTTGTAAATGGATGCGTGTATGACATTGGATTTCGTTCCATGTAAACTAAATTGATTTTTATTAATGTATATCTGATTGTTGGTGGAGAATTTATTCTCTGCTTAACACCCTTGTATATATAAATAATTATGGATCGCATGGCGTGAATTGTCAATGTGGCACGCCAAGATGCAATTGATCAAGGCTTTTTGTTAAAAAGCAAGGCCTTGTGGGATGATCAAAGCATAGCCTATTTCGGCATAGCTTTTTGTATAGCGAGACTTCGCGAGCCTCACACCCCGGCATGAGTCAAAAACGGGATTAGGACTGCAGGCAGTGCACACGTTTCTTTCTAGCTAGGAGTAGTGTCACTGGTTAAACTGGCTGACCTTTTACTTATGTGGATGATGGATTTTGAGGCGCCTCGGATTTATAGGTCGTTAGTGGTCATATGGAGGTCCAAAGGGACCGAGAAGTGTGTGTTCAAGCATAACTAATCCACTACCGTTAGGTGGGGACCGACCCTGAAGATCCAAGGGTTCACTGTGGGGGATCCTGAGGCATTTGCTAGAGTGTCTCGAATCGGAGAGGACGATCCCTAGCCTCGATTTCATGATGGAAAACCAAATTTCCAATACGACACCATGCGGTTTTGATTGTAGAACTAGTATGGCGACATAGTATATGATAGCTATGCCGTCTAAGATTGATACATTATGATTGAAATGTTTTTATTTAAAACATATTGTAACTACCCGAAAATCTAGGCCAGTTTCAAATTTTTATTTTGGCAATTTTAGCGAATTTTGATTATTTAAAATGAATTATTTTAAATAATAACGACGATAAATTTATTTTGAATAGAATTCGAATGCTTATATTTATATAGCTCGACGTTGGAATATAAATATTTATTTTAAATTATAAAAGGAATTGAAAATGGCGCGTTAGTTCGATAATTCGATTTCAAAATTGAAATGAATATACAGGATTCGTTTTAAGTCAGAATTGGACGAAACCAGAAATATCTAAATCTGTTTGATGATATCTTTCTAACGGATGTGAGAAACTGAGATTTATTTTTAAAAGTTGAAAGATATGTCCAGTTAAAAATTCAGAAAAGTTGCTGTGGAATTTATATATATTTTAATATGTATAAAGGCCTTAAAAATAGCCGATTTGAAAATGACCTCGGTTTTCGACGAAACCACTTTTGTTGGATCCGTGATGTCAAATTATTGCTAGGTTTCAAAATTCATAATTTTCTGAGTTAATATTTGGGCGTGGAAAAGTTAAACATGTTTTAACAGTTTAAGTCAATTTCGGTCGACCAGAAAATAGCCATTTTTAAAACGGTCTTCAAATTTGACGAAATAGGTTTTGTTAGGACCGTATCGTCAAAACAAAGCTAGAAATATTTTTTTGGGAATTTTTAGAAACTGTATGTGGCCTCGATAAATAGAAATGTACGTTTAAAATTGAATATACGGATTTATATTTTAATTTGAACGAAAACTGATTGTAACAGCCGAACTGGCTCACGATACATATCGCATTGCGTTCGGAATGGGGGTAATTAGCTAGAGGCGATAGTCGTTTGGTTCGATTTGGAGTTCAAATCAATAAATAAGCATTTATGGAATAAAATAATATTTGAATATATTATATATTCACTCATTTCTAAGAAAACCTAATTGACTCACAAAGCCGCCGCCTTCCATACTAAACCGACGGACCAGGAGCTCTAAAATCCACCCTCAAAAATCTCGCTTCACACTTCGTATCGATTTGTGGCTTCAAAGCAAGAATCGAGTGGCCCTTTAAGCTCCTTAATCCCATACAACTGTGATCGAAAATCAGTGTGTAAACTCCTTGATATCCGCGCTTAAAGGTGCTGCGATTGGGCTCGATTTGCGAGCTGATGAGTGGGTTGATAGGGTGGCCGTTCAGGGCATTGAGGGGAGGCGTTGCGCCGCTTCGTTGGAGGTGATCCGATCAACGTCTGGCCATCTGAGGAGGCCGCGGTTTTAAACCCTAATCGAAGATGATTGAGTTCCTGACAGAATGAAGAGGATTGCGGCCTGTGTTCATTGTGGAGGAAGAAACAGTGAGTCTTCTTTGTAATGATTTTTTTTTAAAAAAGGGATAAAAATCTTGTTTTTAAAATTTGTGAAACATTTTTTTTAAATTTCAGATTTTATAATAAAAAAGTATTGTCTTATTTTTCAGATTTTGATTTATAAAACAATGTTTAAAAATATTATTTTAATAGAAAGAGCATTGGGTCAAAATTCAGTTTTTTTTATATGTAAAAAAAAACTTAGGATAAAAATTCAGATTTTTATATGTAAAAATAGGATTTTTATGAAATAGCTTTGTAAAGTAAAAATAAGATTTTTATAAAATATAAACAACTTAGTTTTTAAAATATAAACAACTTTGTTTTTTTTAAAAATAAAAATAGATATTGTTTTTAAAATAAAAATAGATATGGTTTTAAAAATATAAATAACCTTGGTTTATAAAAATATAAAATAGCATTGTTTTATTTTCAGAAATTCATATATTAACATAGGGTTAAAAAGGTGTGATTTTTATACATTTGAAAACCGTATAAAAATGTGATTTTTATTCATTTGAAAACCGTATAAAAATGTGATTTTTATTCATTTGAAAACCGTATAAAAATTTGATTTTTATCCATTTGAAAACCGTATAAGGGTGTGATTTTTATTCATTTGAAAACCGTATAAAAATGTGATTTTTATTCATTTGAAAATGAATAGAAGTGAAGATAAGAATTTGATTTTTATATAATCTAGAGAATAAAAATACGATTTTTATATATATGAAGTAGCGTTGTAAATATATGAAGTGAAATAAAAACCTGAACCTTATTTTATCGTGAAGTAAAGGGAATATAAAAATGTGATTTTTATATATGTAGTGAATACGGGCAACGAAAGTGGCAAAAGGCGAGAACATCGATGACTTCTGCATAAGAAGAGTCGAGGCGTTTGGATTAGCTAGCCGGTGAGAACTTCACACCTTTAATTTAATTTTTCTAGTTAAAATATATACTAGGATGCATATGGTGTTTAGTAGCACCCGACACCCGTCGTCCACAGACCATGAACGGCTTGTATGCTTGTTTGTTTGATTTTACTGTGTAGTTGATTGTGTGATGTGATGTGAAATGAAATAAAATATTTATTTGGTTAAAATATTTTTATAGTTAAAAATAGAATTTTAAACGTGGTTATGAAATGAAATAAAAATAAACAAATCGAACATTTTGTTTATATATGCACATTTGACTGATATTGATTGGGACGATAAATTTTACACATCGCCCAACTGCACAAATAAAATCTGTGTTTGATTGTTTGAAACCCCACACGGGTATTGAGATGATACATGACATAAACTAATCCCAATAATTAGTTGTATGTCGATCGATTGATTGACAGACTGTTATAAGCGTTAAATATTTATATTTGATGCTTATACATTGTAGAATGCACTTTGGATGATGGTTGACTATTAGTCATTGTTGATATATACATGTGTTGTAGAAAAATCCATATAATTAACATTATATGGTAATTGATTGGGCCTCATTCCAGTTTTGAAAAAGAAATATTTGAAATAGAATATTTGAAAAACAAATATTTGAAATAGAATATTTGAAAAAGAAATATTTGAAATAGAAATATTTGAAATAGAATATTTGAATATGGTTATATATGAAGCCATGTTGATTAGATTGATGCCATTTTGACGTGAACGATATCTATATCGATTTTATTAATTTTATAATGAACATGAAAGTGATTTCGAAATCTGATATTTTGAATTGAATTGAATTCATATTTAAACTGAATAGAAATAAATTCGAATTGAATTGAAATTGAATAGAAATTGAATTTTAATTGAAATTGAATAGAAATGAATTCGAATTGAAATTCAAATAGAAATGAATTCGAATTGAAATTGAATTGAATTGAAAACGAACTGAAATTGAATTAAAAATCGATTTGAATTGAAATCAATTTGAAATAAATTTAAAACGAATTTGTAAGGAAAAATTCAATTTTGATTTGAATTTGAAAAGAAGTTGAAATCGTTTTGAAAACGAATTTAAAACGATTTATATAATACGTTTTAAAAAGGAAATCGATGAAGTATATATTATATATATAATATAATGGTCTGAATAGAACGCGGCGCGCTGCGGTAGTTCGTGAATTTCGACCATTGACTTCAAATGGATATTGCGGGAGATCCGACCATCGGATTCTCCTAAAACCGGAACCGTTGGGTTCGTATCGAAAAGAGCTTTCTAGGGAATATTAGAAATTGGAAATCTAACGGTTGTATTTGGAATTATGTCCAAATCAAATTTGGACAAGGTCGCTGTAAGTGCAGTTCTATGGCTGTTGATGGAAATCGACTGTATGGGCCTTGATAAAATTATTAAAAATAGTAACAATTTATGGAAATTGTCTTATTTTTCAGATTTTGATTTATAAAACAATGTTTAAAAATATTATTTTAATAGAAAGAGCATTGGGTCAAAATTCAGTTTTTTTTATATGTAAAAAAAAACTTAGGATAAAAATTCAGATTTTTATATGTAAAAATAGGATTTTTATGAAATAGCTTTGTAAAGTAAAAATAAGATTTTTATAAAATATAAACAACTTAGTTTTTAAAATATAAACAGCTTTGTTTGTTTTAAAAATAAAAATAGATATTGTTTTTAAAATAAAAATAGATATGGTTTTAAAAATATAAATAACCTTGGTTTATAAAAATATAAAATAGCATTGTTTTATTTTCAGAAATTCATATATTAACATAGGGTTAAAAAGGTGTGATTTTTATACATTTGAAAACCGTATAAAAATGTGATTTTTATTCATTTGAAAACCGTATAAAAATGTGATTTTTATTCATTTGAAAACCGTATAAAAATGTGATTTTTATCCATTTGAAAACCGTATAAGGGTGTGATTTTTATTCATTTGAAAACCGTATAAAAATGTGATTTTTATTCATTTGAAAATGAATAGAAGTGAAGATAAGAATTTGATTTTTATATAATCTAGAGAATAAAAATACGATTTTTATATATATGAAGTAGCGTTGTAAATATATGAAGTGAAATAAAAACCTGAACCTTATTTTATCGTGAAGTAAAGGGAATATAAAAATGTGATTTTTATATATGTAGTGAATACGGGCAACGAAAGTGGCAAAAGGCGAGAACATCGATGACTTCTGCATAAGAAGAGTCGAGGCGTTTGGATTAGCTAGCCGGTGAGAACTTCGCACCTTTAATTTAATTTTTCTAGTTAAAATATATACTAGGATGCATATGGTGTTTAGTAGCACCCGACACCCGTCGTCCACAGACCATGAACGGCTTGTATGCTTGTTTGTTTGATTTTACTGTGTAGTTGATTGTGTGATGTGATGTGAAATGAAATAAAATATTTATTTGGTTAAAATATTTTTATAGTTAAAAATAGAATTTTAAACGTGGTTATGAAATGAAATAAAAATAAACAAATCGAACATTTTGTTTATATATGCACATTTGACTGATATTGATTGGGACGATAAATTTTACACATCGCCCAACTGCACAAATAAAATCTGTGTTTGATTGTTTGAAACCCCACACGGGTATTGAGATGATACATGACATAAACTAATCCCAATAATTAGTTGTATGTCGATCGATTGATTGACAGACTGTTATAAGCGTTAAATATTTATATTTGATGCTTATACATTGTAGAATGCACTTTGGATGATGGTTGACTATTAGTCATTGTTGATATATACATGTGTTGTAGAAAAATCCATATAATTAACATTATATGGTAATTGATTGGGCCTCATTCCAGTTTTGAAAAAGAAATATTTGAAATAGAATATTTGAAAAACAAATATTTGAAATAGAATATTTGAAAAAGAAATATTTGAAATAGAAATATTTGAAATAGAATATTTGAATATGGTTATATATGAAGCCATGTTGATTAGATTGATGCCATTTTGATGTGAACGATATCAATATCGATTTTATTAATTTTATAATGAACATGAAAGTGATTTCGAAATCTGATATTTTGAATTGAATTGAATTCATATTTAAACTGAATAGAAATAAATTCGAATTGAATTGAAATTGAATAGAAATTGAATTTTAATTGAAATTGAATAGAAATGAATTCGAATTGAAATTCAAATAGAAATGAATTCGAATTGAAATTGAATTGAATTGAAAACGAACTGAAATTGAATTAAAAATCGATTTGAATTGAAATCAATTTGAAATAAATTTAAAGCGAATTTGTAAGGAAAAATTCAATTTTGATTTGAATTTGAAAAGAAGTTGAAATCGTTTTGAAAACGAATTTAAAACGATTTATATAATACGTTTTAAAAAGGAAATCGATGAAGTATATATTATATATATAATATAATGGTCTGAATAGAACGCGGCGCGCTGCGGTAGTTCGTGAATTTCGACCATTGACTTCAAATGGATATTGCGGGAGATCCGACCATCGGATTCTCCTAAAACCGGAACCGTTGGGTTCGTATCGAAAAGAGCTTTCTAGGGAATATTAGAAATTGGAAATCTAACGGTTGTATTTGGAATTATGTCCAAATCAAATTTGGACAAGGTCGCTGTAAGTGCAGTTCTATGGCTGTTGATGGAAATCGACTGTACGGGCCTTGATAAAATTATTAAAAATAGTAATAATTTATGAAAAATCATAAGAAATGATTTAGGAAGAATCGGGATGAAAAACTCCATATTTGAAAAGACAAAAATAGATTTTTATCGAAATGAACTAGTTTTGAACTAGAATTATAATTCTATTTATTTTTAAATAAATAAATTGGATTTGAAAAGGTTTTGAAAATAACCAGAATTTCCAATAATTATATTGGAATGGATTTGAATCGAAATTGTCTTCGGAATATTTCGATGTTGGATTTCGTGATGATACAGATATTGTTATGGTAATTTGAAAGATATATTTATATATATATATATCATTATTTCCAATACGATATTTGTAGGTCGTAGACTTTGATATTGAATATAAGCCGGTATATTTTCTATTCAGAGCCTTGGGTTTAATATCAAATGTGATTTGGGTTTGTCGTGAAAGGTGTCTTCATTAACACTGTTCCTGAACCTAGTTGAGAAAAGATTAAATCTTTTTATTTAGATTTAATGAAGAGTACCAATTAAATGATATTTTATTGGAATTGAATTGGTATTGATTTTTGGGTTTATCGTGAACAGTGTTTTAAATAACACTTGTTCTTTAACCCGACAATTAATGAAATGTGATTTTGGGTTGTCGTGAAAGGTATTTTCAATAATACTGTTCTTAGACCCAAAGGAGTTAAGAAAATTAGAAACTAACTGTCGGTTTGCTAAGAAGAATGGTTTTCTGGATATTGATCTGATGTTGGTTTCGGCCTTCGGGTTTAATATTTGGGGAATTATTCTCTTGTTAATTTACGGTTAGCGACTGATGAATTGGAATGAGGCGTATGTTGTGTTTGTGTAACACTTGTTTATAATATACGCGAGTTATTCGGAAAGACCGGGTTTATCCCATTCTGAATAACTGATACGACGATAAGTCGAAGATGAAGACGGTGGTCGAAGACCAGAGGTCTTCACGTCGTTTGGGTGATTACTGATGATCTTGATTGGGATGTACTCCCAAGAAGATGGAAACAGTTGGTGATCGTCCAGACGTACTTGGAGATCGATGGATATGCGGGGTACTAGGTGCCTCCGGTTTCGTTCAGACCCAGAACGAACTTGTAAATGGACTGTGTGTCTGACATTGGATTTCACTCTGTGTGATTGATTTCTATTAAATATATATCTGTTTGGCGGCGGAGAATTTATTCTCTTGCTTAACGCTCTTCTCTAAGACGTACGAGCTCAGGGGTTATATTCTGATGGATATCAAACACATAGAGTGAATTTCCTGTGTCGCATGCCTAAGTGGCAAATGATTAAGGCTTCTGTTGAAAAGCAAAGTCTTGTGGTTGATGACTGAAGCACGACCTTTGTGGCATAGCTTTGTGTAACGTTTACTTCATGAGTTTCACACCCGGTGTGAACCAGAAACGGGAGAGGACCTCAGGGAGGGCATGCGTTTCCTACTAGTTAGAAGTGGCGTCAGTGGTTTTACACGCCCTGACGAGTTTGACTTATGTGGTTGTTGCTGTTGCGAGGCGCCTCAGATATATCGTTCGTTCTCGAACCGATGGAGTCATTTAGTTGGCTCATTTACGCCCATAGGGCGGGGAAACGCTTGTTCAGGCATTGTAACACCCCACATCCGTTAGTGTCACTCACAAAGAGAATGCACTAAGTTCTGTGGAGCATTTGGGGTAAAAGATGCAAATAAATTACAAGACAGTCAAATATTATACAGCGGAAAATAGAACTTTGCTTTATTGATAAAATAGTATGTACAAGATTCTTTTCCAATATCAGAGTATCATCTGTCTTTACAAAATAAAGAAGCATAAAACAACATTTTATATTCCCCAATGTAGCAAGAGCCAGCCATAACATCTGAAAGAGAATCCAAGGACGACTTCGTCAAATCTTCAAGCTGGGGAAAGAGCAACGGTCCAATCTAATCCTGAGTTAACTATTTCCTCCTCAACTACCTGGGGGGGGGGGGGGAACGGAAGAAAAGAAGCGAAAGAAAAACAGAGTCAAACATAAAGCCTGAGTAAGTCAGTAACTTCTAGCATGTGAACAGGGAAAAAATGAAACGACATGAATTAACTGAATACAAGACAATACCATAATGATAGGGTCAACATGATAAGATAAGATTACCACAAGATATACTAAGGCAAGATAAACTGGATATACTTTAATACTTTCGCTGCTTCGCTATTACCTTATTATTCTGGTTTCTATATCTCTGCACCGCCTAACTAGTGTCCCTACTAGTAACGATAACGTGATCCCAATCCCTGTAGTTTCCATCGCCTTCAGGCATCCATTTATTATTTAATTACCTAGATCTAATCTAGGGTTTTCTAACAAGTGCCTTCTAGATTCAACTAGAACTTACGCTATTTTTCTGAATGCTTCTTGGATTTAGGGTTTATGCCACCTAGTTCCAAACTAGGGATTATGCTACCTATCGAACGATGCCCTTTAGTCTAGGACACACCACATAGGGTGGTACATGTTCCTAGACTTTTCCCACGCATGTATTGCGAATCGTTATCGCTTGTCTAGATGCACATGTCCAGTAATGTGCGGTCCGAGTTCCGCTTTCAGGGCTACTCTAGAAATACGGAACTCGGTCGGGAGCTTTCAATATCTGCCGATGCAGATGCTAAGGTCTGTTTTTCCAGTGGCTATGGTCCCACTCGACCCCTCCCTCAACTAATGGAAGGACACCCTTGTAAAATGAGAACTGTACGAAGGCCCCTATCTGCCCCACTAATTTCTATGGCCAACAACACCCCGCAACCACAACTAGATAGCAAGTATGTGGTCCGTATGAGTCCTCCAGCCTTCCCGCTTCATGTGTCTCGCTTGAATAAAGATGGTAGGTAGACGATGAGTTGCTATCACAGGGCTTCCGGTTTCTCGCCGAATCACGCTGGTTAATCCTAGTCTTTAGGTTGTCATATATTGCAAACAAGGCATACCCTTGGTTCTTCTACCGCAGACCTTAACCTTTGTGAGCCCAGGAGGATCATCTGCAGCCTCACAGAGGGATACCAAGAGTACCCTCACGTCCCCTCGAAGCCTCGGGCTTCGTAAACCAATTCGTTTGGAGCCTTCTTTAAAATCAGATGGATGTCCGCTCCTTCTCGTGTTATACTAAGAATTACTACTTAGTTATGCTAACTAAGGTTTACCACTTAGTTTCCAGAATCATTGTTTTCTTAACTAAGTTTTACTACTTAGTCCCTTTTCAACTAAGGTTTATTACTTAGTTCTCTTTCTCGTCAAGTTGGATTGGTTAAGTGTCTTTAGTCGATTCAAGCTAACTTAACCCTCTTCCCTTATCCTGTTAAACTGGTTAAGTGTTATTAGTAATTCATGTTGACTTAACCCCACCACAAACCAAGTTATATTGGTTAAGTATTCCTTATCACTTAACCCTACCCATTCATCCTGTATTGGTTAAGTGTTCCTTAACCAAATCCTGTTACTATTGGTTAAGTATTATCCCTTTATGCTTTAACTTAACCCTATTCATTTATCACATTCTGATGGTTAAGTGTTCGAGTTTACTTAACCCTATGGTCTAGTCCAGCTAACATATTAAATTGGCTAAGTGTATTACTTAACCCCAACCTCTAGTCTAGTTAACATGTTAAATTGGCTAAGTGTGTTAACTTTACTTAACCTCACCTTCTAGTCTAGTCAACATGTAAATTTGGCTAAGTATTCCCATGGACTTAACCCCCCCCCCCCCCCATTCTAGCTTTAACTGTGCTAAGTTCGTTAAGTGTTCCTTAACCTTCCCATTCTAGCTTAACTGTGTTAAGTTGGTTAAGAGTTCCTATGGACTTAACTCTCCCATTCTAGTTCTAGCTTTAATTAATAAATTAAAGCCGCAACCACTCACATTAGACAGGTATTGTTGCAGTTACTGGATGTGTCGGTCGGTTCCGGGCAGGTTTACACCGCAACTCAGTCTAACCTCGGGTTAGGCATATTCATGTTTACTATGTTCAAAGGGTTTTGATTAATTTCCAAGTCAGGTTTTGAAATTAACCATTCCGTTCATCGGATCAGTTAGGGATAGCCAGGGAGGGCAGGAAACTTGTATTTTCCAAACCCAAGCCTATACACTATTCTCTCTGCCACACTAGAACTTTCTGGTGTATGAGTTATTAAAAGGGATGTCATCAAAATACCTTTCTTTTATTTACAATTTATTTCAAAAGCCCATTTCCACTTTTTAAACAAATTTGGCCTATATTCATTTGTCACTGATAGACTTATATTCTAGGCCCAAATTTCATAACCTCTAATTCATGTCAAAATTACCCAATTTGCATGTCTTAACACATGCTCTAAATTATGTCAATCAAAATCATGGTCATTTTCCAAACTATGCCAATTTCCAAGCTTACAACTATGTTCATGTTCATTTTCATGTTTTCCCAAAATCGCATTCCCACCGTTCGTATAATCGTGATTCAACCTAGATTATAAATAAATCTAGATTCGTAGATAAAAAGGGAATGAACCAAAATGTCATGAAAGAATAGACATACTAACTGGCGTAAGATGATGATTCACAAGCACATAGATCTGATAATATTATGACATGAAAAGGGTTGAATAGTATAGGTTCAAGAACTTGGGTAGACCTAACTTAATAGGTAAATTCCCAAGATCAAGATCCAAGGATGACTAAGAATAAACTGAATAGAAAGTCAGGCCTAGCTCCCAAAATAATGTCAGTTTGGTAAACAACATGGTTTTGTAACTACAATGTCATGGGCATAAATAATAATCTTATATCCATAGTCATAGGCAATAATCCTCACAGTTCAATGAATCACAGTCATAGGCGATGTTCATAGTCAAAGGGAAAATAATTTCCACAGTTATAAGTCACTGTCATAGGAAATGTTCATAGTCATGGGCAACGTTTTATGTTCCAAATCAAAGGCTTATGTTCATAGTTCCAAGGCATATGGTTTTAGAATTCACAGTCATAGGCAAAGGTCTTATGTTTATAGGCAAAGTCTTATTGGTCATCAAGTCCAAAGATATACATAAGCACCGATTCAAACAAGAAGATTAGGCATAATCCTTTATTCCTTTAATTTCATGTCACGAATAAAAGCAAAACGTTCAAATCTAAAAATAACCGACTTACAGAGATTCGATTCGATTCGTAGAAAAACAGTCGATGAAGTCATAGAAGTTGCTTGAATCTTCACTTGAATCCTAGCTTGACTTGAATCTCCTCTTGAAAGTATTGAGCAGCATTTCCTCGTCTTAGATTTATATTTTTATATTTTATTTTTATTTAGAATTTTTGTAGAGTAGAAGCAGAATAGAATTTGAGCAGCATAAAGCTAGAGAGAATTGGTGTAGAGAGAATGGGGCTAGGAGGGTGTTTATATAGCTGCTCAAGACCTTATCGTACACGCAGCGCTGAGTCAGCATTGAACCCAGTTAAGAAAATAGTCCAGGTTTGTAGATGAATCTAGCCAAATATTATCGTACACGCAGTGCTGAGTCAGCATTGGGTCCCACAAGCTGTTTTGGCGTAGAACTTTGAATTTCGAAGGAATTGTTTTGGCCTAGAAATTTGATTTTCGAACTTTTAAATTTTTGGAATTTATTTAACTGTTTTATTCACATGAAATATTCTTATATGTGTACAATTCCTCTAACGATAATTTTACGCGTATATATATACGCACAACTTTCATTTTATTTTCAAAATTCAAATGATGTTGCACCGTTATTTGATTGTTGCCATATTTCATTGACTGTAGCCTTATCTTGAATTTTATCTTTCGTATAAATATATTTTTGCATATATATATATATATTTATATTCTCATATGTATATATATTTTCTTTATTTCCTTATATGTACGTTCTTATCCTTTCAAATTTTTAATTTGTATACGTACATACATTTGCATGTTCAGTTGGCCCTCTCTAAAACAAAGATAAAAAATTATGCCGTCGCCGGGGTTCGAACACCCGACCTCTATGCTACAAATCCAATGCCTTAACCAATTGAGCTACAAAGGCTTTTGTTAATAAGTCTTAGAACAATAATAATTATTGTTCTCTCCTTACTTCTCTTTTTCATGTTAGTTACAATACTTAAAACAACTGCATGGATCTTTTTCTTTTAATTTTTATTTTAAAAGTTAATTATACTTTAATTTGTGAAACTTAATGTTACAGAATTACGGGGTGTTACATTCTCCCCCACTTAAAAAGATTTCGTCCCCGAAATCTTCAAGTTAGGAAGAATGTGTCCTACCATCCAATCACCCATCTACTCAACCATTCAATCACAGGCATTTATTGTCCTTAAAAGATTTCTAATTCTTTCATATTCATATGCATAGTGTGTGTATATGTCCATATCTAATGCAAAATCAGGCGGTCTACTGATTCAGTTGACCACCTTAATGCGAATTATGTCAGTGCCATGTGTCCAATCATGTATGCAAGCATCCCTAGTTATGTAAATATTACATGTGTGCATAGCCATTCATCCATATGCAACATCCATACGATAACATATCAAGTTAAATCCGTATACAAATGCACATATGCAAATGCAATGTTATGGCGTCTGAGCTGATCTAGTACCTAATACGTATGCATATGCATTCACAAGCAACCATTAGCAACCACTCGCAACCATCAATCATAACATGTTTCAAATACATGTTTACATCCAAAAGAGTTTCTACCTAAGGATCGAAGATACGACCTAGAGGATATATATTTTGGAAAGAGAGAAACAATTATGCGTAAAGCTCCTACAAAAAGGAATCAAGGATGTACCCTTAAGAAAAAGGGTATGATGCTACTATCTAGTCTTCTTGAGCTTTACTCCACTGTATCTTAACTAATATAGCTTCACGATTGTGAAGTTTCTGACCTCCATTTCCAAAATAAACAGATGTCAATCACGGTACCAAGTGTATGATTAGAGGTCTCTCCCTTATCCACCATGCCATGACTATAACGGTTGAAAGATCACTACGCGCTTTTTAGAGGGCCTGTCACAACTATTCATCTCTCACGCAAACCATCCTAGTCGAACTCGACACTCTTCAAGTACAAGCCCCAAAGGCCTAAACCAATATCAGATAAGTATCCAAGGAATATCTCCTCCGAATTTAGACGATCTACGTGATATGATATAAGCAAACTCGATAGCTATTCTCAAACCCCTACTAACCAAAAATAAACGGGTCGAACCCCCCACTAGGTTTGAGACTAATTGGGATCTTTTACTATACAAGTACTAAGGTGCAGAGACTCAACTATGGAAGCAAATATGAACAAATGCGAAGCGCTTAAACTGAGAGAGAGAGTACGAACAGAAAAACTAGACTCTCCCAACTACCTTTCTCCTAGGTACGCTTAGTATGTACTTGCCCTTCTGAAAATCTTGTCCTTTGTCCTTAATTATATGCCCTATCATACCATAGTAAAGATACTTCCTCTTGTCTTAGGTTTTATAATCCCTTCCTCCTTCGTGAGCCAAGTCTACATCCATAATTTCCTCATCCTTGTGTCGTGCTCCTTTGCCAAACTTCCGCGTATAACCATGTTGGAAAATCTCTAAAAAGTTGCCTCTATCGCACGGAAAAACCCTATAAACTTGAAAGAAGACTGGCCGTAAGTAAAACAACTACGGCTATAGATGGAAGTCGGGCACTACTTCGCCCTTCGATGAGGTTACCTCCCAGAAAACCAGGAGCCCCAGAGACTCAAGAAAGAAGGAGACAAGAATTCAAACAGAGGAAGAGGAGACAATGCGTATGGCTTTAGGGAATATGCCTTTAAAACAAATCCTTTCTTTTAAAAATGCTTCTTTAAAAACCTTTTGAAAATAATTTTTCAAATCTTTTATCTGATCCGGTAACCTTCAGCTCTGATACCACGTGTAACACCCCACATCCGTTAGTGTCACTCACAAAGGGAATGCGCTAAGTTCTGTGGAGCATTTTGGGTAAAAGATGCAGATAAATTACAAGACAGACAAATATTAAACAGCGGAAAATAGAACTTTGCTTTATTGATAAAATAGTCTGTACAAGATTCTTTTCCAATATCAGAGTATCATCTGTCTTTACAAAATAAAGAAGCATAAAACAACATTTTATATTCCCCAATGTAGCAAGAGCCGGCCATAGCATCTGAAAGAGAATCCAAGGACGACTTCGTCAAATCTTCAAGCTGGGGAAAGAGCAACGGTCCAATCTAATACTGAGTTATAATATTCTCTCCTCAACTACTTGGGGGGGGGGGGGGGAACGGAAGAAAAGAAGCGAAAGAAAAACAGAGTCAAACATAAAGCCTGAGTAAGTCAGTAACTTCTAGCATGTGAACAGGGAAAAAATGAAATGACATGAATTAACTGAATACAAGACAATACCATGATGATAGGGTCAACTGGATAAGATAAGATTACCACAAGATATACTAAGGCAAGATAAACTGGATATACTTTAATACTTTCTCTGCTTCGCTATTACCTGATTATTTTGGTTTCTATATCTCTGCACCGACTAACTAATGTCCCTACTAGTAACGATAACGTGATCCCAATACCTGTAGTTTCCGTCGCCTTCAGGCATCCATTTATTATTTAATTACCAAGATCTAATCTAGGGTTTTCTATCAAGTGCCTTCTAGATTCAACTAGAACTTATGCTATTTTTCTGAATGCTTCTTGGATTCGTGGTTTATGCCACTAGTTCCAAACTAGGGATTATGCTTCCAGTCGAACGATGCCCTTTAGTCTAGGACACACCACCTAGGGTGGTACATGTTCCTAGACTTTTCCCACGCATGTATTGCGAATCGTTATCGCTTGTCTAGATGCACATGTCCAGTAATGTGCGGTCCGAGTTCCGCTGTCAGGGCTACTCTAGAAATACGGAACTCGGTCGGGAGCTTTCAATATCTGCCGATGCAGATGCTAAGGTCTGTTTTTCCAGTGGCTATGGTCCCACTCGACCCCTCCCTCAACTAATGGAAGGCCACCCTTGTAAATGAGAACTGTACGAAGGCCCCTATCTGCCCCACTAATTTCTATGGCCAACAACACCCCGCAACCACAACTAGATAGCAAGTATGTGGTCCGTATGAGTCCTCTAGCCTTCCCGCTTCACGTGTCTCGCTTGACTGAAGATGGTAGGTAGACGACGAGTTGCTATCACAGGGCTTCCGGTTTCTCGCCGAATCACGCTGGTCTATCCTAGTCTTTAGGTTGTCATATATTGCAACCAAGGCATACCCTTGGTTCTTCTAACGCAGACCTTAACCTTTGTGAGCCCAGGAGGATCATCTGCTGCCTCACAGAGGGATACCAAGAGTACCCTCACGTCCCCTCGAAGCCTCGGGCTTCGTAAACCAATTCGTTTGGAGCCTTCTTTAATATCAGATGGACGTCCGCTCCTTCTCGTGTTATACTAAGAATTACTACTTAGTTATGCTAACTAAGGTTTACCACCTAGTTTCCAGAATCATTGTTTTCTTAACTAAGTTTTACTACTTAGTCCCTTTTCAACTAAGGTTTACTACTTAGTTCTCTTTCTCGTCAAGTAGGATTGGTTAAGTGTCTTTAGTCGATTCAAGCTAACTTAACCCTCTTCCCTTATCCTGTTAAACTGGTTAAGTGTTATTAGTAATTCATGTTGACTTAACCCCACCACAAACCAAGTTATATTGGTTAAGTATTCCTTATCACTTAACCCTACCCATTCATCCTGTACTGGTTAAGTGTTCTTTAACCAAATCCTGTTACTATTGGTTAAGTATTATCCCTTTATGCTTTAACTTAACCCTATTCATTTATCACATTCTGATGGTTAAGTGTTCGAGTTTACTTAACCCTATGGTCTAGTCCAGCTAACATATTAAACTGGCTAAGTGTATTACTTAACCCCAACCTCTAGTCTAGTTAACATGTTAAATTGGCTAAGTGTGTTAACTTTACTTAACCTCACCTTCTAGTCTAGTCAACAAGTAAATTTGGCTATGTATTCCCATGGACTTAACCCTCCCATTCTAGCTTTAACTGTGCTAAGTTCGTTAAGTGTTCCTTAACCTTCCCATTCTAGCTTAACTTGTTAAGTTGGTTAAGAGTTCCTATGGACTTAACTCTCCCATTCTAGTTCTAGCTTTAATTAATAAATTAAAGCCGCAACCACTCACATTAGACAGGTATTGTTGCGGTTACTGGATGTGTCGGTCGGTTCCGGTCAGGTTTACACCGCAACTCAGTCTAACCTCGGGTTAGGCATATTCATGTTTTCTAAGTTCAAAGGGTTTTGATTAATTTCCAAGTCAGGTTTTGAAAGTAACCATTCCGTTCATCGGATCAATTAG
This sequence comes from Allium sativum, assembly GCA_030737875.1. NCBI lineage: Eukaryota > Viridiplantae > Streptophyta > Magnoliopsida > Asparagales > Amaryllidaceae > Allium > Allium sativum. The sequence continues at coordinate 431,525,454 of CM060918.1, read as the reverse complement.
GGATAGCCAGGGAGGGCGGGAAACTTGTATTTTCCAAATCCAAGCCTAGACACTATTCTCTATGCCACCCTAGAACTTTCTGGTGTATGAGTTATTAAAAGGGATGTCATCAAAATACCTTTCTTTTATTAACAATTTATTTCAAAAGCCCATTTCCCCTTTTTAAACAAAATTGGCCTATATTCATTTGTCACTGATAGACTTATATTCTAGGCCCAAATTTCATAACCTCTAATTCATGTCAAAATTACCCAATTTGCATGTCTTAACACATGCTCTAAATTATGTCAATCAAAATCATGGTCATTTTCCAAACTATGCCAATTTCCAAGCTTACAACTATGTTCATGTTCATTTTCATGTTTTCCCAAAATCGCATTCCCACCGTTCGTATAATCGTGATTCAACCAGATTATAAATAAATCTAGATTCGTAGATAAAAAGGGAATGAACCAAAATGTCATGAAAGAATAGACATACTAACTGGCGTAAGATGATGATTCACAAGCACATAGATCTGATAATATTATGACATGAAAAGGGTTGAATAGTATAGGTTCAAGAACTTGGGTAGACCTAACTTAATAGGTAAATTCCCAAGATCAAGATCCAAGGATGACTAAGAATAAACTGAATAGAAAGTCAGGCCTAGCTCCCAAAATAATGTCAGTTTGGTAAACAACATGGTTTTGCAACTACAATGTCATGGGCATAAATAATAATCTTATATCCATAGTCATAGGCAATAATCCTCACAGTTCAATGAATCACAGTCATAGGCGATGTTCATAGTCAAAGGGCCACAGTTATAAGTCACTGTCATAGGAAATGTTCATAGTCATAGGCAATGTTTTATGTCCCAAATCAAAGGCTTATGTTTATAGTTCCAAGGCATATGGTTTTAGAATTCACAGTCATAGCCAACGGTCTTATGTTTATAGGCAAAGTCTTATTGGTCATCAAGTCCAAAGATATACATAAGCACCAATTCAAACAGGAAGATTAGGCATAATCCTTTATTCCTTTAATTTCATGTCACGAATAAAAGCAAAATGTTCAAATCTAAAAATAACCGACTTACAGAGATTCGATTCGATTCGTAGAAAAACAGTCGATGAAGTCATAGAAGTTGCTTGAATCTTCACTTGAATCCTAGCTTGACTTAAATCTCCTCTTGAAAGTATTGAGCAGCATTTCCTCGTCTTAGATTTATATTTTTATATTTTATTTTTATTTAGAATTTTTGTAGAGTAGAGGCAGAATAGAATTTGAGCAGCATAAAGCTAGAGAGAATTGGTGTAGAGAGAATGGGGCTAGGAGGGTGTTTATATAGCTGCTCAAGACCTTATCGTACACGCAACACTGAGTCAGCATTGAACCCAGTTAAGAAAATAGTCCAGGTTTGTAGATGAATCTAGCCAAATATTATCGTACAGGCAGTGCTGAGTCAGCATTGGGTCCCACAAGCTGTTTTGGCGCAGAACTTTGAATTTCGAATGAATTGTTTTGGCCTAGAAATTTGATTTTCGAACTTATGAATTTTTGGAATTTATTTAACTGTTTTATTCACATGAAATATTCTTATATGTATACAATTCCTCTAATGACCATTTTACGCGTATATATATACGCACAACTTCCATTTTATTTTCAAAATTCAAATGATGTTGCACCGTTATTTGATTGTCGCCATATTTCATTGACTGTAGCCTTATCTTGAATTTTATCTTTCGTATACATATATTTTTGCATATATATATTTATAATCTCATATGTATATATATATTTTCTTTATTTCCTTATATGTACGTTCTTATCCTTTGAAATTTTGAATTTGTATACGTACATATATTTGCATATTCAGTTGGCCCTCTCTAAAACAAAGATAAAAAATTATGCCGCCGCCGGGGTTCGAACACCCGACCTCTATGCTACAAATTCAATGCCTTAACCAATTGAGCTACAAAGGCTTTTGTTAATAAGTCTTAGAATAATAATAATTATTGTTCTCTCCTTACTTCTCTTTTTCATGTTAGTTACAATACTTAAAACAACTGCATGGATCTTTTTCTTTTTCTTTTTATTTTAAAAGTTAATTATACTTTAATTTGTGATACTTAATGTTACAGAATTACAGGATGTTACAGGCATTTTAATCCACCCCGTGTGGACCGGCCCTGACGATCCAAGGGTCACTCGAGCTCTGATCCTGAGACTCGGACTAGACAGTCTCGAATCGGTAGAGGACTATCTTTTGCCTCGGTTCATACCATAAATGATAACCCAATTTCCAAATACGTGACATTTGCGGTTTTATTTGTAGAGCCTAGTATGGCGACATAGTGGGATGGGGCGCTTATGTGGTGTATGATTGATACTTATGATTTGAAATTGTTTTAAACACAATACACTTATTATAGTATCAAAGGACTTGTTTTAAAACGTATCAAGCATGCTTTGGCTATTATAAGGGAAAACCCTATCCCCCGGCTTGCGTTGCATTGTGTGATAGGACCTGGGTCTTATAATAGCTTCATTTTTCTTTATTTAGCATTGCGCTGTTGTTTTATGCACCGGTGTTCTTGGGAGGAAACCCGTTCCGTGTTATACGGTGTGGTCCCTTGATTTACCTAACTTTGAAAATTAAGATTAATAACTGTTTTAGTTCTCACACCAGTCCCATGACTGACCTGGAGTTTATTGTTTAACCTAAACTCTTGGTGCCCTTATTTTGAAACGGGCAACTAGTAGTTTTGGTTTTGCATATTTATATTCACAGGATCCTGATTTACAGCTGGAACGATACTCTGAAAGCTTTGTATCCGTGCATTACTTCTAGTTGTGTATTGTATTATTTTCCGCGGCTATGTAATGTATTGTAATATCTGATATTTTTTGTGTAATATTTTTTTATTTATACTCTATATATTCTTGTAATCTGATGGAATTGTTGTAATATACAATGAAATGTTCTTCCGCCTGAGTTCTATTTTGTCGTGTTCTCAAAACAATCAGGCGTTTCGAACGGTCTGAGTCGGTTTAGCGACTGATTCAGATCGAGAGAAATTCCTTGTTGTCACATTTGGTATCATAGCTTTGGTTTACAAAGCTCAGAGAAAAAGACACATTAGAACCAAACGAAAGAATTCATCAGAAATTGGATTAGTAATATCCAATGGGAATGACTCGTTAGAGATGGGATCAGTAGTATCCTAGAATGAGTGTGAAGAGTATATTTTTGAAAGTAAAAACAAGTTTTGTTTTGAAAATTTAAATCAATTATTCGTATTTGATTATTTATTTTATATTGAATTGGGACAATCCAATATATAAAGATTTTGCATATACGTCTTGCAAACGTGTATTCGAAGTTTTAATGTGCTGGATAGTTATAGAATCACACTCTAGTGCCCGGGGATAATTCTGGTGACCGGGCACCATCGCCAGTATTTATTTTCGAGTTTCGAAAGTGAGATTTCTATATATTTCCAATTGACTGGTGTGAGAACCGAAACTAGATAGGGCTTATTGTTGTGATTTGGCATTAAAAATCTGATTTTTTTGACTATATATCAAAGTTATGAATTTGAAAAGCTAATCAACTAATTGATTGATGGTTGTGTTGTTGATTATTGGTTGATTTATTAAAATTTGTACCATATAGCCCAATTGAACCAAATAGTGAATTGTATTGAAATTTGGTCGCGTTTGCTTGCATATACATGTACTTACATTGAACAGGTCATAGCAAGGAGGCTAGAACAGAGAAATATAATTGTTTCCCCAACAAATAGGTACATGTTTACCATAATTTACTATTTTGTTTGGGTGATGATGATTTTATGAGCCGATTGGCAAGCCGCTTGGCTTTTTCTTTTTCTTTTTGAGATCAGAGGGCATGTATGGCAATTTCGGGATTTTCCCGGTGTTCCTGGTGCAGGGTAGGTTATGGCGAAATTATTCGAAAATTTAGGGTGTTAGCCAAATTTTTGAAAAATTTGAAAAGTTCTTAGAAACTGAAAAGTTGAAGAACTTAAGCCGTAATGAAAATAACGAAAGTTGAGTTGGTATTTAAAACAACTTTCGGCTTTGTTCCTTTTCGGGGACGAAAAGTTTTTTGTGGGGGAGATTGTAACAACCCGAAAATCTGGGCCAGTTTAAAAATTTTATTTTGGCAATTTTAGCGAATTTTGATTATTTAAAATGAATTATTATAAATAATAACGACGAGAAATTTATTTTGAATAGAATTTGAACGCATATATTTATATAGCTCGACATTGGAATATAAATATTTATTTTAAATTATAAAAGGAATTGAAAATGGCGCAGTAGTTCGATAATTCGATTTCAAAATTGAAATGAATATACAGGATTCGTTTTAAGTCAGAATTGGACGAAACCAGAAATATCTAAATCTGTTTGACGATATCTTTCTAATGGATGTGAGAAACTGAGAGTTTGTTTTAAAAGTTAAAAGATATGTCCAGTTAAAAATTCAGAAAAGTCGCTATGGAATTTTTATATATTTTAATATATATAAAGGCCTTAAAAATAGCCGTTTTGCAAACGACCTCGGTTTTCGATGAAACCACTTTTGTTGGATCCGTGATGTCAAATTATTGCTAGATTTCAAAATTCATAATTTTCTGAGTTAATATTTGGGCGTGGCAAAGTTAAACGTGTTTTAACAGTTCTAGTCAATTTCCGTCGACCAGAAAATGGCCATTTTTCAAACGGTCTTCAAATTTGACGAAATTGATTTTGTTAGGATCGTATCGTCAAAACAAAGCTAGAAATAATTTTTTGGGAATTTTTAGAGACTGTATGTGGCCTCGGTAAATTGAAATGTACATTTAAAATTGAATATACAGATCTATATTTTAATTTGAACGGAAACTGATCGTAACAACCGAACTGGCTCACGATACATATCCTATTGCGTTCGGAATGAGGGTAATTAGCTAGAGGCGATAGTCGTTGGGATCTATTTGGAATTCAAATCAATAAACAAGCATTTATGGAATAAAATAATATTTGAATATATTATATATTCACTCATTTCTAAGAAAACCTAATTCACTAACAAAGCCGCTGCCTTCCATACTAAATTGACGGACCAGGAGCTTTGAAATCCTCCCTCAAAAATCTCGCTTCACACTTCGTATCGATTTGGGGCTTCAAAGCAAGAATCGAGTGGCCCTTTAAGCTCCTTAATCCCATACAACTATGATCGAAAATCAGTGTGTAAACTTCTTGATATCCGCACTCAAAGGGGCTGCGATTGGGCTCGATTTGCGAGCTGATGAGCAGGTCGATAGGGCGGCCGCTAAGGGAATTGAGGGAGGCGTTGTGCCGCTTCGTGGGAGGTGATCCGATCAACGTCTGGCCATCTGAGGAGGCCGCGGTTTTAAACCCTAATCGGAGACGATTGGGTTCCAGACAGAATGAAGAGGATTGCGGCCTGTGTTCATTGTGGAGGAAGAAACAGTGAGTCTTCTTTGTAATGATTTTTTTTTAAAAAAAGTGATAAAAATCTTGTTTTTAAAATTTGTGAAACGATTTTTTTAAATTTCAAATGTTATAATAAAATAGTATTGTCATATTTTTCAGATTTTGATTTATAAAACAATGTTTAAAAATATTATTTTAATAGAAAGAGCAGTGGTTCAAAATTCAGCTTTTTTATATGTTGAAAAAACATAGGATAAAAATTTAGATTTTTATATGTAAAAATAGGATTTTTTATGAAATAGCTTTGTAAAGTAAAAATAAGATTTTTATAAAATATAAACAACTTAGTTTTTAAAATATAAACAGCTTTGTTTATTTTAAAAATAAAAATAGATATTGTTTTTAAAATAAAAATAGATATGGTTTTAAAAATATAAATAACCTTGGTTTATAAAAATATAAAATAGCATTGTTTTATTTTCAAAAATTCATATATTAACATAGGGTTAAAAGGGTGTGATTTTTATTCATTTGAGAACCGTATAAAAATGTGATTTTATTCATTTGAAAACCGTATAAAAATGTGATTTTTATTCATTTGAAAACCGTATAAAAATGTGATTTTTATCCATTTGAAAACCGTATAAGGGTGTGATTTTTATTCATTTGAAAACCATATAAAAATGTGATTTTTATTCATTTGAAAACGAATAGAAGTGAAGATAAGAATTTGATTTTTATATAATCTAGAGAATAAAAATACGATTTTTATATATATGAAGTAGCGTTGTAAATATATGAAGTGAAATAAAAACCTGAACCTTATTTTATTGTGAGGTAAAGGGAATATAATAATGTGATTTTTATATATGTAGTGAATACGGGCAACGAATGTGACAAAAGGCGAGAACAACGATGACTTCTGCATAAGAAGAGTCGAGGCGTTTGGATTAGCTAGCCAGTGAGAACTTCTTACCTTTAATTTAATTTTTCTAGTTAAAACATATACTAGGATGCAGACGGTGTTTAGTAGCACCCAACACCCGTCGTCCACAGACCATGGACGGCTTGTATGCTTGTTTGTTTGATTTTGCTGTGTAGTTGATCGTGTGATGTGATGTGCAATGAAATAAAATATTTATGTAGTTAAAATATTTTTATAGTTAAAAATAGAATTTTCAACGTGGTTATGAAATGAAATAAAAATAAACAAATCAAACGATTTGTTTATATACGCACATTTGACTGATATTGATTGGGACGATAAATTTTACACATCGCCCAACTGCACAAATAAAATCTGTGTTTGATTGTTTGAAACCCCACACGGGTATTGGGATGATATATGACATACATGAATCCCAATAATTAGTTGTATGTCAATCTATTGATTGACAGACTGTTATAAGCGTTAAATATTTATATTTGATGCTTATACAGTGTAGAATGCACTTTGGATGATGGTTGACTATTAGTCATTGTTGATATATACATGTGTCGTAGAAAAATCAATATAATTAACATTATATAGTAATTGATTGGGCCTCATTCCAGTTTTGAAAAAGAAATATTTGAAATAGAATATTTGAAAAATAAATATTTGAAATAGAATATTTGGAAAAGAAATATTGAAATAGAAATATTTGAAATAAAATATTTGAATATGGAAATATATGAAGCCGTGTTGATTAGATTGACGTAATTTTGACGTGAACGATATCTATATCGATTTTATTCATTTTATAATGAACATCGAAAGTGATTTCAAAATCTGATATTTTGAATAGAATTGAGTTCACATTTAAACTGAATAGAAATGAATTCGAATTGAATTGAAATTGAATAGAAATTGAATTTGAATTGAAATTGAATAGAAATGAATTCGAATTGAAATTGAAATAGAAATGAATTCGAATTGAATTGAAAACGAACTGAAATTGAATTAAAAATCGATTTGAATTAAAATCAATTTGAAATGAATTTAAAACGAATTTGTAAGGAAAAATTCAATTTTGATTTGAATTTGAAAAGAAGTTGAAATCGTTTAGAAAACGAATTTAAAACGATTTATATAATACGTTTTAAAAAGGAAACCGACGAAGTATATATTATATATATATATATATAATATAATGGCCTGAATAGAACGCGCCGCGCCGTGGTAGTTTGTGAATTTCGACCATTGACTTCAAATGGATATTGCGGGAGATCCGACAGTCGGATTCTCCTAAAACCGGAACTGTTGGGTTCGCATTGAAAAGAGATTTCTAACGAATATTAGAAATTAGAAATCTAACAGTTGGATTTGGAATTATATCCAAATCAAATTTGGACAAGGTCGCTGTAAGTGTAGTTCGATGGCCGTTGATTGAAATCGACTGTACGGGCCTTGATAAAATTATTAAAAATAGTAATAATTTGTGTAAAATCATAAGAAATGATTTGGTAAGAATCGGGATGAAAAACTCCATATTTGAAAAGATAAAAATAGATTTTTATCAAAATGAACTAGTTTTGAACTAGAATTATAATTCTATTTATTTTTAAATAAATTAATTGGATTTGAAAAGGTTTTGAAAATAACCAGAATTTCCAATAATTATGTTGGAATGGATTTGAATCGAAATTGCCTTCGGAATATTTCAATGTTGGATTTCGTGATGACACAGATATTGTTATGGGAATTTGAAAGATATATATATATATATATCGTTATTTCCAATACGATATTTGTTGGTCGTAGACTTTGATATTGAATATAAGCCGGTATATTTTCTATTCAGAGCCTTGTGTTTAATATCAAATGTGATTTGGGTTTGTCGTGAATGGTGTCTTCATTAACACTTTTCTTGAACCCAGTTGAGAAAAGATTAAATCTTTTTATTTAGATTTAATGAAGAGTACCAATTAAATGATATTTAATTGGAATTGAATTGGTATTGATTTTTGGGTTTATCGTGAACAGTTTTTTAAATAACACTTGTTATTTAACCCGACAATTAATGAAATGTGATTTTGGGTTGTCGTGAACGGTATCTTCAATAATACTGTTCTTAGACCCAAAGGAGTTAAGAAAATTAGAAACTAACTGTCGGTTAGCTAAGCAGAATGGTTTTCTGGATATTGATCTGATGTTGGTTTCGGCCTTCAAGGTTAATATTTGGGGAATTATTCTCTTGTTAATTTACGTTTAGTGACTGATGAATTGGAATGACGCGTATGTTGTGTTTGTGTAACACTTGTTTATAATATACGCAAGTTATTCGGAAGGACCGGGTTTATCTCATTCTGAATAATTGATAGGACGATAAGTTGAAGATGAAGACGGTGGTCGAACACCGGAGGTCTTCACGTCATTTGGGTGATTACTGATGATCTTGATTGGGATGTACACCCAAGAAAATGGAAACAGTTGGTGATCGTCCAGATGTACTTGGAGATCGATGGATATGCGGGGTACTAGGTGCCTCTGGTTTCGTTCAGACCCAGAACGAACTTGTAAATGGACTGTGTGTCTGACATTGGATTTCTGTCTATGTGATTGATTTCTATTAAATATATATTTGTTTGGCGGCGGAGAATTTATTCTCTTGCTTAACGCCCTTCTCTGAGACGTACGAGCTCAGGGGTTATATACTGATGGATATCATACGCATAGAGTGAATTGCCTGTGTGGCATGCCTAAGTGGTAAATGGTCAAGGCTTCTGTTGAAAAGCAAAGTCTTGTGGTTGATGATCGAGGCACAGCCTTTGTGGCATAGCTTTGTGTAACGTTTACTTCGCGAGTTTCACACCCGGTGTGAACCAGAAACGGGAAAGGACCTCAGGGAGGGCATGCGTTTCCTTCTAGTTAGAAGTGGCGTCAGTGGTTTTACATTACCTAATGGGTTTGACTTATGTGGTTGTTGCTATTGCGAGGCGCCTCGGATATATCGGTCGTTCTCGAACCGATGGAGTCATTTAGTTGGCTCATTTACGCCCCATAGGGCGGGGAAACGCATGTTCAGGCATTTTAATCACTCCGTGTGGAACGGCCCTGACGATCCAAGGGTCACTCAAGCTCTGATCCTGAGACTCAGACTAGACAGTCTTGAATCGGTAGAGGACTATCTTTTGCCTTAGTTCATACCATAAATGATAACCCAATTTCCAAATACGTGACATTTGCAGTTTTATTTGTAGAGCCTAGTATGCCGAAATAGTGCAAAGTGGCTCTTATGCCATCTATGATTGATACTTATGATTTGAAATTGTTTTAAACACTATACACTTATTATACTATCAAAGGACTTGTTTTAAAACGTATCAAGCATTCTTTGGCTATTATAAGGGAAAACCCTATCCCCCGGCTTGCGTTGCATTGTGTGATTGGACCTGGGTCTTATAATAGCTTCATTTTTCTTTATTTAGCATTGCGCTGTTGTTTTATGCACTGGTGTTCTTGCGAGGAAACCTGTTCCGTGTTATACGGCGTGGTCCCTTGATTTACCTAACTTTGAAAATAAAGATTAATAACTGTTTTAGTTCTCACACCAGTCCCATGACTGACCTGGAGTTTATTGTTTAACCTAAACTCTGGGTGCCCTTATTTTGACACGGGCAGCTAGTAGTTTTGGTTTTGCAGATTTATATTCACAGGATCCTGATTTACAGCTGGAATGATACTCGGAAAGCTTTGTATCCGCGTATTACTTCTAGTTGTTTATTGTATTATTTTTCGCTGCTATGTAATGTATTGTAATCTCTGATATTTTCTGTGTAATATTTATTTATTTATACTCTTTATATTCTTGTATTCTGATGGATTTGTTGTAATATACAATGAAATGTTCTTCCGCCTGCGTTCTATTTTGTCGTATTCTCGAAACAATCAGGCGTTTCGAACGGTCTGAGTCGGTTTAGCGACTGATTCAGATCGAGTGAAATTCCTTGTAGTCACACATATACACACGAATACCAAATCCTTTTTTATCGTATCAAGCATCTTTTGAACATTATAAGGTAAAACTCTATCCTCCGGTTTGCATTGCATTGTGTGATGGGACTTGAGTCTTATAATGGTTTCTTTTTTCTAAAAAGCATTGCATTGTTTAACGATTTATTTTATTTTATGCACTGGCAATCCAATGGAGTAAAGCCGTTCCGCGTTAGCGGCGTGGTCCTGTGATTAGCCTTATTATTAGATAAGTTAAGTTAAGATTTCTCATACGAGTCCCATAACTGACCTGTAGTTTGTTTCGCTGGCAAACTAGGGTGCCTATAATTTCCACACGGGCAGTCGAGTAGCTTTTTGCAGATATATTTACAGGATCCTAGTTTACAGCGGAAGCGGTTTTCGGAAAGCTCTGTATCCGTGTATTTCTTTCGGTTGTATATTTGTAATATTTTTTCGCTGCTATTTAAATGTAATTTAAATCACTGATATTATTGTATTTCTATTGTGTAATAAGTATTCATACTCTGTTATACTCTTGTACTCTGATGTAATTGTTGTAATCTGCAATAAAATGTTCTTCAATTTGTGTTCTGATGTGTGTTGTTCTCAAAGTGATCCAGGCTTTCCTTTATGGGGAAGTTCAGGGTCATTTCATTTGGTATCAGAGCTTTGGTTTACATAGCTCGAGAATAAGACACATTAGAACCGAACGAAAGAATTCATCAGAGATTGGATTTGTAATATCCAATAAGAATAACTCGTTAGGGACGGGATTAGAAGCATCCTAAAACGAGTGTGAAGAGTATTATTTTCTTTAAAATAAAAATTGAAAACAAATTTAGTTTTGACAAATTTATCTTAATATACGTATTTGAATATATTATTATATTTTTATGTGGACAATCGAGTAGATAAACATTTCGAATATACGAGTAATTAACGGATATTCGAAGTTTTAATATACTGGATAGATATATAATCACACTCTAGTCACCCGGAGATGTTCTGATGGTGGTTCGAAACATCATCAGAAATTATGTTCGAGTTTCGAAAGTGGTATATCTATATATTTCCATTGACTGGTGTGAGAACCAAAAACTGAGATAGGATATATTGGTGTGATTTGCACTAAAAATATGGTTTTTGACTATATATAAAAGTTATATATATTTAAAAAGTTAACCACCTAATTGATTGCTGGTTGTGATGTTTGATTATTAGTTTAACTAATAAAATTATTGAAATGATAATTAATTTAACTAATAAAATTATTGAAGCCAATAAATAAATTTTTTTAATTAAGTTAGTTAATTAAACAACTTTTAGCTACGTCCCTTTTCAAGGACGAAAATATTTTAAGTGGGGGAAATTGTAACAACCCGGAATTTTGGGGTGAATTTAAAATTTTTATTTTAGAAATTATGTTCGAATTTAGAAGGAGGAGGAAAAAAAAGAAGAAGAGATTCATTGTATAATAAATTGTGTTCAAATTAGGAACCAGATTTTTAATGTAAGGGATGAATCATTAAAAAGGGATTCATAGTTTGATAAAACGTTTTATCATAATAATAAAAAAGAAAAGACGTTTTAACAGTAGAAAAAGTGTGTTTGTTTAATATTAAACATTTACATATTAGAAGTTTGTTAAGTATTAACATTTACATGCAAACATTCATTTCTAAAAATAATATTTAATCTTGTAGTGTTAGTTTTAATTTCTAAACAATTAGCATTAACCGTGCATTCATTATCTTTCCTCCCTTCTGTTTTTCCTTGTTATTATTTTTTTTCTTCACAAACTAATCACCTATATATATATATATATATTTCTCTTCTATTTATTCTTTCCAACCCACTGAATATGTTATTTAAATTATGATATTTAATGTTATGTGTTTTGAAATTTAAAAGGACACACAACTTTCTAACAATCAGCATTAGACAATAAATCATACATTCATTCCTTTCTATTTATTCTCTCTCCTTCTTTGTAATTTACTTTCGAAATTTGAATAAAAATATATATAATAATAAATAGTGTGGTCCCATCACGCCTAGTCAGCTAATTAAATCCTTGGTAACCTACTATGTTGTAATAGACACATTAGGGGAATGAAACTAAAGAAAGAAAAAAGTATTATAATATATATATACTAATGGTATTCCTTTATAACATTGCTTACAAACAAAAAAAGAATATACTATATATTTAGCAAATGCTACATATATGAATGGTTGAATTGAAGTATAATTAATTGACTACATGCAATATATGCGAATGGTATGCATTTAGAACATTGCCATGAAAAGAGTAATTAATTGCCATGAAGAGAATAATAGACTGCATTAAATCGGGCTTTAACTATAAATAAAAAAGAATTAGAGAATTAATTAATATTTTATTTTAAGAATTGTATTTGTAAATTAAAGATCAATAAATGGGAATTGAAGTCTTAATTGATTAATGCAAATAATGTGTGTAATTAAAAGGTAGATTTGAAATTGAAATTTTTAATGAATAAGGACAAATGGATTTATGGGAATGAATATAAATGAATTAATGACTAATTGCAAATAAGTGACTTATCATTAAATGCCACAATATATGCCTATTAGTTATTGTAGATAAATGTTCCTTCATATGTAACATACAACATATATGGATAAACGTTTTTTTTGAAATAAAAGAAGTAATAAATTATATAAGATTATAAATATTTATATAAAATGCCATTTGCAACCTAGCCCTAATTCTAAATGATACAGCCGCCACTTCTGTGAGCAATGGCTATTGTCTTCAGATCTTCCATTCTCTTTTTCTCTTAAATTATTCAATGATTTTTCAAAATTATAAATACAAAATCTAAATAATCTTAAAGGCCTTTCATATCAACGATAAATATCATCTGTGGCGTCGGTGGTGGCAAGTTCAGCAGGTGGCGGCGATGGCTTTTGCTAATGGATGAATGGGTTTCAGCAATTCTGTAATACGTCATTCATATAGAAGAAGGATTCAAACTCCTTAATGATGTAATTAAAAAAATTAATTATTATTTAATTATTTTAATTTTGTGATCAATGTATAAATGACCATAACTCCTTCACACAAGGACGTGATGACGAACGGTCAGTGGCGTTGGATTCGCAACGAAAAAACTCTTCGCAGTGGAATCAAATTGGACTGAAACAGAGCGATCTAGGATTTTGAAGAATTCTAAACTCAAGGTGAGATTTTTATATTTAATAAATAATCAAAATATTAATTATCTTGTGTCGTTTAAATTCCATGTATGTATGATTATTTAAATTCTGGTCTATGATGTATGTTATTGTATTTGTTGCTTGTTGATTATGATTATGATGTATGTGTTTGGGTAGATCTAGATCTGAAATAAAAATCATATTTTTGTTTTAGATCTGTATTGATTTAGTTGATAATAGAGTTCTTCGTCTATTTTGATACATGAACATTGGAATTAGATTAACAATAAAAATTACAATTTTAGTGCTTACATTAACATGATATTTTTGTGTAACATTCTTTTTCAATAAAAAGAACATATTTTTATGTAACATTCTTTTTCAATAAATAGAAATTATGTTTTTAGTGTCACATTTATTACAATAAAAAGTGTAGCGTTGGAAATTATGTTTTTGTTATCGACAATAAGATGTGTTGATTAAAAATTTGTTATGAAAAATAAAAAGAAACATTTTGTTTAGAAATGTTAAGTATGATAAAAAGAAACTTTTTGTTTAGAAATGTTAATTATGATAAAATGGACATTTTTGTAAATTAAAAAGAATGAAGCAAAAATTCACATTTTTGTTTATTTAAAAAGACTAGACAAAAATTCACATTTTTGTTTATTTAAAAAGACTAGACAAAAATTCAAATTTTTGTTTATATAAAAAGACTAGACAAAAAGATCACATTTTTGTGAATGAATGATTGTAGAAATAAAGATCACATTTTTGTGAAAACATGATTATTGAAAATAACATTTTTTTAAAATAGAAATTTGCTATGTCAATAAAAGCAACCTTTTTATTAGAAATATGTTTTGCAAATAAAGATAACATTTTTGTGAAAACAGGATTATAGAAAGAATTCATTCATTTAATCAGTTTGAAAGGAATGAAACCAAATTCATTCATTTTTGTCACTTTAGAGAAATGAATTAGAAAACATTCATTTTGTCACCTTAAAAAGAATGAGTTGAAAATGTATATTTTTATACATCAAAAAGAATGAATTGAAAAAGTATATTTTTATACATTAAAAAAATTGAATTGAAAAAGTATATTTTTATACATTAAAAAGAGTTTAAAACAAAAATACATTTTTGTTCATTAAGAAGGAAGATTACATTTTGGTCATTAAAAAGAGTTTAACCATAATAATCATTTTGGTCATTAAAAAGAGTTTAACCAAAATAAACATTTTTGGTCATTAAAAAGAGTTTAACAAAAACAAAGTTAGGTATTTTTGTTAATTTGAAAGGATTAGACAAAATCTTCATTTTGTTTACATAAAAAGAATTTGACAAAATTATCATATTTGTCACTTTAAAAGAATTAGAATAAAAGACACATTTTTGTCACTTTAAAAGAATTAGAATAAAAGAGACATTTTTGTCACTTTAAAAGATTTAGAATAAAAGAGACATTTTTGTCACTTTAAAATAATTAGAATAAAAGAGACATTTTTGTCACTTTAAAAGAATTAGAATAAAAGAGACATTTTGTCATTTTAAAAGAATGAAGTAAACGTATCCATTTTGTCATTTAAAAATGAATGAGACCAAAAATATACATTTTTTTCAATTAAATAAATAAATAAGAGATAGGATTTTTTATTGTCATTTGTTAACAATAAAAAGAATTGAAATTATAGATTTTTTTTGTCATTTGTTCACAATAAAAAGAACTGAAATATATGTCTGTGATGTTGTAATGTGTGATGTGTTAAATATAATGGTGGTATATTCAAACTGAATATTACACTTCCATTTACAAGTCATCCGACTTGTTTATATGATTGGGTTGATAATTTTTGCACATCGCCCAAGTGCACAAATGATTGACTATTTGATTGTTGGATGAAACCCCACACGGGTGTTGGGATGATATCTGATCTACACTAGTCCCAATATTTAGTGTAGAATCCACTTTCGGTGTTATTTGGATGCTTGATATTTATTTGTCATGATTATTGATTACATGCAATATATGGTTGTTGATTGAGACGACCCCAAACCCCGTACTGACGGCGGCAAGGGTTATCCGTGGAATATAACACAGAAACAGATAATAGCAGAATAGAAATAAATAGATACACCAGATAATGAACAATAGAATATACTGGATAAAAGTAGACATCAGAGTTACACAGTATACAGGATCATACTTGGTACAAATACAGTTCAACTATACATATATGTCTACAGCGGAAAACAAACATAATGTACAATAGGAGATGAACAGCATAAAAAGAGATAAATGATAGAAACCATCTTCAGCTCCTGGTATCTAGAAAGAACCAGCTAAACCTGAATACAAGGCTGCCCGTGTAGAAAAAGGGGCACCCGAGTTTGAAAGTGAAACAAACTACGAGTCAGTCATGGGACTGGTATGAGAGATCTACTCAACACATTTATAATATGGCTAATAACAGGACCACGCCACTTTCGTGGAACGGGTTTACTCCATTGGATTGCCAGTGCTTTAAAACAAGTCATTCTTTTAAACATCGCTATGCGTTTTATAAAAATGAAGCCATTATAAGACTCACATCACACAATGCAACGCAAACCGGAGGATAGAGTTTTACCTTATAATGGCCAAAATATGATTGATACGAATAAAACAAAAGCATTTGATATTATTACTATTGTTTATATGTTTTGAAAACAATTTCAAATCATAACTATCAATCATAGACGGCATGGGTACCATATATCATGTCGCCATATATATATATATATACAATCAAAACCGCACAGTCACGTATTTGGAAATTGGATTTCCGTCTTGAACCAAGGCAAAAGATGGTCCTTACCGAATTCGATACTGCCTAGCCTGAGTCTCAGGATCAGAGATCGAGTGACCCTTGGATCGTCAGGGCCGGTCCGCACGAAGTGGGTTAAAATTCCTGAACACTGCGTTTCGCCGCCCTTTGGGGCGTAAGCGAGCCAACAAATGACTCCATCGGACCCAGATCGTCCGATCTAACCGAGGCGCCTCGCAACAGCAACAACAACATAAGTCAAACTCGTTAGGGCGTGTAAAACCACTGACGCCACTTCTAGCTAGGAGGAAATGCAGGCCCTCCATGAGGTCCTTTCTCCCGTTTCTGGTTCATACCGGGGTGTGGGGCTCGCGAATTTACGTTATACACAAAGCTACGCCAAACAGGCGGTGCTTTGATCATCACCACAAGACTTTGCTTTTCAACAGAAGCCCTGATCACTGCATCTTAGCATGCCACACAGGCAATTCACACCGTGCAACTGATGGTAATCAATCACACAGAATAAATTCCAATGCCAGACACACTATCCATTTGCAAGTCCATTCTGGGTATGAACGAAGCCGGAGGCACTAAATACCTCGCAAACCCATCGATCACCACGTACGTCTGGACGATCACCACTCATTATCCAAATTTTGGGATGCCTCCCAATCAGGACCTCGGTTACCATCCAAACGAGGTGAAGATCTCCGGTCTTCGACCACCGTCCTCATCTTCGATATGTTATCGTCGATTTAGTTATTCAGAATGGGGTAAACCCAGTCTTTCTGGGGAACTTGCGTATATAATAAACAAGTGTAACACTAACATACACACACATCATTTCAATTCATTAGTCACTAATTGTCAGTTAGTAAGAGAACGATTTCCTAAATATTAACCCCGAAGGCCGAAACAAACATCAGATCAACACCTAGGAAATCCTTCGACTTAGCCAACCTTCAGTTAATTTCTAAATCACATCCATATTGTTTATAATATTTTATAACGATTTATCGCTATTTTTATTTATTTTAAAATAGCCAATTTATTCAAAATGACGTTCGGGCCATAACGCAGCCGTGGCGTTGTTTTCCTTCAGATTTGATTTACATATATCTAAAATCTAACCGTTGGATCTTCACAAAATTTACGTCATTAGAAAGATCTT
Organism: Allium sativum; assembly: GCA_030737875.1. NCBI lineage: Eukaryota > Viridiplantae > Streptophyta > Magnoliopsida > Asparagales > Amaryllidaceae > Allium > Allium sativum. Next base: position 431,507,880 of record CM060918.1, on the reverse strand, counting down.
TTCAAAAGAATCCAACGGTTCCAGTTTCGGGAAAATCCGACGGTCGGATCTCACGGTATAATCGTTTGAATTTTCTATTTCAAAATACGAACTGCAGCGTCGTTATTCGATTAAATATAATTATATTTATATATATATAAATATAATCGATTCTGGCACTGTTTTTCTTGAAATTTGAATTAAACATTCCAGACAATCCAACCGTCGGATCTTCACAAACTTGGTGCCATTGGAAAGATATTTCCAAGGCGAACCCAAAGGTTGCGGTTTCGGGAAAATCCAATGGTCGGATTTCCCGCACTAGTTGTTTGAAATCATGGTTTCTAAACACGAACTGCACGGCCACGTTTCGTTTTAATTTTATTTATATTTATATATTTATATAAATATAGTTCTTTCAAAAATTCCTATATGGTTTCCACTTCAAATATTTCACTAACGCCTTTAAATTTTGGAAAATTTCGCCATAACCTCCTTTGTACGGGAGGGGCTGGGAAAATTCCCAAATAGCCACATGGGCGTCTTATGTCCAAAAATAACAAGAAAAAGCCAAGCAGCTAGCCAACAGGCTCATAAAATCATCACCCAAACAAAACAGTAAATGTGTACCTATTTTTCGGGCACAAAATTTTATTTCTCTTCTCTAGCCCCTTTGCTATAACCTGTTCAATAAATATGGATGAACATATATACAGTTCTTATCACTTATCATCTTCCATTCAACTTCATATTTGATTCAATTTGGTTTAAAAACACCATTCATTCTAATGTTGCATGCATAGGCAAAAATCATATCATTAGCTAATTAATGAATATTTCAACTCAAGCATATTTATTTGAACGAGTGGCTATTTTTAACACTTCACATTTCAACAATTCATGTATATAATAAAAATGTGATTTTTATTGTAAAACAATTCTTCTCAAAACACTATCATTTTATATAGTTTATATAGGTAATAAAAATAGGATTTTTATTATAAAACAATTTCTTTTAAAACGAGATTATTTTACATAGTTCATATAGATGATAAAAAGGTGATTTTTATATTTTAAAACACGAACACCATTCAACACATGAATTTCAATTCAATGAATGAATATCGATTCAACCCATGAAGGTTTTTTATAGTTTATATATATAGATAAAAATGTGATTTTTATATTTAAAACACGAATACCATTCAACACATGAATTTCAATTCAACGAATGAATATCGATTCAACACATAAAGGTTTTCTGTAGTTTATATATATATAGATAAAAATGCGATTTTTATATTTAAAACACTAATACCATTCAACACATGAATTTCAATTCAACGAATGAATATCGATTCAACACATGAAGGTTTTCTATAGTTTATATATATAGATAAAAATGCGATTTTTATATTTAAAACACGAATACCATTCAACACATGAATTTCAATTCAACGAATGAATATCGATTCAACACATGAAGGTTTTCTATTCAACGAATAAATATAGCTTCAACAAATGAAAATAATTCAAACACATGAATATTATTCAAAATTTCGGCAGCATAACGGCAGGGCAGTTAAAACCGGGACCGTCCCTAGTACGGCTCCTCGCTCTACCTTTAAATCTCACGGTTTTTGACAATGGGGATCATGCATCTAGTTCACACGCAGGCGGCATGTATATAATTATTTCATTTCCACAAACTAATCCTATGTGGTTTCAACCAAATATTTCTCAACCACAAATGGGTATTTTTCAACCACAATCAATCAATATCAACCACAAACAATCCCAATCAACCATTCGCTATCAATCAATTTTCACACCAATCACAACCAATAAATATGGTTCATGGTTTGTGGACGAGGGGCGTATATATATATTTATATATATATATATATATATATATATATATAGCAATTCACTTCTATTTCAACACGTATATAATTTTTACAACGCATATATAACTTATATATCGAACGTACAACTTATACAACGCTTATACATGAGGTGTACAACGTTTATATAGCTCATGCATCGACTATATAATTTATACATCGTCGTTTTCTATATCGTTTATAAATTAGAAATCTCACTTTGTGTTCCACTCCACCAAAAATAGTAGAAGGCTCAGAAAAATATGCGGTCTCTTCTAGAATGTAGAAGACATCCACACGGTCACGATGTTTCCTGTTTCATCGAATTTCGCCAAGAATCGAAAAAGATATGATTTTTCAAAGTTCAGATGTAATAAAAGACGCACCTTTCATGATGGTTCAAAACTAGGTTTTGATCTTTCGATCAAACCGTTGCGCGATAGGAGAATCAGCTCACACGGCGTCGAAGAGCTTCGAACCACCCTCCTGGCGCAGGTGGTTTCACACCGTTCGGTGGCGCATGTACGTCGCGGCGGCGGTCCAAAGTCGTTGACGTTGAGGACCCGTAACTCCCTCCACACTTGATGATAACTAGCAAACCTTAGATGGATTTGAAGAGGAGACGAAGAGCTTTGAAATGAATTAAGAATCTCTCGATTTCATTGTGAAACGTGGGAGAAATTGAAGAGAGAAGGTGGCGACATCATTTCCGTCCTGCACAGCTCTAATCGAGGAGAGAGAAAGAAGATACTAGCCAATAAATTTTTTTATTTAATTTATATATTTTCAAAATTCTAAAATACCCCTTTCACACTTGAACGCCAATCCAAACCCAATGACCGTCGTCCACAGCGTATTACCCCCATTCCGAACACAATGGAATATGTTTTGTAGGCCCATTCGACTGTTTCAGTCAGTTTCCATTCAAATTAAAATATAAAACATTCAATATTCAATTTGAACGTACATTTCAATTTGCCAGGGCCACAAACTAATTCGAAAAATTCCAGAAAAACAAATCTGGCTATGTTATGACGATACGGTCCCAACAAAACTAGTTTCGTCGAATTCTCAGATCGTTTGCAAAAAGGCCCATTTCTGGTCGATCCATTTTAACTATAATTGATCAAATCACGTTTTCCGTTGCCACGCTCACATACTAGCTTCAAAAATTATGAAATTAGAAACCTAGCAATAACTTCACATCCCGGATCCAACAAATGTGGTTTCTTCGAATTCCGAGCTCGTTTGCAAAATGGCCAATTTCACGGGCTATATAAATTCCATAGCGAGCTTTCGGAAAATTCATTTGGCCATAACTTTTGCTTTTCGCTATGAAAATTCGATTATTCAGATATGTTAGAAAAGTATTCACTAACAGATTTAAATATTTTTGGTTTCGCTCAAATCCGTTTTGTTTTGCACCCGGTACAGTCCAACAAAATTTGAATTCAATTTTTGAAACTACAGCGCCTTTTCTGGCCGTGTTTATAAATAGAATTAATTATATTCGTTTTCAATTGTCGATTAAAACTCAGTTTTCATTGCTATTATTTAAAATATTTATTTTAAATATTTAAAATCCATTATTTTAGCCAATTTAAAATTTTTAAATTGGTTCAGATTTTCTGGGTCGTTACAATCTCCCCCACTTAAACCTTTTCGTCCTCGAAAAGGAACAAAGTCGAAAGTGGTTTGATTAATCAACTCTACGTTCGATCTGGCTTCCATTCTTCAACTTTTCAGTTTCTGAGAATCTTCAAATTCTTCAAAAATTTGGCTAAGACCTGAAATTTTCGAAAAATTTCGCCACAACCTCCTTTATACGGGGAAAGGTTTGAAAATTTATTGGGCCGTATTAGGTACCAAATAAATCCTAATAAGTATACACATATTTATAGTGATATATTCTGGTGTTTACAGGGGAGCGTGTTTTGATAATAACTCCAGAGAATAAATTCTCGTCACCTTGTTCCGTGTGGGTAATAAATAGTCCATGTGCCGTATCCAATAACTAGAGAGACGTGATTATTGTCAACTCCAGACCCGTGTGGGGTTTTCATTAATCTGGCAATTTTATCGTTGCAATTTAAATACTCCATATCAGTCATCAGTTCAACCTGTAAAATATAGTCATCGCCATACAAGCCTCTCGCTCATATGGTAAATCTTCCACCTCGTCACACAAGCTCCAAATGCTTATGTGGTATATGATGAAGTATGCCTATCTTCTGAAGTATGCCATGTAATGTAGTTCAATTTTAATTGTTACTATCCTATGGCGACGTTTATTATTTCACATAGAAAAACCAGCACTCCGCATCCAATGGCATTCACAGGAGTTGATATAATAATATTTCGCATCCAACTCATTAAGGTTTACCTATTTGTCGGGCACGCAATTAAAATATTTACTCAACAGCTAATCCATTTACCTGTTCAAATATATAAAATGCACATGTATATATTTCTATCTATTTTCTAATCAGTTCAATGTGTTATATAATCGAATAAATTCTACCATTATTCTATTGTTAATTAAATTAACTATTGTTTCAATAATTCAATTGATCAAATTTACTATCACACAACACAAGCAACAATCAAATTGTTCTTAACTTTTCAAAATCATACAAATCAATTTCTATATTCTTTTAAAATCATTCAGACTATATAATTAAAAGTACACATCCATGGAAAGAAAATAACAATAGAATAGATCAATAATTGGTAATGCAAAGTACGGTAAATGTACCTTGCACCGGAGTCAATCAGAGATATCCACTCGGCATCTAGGATAAGCTTTCTGAATGCTCTCCTCAGTTTCCCAAGTACAATCTCGCGGATCTCCACTCCATTGCACTTTGACTAAGTGAACCTTCTTGTTCCTCAGTTCTTTGGTTTCTTTGCCGATGATCTTTAGCGGCTCTCGTCTAACAGCTAATTCTGGAGTAATTTCAATATCCTGTTGAGCTGCTTCTTCCACGATCAAGTCTGGATCATGAACGTGCTTTCGAAGTTGAGACATGTGAAATACATCATGAACTCCAGGCAACCAATCTGGCAATTTAACCCTATAAGCGAGAGTTTTGATCCGTTCCAGAATAGGAAACGGACCAATGAATTTGGGCGCCAACTTTCCAGTCTTACCGAACCGGATTACTCCTCTCATCGGCGATACTTTCAGATATACATAGTCGCCAACAACAAAGGATATATCTCTTCTTCTCCTATCGACATAGCTCTTTTGTCGCCTCTGAGCGGTGAGTAATCGCTTCTTAATAAAATCGACTTTGGCGGCAGCTTCTCGAATCATATCAGGCCCCAACACAAGTCTATTACCAGGTTCAACCCAACAAGCAGGAGATCGGAACGGTCTACCGTACAATGCTTCAAATGGCGACATTGTTAGACTTGCCTGGTAGCTGTTGTTATATGAGAATTCAGCCAAATGCAGATGGCCTTCCCACGATCCACCAAAATCTAGAACACAAGCCCGCAATAGATCTTCTAAAATACGATTCACCCTCTCAGTCTGACCATCTGTCTGAGGATGATAAGCGATGCTCAAGTTCAACTTCGTTCCCAGCTCGACTTGAAATGCCTCCCGGAATTTGCTAGTAAATATTGTATCTCTATCACTGACTATACTGAGCGGCACTCTGTGCAGGCTAACAATATCCTTGAAGTCAATCTACGCCATACTCTGAGCAGTTCTGTTTGATCTGACAGGTATGAAATGGACGGTCTTCGTGAAGCGATCTACGATCACCCAAAATACTGTCATTTCCTTTTCTGGTTCTGGGCAAACCATCAATGAAGTCCATGGAAATATGTTCTCACTTCCAACCAGGAACGTCCAGCGGTTGTAATAATCCAGCTAGTTTATGTTGGTCGCTTTTGACTAGCTAGCAAGCAGGGCATCAGCTAACATATAAAGAAATGTCCCTCTTCATTGACTTCCATCAGAAAGTGCGTTTTATGTCATTATACATTTTGCTTACTCCCGGATGGATACTGAGTTTTGACTTGTGGCATTCATCCAGAACTTCCTTGCGGAGCTCGGCAATGTTAGGGACACAAATTCGACCTTTGAGCCTTAGAGTCCCATCATTATCAACTTGAAAACTCGAGGTTTGCCATGTTGAATTATCTCTCTGATCTTCTGAATGAAGTGATCATCCTTCTGAAGAGCAGATATTTTATCTAGCAATGAAGTCGTGATAATAAAACTGGCGATCATTTCATTCTTTCGGCTTAACGCATCGGCCACGACATTAGCTTTCCCTGGAGTGTATATAATTTCAAAGTCATATGCTGCAAGAAACTCCAGCCAACGTTGCTGCCTCAGATTCAAGTCCTTCTGGGTGAACAGATACTTTAATGACTGGTGATCTGTAAACAGTTCAAATCTCTCACCCAGTAGATAGTGCCTCCAGATTTTCAAAGCGAATACTATCGCCAATAACACGAGATCATGAGTTACGTAGTTCTTTTCGTGCGGCTTCAGTTGACGTTTAGCATAAGAAATTACTTGACCCCTTTGCATTAACACTGCGCCAAGGCCTTCTCTAGATGCGTCAGTCCAGACTTTCAGATCCTGATTGCCATCGATGATGGTTAACACTGGAGCAGTTGTTAATCTTAACTTTAGCTCTTCAAAAGCCTCTTCACTCTCTGGAGTCCAATTGAATTTAGATTGCTTCTTTGTAAGCTTCGTTAAATGGCCAGATATCTTCGAAAAGTTTTTAACGAACTTCCGGTAATAGCTAGCCAATCCGAGAAAACTGCGGACTTCAGTGGGGGTATTGGGCTGTTTCCAATTTTGAATAGCTGTGATTTTACTTGGATCCACAGCAATTCCTTCTTTTGATACGACGTGGCCTAGAAATTTCACTTCATCTTGCCAGAATATGCATTTGGACAGTTTGGCTTTCAAAACATTCCGTCTCAAAATTTCTAGAACCTGTTCCAGATGCTTTTCATGTTCGGCCTTTGATTTGGAGAAGATTAGAATATCGTCTATGAAAACCAGAACAAATTTATTCAACACCCCTCTGAAAACTCTATTCATCAGATCGACGAAGCAAGCAGGAGCGTTACATAAGCCGAACGGCATTACTAACCATTCATAGAATAAGTCGGGACCCTGAATGCTGTCATTGGATCACACTCTTCGGCAATCCTAAGTTATGGAAACCTGTAGCTAGGTCCATTCGTGAAAATACTTGTGCTCCATTTAATCGATCCAACAAATCATCAATTCACGGCAATGGGTATTTGTTCTTTATGGTCTGGTTGTTCAAATCACGATAATCCACACATAGCCGTAGAGTACCGTCAGATTTTGGGACAAACACCACTGCTGCTCCCCAATCAGAGAAACTAGGCCTGATCAGACCTTTCCACACTAGCTATCATGTTTGATTGTCTAATTCCTCTTTCTCTTTCAAGGACATTCTTCGAATAGCGTGAACAACCGGCCTTGCATTCGGAATTAAAGCAATTTTGAAATCTATTTCTCCCTGCGGAGGTAAGCGAACAACTTCCTCGAACACATCCGCATAGTTCTTGACGACAGGATTGTCTTTCACTAGGTCGGGAATATTCTCAGTGATTTCAGGGATATGTTCTATTTGGGCTGGAGAAACATCGAGAGCTGCCCAGAAGACTTTTCTATTAGCATTATGACCTTCACAGGGAATGGTTATATAATCACCTGATTTAATCTTCGCCTTTACGACTCTGTGGGCGCATTTAACTTCAGCTTCATATTTGGTCAACCAGTCTAACCCCAAGATAAGATCAAACTCTTTAAAATTCATGACGACTGCGATGGTAGGAAACCGATAACGAGAAAAAGAAACCGCCACTCCACAAACCCAACTGAGATCAATGGAACCCCCGACCGGATTCTGGACAGTCATTGGTTCTTTGAGCTTCTTCAAATTTAAATCCTGTTTCTTAGCTGCATTCTTGGCAATGGAGCTGCGTGACGCGCCAGTGTCAAATAGTACTTTAACTGGAATATCTTTGACAGTTAGCGTGCCTTCTAAAACATCCAGCCTTTCCAGAACATCTGAGGGCCCATAAGTTTCTGCTATTTCATTTATACGTACTGCTTCAGGCTTTCTGAATAGCGGGCAGGCCTTTGAAAGATGACCAGTCTGATGGCACTGACTGCACTTTCTATTCTCTTGAAACTTCTTATCGGGTGTAAACCCCTTCTTTCGTTTCTTCGAGGTTTTACACTTCCTGGTCAAATGCCCTGGTTTCCTGCAGTTAGAGCAGGTGGCCGTCGTTGCTGGTTCCTTTTCAGATCTGGCCCTTTTTCGATTGACTTTGGGCTTCTTACTGACCTCCGACATCGTACTGGCCTCAGGATGATCAGTTTCTGACTCAATTTTCTGACTAGAACTGACCTCTTCTTCGTAAGGTAACAAACCTTTCTTGTCGAGATCTTCATACTGATAAGCCATATAAATCATTTCTGAGAAAGGAAGTTTCACATTCCTCATCACACTATTCTGATATTTTCTTTGCAGGCCATAAATAAATCTCGGATTTTTCCTCTTTGGATCTTGAATCAGATGAGGAGCAAAGTGAGAAAGTTCTTTGAATTTCTTATGATATTCTGGGATGGTCTTATCGCCTTGTATCAAATAAGAAAATTCATCACATAATCGCTCGGTTGCTTCGGGAGGAGTAAATCTTCCTAAGAAAATCACTTTGAATCTGTCCCGGGTGATATCACCTTCTGGATTATCTTCCATAACTGAATCCCACCAAAACAAAGCTTCTTCTTTGAGTGCCCAAGACGCCACTAATCTTTTATGATCATCTCTTAGCTTTAAACCCTCAAAGATTTTCTCTGTAGAACGAATCCAAGCTTGTGTTTCCATAATGGACTCTTTGCCTAAGAATGGCGATCCACCCAGATTTCGAAATCTCTTGAATAGAACTTCTATATCTGATTCTGGGTGTGGGAGCACAACTGGCTCATTAGCTGGTCGAGCCATACGATTAATTCTTCTGTTCCTATCACTCATTTTCTAGTATGTTTGCAATTAGTAGACAAAGTGTCAGGTCAATAGAAAAGATATTTCAAAATATAGAGACAAATACTTCTACATAAATGTGTCTACTGGGGTGTATTCCATTTTTCTTTACTTATACTAGGATATTACTGATCCTATCTGTATAGAGTTACCCGTCCTAGAACACTACTGGTTCTATTTCTGACGAGTTCGTTCACATGTTATAATCCAGAACTAAGCTTAACCAAAGCTCTGATACCAAATTGAGACGACCCCAAACCCCGTACTGACGGCGGCAAGGGTAATCCACAGAAGATAACACAGAAACAGATAATAGCAGAACAGAAATAAATAAATATACCAGATAATGAACAATAGAATATACTGGATAAAAGTAGTCATCAGAGTTACACAGTATACAGGATCATACTTGGTACAAATACAGTTCAATTATACATATACGTCTACAGCGGAAAACAAACATAATGTACAATAGGAGCTGAACAACATAAAAAGAGATAAATTATAGAATCCATCTTCAGCTCCAGCTATGCAGAAAGAACCAGCTAAACCTGAATACAAGGCTGCCCGTGTAGAAAAAGGGGCACCCGAGTTTGAAAGTGAAACAAACTACGAGTCAGTCATGGGACTGGTATAAGAGATCTACTCAACACATTTATAATATGGCTAATCAAAGGACCACGCCACATTCGTGGAACGGGTTTACTCCATTGGATTGCCAGTGCTTTAAAATAAGTCATTCTTTTAAACATCGCTATGCTTTATATAAAAATGAAGCCATTATAAGACTCAGTTCCCATCACACAATGCAACGCAAACCGGAGGATAGAGTTTTACCTTATAATGGCCAAAATATGATTGATACGAATAAAACAAAAGCATTTGATATTATTGCTATTGTTTATATGTTTTGAAAACATTTCAAATCATAACTATCAATCATAGACGGCATGGGTACCATATATCATGTCACCATATATGTACAATCAAAACCGCACAGTCGCGTATTTGGAAATTGGATTTCCATTTTGAACCAAGGCAAAAGATAGTCCTTACCGAATTCGAGACTGCCTAGACCGAGTCTCAGGATCAGAGCTCGAGTGACCCTTGGATCGTCAGGGCCGGTCCACACGAAGTGGATTAAAATTCCTGAACACTGCGTTTCGCCGCCCTTTGGGGCGTAAGCAAGCCAGCAAATGACTCCATCGGACCCAGATCGTCCGATCTAACCGAGGCGCCTCGCAACAGCAACAACAACATAAGTCAAACTCGTCAGGGCGTGTAAAACCACTGACGCCACTTCTAGCTAGGAGGAAATGCAGGCCCTCCCTGAGGTCCTTTCCCCCGTTTCTGGTTCATACCGGGGTGTGAGGCTCGCGAATTTACGTTATACACAAAGCTACGCCATAAAGGCGGTGCTTTGATCATCACCACAAGACTTTCAACAGAAGCCCGGATCACTGCATCCTAGCATGCCACACAGGCAATTCACACCGTGCAACTGATGGTAATCAATCACACAGAATAAATTCCAATGCCAGACACACTGTCCATTTGCAAGTCCGTTCTGGGTCTGAACAAAGCCGTAGGCACTAAATACCTCGCAAACCCATCGATCACCACGTACGTATGGACGATCACCACTCATTATCCATATTTCGGGATGCCTCCCAATCAGGACCTCGGTTACCATCCAAACGTGGTGAAGATCACCGGTCTTCGACCACAGTCTTCATCTTCGATATATTATCGTCGATTCAGTTATTCAAAATGGGATAAACCCGGTCTTTCTGAGCAACTCGCGTATATAATAAACAAGTGTAACACTAACATACACACACATCATTTTAATTCATTAGTCACTAACCGTCAATCAGCAAGAGAACGATTTCCTAAATATTAATCCCGTAGGCCGAAACCAACATCAGGTCAACAACCAGGAAATCATTCGACTTAGCCAACCTTCAGTTAATTTCTAAATCACATCCATATTGTTTATAATATTTTATAACGATTTATCACTATTTTTATTTATTTTAAAATAGGCAATTAATTCAAAACGACGCTTCGGGCCATAACACGGCCGTGGCGCTGTTTTCGTTCAGATTTGATTTACACATATCTAAAAATCTTATCGTTGGATCTTCACAAAATTTACGTCATTAGAAAGATCTTTTCAAAAGAATCCGACGGTTCCAGTTTCGGCGAAATCCGACGGTCGGATCTCCCGGTATAATCGTTTGAATTTTCGATTTCAAAATACGAACTGCAGCGTCGTTATTCGATTAATTATAATTATATATATATATATTTATAATCGATTCTGGCACTGTTTTTCTTCAGATTTGAATTAAACATTCCAGACAATCCAACCGTCAGATCTTCACAAACTTGGTGCCATTGGAAATATATTTCCAAGGCGAACCCAAAGGTTGCAGTTTCGGGAAAATCCAATGGTCGGATTTCCCGCACTAGTTGTTTGAAATCATGGTTTCAAAACACGAACTGCACGGCCATGTTTTGTTTTAATTTTATTTATATTTATATATTTATATAAATATAGTTCTTTCAAAAATTCCTATATGGTTTCCACTTCAAATATTTCACTAACGCCTTTAGATTTTGGAAAATTTCGCCATAACCTCCTTTGTACGGGAGGGGCTGGGAAAATTCCCAAATAGCCACACGGGCGTCTTATGTCCAAAAAGAAAAAGAAAAAGCCAAGCAGCTAGCCAACAGGCTCATAAAATCATCACCCAAACAAAACAGTAAATGTGTACCTATTTTTCGGGCACAAAATTTTATTTCTCTTCTCTAGCCCCTTTGCTATAACCTGTTCAATAAATATGCATAAACATATATACAGTTCTTATCACTTATCTTCTTCCATTCAACTTCATATTTGATTCAATTTGGTTTTAAAAAAACCATTCATTCTAATGTTGCATGCATAGGCAAAAATCATATCATTAGCTAATTAATGAATATTTCAACTCATGCATATTTATTTGAACGAGTGGCTATTTTTAACACTTCACATTTCAACAATTCATGTATATAATAAAAATGTGATTTTTATTGTAAAACAATTCTTTTCAAAACACTATTATTTTATATAGTTTATATAGGTAATAAAAATAGGATTTTTATTATAAAACAATTTCTTTTAAAACGAGATTATTTTACATAGTTCATATAGATGATAAAAAGGTGATTTTTATATTTTAAAACACGAACACCATTCAACACATGAATTTCAATTCAACGAATGAATATCGATTCAACCCATGTAGGTTTTCTATAGTTTATATATATAGATAAAAATGTGATTTTTATATTTAAAACACGAATACCATTCAACACATGAATTTCAATTCAACGAATGAATATCGATTCAACACATGAAGGTTTTCTATAGGTTATATATATATGTAGATAAAAATGCGGTTTTTATATTTAAAACACGAATACCATTCAACACATGAATTTCAATTCAACGAATGAATATCGATTCAACACATGAAGGTTTTCTATAGTTTATATATATAGATAAAAATGCGATTTTTATATTTAAAACACGAATACCATTCAACACATGAATTTCAATTCAACGAATGAATATCGATTCAACACATGAAGGTTTTCTATTCAACGAATAAATATAGCTTCAACAAATGAAAATAATTCAAACACATGAATATTATTCAAAATTTCGGCAGCATAACGGCAGGGTAGTTAAAACCGGGACCGTCCCTAGTACGGCTCCTCGCTCTACCTTAAAAACTCGCGGTTTTTGACAATGGGGATCATGCATCTAGTTCGCACGCAGGCGGCATGTATTTATTTATTTCATTTCCACAAACTAATACTATGTGGTTTCAACAAAAAAATTTCTCAACCACAAATGAGTATTTTTCAACCACAATCAATCAATATCAACCACAAACAATCCCAATCAACCATTCGCTATCAATCAATTTTCACACCAATCACAACCAATAAATATCGTCCATGGTTTGTGGACGAGGGGCGTATATATATATATATATATATATATATATATAGCAATTCACTTCTATTTCAACACATATATAATTTTTACAATGCATATATAACTTATACATCGAACGTACAACTTATATAACGCTTATACATGAGGTTTACAACGTTTATATAACTCATACATCGACTATATAATTTATACATCGTCGTTTTCTATATCGTTTATAAATTAGAAATCTCACTTTGGGTTCCACTCCACCAAAAATAGCAGAAGGCTCAGAAAAATATGCGGTCTCTTCTAGAATGTAGAAGACGCCCACATGGTCACGATGTTTCCTGTTTCATCGAATTTCGTCTAGAATCGATAAAGATATGATTTTTCAAAGTTCAGATGTAATAAAAGACGCACCTTTCACGATGGTTCAAAACTAGGTTTTGATCTTTCGATCAAACCGTTGCGCGATAGGGGAATCATCTAACTCGGCGTCGAAGAGCTTCGAACCACCCTCGCGGCACTTGTGGTTTCACTCCGTTCGGTGGCACCTGTACGTCGCGGCGGCGGTCCAAATTCGTTGACTTTGAGGACCCGTAACTCCCTCCACACTTGATGATAACTAGCAAACCTTAGATGGATTTGAAGAGGAGACGAAGAGCTTTGAAATGAATCAAGAATCTCTCGATTTCATTGTGAAACGTGGGAGAAATCGAAGAGAGAAGGCGGCGACATCATTTCCGTTGTGCGCAGCTCTAATCGGGCAGAGAGAAAGAAGATACTGGCCAATCAAATTTTTTTATTTTATTTATATATTTTCAAAATTCTAAAATACCCCTTTCACACTCGAACGCCAATTCAAACCCAACGACCGTCGTCCCTAGCGTTTTACCCCCATTCCGAACACAATGGAATATGTTTCGTAGGCCCATTCGACTGTTTCAGTCAGTTTCCATTCAAATTAAAATATAAAACATTCAATATTCAATTTGAACGTACATTTCAATTTGCCAGGGCCACAAACTGATTCGAAAAAATCCAGAAAAATATATCTGGCTATATTCTGACGATACGGTCCCAACAAAACTAGTTTCGTCGAATTATGAGACCGTTTGCAAAAAAGCTCATTTCTGGTCGATCCAATTTAACTGTAATTGATCAAAACACGTTTTCCTTTGCCACGCTCACATACTAGCTTCAAAAATTATGAAATTTGAAACCTAGCAATAACTTCACATACCGGATCCAACAAAAGTGGTTTTGTCGAATTCCGAGGTCGTTTGCAAAATTGCCAATTTCACGGGCCATATAAATTCCATTGCGACCTTTCTGAAAATTCATTTGGCCATAACTTTTGCTTTCCGCTATGAAAATTCGATTTTTCAGATTCGTTGGAAACGTATTCATTAACAGATTTAAATATTTTTGGTTTCGCTCAAATTCCTTTTTTTTTGCACCCGGTACAGTCCAACAAAGTTTGAATTCAATTTTTGAAACTACAGCGCCTTTTCAGGCCATGTTTATAAATAGAATTAATTATATTAGTTTTCAATTGTCGATTCAAACTCAGTTTTCATTGCTATTATTTAAAATATATATTTTAAATATTTAAAATCCATTATTTTAGCCAATTTAAAATTTTTAAATTGGTTCAGATTTTCTGGGTCGTTACAATGATTGAGTCACATTCCAATAAAGAATATTCTAGAAAAAGCATATTTTAGAAAATATCTTAGAAAAAGAATACATTTTATAAAAATATATTTTTTATTGAAATGAACTGGTTATTAACAAGAATAAATCATTAAATTAAGATTTAATGAAGTTTTCCAATATGTTAATATTTAATTGTAGTTAAATTAAATAAATTGGATTTTGGGTTTGTCGTGAATAGTGTCTTAGATAACACTGTTCTTAAACCCCGTATGAAAAGAATAATCATTTATTTAGATTATTAATGTTTTCAGTTATATTTAGAAATTGGAATAAAAAGGAATGTGATTATGGGTTTACCATGAACTATGTTTTAAATGACATTAGTTCTTTAACCCAGTTAAAGATAAGATTAATTTCATAAATTTAAATAATCATTGAATAATGATTTTTGATATTTAAAACCTGATTAGGGTTTTAATAAATCTTTTAAAGAAAGATTTAAGAATAAATATGAAGAATTTATCATTGATAAGATAATGTAAATATTTTATTTAAAAATAATTCTGAATTGGAATGGGGCGTTGGATGTGTTTTTATAGCGCTTGATTATTAATAATAAAAATACGCGAGTTATTTGGAAAGACCGGGTTTAACCCATTCCGAATAATCACTACGACGATGAAGAGTCGAAGTTGAAGACGGTGATTTAAGACCGACGATCTCCACATCGAATGGATGTGTTGCTACTGAGATCCATGATGGGAGTAGCTACCTTGATGGGGGCTTCAGTGGTAGCCATCCATACGTATTGTTGATTGTCCGGATAGGTGAGGACCTCCCAGGTGTCTCCGGTTTCGTTCAGACCCAGAACGGACTTGTAAATGGATGCGTGTCTGACATTGGATTTCGTTCCATGTAAATTAAATTGATTTTTATTAATGTATATTTGATTGGTGGTGGAGAATTTATTCTCTTCTTAACACCCTGGTATATATTAATAATGATTGATCGCCTGGCGTGAATTGTCAATGTGGCACGCCAAGATGCAATTGATCAAGGCTTTTGGTTGAAAAGCAAGGCCTTGTGGGACGATCAAAGCATAGCCTGTTTTGGCATAGCTTTGTGTATAGCTTGACTTCGCGAGCCTCACACCCCGGTATGAGTCAAAAACGGGATTAGGACTGCAGGCAGTGCACACGTTTCTTTCTAGCTAGGAGTAGTGTCAGTTCCTAAACTGGCTGACCTTTTACTTATGTGGATGATGGATTTTGAGGCGCCTCGGAATTATAGGCCATTAGTGGTCATATGGAGGTCCAAAGGGAACGGGAAGTGTGTGTTCAGGCATAACTAATCCACTACCATTAGGTGGGGACCGACCCTGAAGATCCAAGGATTCACTACGGGGGATCCTGAGGGATTTGCTAGAGTGTCTCGAATCGGAGAGGACGATCCCTAGCCTCGATTTCATGATGGAAAACCAAATTTCCAATACGACACCACGCGGTTTTGAATGTAGAACTAGTATGGCGACATAGTATATGGTAGCTATGCCGTCTAAGATTGATACATTATAATTGAAATGTTTTTGTTTAAAACATATACACACTAATACCAAATCCGTTTTTATCGTATCAAGCATCTTTTGACCATTATAAGGTAAAACTCTATCCTCCGGTTTGCGTTGCATTGTATGATGGGACTTGAGTCTTATAATTATTTCATTTTTCTAAAAAGCATTGCGTTGTTTGATGATTTATTTTATTTTATGCACTGGCAATCCAATGGAGTAAACCCGTTCCGCATTAGCGGCGTGGTCCTATGATTAGCCTTATTATTAGATAAGTTAAGTTAAGATTTCTCATACCAGTCCCATGATTGACCTGTAGTTTGTTTCACTGGCAAACTCAGGTGCCCATAATTTCCACATGGGCAGTCGAGTAGCTTTTTTGCAGATATATTTACAGGAACCTGGTTTACAGCTAAAGCGGTATTCGGAATGCTCTGTATCCGTGTATTTCTTTCGGTTATATATTTGTAATATTTTTCCACTGCAATTTAAATGTAATTTAAATCTTTGAAATTATTGTATTTCTATTGTGTAATAAGTATTCATACTCTGTTATATTCTTGTACTCTGATGAAATTGTTGTAATCAGCAATAAAATGTTCTTCAATTTGTGTTCTGATGTGTGTTGTTCTCGAAGCGATCCAGGCTTTCCTTTATGGGGAAGTTCAAGGTCGTTTCATTTGGTATTAGAGCTTTGGTTTACAGAGCTCGAGAACAAGACACATTAGAACCGAACAAAAGAATTCATCAAAGATTGGGTTTGTAATATCCAATAAGAATAACTCGTTAGAGATGGGATTAGTAGCATCCTAGAACGTGTGTGAAGAGTATTATTTTCTTTAAAATAAAAATTGAAAACAAATTTAGTTTTGACAATTTTATCTTAATATACATATTTGAATATATTATTATATTTTTATGTGGACAATCGAGTATATAAAGATTTCGAATATACGAGTAATTAACGGATATTCGAAGTTTTAATATACTGGATAGATATAAAATCACACTCTAGTCGCCCGGAGATGTTCTGATGGTCGTTCGAAACATCATCAGAAATTATGTTCGAGTTTCGAAAGTGGTATATCTATATATTTCCATTGACTGGTGTGAGAACCAAAAATTTAGATAGGATATATTGCTGTGATTTGCACTAAAAATATGGTTTTTGACTATATATAAAAGTTATATAAATTTGAAAAGTTAATCACCTAACTGATTGCTGGTTTTGATGTTTGATTATTTGTATAACTAATAAAATTATTGAAATGATAATTAATTTAACTAATAAAATTATTGAAGCCAATAAATAAATTTTTTAATTAAGTTAGTTAATTAAACAACTTTTAGCTACGTTCCTTTTTGAGGACGAAAAGATTTTAAGTGGGTGAGATTATAACAACCCGGAATTTTGGAGCCAATTTAAAATTTTTATTTTAGAAATTACGTCAGAATTTAGAAGGAGGAGGAAAAAAAAAGCAAAAGAAAAAAAAGAGATTCATTGTATAATAAATTGTGTTCACATTAGGAACTGGGATTTTAATGTAAGGGATGAATCATTAAAAAGGGATTCATAGTTTGATAAAACGTTTTATCATAATAATAAAAAAGAAAAGATGTTTTAATAGTGGAAAAAGTCTGTTTGTTTAATATTAAACATTTACATGTTATAATTTGTTAAGTATTAACATTTACATGCAAACATTCATTTCTAAAAATAACATTTAATCCTGTAGTGTTAGTTTTAACTTCTAAACAATTATCATTAACCATGCATTCATTACCTTTCCTCCCTTTTGTTTTTCCTTGTTATTTTTTTTTCTTCACAAACTAATCACACACACACACACACATATATATATATATATATATATATATTTCTCTTCTAATTATTCTTTCCAACCCATTGAATATGTTACTTAAATTATGATATTTAATGTTATGTGTTTTGAAATTTAAAAGGACACACAACTTTCTAACAATCAGCATCAGACAATAAATCATACATTCATTCCTTTCTATTTATTCTCTCACCTTCTTTGTAATTCACTTTTGAAATTTGAATAAAAATATATATAATAATAAATAGTGCGGTCCCATCACGCCTAGTCAGCTAATTAAATCCTTGGTAACCTACTATGTTGTAATAGACACGTTAGGGGAATGAAACTAAAGAAAGATAAAAGTATTATAATATATATATACTAATGGTATACATTTAGAACATTGCTTACAAAAAAAAACTATATATTTAGCAAATGCTACATATATGAATGGTATAATTGAAGTATAATTAATTGACTACATGCTATATATACTAATGGTATGCATTTAGAACATTGCCATGAAAAGAGTAATTAATTTCCATGAAGAGATTAATAGCCTGCATTAAATCGGGTTTTAACTATAGAAAAAAGAATTAGAGAATTAATTAATATTTTATTTTAAGAATTGTATTTGTAAATTAAAGATCAATAAATGGGAATTGAAGTATTAATTGATTAATGCAAATAATGTGTGTAATTAAAAGGTAGATTTAAAATTGAAATTTTTAATGAATAAGGACAAATGGATCTATGGGAATGAATATAAATGAATTAACGACTAATTGCAAATCAGTGACTTATCATTAAATGCCATAATATATGCCTATTAGTTATTGTAGATAAATGTGCCATCATATGTAACATACAACATATATGGATAAACGTTTTTTTTAATAAAAGAAGTAATAAATTAAATAAGATTATAAATATTTATATAAAATACCATTTGTAACCTAACCCTAATTCTAAATGATGCAGCCACCACTTCTGTGAGCAATGGCTATTGTCTTCTGATCTTCCATTCTCATTTTCTCTTAAATTATTCAATGATTTTTCAAAATTATAAATACAAAATCGAAATACTCTTAAAGGCCTTTCATATCAATGATAAAGATCATCCGTGGCGACGGTGGTGGCAAGTTCTACGGGCGACGGCGATGGGTTTTGCTAATGGATGGATGGGTTTCAGCAATTCTGTAATACGTCGTTCATATGGACGAAGGATTCAAACTTCTTAATGATGTAATTAAGAAAATTAATTATTATTTAATTATTTTAATTTTGTAGTCAATGTATAAATGACCATAACTCCTTCATACGAGGACGTGATGACAAACGGCCAGTGGCATTGGATTCGCAACGAAAAAATTCTTCGCAATGGAATCAAATTGGACTGAAATAGAGCGATATAAGATTTTGAAGAATTCTAAACTCAAGGTGAGATTTCTATATTTAATAAATAATTAAAATATTAATTACCTTGCGTCATTTAAAATCCATGTATGTATGATTATTTAAATTCAGGTCTGTGATGTATGTTATTGTATTTGTTGCTTGTTGATCATGATGATTATGATGTATGTGTTTGGGTAGATCTAGATCTGAAATAAAAATCATATTTTTTTAGATTTGTATTGATTTAGTTGGTAATAGAGTTCTTCGTCTATTTTGGTACATGAACATTGGAATTAGATTAACGGTAAAAATTACAATTTTATTGTTTACATTAACATGAGATTTTTGTGTAACATTCTTTTTCAACAAAAAGAATAGATTTTTATGTAACATTCTTTTTCAATAAAAAGAAATTATATTTTTGTTGTCACATTTATTACAATAAAAAGTGTAGAATTGGAAATTACGTTTTTGTTATCATATTGATTACAATAAGAAGTGTTGATTAAAAATTTTGTAAGAAAAGTAAAAAGAAACATTTTGTTTAGAAATGTTAAGTATGATAAAAAGAAACATTTGTTTAGAAAGGTTAATTATGATAAAATGGACACTTTGGTAAATTAAAAAGAATGAAGCAAAAATTCACATTTTTTTTTATTTAAAAAGACTAGACAAAAATTCACATTTTTGTTTGTTTAAAAAGACTAGATAAAAATTCATTTTTATATTTATATAAAAAGAATAGACAAAAATATCACATTTTTGTGAAAGAATGATTATAGAAATAAAGATCACATTTTTGTGAAAACATGATTATTAAAAATAACATTTTTTTAAAAAATAGAAATTTGTTATGTAAATAAAAACAACCTTTTTATTAGAAATATGTTTTGCAAATGAAGATAACATTTTTGTGAAAACAGGATTATAGAAAGAATTCATTCATTCTGTCACATTGAAAGGAATGAAACCAAATTCATTCATTTTTGTCACTTTAGAGAAATTAATTAGAAAACATTCATTTTGTCACCTTAAAAAGAATGAATTGAAAATGTACATTTTTATACATAAAAAAGAATGAATTGAAAATGTATATTTTTATACATTATAAAGAATGAATTGAAAATGTATTTTTTTATACATTAAAAAGAGTTTAAAACAAAAATACATTTTTGTTCATTAAGAAGGAAGGCTACATTTTGGTCATTAAAAAGAGTTTAACCAAAATAATCATTTTGGTCATTAAAAAGAGTTTAACCAATATAAACATTTTTGGTCATTAAAAAGAATTTATCCAAAACAAAGAAATGTATTTTTGTTAATTTGAAAGGATTAGACAAAATCTTAATTTTGTTTACACAAAAAAATATCATATTTTGTCACTTTAAAAGAACTAGAATAAAAGAGACATTTTTTCACGTTAAAAGAATTAGAATAAAAGAGTCATTTTTGTCACTTTACAAGAATTAGAATAAAAGAGACATTTTTGTCACTTTAAAAGAATTAGAATAAAGTAGATATTTTTGTCATTTTAAAAGAATGAAGTAAAAGTATCTATTTTGTCATTTAAAAATGAATGAGACCAAAAGTATACTTTCTGGTCAATTAAATAAATAAATAAGAGATAGGATTTTTATTGTCATTCGTTAACAATAAAAAGAATTGAAATTATAGATTTTTACTGTCATTTGTTCACAATAAAAAGAACTGAAATATATGTCTGAGATGTTGTAATGTGTGATGTGTTAAATATAATGGCAGTATATTCAAACTGAATATTATACTTCCATTTACAAGTCATCCGACTTGTTTATGTGAATGGGTTGATAATTTTTGCACATCGCCCAAGTGCACAAATGATTGATTATTTGATTGTTGGATGAAACCCCACACGAGTGTTGGGATGATATCTGATCTACACTAGTCCCAATATTTAGTGTAGAATCCACTTTGGGTGTTATTTGGATGCTTGATAATTATTTGTCATGATTATTGATTACATGCAATATATGGTTGTTGATTGAGTCACATTCAAATAAAGAATATTCTAGAAAAAGTATATTTTAGAAAATATCTTAGAAAAAGAATACATTTTAGAAAAATATATTTTTATTGAAATGAACTAGTTATTAACTAGAATAAATCATTAAATTAAGATTTAATTGTGACGACCCCATTTCCCGTACAGACGGAGACAAAGGTAATCTTTGGAATATAACACAGAAACAGATAATAGCAGAACAGAATTAAATAAATACACCAGATAATGCAGAATAGAATATACTGGATAAAAGTAAGCATCAGAGTTACGCTGTAACACCCTACGTCCACTAATGTCACTCACAAAGGGAATGCATTAACTTCCATGGAGGTTATAAGTGAATATAGAACAGAAAAATTACAACAAGACCGTTAATAAATAGTACATGGAAATCTAAAACTTCATTTTATTGTAACGGAAATTAAACATATTTGTTACATCATAAAACCATAGATCATAACCAAGTACAATATCCATCTTCATAAAACAAATTACATAATCCCATTACATAAACAGCCCTTAAAAAGATAACAAGCTGGACTTTACTTCAAGGATCCAAGCTTTCCAAAGAGAGATGAAGCAATTCAATCAAACTCCACTAGAGCTGGGCCCAACCTGAGGACCTGGAGGGGGAAGAAGGATAGAAATAGAGGGGGTCAGACATAAAGTCTGGCGAGTATGATAATTCTAACAATACTATTATCAAAATAACTAGACTAAGGCATAAGCTGGAAGACAAGTAAATGTCTATGAACTCTTAGGAAGATAAAGATAGCGTTTAAGATAACGTTAAATATAACGGTAAAGGCACACCTAATTACTAACGAATGTTTACTAAACTGCACCGCACATTACTACACTGCACCACACCCGTCACCCTATTGTTTGATCCCACTTGCTTCACACAGAAACTTTATAAATAGCCTTACGTACCCCTAGCTGACTACATAGGTGTTGTCTGCCCCTATCTCCACTAGGTGTACCCCACTACCCACTTTCGATCGGCTCCCTACTCGTAGATACCCGTGATGGCCCCACAGTGGGGTGTATCACTCCCCTAAAGTGGCAACCCGATACAACTTGAGAATGCACGGCTTATACCTATACGATGCAACAACGTCTTATCTACCATCCCGGGTCCACACACGCATATGAAACCCGTTGGACTTGCATTGCGACCGCTCCCCGTTTTGGCCTCTTACAATCGAACCCAGCATGCGTGTCCCGTCCTCGACTTGGGTCGAGCCCACAAAGATACGTTTGGGATACTGGTCGAAATGGGCCCCCACAAGCTACCCACCTAAGCTTGTCACTAGTATATCCCACTTAACCCTCTTAGTCATGTCATTTACATGTGTGTATAGTTAAGTCTTACTAATCGTATTTCACATGCCACAAAGGGCAACCCCTAGATTCCTCATTCCACCCAAGGCACCTACTTAACCCCCATGTTCCACCTTACATGTAACAACCCGTATTTCGATAACATGATTAAGACGAGAATCAAGGCAGAATTTAACTTTAAATTCTGAATCAAGTAAAACGGGCTATGCCATTGCGTTCGTCTCGGAAAAATACGCGAAATAGAGTCTGAGTTTTCGAGAATCGGAGTCCATATGACCGAGTTATGGTCCGACGAAGTTTTCAGAAAATTCAAGTTCAAAAACGAGTTCTAATTTCGAAAATTTGGCCTAGAAGGCTAGGAGGGAAAATTCCCGCCAGCCACCCCAAGTCGATAGGGCTGTCGACTTGGGAGTCGACATGGCATGACCCAAGTCGACAGCCCTGTCGACTTGGGTGTCGACTAATGGTGGCCGGGCAGTTTTGCCTGGTGCACCTGTTTTCTGTTTTGGCTAGGTTTTTGGGCCTGGTTCGAAATCTGATGGTTCAGGTTGATCCTAGGGTTAATCTAAGGGTCCTAAATAATCCTAATCTCTATATATAAGCCCCTAACCCTCTCCTAAAATCCTCATTATTCATTCATGCAACTAAACTATGCCAAAATTGCTCCTCTCATGGCCTTCACTCAAAACCCTAGCCTCCATCCTCTTGCCCAAAGTTTCTATCTTCATTTCTATGAGAGGTTTCATGATCATGTGAGTGTTAGAGAGTCTCTATGTTAGTATGAGAGCTTCTCAAGTTGATTTCAAGGTTAATGCTTTGATCTTTGTTCATCAAGATGCGGTTTTTATTGATTTGGAGCTTTCATCTTTGGGTTTTTGGAGAATGGCATGCATAGGCTTTGTCTCAATCTTTAATTTAATCGATTTGTGCCTTCATAGCAATGTAAGCCCTTTCCCTACTCTTAGATATTAACTATGAAGTTAAATGTTCATGTTGCAAGTTTGGGTTTGATCATTGAGAATGATACATGCTATCATGTCATGCAAGTTTATGAAGTCATTATCTTGATCTTGTGGGCTAAAAGCTACAACCTTTATGTTGAAATGTTGCATTATGCAACATGAGAACCCTCATAACCTTTATGTCAACTTGCATATGAAGTCATAACCCTTATATGATGATATATGCGAGTTACTAGTCATCATTCCATGTCTTTTGTCACCATGATTCGCTTATGTGCCAAGTTTGGGTTTATGCATGTTTTTGAGGCTTAAGAATGTAACACGCAAGTTAATGAACACATTTGTGCCTCATTTGCCACCATGATTAACTTGTGGCTTAATATCCATTTTTGTCATGTCTTTGCCAAGTCTCTTCTTTTAATCCATTACGTTGTTGCGAACGTATACGCGAGTTTAAAAGCGTTGGGTTATGTTATGGGTAATTTCTAATGACATGAAAATATAACTTAAAAACATGACTTGAAATATAACATGGAAGTTGACATGTAAGTATGCTTGAAAATATGAAGTTGGGAATTTACCTATTAAGTTAGGTCTACCCATACTATGGAATTGGGAATTTACCTATTGAGTTAGGTCTACCCATATACTTAAGAAAACTTGAATATGAACATGACACTAGACTAAACATGAAAGTGACCAACTCGAGGTTGGGTTGAGTTTGCAACATAAAGCTACCCGGAACCGACCGGCCTAACTAGTAGTTGCAAACAATAGGACCCAATGTGAGAAGTTGGTCATGTTGTGCTTGAACCCGAGGTTAGATCAATTTGTGGTGTAAAGCTACCCGGAACCGACCGGCTTAACTAGTAACCACAACAAAGTCTAATGTGAGAGGTTGAGGTGCATTAAGTAATTAATGCCACATGATAGGGTTAAGTTAATTTGATTAATGACTCTTAACCAAATATGACATGGACAAATGGGTTAAGTAAATTGATTAGGCTAATGATACTTAACAAAACATGACAAGGTTGGGTAGGTTAAGTAACTCGATTTGCCTAATGACACTTAACCATTTTTATACGACTAGTGGACGAGGTTAAGTTAACCAACACTTAACCAAACCAACACGTGAATTTGATACGGTTAACTAAGCTTTCCTAATTACACTTAACCGTATAATACAGTTAGGGGATGTGGTTAAGTTAATCTAGACTTAACCCATCCAATTCGGTGATTTTGAAGTGGTTAAGTTAAACAACACTTAACCAATCTAACTCAGTAATTTTGAAGTGATTAAGTAATCTATACTTAAACACTCCAACTCGGTTATTTGATAAGGTTAAGTTAACCAGTACTTAACCAATCTAACGTGATAACATGATAAGGCTAAGTCACGAATCGTTTGAATACACTTGACCAATTTGACTCAGTAATTTGATAGGGTCAAGTTAATACATACTTAACCAACTTGAACATGGTTTGTAGGGTTAAGTCTTGGACTTGGATACTTAGCCAATTTTGACATGATTTGTAGACGGTATTAAGTCATGAACTTAAGTGACACTTAATCCATTATATAAACCCTAATTCGGAGAATTAGGTGGATAACCGTAATTAACAAGAATAACGGGAATAAGGCTAAGTGGTAAACCTTAGTTGAAGAATAGCTAAGTAATAATTCTTAGTCAAGGAGATTTGGGCCAGTTCATAGATAGATGAGTAACCTGATACGGTAGGTCATCATTTAAGCACACGAATAGGAGCAAGTTATCTGATTTAGATAAAGGCTCCAGCGAACTGGGTAACGAAGCAGCGGCTTCGGGGAACGTGAGGATATTCTTGGTATCCCTCTGTGAGCTGCCAGGTGATCATACTAGGCTCATGAGAGGTTAAGGTCTGCATTAGAAGAACTAAGAGTATGCCTTGGTTGCTATACGAGCGACCTAAAGACGGGGATGAATAGGGAATAGTCGACGATACACGGTCGTGCCCTAGATAGCATTTCGTCAGGCTACCTACCATCTTTGGTCAAGCGTGTATGTACGGAAAGGCAGAGAACACCCAAAAGACCATAATTGCTATCTAATTATGGTTGCGGTAAGGCTAGGATTGTGGGTTGGCCAGTAGTGTGTTCTCATACAGGATTTATCCTGTCTTGTCTTTCACTAGTTGAGGGAGTGGTCTCGTGGGACCATAGCCACGTATAGGAAAAACAGACCTTAGCATCTGCATCGGTAGATAAATCGAAAGCTCCCGACCGAGTCCTGTATTTCTTGATCTGCCCTGTGACAGGACTCGGATGGCACGATGTGATACATGTGCATACAGTCATGGAAAAACGATTCACGATGAATGCGTGGGAAAAAGGGCGCGGTTGACGGTTAGCGTAATCCCTAGTGGCCCTAGGTAGTTGAACCCAAACCGAGATACGAAAACGTGCAATAGTAAGCATAATCCCTAGTAGTCCTAGGTAGCATAAGTCCTAGTTGTACAAACAGTGATTCATATGAAAGAACCTAGCTAGGCCTAGGGTAACAGTCCAAAACGATCTTAAGGATCATGGAATTACGTTGGAGTAGTATAGAACCTCATGGGAAAGCCCGTACGGTCTACGACAAGGGACTGAACATTTACATGGAAAGAAACATACGAGTTGAGTAACCTATATATGCGATATATTAGGTTGACATGGACCATTACACGACTTTTGAGTAAGGGTCATTCATGGTTAACACATGATATGGTGGGAATACTAGTACGGTAGGTGCAGAGCTAAAAGACAGGATAGATACCATGGGATGTTATACGTGATAGATATCTTGGGGATATTATACTTGATAGGAACCTGACGAAGGGATGCCTTGTTTTATCTTGACATCTGTTAGCCTACTTTGTGAACTAGGCAACACAAAGTAAAGATGTCAGGCATTGAAGAACCTTTCTAATTAGAAGACTTCGGTTCGGATCGGAGAGACCATCACTACTCAGATCATTGAAGACACCACAGCCTAGATCGGACAGTTGCAATCATTCGGGTCGGGTCAGAACAACGTATCGGTTCGGATCGGGTGAAGTTTTCTATTCGGATCGGTGAACTATTGCTGTTGAAAACAGAGAGCGCATGTTCGGATCGGTGGGCAGTCTTCTTCAAGATGGATCGGAAAGCCACTTGGTTGCTACAGAGATAAATCGGAGTGGAGCAGAGCAGACTAAAGAGGAGAGAGCGTTGTTTCCAAGCCAATCCGGGTCGGATCGGATATCCCGATCCGAACCCCTTGTATGTGTCCCCCCGACCCGAATCCATTTTCCATATCCTTCTCCAGCATAAGCGCCTGGATATCCGGATCGGCTATGACCAGTTCCTGCCCATAACGCCCACAATTCTGATGCGCTGTCAACGAAGAAATCAATCCGAATCCGATGCTGATGGGATGAGTGACACGTGGCTCCGATCCGGATCGGGCTCTGAGCAAATTCACACCTATAAATACCCCGTCTAGAGACAAAGAAAAGGATCTTTTTTCTGGCATTTTGAGAGTTCAACCACCTTCATCCGAATTCCAGCAATCCCGAAAAATCCAAATCTTCTTTCATTATTTGTTTTCTATAATTGAGTGATTATAAGTGAGTTGTGAGAGGAATCAAGTGGATATTTCATTGTACTTGCAACTAAATCAGTAAATATAGTGAAAGACAAGTGGACGTAGGCATTTCTTCACCGAACCACTATAAATCTTGTGTGTTCATTTTTGTTTTTATCTTATTTCATTTGCTTTCAGTTAATTCGGGTGTTAGAACCACTTTTTGGTCTAACATTTTGGTGCTTTCACTGAGAACATCATCTGAATTCCTTATTTTCCGGGATTTCTTTCTACTTTTTGGACCGTTGAGTTCAAAGAAGTTAATCCTTAAGTTTCTCTGCTCCTTTATATTTGTTGAAGTGATTGTCAAAGAATCATGGCCAAAGGAAAAGGCAAAGAAGTTCAATCTGGTCGAGGAAATGGAGCTGGCGAAGATCAGCAAAATGCGGTTGTAACAAGGTCTCGGGGGCAGAGTTCAGCAGCAGGAAGAACCAATGCAGGAAATCCGAGCCGCCAACAGGGGTAAAGCTCCGATCCGATCCGGGTAGGAGATTCTGAAGCAGTGCATTCCCCCAATCTGAACCGACCCGAGCAGCTTGCCACGTACCGATCCGACCAGGCTCCCCAGCTCCGAACCGACCCGACCTCCTATCTCCGATCCGATCCGACGCTTGGTGAAGCTGGCACCTCCACTCGAGTCCCTACGAATGCTCCGATTCCAGCCACCAGGGTTAGTGATCAGATTAATCCATCTGCGCCCATCACTCAAGGAGATTTCTCGCGCTTACTTGACAGGCTTGAGAGCACAAGGGAGGCTATGAAAGTCCACGAGCGCACTAATCTCATGATGCAGGAAAATATGAGGCTCATGAGTCGGGAGATTAGTGAACTCCGTTGACAGAGAACTCCATCACCGGTTCGTCACACACCAGTGGATCAATCTTCATCTTCCGAGGAAGAGCGGCCCCGTGAACGAAGGCCGCTCGAACGACCTTAGAATGTGGAGCAGTTGACATTTGGATCTTTGGGATCTCGTGAGGATATTGCACGAGCGCTAGGAAACAATGACCCCACCAGGGGGCAAAGACTCCAGTCCCCTCCTCCCGAGATCGACCAGGAGCGCAGGGAACGGAATCGAGCAGAAGCAGCTGGAAGAAGAAGGGCATCTCCTGAACGAGAGCCCAGAAGGAACCCGGATACTAGGGCCAGGGAACCTGAGCGGCCCCTAACTAATGCTGATGTACAGGCAATGGTTCGCTAGATCATGTCCGAGAGCCGGAACTATACAAATGAAGATTATGGCATTGAGCGAAGCCACACTCCTTTCACCGACGATATCCTCGACTTCCAATTTCCTCGACGCTTTAACTTACCACAGATGGACAAGTACAACGGAAGGACTGATCCGGGACAGCATTTGATGCGATACTCGTGGCTCATGAATGCTGTTGCTGCCCCTGATGAAGTGAAGTGCAAAGCATTCCCAATCTACTTAGAAGATGTGGCGCTGTTATGGTTTACCTGACTTCCTCCTCGTTCGATTTCGAATTACAAGGAACTAAGCGAGCGTTTTATGAACCAGTTCCGACTCCATGCCCGAAAGTCCAAAAGTGTTATTGAATTATCGAGAATCAAGCAGGCACCGGGAGAGTCTTTGAGGGCATATCTTGACCGTTTTAACCAAGCTGTGACTGAGGTCAGTGACCCGCATGAGCCCACTATTCCGATGGCATTGAAGGAAGGAATCGATCCTGAATCCGAGTTCGGAGATTACCTTTCTGGGAAAACACCCTCCACAAGAGAGATATTCTACGAAAAAGCCGATATTTATCTAAGGTGAGAGGAGGCCAGGGCAAACCGAAAGAGAAAGTCTGAGACGGCTTCAAAAGAAAATATGCAGAGTAATATCGCCGTGAAGCAGTCTGGGGAAAGTTCTGGCAAGGTTGAAGTAAATGTGGGAAACAAGGGTGGAAACAACAATGCTGGAAGCGGGGGTAACAACAACAATAACCATAATCCGAACGGTAACAGAAGAAACAGAAATAGGGGAGGTGATCTTAACAAAAGACCCCGATTCTAGATCTATGAGAATTATACACCATTGAACGACACCCTGGAGAATATTTACCTGGATACGTACATTGTTTTGCAGTACAAAAGACCGCCACCTCGTGATTCGACTGAGAAAGAAATGGCAACAGGGAAATTTTGTTTGTTTCATGGAACTCATGGGCATTCAACCAATGAATGTCGGCATTTGAGGGATGTGATTGAGAAGCTGCTGCGTGAAGGGAAGTTGGATAAATACAAGGTTGCCCCGAGGGACAGGGGGCAAGGAGAGCAGGCTCCAAAACAGATTCTACCTGCTCCCAAGCCTACAGTGCAGCAGAAAGGTAAAGGAATTGTTATCAACTCCATAGTAGGCGGACCTCACCCGGCAATCCGAAGTTTCAGATCAATGGATCAATATGTAAATGCTGCCAAGCACCTAGATGTGAATGAAGGTGATGATCTGGAAGATATCACCCCCATAAAACAACAGAAGACCATGTTTGACGACGTGGTATTCCGCAGCTGAGACAATACTGGGATCCAATCACCCACTGATGATCCGTTAGTTATTACTACCACTATTGGGCCGGCCTTGGTCCATAAGGTATTAGTAGACAACGGAAGTTCTGTCAATATTTTATTTAAAAAGTCATTCGATCAGATGAAGCTTGAATCCGAAGATTTGAAGCCATGCGAAGGATGGATCAGAGGCTTCAACGGTGCGTCGACAGCTCCCATGGGATACATAGAGTTGCCCATGACCCTGGGGCAAGGAGAACGTAGAAGAGTGCGGATGCTTCAGTTCGTAGTATTGGACGTAGATTCGCCTTATAATGCATTTTCGGGGAGGCCTGCCCTTGCTGAATTCAGAGTTTGTATCGCCCCTTGGTGTTTATTACTTAAGTTCCCAACCGAAGCCGGAACTGGAGTAATGAGAGGGGATCAAGTTTCCGGACGGGCCTGCTATGTGGCCGAATTAAAGATGTTGATGAAAGGACTTAACATCGAGAGTAAAGATGCCTCGTCTCCTTCAAAGGGGGCCTCGGCATAGCAATTAGAGAGATTGACCCCGAAGGAGTTTCCCAAAGGAATGCCTGAAGACCTGGATCCCAGAAAAGACGAGGAACCAGAGGCTAGGAATGCAACTCCTAATGAAGCGACAGTGGAAATTCCCATTGATGAAGCGGATCCGACAAAAGTTTTGAAGATTGGTTCTCAATTGGGTCCACGTCGAGCTAAAGAACTAACGGACTTCTTGAAGGCAAACTTAGACGTGTTTGCCTGGACCCATGCTGACATGTGTGGGATATCGCCATCCATTGTAAGTCACAAATTGAATGTAAAGCCGAAACATCCGCCTGTGAAGCAAAAGAGAAGCGTGCTGGGCCCAGAGAGGTCGGCTGCTCTCAAAGAGGAAGTGGAAAAGTTGAAGAAGAATGGATTTATTCGAGATTTGACATATCCCGACTAGATATCAAATCCCGTCTTGGTAAAGAAGCCGAATGGAAAGTGGCGGACTTGTATTGATTTTTCAGATTTGAACAAAGCCTGCCCTAAAGATAGTTTCCCACTTCCCAGAATTGACCAGCTTGTAGACTCGACAGCGGGTCATGAACTTCTCTCTTTCATGGATGCGTATTCTGGGTACAACCAAATTCCTATGCACGTGCCAGACCAAGAACATACGAGCTTCATTACGAATTTGGGATTATATTGTTATGTTGTAATGCCATTCGGATGAAAAACGCCGGAGCTACTTATCAGCGCTTGGTGAACAGAATGTTTTATAATCAAATAGGAAAGACTATGGAAGTTTATGTGGATGATATGCTTGTCAAATCGAAACAGTCCTCCAGCCATACGCAAGAATTGGCGGAAATGTTTGGTAACCTGCGAAAGTATCGGATGAAATTGAATCCTCTGAAATGCTCATTTGGGGTGGCATCGGGAAAGTTCCTTGGCTTCATTGTGAGCTCCCGAGGAATTGAAATCAACCCTAGCCAGATAGCAGCGATTAGAAACATCGAAGAGCCGAGGAGAATTAAATACGTCCAAAGTCTTGCAGGGAAAGTAGCGGCGCTGAGTAGATTCATCTCCAAAGCCACAGACAAATGCGTTCCATTTTTTGATTTGATTAAAAGAGGAAAGAAGAACTTCGAGTGGACTCCGGACTGTGTTGAGGCCTTTCGAAATTTATTGGAACTGCTGGAGAAACCGCTGATTTTATCAAAGCCCGTAGATCACGAAGAATTGTTTGTTTACTTGGCAGTCTCGGCTCACGCCGTCAGCACAGCCCTGGTTCGAGAAGAAGACAAAGTAAAAAGGCCAGTGTATTATGTAAGCAAGAAATTAGCAGCGGCAGAGCGTAACTACCCAAAGATTGAGAAGCTCGCTTACAGTCTCCTGATCGCATCCCGAAAACTTCGTCACTATTTCCAAGCTCATCCAATAACCATATACAACGACCAGCCCTTGAGGCAGGTGTTGCAAAGACCCGAAGCATCGGGAAGGTTGATCAAGTGGAACATAGAACTAAGTCAGTTTGATTTGAATTTTCAACCACGAAAGTCGATCAGGGGGCAAGCTCTAGCAGACTTTATTGCGTAGTTCACCATTCCAGAGGAGGAAGTAATCGATGATAGAGTGGTTAAGTCCGAGGATGAGTTAAAGATAGATCCGTGGAAACTATATACAGATGGAGCCAAGAACGACCGAAGGTCCGGAGCTGGAATTGTCTTACTCACTCCCGAAGGACGGTCGTTATATTACGCCCTGTGATTTGAATTTTCGGCGACTAACAATGACTCTGAATATGAAGCCCTGATTGCCGGGCTGAAGCTTGCTAAAGACCTCGGAGTAAAAATATTAGACATATTCTGTGACTCTAAAATTGTTGTTTGCCAAGTGCGAGAGGAATTTATGGCTCGAGGACCTCGACTTATCGCCTACCTCAGGAAAGTTAGAGAGCTATTGAATAGCTTAGAGTGGTACAACATAACACATATCCCAAGAGCTGAAAACCAGAAGGTAGATAGGCTGGCAAAGCTAGCTAGTTCCGAGAATCCAGAAGTGAAATAAATAATTCCAATTGAAACGTTGGAATCACCAAGCTTTGAGTCAATGGAAATTGAGTTCGCTTTTGAAGCAGAACCGGAGAAAGAGTCGTGGATGACCCCAATTAAGAACTTCCTTAAGGATGGAATACTCCCGTCAAAGAAGAGTGAAAGAATGGTCGTAGTTCGCAAGGCTACCAGATATGTTATACAAGATGATACTCTTTATAGGCAAGGATTTTCTATGCCCCTGTTACGATGTATAGCACACGACGACATCAAGCGTGTACTAAGAGAAGTACACGAAGGTGAGTGTGGAGATCATACAGGAGGTCAGACTTTAGCAAAAAAGATATTGCGATACGGATACTTCTGGCCTACAATTAACAAAGATGCAGCTGATTATTCACGACGCTGCGATAAGTGCCAGAGATTCGCCAAAATCCCCAGAGCACCGTCGACCCAACTTAAATTAATGGCGAGTCCTTGGCCATTTGCCACGTGGGGAATTGATATCATTGGAGTTCTACCGATTGCTAAGGGAGGAGCAAAATATGCAATAGTGGCCGTAGATTATTTTACGAAATGGGTGGAAGCTGAGCCCTTGACCAAGATCACGGCAAGAAAGGTGATAAGTTTTGTGGTCAGAAATATTATATGCCGATTCGGGATCCCAAGGACGATTATAACTGACAACGGAACCCAATTTGATAGTACTGAATTCAGAAATTTCTGCCAGAAGTATAAGATAGACAAACGATATACTGCAGTTGCCTATCCGCAATCGAATGGGCAAGTAGAGGCAATAAACAAAGTAATAAAATCCATCCTCAAGAAACGGTTAGAGCGTGCAAAGGCAAAATGGGTTGACGAATTGCCCCTAGCTTTGTGGGCATATCGAACAACATTTAAAACGGCCACCGGTCATACCCCTTTCTCTCTCTCCTTTGGCTCAGAAGCTGTAATTCCAGTTGAACTGGAAGTTCCTTCCCACAGGGTGACATATTATGACCCGATGACGAATCGGGCACTCTTACTTGAGTCTCTTGATGAAGTCGAAGAAAAAAGGGACGAAGCAGATTTGCGTGCGGCAAGACATCGACGTCAGATGGCACGCTATTACGACAAAAAAGTTTGCCTCAGGACTTTTGAACCAGGAGATTTGGTGCTAAAGAGAGTCTTTCCATCCCTTCCTCACCTCGGTCCAAAATGGGAAGGACCCTTTGTCATCCAACGGAAACTTGAAAAAGGAACCTTCAAGTTAACGATTGTAGATGGCGAAGAAGTCCCTAGAGCATGGAATGCTCAACACTTAATGTGATATTTGGATTAGAAATGCTGTACTTTGTGTTATTTTTCTTATGAACTCTGTAACAAGGCACGACTTGCCTTGGGAAAATCTGACGATATGAATGAAGAACTATAAAGTGGATGTAGGCAACGACTTAGCCGAACCACTATAAAAATATTGTGTGTTATTTACTTTTATGCATTACATATATACATTCATCAGTTATTCTGTTGTGATTATAAAATACAGGATGACTCAAAGCCTAGAAAGGTTGAAAACAGTTTAGACATAAAAAGAAACACAACGACTATTTGTGCGATAAGACATAAAAGAATGAGAAAGCGACATTCTTAACTCTAACTCTCCAGAGAGAGAGAGAGTATAAAAGCGTCTCCGACTGAGCGCTGAAAAAGAAATTCTTCTCCTAACTCTAACTCTCCAGAGAGAGAGAGTATAAAAGCGTCTCCGACTGAGCGCTGAAAAAGAAATTCTTCTCCTAACTCTAACTTTCCAGAGAGAAAGAGAGTATAAAGGCGTCTCCGACTGAGCGCTGAGAAAGAAATCTTTCCCCGCTGAAAAACCGGGGAATGAATAGATTACTGAGCTAGAACTCTAACTCTCAAGAGAAAGAGAGAGAGTATAAAAGAAATGCCAGAAAAAGCGACAGGTATTGACGACACGGGAAGTGCTATCCCGTCAGAGAATCGGGAACATTCAGATTGCTTGATTACGCATTAAATAATTTGTGGGAATCGACTGGGGACACTTATGTATACGCATATTTCCCCCCTCCACAACTTCGTTTCATAACTATAGACATGCATTTTTACATAAGTGCAGAACTACTAACAAACAAACATTGCAGAAAATGAGTTATTTTTCATTTACAAATGAATGAATTTGTACAGGAAAATAGTTAAAAAAGGAAGTGCAGGAGCCATTCTTGTAGCAGCAGTTATTGGTTCACTAAATGCTAAAACGATACAAGGCAATCCACTATTTAGATTTTGAATGAGCCTTGGACTTCTTGGCAGCTTTCTCCGCGTCCTTTACTTCTTTCTCAACCTCCGTAAAGATTCGTTTTGACTTCTTTTTTCCTGAAGATGCGGTGCTGGAGCCGGTAGACTTCTTCCCGGAGGGCGGGGCGCTAGAATCAAGAGAAGATTTTTTAGTGAGTTCCTCTGTAATAGATCTAGTTGAGAGCTTAACAACTAACCTTGATCCCGCATCCACAACTGTGAGGGGCTTGAGGGCTTCAGGGTCTAGTTCTTCGGCTTTTAATTGCAAGCGTTTGTCTTGATCAGCTTTCATTGTAGCCAAGGTAACATCATCAGCCTTTTTTGTCTCCCCGACTATAGCAACTTCTGGTTCCTCTTCGTGCCCCCCGTCACCACTATCGTCCTTTAAAGCTGCTATCATTTCTTCATCATGGGGGGGTGGTGACCTTAGTTGGCTCACTTCCTTCTCCCAAGTCTATAGGAGTATCCTTATCCTCCCCTCTTTTGGCCTTTTCTGCGGGCTTTGCCCTAGCAGTGGCTCCCTGAGTCACATCTGTCTCTTCGGATGGCTCAACACCTACAGAATGAGAAGCAACAGTTATCAACTCAGGCGAAAACAATGGTTTTTTCATCGATTGCTCAATCACGTGGCGAAAGGTAGAAATAGCCTTGACAAATTGAGGAGAAAAGGTAGGGATACCTTCCGAAGACTTCTCAGCAGGGGTGACTACTACCTCCGATGCTGTTTCAGGAATAGGGGATAGCAGAGTTGTTCGGGGAATCCCCGGATTTTCAGGATCATACCCCTCTACTTCAGAAGTCGCAGGGGCAGAAGAAGAGGAACCATCTTCGAAAACATTATTCTGTTTAGACTTCCGTCTCTCTTCTTCCATGGCCTCAGCAATGTGACGGCGCCCTTCAGCTAGGCGCTCCGGCTCATCATCCCTCAAGTATTTTTCCATTAGCTTATCCTCATCGATAGAGTCGGTTTTGAGCTCCTCTTTTTCCCACTCAACAATCTGATTCCATACTTGAACTAGAGTGGATGGGTAGTCTTCGATCCAAGAAATGTTTCGGCGACGGATGATATGTGCGAAGAATTCAATCATTAATTCGCCAAAGCCTTGAATCTCAGCCTCCGCCTCAGATAATTGTTTGCAGGCTTCCTCCGCAGATTTGATAGCACACTCCACATTGCCCTCGGCCAGGGCAGCTCTGTTCTCTGCCTCCAACAGCTTTGAAGCCAAGTCAGCGTTCTTCTTTTCTAGTTCAGCGCTCCTCTTTGCTAACTCGGCGTTTTTCCATTCAAGCTCAGCATAAGCAAGGCGTGTCTTAGCAGCTTCTGACCTGGCCTCATCAGCTTGCTTTTTTAACTCAGAACGCTCTTGAGTGTGAGATTCAAGCAAGTCGTGATAACGTTTTTGCATGTCCTCAAATTGTTGTTTGAAATTAGAAGCATCCCTTTGAGCGACAGCTAGCTGAGCTTGAGTGTCTTCCAAATCTTTTCCTAGGGCTTTTAAAGCCTTGGCATCCTCCTCTGTGGTCTTTTGCATTGAGTCCGTATTTGTGATTAGAGTACGGATGATTCTGGAGAGGTTGCATGAATACTTAAACATCTCAGAATACTGCTTTTCCACCGCATCAATCTTTGCTTTGGCCTCATCTTCCCACTTAGAAGAAATAGGTTCAAGGGCAGGTAAAAAAGTCAAAGTCTCGAAGTAGTGCTCGGGAAATTGCTCCTCCAAATATTCCCGCTTTACTGCAGTTTCCGCATCTAGTGGGGGAGGAGCGGGGATTGTCAATTCGGTGTCCCTGTGTGAAGAGGATTCGGTAGTCTCTTTGTCTGTCCTAGGTCGTTTAGTAGCAGGGACCTTGTTCTTACTTTGAGACCCAGTTTCTTTTGGAGGAGTTCTCTCTCTACTGCGCTTTTCATGGGAAGAAGTGGAGTCTTTAGATTGTGGTCTGTCCTCTTCCCTACGGCTTTGATAACCCTTGTATTTCTCTTGTTCCGGCCGAACTGGTGAGCGAGAGCATGAGGGTCGAGAACGATAGGGATCATAAGGCCTTCTCTCATCCCTACCACGATCATCACGACGATCATACTCGACATCCTGAGGAGGATTGGACATGCTGCGAAGAAGCTTCCTGATATCATAGTAGGATCGAGACATCGTGCCTGCACAATAAGACAAACGAAATTTAGAATAAATGGATTCAAGGAGAAAGAGGTGCAATGAATGCTAATGCTGTTGTGTAAAGTGTATCCTAAGTGGTGTGTTCCCCCCAACCAACCCGAGTCTGAAGCTAGACTATTACGGGCATGCTCTTTGGCCTTAGCGGGAGTGGTCTCTTCAGAAGAGGTGAAGACTAAAGGATCCTTCCTAAAATCCTCTGAAGTGTATATAGTCTCAGGTAAGGGGAGATCCCCCAAACCCTGAAATATTTGCTCATCAGTACTAGGAACATCCCCCTCGGAAGCATTAAGTGGCGACTCATGGGAGGATGTTGACTTTTCCAGAGAAGTAGCCTCCTCGGGGGCAATATATCCTTCACGATGCTTTTCGGCCAGATTAGCCAATTCGTCATCTTGTGTAGAAGATGGAGAAGGTGAAGTTCGAAGAGGCGCTGTAGGAACTCCTGAGCCTTCTCCTGTCTCTGGAATCACCTCCACTGGAGGAATGTATGCGTAGGGGACCGTCCCATGACCGATGCTACGAAAAACGGATAACAGCCCATGAAAGTGAAGGTATTCATCTTTAAGGACTTCGTCGATAGTCAAGAATTTCTGATCGCCATTAAGAAGTCGATGCATCCGGTCAAAGAAGACCTGATCTGATATCTGTTTAGGATAGTCGACTGCAAACAAAAAGGAAAACAAATTAAGGTGATGATTCAAGTGTATAGAGCCCGGATTTAGAAAATCAATGCTTTACTTGATTTTGTCCACCTCCTGGCGCATCCAGGTTGTCGCTTCACGTAGAACCATTCTAGTCTGGAATCTCCAGCTTTACTACTGAATGGTACTGAGATTATCTTCCTTTTTGGAACTGACTCAAAGTAGCAGAAAGATGGAGTCTCTCGAGTCCGATGCTTGAAATTATAGAAGAAATGAACGTCATCGAACGTGAGCTCTATGTCTAAGATTTCACGATATGCTATGTACAAGGTATGCAAATAGGCATATGAATTGGGATGCAACTGCATGGGGGCAATCCGCATTTGTCTTAAAAAGTCAACGATGAAGGGAGAGAATGGAGGAATGGCGCCGACCATGCACATCAATCGAGTGACCGCCATATATCCTTCTGGAGGGTTGTGGGGACGGTCAGAGCGTGAAGGCACTAGAGTGTCCCTTTTCATTATCCCGTACTTTAAGCAAATTCGGACAAGTCGATCGTTGTCGATTGTTGATTCAACGGAGTCTGGAGGTGATTCCAATATAATGGCCGATTCAAATTCATCAGGGGCTCGATCGTCAACAATCCCTCCTTCCTCCTCAAAACCCAGAGAAGCTTCATTCTCTGAAGACAACTCGTTGCTTTCTCGATTTCCAACCCCGTAGTCTGGACACTCACTGTCCCATTCTGGATCCGAAGGAGAAGATATATCCTCGAGAGTGATTTTGTTAGAGGTTTCCGGGGCTTCTTTCCTCTCAGCTAGTCTGGAAGAGCGTCTGGGTCTCATTGTCATAGAACTATTGAAGAAGCAATAGCACGAATTAGAGTAAATTAGCCCGTACCCCCCTGTGCATGTGTGTGAACTAAAATGTGTGCAGCAAATGTGAGAAATGCAAAGTAAAGGTGCAACAATGTAAGACGGAACTTTGAAGAGAAAGTGATAGTCAGAGTAGTTCTTAATGTTCATTTATATCCGCAAGGCACTATCCTAACTGTTCATGAAGTTGGAAGTAATATCTAGCATTGTTTTAAATGGTTGGACAAAAGTTTGTGCTTTGGATTGAGTAGTTTTCGGTTCGGATGTATACATCAGGTTCAGATCGGATAGGCAAGGTCACATGTCAGCTTAAAGCAAAGGCTCACACTCAGTGAGATATACCCGGATCGGTTCGGGGATTGACTTTTGGGGCGGGTCGGATTGACCTGAATAACAATGCCCCTGTTCTTTCTTTGTTTCACTACCCGGTCCAATCCGAACGCATAAGTCTTGACCTCCATTTTATTCATAGGTCCGACCCGACCCAGTCAAACAAGATAAGTCCCATTTCTTTGCCTTATTGCTCCGACCCGGTCCGGTTCTGTGAATTTCTCTCTTTCCCTTTTTCTCCTACTGTTCCCCCATCCAAACCGATCTCCTTCAATTTCCTTCCTCTTCCTCCTCTTAAGTAGCGAACCCAACTCGATATCCAATGCCTTAATTAAAATTAAGTGCTTAAGCACTCAAGTATTCAACGACGAATCTCAACACCCTCCACCAACGCCTCGAAATGGCGTCGATGCCATCAACGACGAAGGCGGAGGATGAAAGAAGCCATGGCGATGGAATTAGTCAAATACCTTGCTAGAATCGTTCAACTTAACTGCGAATGTAAATTAAAAACAATTATGGCAACGAGATTCGAGATTGCAAGACTACCCATGTATTTGATTCAAAGATTGAAGCGAGAATTTTGAATTTTTTTGGAAATACTAGGGTTTCGATGTGGAATCGGTTGGGCAAGAACAGTGAATAAAAGAAAAGAAGAAAAGTGAAGTAGATTTATATAAAAAAACAAGCTGACTATTCGTATCCCCGCTCGGACCGGATCGGAAATCCCAGTAACGCAGCTTGGCCCACTAATCCATTGCAGAGTATAGGAAGAAGGAGATCCGTCGGGGTCGGAACCCGAACCAGAAATCCATTCGGGTCGGAATCCGAACCGAACAGGATGCAGTACGACAGCTTGGCACGTGAATTCAAAGGGAAGGATGAAGGCGTTGTGCAACAGCAGTCAAAGCATGCTCCATTTCCAACAGAAGCATCCTTTGAGGGGGCAAAGTGTTAGCCTACTTTGTGAACTAGGAAACACAAAGTCAAGATGTCAGGCATTGAAGAACCTTTCTAATTAGAAGACTTCGGTTCGGATCGGAGAGACCATCACTACTCAGATCGGAGAAGACACCACAGCCTAGATCGGACAGCTGCAATCATTCGGGTCGGGTCAGAACAACGTATCGGTTCGGATCGGGTGAAGTTTTCTGTTCGGATCGGTGAACTATTGCTGTTGAAAACGGAGAGCGCATGTTCGGATCGGAGGGCAGTCTTCTTCAAGATGGATCGGAAAGCCACTTTGTTGCTACGGAGATAAATCGGAGCGGAGCGGAGCAGACTAAAGAGGAGAGAGCGTTGTTTCCAAGCCAATCCGGGTCGGATCGGATATCCCGATCCGAACCCCTTGTATGTGTCCCCCCGACCCGAATCCATTTTCCATATCCTTCTCCAGCATAAGCGCCTGGATATCCGGATCAGCTATGACCAGTTCCTGCCTATAACACCCACAATTCTGATGCGTTGTCAACGAAGAAATCAATCCGAATCCGATACTGATGGGATGAGTGACACGTGGCTCCGAGCCGGATCGGGCTCTGAGCAGATTCACACCTATAAATACCCCGTCTGGAGACAAAGAAAAGGATCTTTTTTCTGGCATTTTGAGAGTTCAACCACCTTCATCCGAATTCCAGCAATCTCGAAAAATCCAAATCTTCTTTCATTATTTGTTTTCTATAATTGAGTGATTATAAGTGAGTTGTGAGAGGAATCAAGTGGATATTTCATTGTACTTGCAACTAAATCAGTAAATATAGTGAAAGACAAGTGGACGTAGGCATTTCTTCGCCGAACCACTATAAATCCTGTGTGTTCATTTTTGTTTTTATCTTATTTCATTTGCTTTCAGTTAATTCGGGTGTTAGAACCACTTTTTGGTCTAACAACATCGTAATTTATCATGACACCTTAGTTTATCTAAGTTCAGTAGTTCATCCTGTTATTTTGATTTAGCTTATCTATCTTGTCATCATGCTTATGTTCATCTCAGTTTCTCATGTCAGTTAACTTTACTAGTTTTTATGCTGATAGTAGATAGGGCTTACTCAGTCTTTTTGACTGACCCGTTCTGTTTCGCTTCTTGTCTTCCGTTTCCCCCCAGCTTACAGGGAGGAAATACTGTTGTTTAGTTCGGACTTCTTCTGCTTGAAGGTCATCATGGATGGCTTGGACTTTTCTTGGTTATGGCTACTTTACTGTTTTACTTGGGGAATAATTTATGAAAATGTCTTTATGCTTCTTTACTATTGCAAGACAGGTTTTGATGTACTCTGATGTAAAAGGCTTTAGACCTTATTTATTCATGTTATGAAAGTTTGATTTTACTTCCGCTATTTTATATGTTCTGTCTTGTGATATTTCTGTGCATGTTTACCAATAATGCCCCTCTAAAGCTAGTGCATTCCTTTGTGAGTGACCCTGGCGGAGGCGGGGTGTTACATTTGGTATCAGAGCAGAAGGTTACCAGACTGGGCAAAAGTTTTTAAAGACCTTCTGAAAACTATTTGAAAATCGTTTACAAAGAAGCATTTTTCAAGAAAATTTTCTTTTAAAAGAAAAAGGCTATTCCCCAAAGGCCATTAGCACTATCCTTGTTTCCTTAATTGAATCTCTTTTCCATTCTTTCCTCCATCTGTAGTCACAGTGGTTTTAACTGCGACTAGTCTTTTCTATCTACGAAAGTGCTTTCCATACGATGGAGGTGGTTCTCGAGAGACCAGTGGCCGCGTTATAAGAAAGGATAGTGAGAAAGAGGATAAAGGATACGAGCTTAAGGATGAGCAACTTGTTGGTATGGCTTAGTCCTCAAAGGAGGGAGAAAGATGAACAATGAAACCCATGACGAGAGAGTACCTTTGGCATGGTAAAACGGGGCGGATAGTTAAGTATTATGGGACAAGGTCAAGATCATCGGGAGGGCAATAGTATGCTCTCATTTCTAGGGTACCTCGGAAGGAGGGTAACGATCTTGTTAAAGGTTTAGCTTTTCTTCTCTATCATCGCGTTAGGACTTCGTTTTTCGTATCATTTAAGTCTGCTTCGATAGTTGAGTCTCTACACCTTAAGTACTAGCATAATAGAGAATCCCATTTTTGTCTCAAAGTCCTATTGGAGAACCAGTCCATTTATACATGACTTGTTTGGATTTGAGAATGTCTATGCCAAGTGTTGAGTTTGGAAATAATTCTTATGTTTATAAGCTATGGATGGATTCTAGGGATGAAGTGGTTATCCAATAGGGGGTGCCACTCTCGGTTTTGATAGGAGGGTAGTTAGACCTTTTGACTAGCCTTGGTAATACCCTCGAAGTATCGTGTAAGCTTTTTGAGGTTCTGTCATGACTAGTTACTTAGAATCCCTTGATGCCTTTATTGGACATTTGAAGCCCGATCGAGTGGTGTTCGCCGATAATACGGATGGTTTACTTCATTTATGCATGGGTTATAGAAATCACCCTAGTAAGTGCGCTTGATAACCTGGTTGACATCTGTTTACTTTCAAGAGAAAGTTCTTCTACTTGGAATACCTTATAGTATATAAACGAGATCCAAGATTCACTAGTGAATTTTGGAAAGCTTGCATGAGATCATGAGTACGCAGTCATGTTTGCGCCAAGTATTCTAGAAAAATGATAAGTGCAAGTGGAACGAGAGGCGATGAAGAAATGAGTTCCAGCTCATGTTATGGAAACAGGAAACAAGAAGCTACGAAATCGCGAAGTTAAAAGACGGTCAAGGCACAATGGAATTAAGCTCAAGGAAATACGACTTTGATGGTCAAAGACTAGATACGCGCATGATATCTCTTTTTGGGAGTATATCCTTGATCCCTGTTTTCTGTAGAGCTTACTTGTAGGCTATCTTTTGTGGACATCCTCTCGGTCCTATTTTCTATTACAAACCCCGTAAGGAGCTTGTCTTGTTTATCTTCTCGACCCTATTTCAGGGAATCCTAGGTAGAACCCTATGGATGTAAACATGTATTTGAAACATGTTATGATTGATATGGTTGCAAGTGGTTGCTCGTGGATGCGCGAATACACATTAGATACTAGCTCGACTCGGTCACATTTCATATTGCATATGCATGAGTATTTATACTTGTTTATGGATGAAATCGAATGTATTATCATGCGGTTGTTGCATATGAATGAATGATTGTGCACGCATATAATATCTATATCACTAGGACTATTTGCATACATGTTGGATTCATGGCACTATACATATTTTGCATTAGAAAGATTATTCAGGCCTGATCATTAGCATTAGCTAAGGAACATGTACACACACGTTTTGCATATATTCATACAGCATTAGAAATCATCTAAGGACAATGGTTGCTTGTGGATGATGTTTTGAGTAGATGAATGATGGATGGTAGGATATGTTCTTCCTAACTTGGAGATTTCGGGGACGAAATCCTAAAAGGTGGGGAGAATGTAACAACCCGTATTTCGATAACATGATTAAGACGAGAATCAAGGCAGAATTTAATTTTAGATTCTGAATCAAGTAAAATGGGCTATGCCATTGAGTTCAACTCGGAAAAATACGCGAAATAGAGTCTGAGTTTTCGAGAATCGGAGTCCATATGACCGAGTTATGGTCCGACGAAGTTTTCAGAAAATTCAAGTTCAAAAACGAGTTCTAATTTCAAAAATTTGGCCTAGAAGGCTAGGAGGGAAAATTCCAGCCAGCCACCCCAAGTCGACAGGGCTGTCGACTTGGGAGTCGACATGGCATAACCCAAGTCGACAGCCCTGTCGACTTGGGTGTCGACTTATGGTGGTCGGGCAGTTTTGCCTGGTGCACCTGTTTTCTGTTTTGGCTAGGTTTTTGGGCCTGGTTCGAAATCTGATGGTTCAGGTTGATCCTAGGGTTAATCTAAGGGTCCTAACTAATCTTAATCTCTATAAATAAGCCCCTAACCCTCTCCTAAAATCCTCATTATTCATTCATGCAACTAAACTATGCCAAAATTGCTCCTCTCATGGCCTCCACTCAAAACCCTAGCCTCCATCCTCTTGCCCAAAGTTTCTATCTTCATTTCTATGAGAGGTTTCATGATCATGTGAGTGTTAGAGAGTCTCTATTTAAGTATGAGAGCTTCTCAAGTTGATTTCAAGGCTAAAGCTTTGATCTTTGTTCATCAAGATGGTTTTTTTTTTATTGATTTGGAGCTTTCATCTTTGGGTTTTTGGAGAATGGCATGCATAGGCTTTGTCTCAATCTTTAATTTAATTGATTTGTGCCTTCATAGCAATGTAAGCCCTTTCC
The DNA here is from genome assembly GCA_030737875.1 of Allium sativum. NCBI lineage: Eukaryota > Viridiplantae > Streptophyta > Magnoliopsida > Asparagales > Amaryllidaceae > Allium > Allium sativum. The sequence continues at coordinate 431,463,868 of CM060918.1, read as the reverse complement.
CTACTCTTAGATATTAACTATGAAGTTAAATGTTCATGTTGCAAGTTTGGGTTTGATCATTGAGAATGATACATGCTATCATGTCATGCAAGTTTATGAAGTCATTATCTTGATCTTGTGGGCTAAAAGCTACAACCTTTATGTTGAAATGTTGCATTATGTAACATGAGAACCCTCATAACCTTTATGTCAACTTGCATATGAAGTCATAACCCTTATATGATGATATATGCGAGTTACTAGTCATCATTCCATGTCTTTTGTCACCATGATTCACTTATGTGCCAAGTTTGGGTTTATGCATGTTTTTGAGGCTTAAGAATGTAACATGCAAGTTAATGAACACATTTGTGCCTCATTTGCCACCATGATTAACTTGTGGCTTAATATCCATTTTTGTCATGCCTTTGCCAAGTCTCTTCTTTTAATCCATTACGTTGTTGCGAACGTATATGCGAGTTTAAAAGCGTTGGGTTATGTTATGGGTAATTTCTAATGACATGAAAATATAACTTAAAAACATGACTTGAAATATAACATGGAAGTTGACATGTAAGTATGCTTGAAAATATGATGTTGGGAATTTACCTATTAAGTTAGGTCTACCCATACTATGGAATTGGGAATTTACCTATTGAGTTAGGTCTACCCATATTCTTAAGAAAACTTGAATATGAACATGACTCTAGACTAAACATGAAAGTGACCAACTCGAGGTTGGGTTGAGTTTGCAACATAAAGCTACCCGGAACCGACCGGCCTAACTAGTAGTTGCAAACAATAGGACCCAATGTGAGAAGTTGGTCATGTTGTGCTTGAACCCGAGGTTAGACCAAGTTGTGGTGTAAAGCTACCCGGAACCGACCGGCTTAACTAGTAACCACAACAAAGTCTAATGTGAGAGGTTGAGGTGCATTAAGTAATTAATGCCACATGATAGGGTTAAGTTAATTTGATTAATGACTCTTAACCAAATATGACATGGACAAATGGGTTAAGTAAATTGATTAGGCTAATGATACTTAACAAAACATGACAAGGTTGGGTAGGTTAAGTAACCTGATTTGCCTAATGACACTTAACCATTTTTATACGACTAGTGGACGGGGTTAAGTTAACCAACACTTAACCAAACCAACACGTGAATTTGATACGGTTAATTAAGCTTTCCTAATTACACTTAACCGTATAATACAGTTAGGGGATGTGGTTAAGTTAATCTAGACTTAACCCATCCAATTCGGTGATTTTGAAGTGGTTAAGTTAACCAACACTTAATCAATCTAACTCAGTAATTTTGAAGTGATTAAGTAACTTATACTTAAACACTCCAACTCGGTTATTTGATAAGGTTAAGTTAACCAATACTTAACCAATCTAATGTGATAACATGATAAGGCTAAGTCACGAATCGTTTGAATACACTTGACCAATTTGACTCAGTAATTTGATAGGGTCAAGTTAATACATACTTAACCAACTTGAACATGGTTTGTAGGGTTAAGTCTTGGACTTGGATACTTAGCCAATTTTGACATGATTTGTAGAAGGGATTAAGTCATGAACTTAAGTGACACTTAATCCATTATATAAACCCTAATTCGGAGAATTAGGTGGATAACCGTAATTAACAAGAATAAAGGGAATAAGGCTAAGTGGTAAACCTTAGTTGAAGAATAGCTAAGTAATAATTCTTAGTCAAGGAGATTTGGACCAGTTCATAGATAGATGAGTAACCTGATACGGTAGGTCATCGTTTAAGCACATGAGTAGGAGCAAGTTATCTGATTTAGATAAAGGCTCCAGCGAACTGGGTAACGAAGCAGCCGCTTCGGGGAACGTGAGGATATTCTTGGTATCCCTCTGTGAGCTGCCAGGTGATCATACTAGGCTCATGAGAGGTTAAGGTCTGCGTTAGAAGAACCAAGAGTATGCCTTGGTTGCTATACGAGCGACCTAAAGACGGGGATGGATAGGGAATAGTCGACGATACACGGTCGTGCCCTAGATAGCATTTCGTCAGGCTACCTACCATCTTTGGTCAAGCGTGTACGTACGGAAAGGCAGAGAACACCCAAAAGACCATAATTGCTATCTAATTATGGTTGCGGTAAGGCTAGGATTGTGGGTTGGCCAGTAGTGTGTTCTCATACAGGATTTATCCTGTCTTGTCTTTCACTAGTTGAGGGAGTGGTCTCGTGGGACCATAGCCACGTATAGGAAAAACAGACCTTAGCATCTGCATCGGCAGATAAATCGAAAGCTCCCGACCGAGTCCTATATTTCTTGATCTGCCCTGTGACAGGACTCGGATGGCACGATGTGATACATGTGCATACAGTCATGGAAAAATGATTCATGATGAATGCGTGGGAAAAAGGGCGCGGTTGACGGTTAGCGTAATCCCTAGTGGCCCTAGGTAGTTGAACCCAAACCGAGATACGAAAACGTGCAATAGGTAAGCATAATCCCTAGTAGTCCTAGGTAGCATAAGTCCTAGTTGTACAAACAGTGATTCATATGAAAGAACCTAGCTAGGCCTAGGGTAACAGTCCAAAACGATCTTAAGGATCATGGAATTACGTTGGAGTAGTATAGAACCTCATGGGAAAGCCCGTACGGTCTACGGCAAGGGACTGAACGTTTACATGGAAAGAAACATACGAGTTGAGCAACCTATATATGCGATATATTAGGTTGACATGGACCATTACACGACTTTTGAGTAAGGGTCATTCATGGTTAACATATGATACGGTGGGAATACTAGTACGGTAGGTGCAGAGCTAAAAGACAGGATAGATACCATGCGATGTTATACGTGATAGATATCTTGGGGATATTATACTTGATAGGAACCTGACGAAGGGATGCCTTGTTTTATCTTGACATCGTAATTTATCATGACACCTTAGTTTATCTAAGTTCAGTAGCTCATCCTGTTATTTTGATTTAGCTTATCTATCTTGTCATCATGCTTATGTTCATCTCAGTTTCTCATGTCACTTAAATTTACTAGTTTTTATGCTGATAGTAGATAGGGCTTACTCAGTCTTTTTGACTGACCCGTTTTGTTTCGCTTCTTGTCTTCCATTTCCCCCCCCCCCCTCCAGGTTATAGGGAGGAAATACTGTTGTTTAGTTCGGACTTCTTCTGCTTGAAGGTCATCATGGATGGCTTGGACTTTTCTTGGCTATGGCTACTTTACTGTTTTACTTGGGGAATAATTTATGAAAATGTCTTTATGCTTCTTTACTATTGCAAGACAGGTTTTGATGTACTCTGATGTAAAAGGCTTTAGACCTTATTTATTCATGTTATGAAAGTTTGATTTTACTTCCGCTATTTTATATGTTCTGTCTTGTGATATTTCTGTGCATGTTTACCAATAATGCCCCTCTAAAGCTAGTGCATTCCTTTGCGAGTGACCCTGGCGGAGGCGGGGTGTTACATTACATGTTTATCTGGTTAAGTATTTCTTAATTCATTCAGGCCATAACCTCATAAAGACCTCTCACATTAGACTGGCATTTATGGCAGCTGGATATGCCGGGCGGGTCCAGGCAGTCTTACACCATAAAAGAATCTATCCTCGTGTCTTTACAACCGTTATGCTTTAGTTTAGGCCTACGACCTCTCACATTGGGTTGACATTTGTGACCACTGGATTTGCCGGGCGGGTCCGGCAGGTTTACGTCACAAACGAGTCCAACCTCGTGTCCTAAGCATTGATTAACACTTAAATTCTTTTACCCCAGTTTTAATAATTCCCTATTCAAATTATTAATTAAGTCAACTTTTAATGTTGTCCGTAATTGACTCAATTATGGCCATCCACTTATGACATGCAAAATCATATCAATTGCACCCCAACTTTTTAATATTAAATCCTTAATATTACCTCTACCTCACGTTTATACGTTCGCTTATTCAACGCATAATATAGGCTAGACTTGTATAGTCTAACACCTAGCAAAAAGATAAATTATCACAACATATAGACAATTAAAATAAATCTAATCATAATAGGGGTGAAACTTGCATAAACTACACATGTTAAGGATCAAAAGATGTCAACTTGTTAAATGTCTCAATTTATATGATATGATCATGGCCCAAATCTATACATAAACTTGCATATGGGGTTTTTAGGCAACATAATGATGGTGTGAACTAGCATAGGATATCACATATGTCATAGCATAATTCTAGATGTCATAATAGAAGTCTTGGTACATGTTCATAACTTTTCTAATCAAACTTGCATATGTGACTTGTCATATAGATCAACATAACCCGAACATGATGATTTAATTAATATGAACTAACTAGCATAGATGGTAACATCATGGCCTTTCTAACATGTATGATTCATCACAACTTAGCATAGAAACTTTCAACATTCATAACATCATCATAGCATGATTTACAACATATAAGATATCATCATCACATAATATTGGATTTACAATATACATGATAGCAAAAGGGGTTTACAACAACATATATGATAATTCACATCATCTACTCATAATCCATTCATAACTCAACCTAATCAAAATGATAATAATCATGTTAAGATCATCATACTCACAATTTAGAGAAGAAAAGAGAGAGTTTTGCTTTGCTTTAGGGCTGAGAGAATTAGAATTGAATTTGCTTTTCTTCTTTCTCAGTTGGCGGCGGCTCCATTGATTTCCATGGCGATGGTATGATGGTAACTATTCTATTTTAATTAGGTTTAGGTTTAGCATTAGGATGTATTTATAGGTTTCGGAAGTTATTTAGGACCATCAGATTAACCTTGAACCATGAGAATCAATCAAATGCAAAATCTGCATTTGAGCGAATCGGCCCACGGGTTGACAGCCAAACAACCTGGATTAACCCCTAGTCGACCCAGCGAGGCTCGGGTCGACCTCAAAAATGGGCCGGTTCGGTTATTCCCCCTTCCAATTCGCTGTTTTGAACTTTCTCGCATATTTATTTATTTAATTTTTAATTTATATATATATATCAATATATATATATATATATTTCTCTGCGCAACCCATTTCAGTTTATTCTTTTCTAAAAATTAAGTATACTTTAATTTGTGAATTTTAATGTTATAAAATTACGGGGTGTTACATTCTCCCCTCCTTAAAGGATTTCGTCCCCGAAATCTCCATGTCAAGAAGAATGTATATCCTACCATCTAATCGTCCATCTACTCAACCATCAAACACCAGCATCCATTGTCCTTAACAGACTTCTAATGCTTTAATGTTTATATGCACAGTGTGTGTATATGTCCATATCTAATGCAAAATTAGGCGGTCTACTGATTTAGTCGACCTCCTTAGTGCAATTCATGATAGTGCCATGCGTCCAATATGTATGCAAAAGATTCCTAATGATACATATTATTTCTATATGCGTGCACAACCATCCACCCGGATGCAGCAACTATATGATAATACAACCGTTATACATCCATTTTACTAAATACATCCATATATATGCAATATGCAATATGAAGTGACTGAGCCGATCTGATGCCTAATAGTGTGTGTATATGCATCCACGAGCAACCACTAGCAAACACTTGCATCCACTTTGCATCCACCATACATAACATGTCTCAAACACATGTTTCAACCATAGGATTATCCTAACTAAAGGTCAAAGATACTAGCGAGAGGATATACTAAAGATAAGATAAGTACAAGCTAAGCGATAAAGGAGAAATTAAAAGACATACCCTCAAAAAGAAAAGTGTATCGTGAAAGCATCTTCTCTTCTGTCTCCCAAGTAGCGTTGCTCTCATCATCTCCCCATTGCACTTTGACTAGTCTGACCTCTCGATTCCTCAACCGCTTGATCTCCGACCCAAGAATGCGCGTAGGAGCTAGTCGAATTGTCGCATCACGCTCTATCTCCACCTCTCTAAGAAAGCTCGGCTCTACCACTTCCGCGGTCTCGTGCAAGCACTTCCTCAAATGTGACACATGGAATACGTCATGTACACCACTAAGCCTCTCGGGCAACTCCACTCTATACGCCATCTGTCCAATTTTCTCCTTAACAGGAAACGACCCTACAAACCTTGGTGCTAATTTGCCAACGGACCCAAAGCGAACAACGTTACGTAATGGAGACACTTCGACAAAGACCTTGTCCCCAACTTCAAACTCGAGATCTGTCCTCTCTTATCCGCATAAGATTTCTGCCTATCTTGCGCTGCTTTCATCCTCCTTCGAATCAAGTCGATCTTCTACGGAGTCTCCCTAATCATATCGGGCCCAAGTAAGATCTTATCCGTAGATTCCCACCAACATGTAGGTGGACGATGAGGTCATCCATAAAGAGCTTCGAAAGGTGCCATGCCAATGCTAGATTGAAAGCTGTTATTATATTCGAACTCCACCAGCGGAAGATGCTCTTCCCATGTACCCCCAAAGTCTAGGATACATTGCCTCAAAAGATCCTCTAGAATGCGATTCACTCTCTTGGTCTGGCCGTCCGTCTGAGGATGATATGCGGTGCTCAAACATAACTGAGTCCCTACCGCCTCTTGTAAGCTTCTCCAAAATTTACTAGTGAAAATAGGATCGCGGTCGCTCACTATGCCAGAAGGAACACCGTGCAAACGAATTATTTCTCGAACGTATACGGAGGCTAACCATGGAGCAGTCCTCTTACTCTTTACAGGAATGAAATGGGCGCTTTTAGTAAGTCTATCTACTATAACCCAAATTCCCGTATTACCCTTCCTTGATCGCGGTAACCCATCCACAAAATCCATCGAGACACTTTCCCACTTCCATAGTGGAACCTCCAATGGGTGAAGCAACCCACCGGGTTTCTTTTGCTTTGCTTTTACTTGTTGGCGCACCAAGCATCTAGCGACATACTTGGCCACGTCTTTCTTCATGCCGGCCCAAAAGTAAACTCTCTTCATGTCTTTGTACATCTTGTCCCTGCCGGGATGAATGGTCATCTTCGAACGATGTGCTTCGTCAAGAATAGTCTTCCTTAGGTCATCGTCTTTTGGTACACAAAGTCTACCGTCCCTACATAACCAACCCTTATCGTCTAGGGTATACCTACGGTGATGGCTTGATGACTCCCCTCCTTTGAGTTTTTCTACTAACTCAACCAACTGCGGGTCGTCTCGCTGTGCCTCGCCAATCCGTCCCAAAAGCGTAGGTCTGACCTCCAAGGATGCTAGCAAACTGGGTACGAAGTCAATGGAAGGTCTAAAGTCAAACATCGAAATGAATTCTAAACTTCGCCGCTCAACAAACAAAGGACTTAAGGATAATCTTTTTCTACTTAAGGCGTCTGCCACCATGTTACCCTTGCCAGGGGTATAGGCTATTTCGAAGTAGTAGGACGCTAAGAACTCCATCCACCTTTGCTGCCTTAAGTTCAAGTCCTTTTGAGAGAACAGGTATTTTAAAGACTTGTGGTCAGTGAATAATTCGAATTTCTCGCCAACAAGATAATGACGCCAAAACTTAAGTGCGAAAACAATAGCGAGCAAATCTAGGTCATGTGTGGGGTAATTCTTCTTATGCGCTCTCAACTGTCTTCCACCATAGGTTATTACCCTACCCTCTTGCATTAAGACTGCGCCTAGTCCTGTCCCACAAGCATTAGTATAAACGGTAAACGGCTTACTCCCGTCTGGCAATACTAAGACTGGGGATGAAGTCAAAGCTCTCTTCAAACATTGGAACGCATAATCACAATCTACGTCCCATGTGTAAACTAGGTTCTTCTTCGTCAAGCGTATCAATGGAGCTGATATCTTTGCGAAGTCTTTGATAAACTTCCTATAGTAGCCAGCCAACCCCAAGAAACTTCTCACTTCGTTAGCATTTTTAGGAACCTTCCAATCTTGGATGGCCACCACCTTCGCGGGATCTACAGCTATCCCTTCTTTGGAAACCACGTGTCCTAAGAACCGTACTTCCTTCCTCCAAAATTGACACTTAGAAAATTTAGCTTTAAGGCTATGCGCTCGTAGGGTCTCCAACACTTCCCTAAGATGTAGGGCATGCTCTTCTTCATCCTTAGAAAAGATCAAGATGTCATCTACAAAGACTACCACGAATTTGTTAAGGTACTCCCTAAACACCCTAAACATAAATCAGCAAAATATGCTGGGGCGTTTGTTAAACCGAAGGGCATCACTAGCCATTCATAGAAACCGTCCGGAGTCCTAAAGGATGTCTTGTCTATGCTATCCTCATCCACTCTCAACTGATGGAACCCAGTGGCAAAGTCCAACTGCGAAAACACTGAGGCGCCAACTAATTGATCGAAGAGATCGTCAATCCTCGGCAGTGGGTGTCTGTTCTTCTTAATAAGTTTATTAAGTTCTCTATAGTCCACACACAGTCTTAGAGACGCATCCGCCTTCGTGGCAAATACTACTGGAGCACCCCACTCCGATATACTTCGTCTTATGAACCCTTCTCAAGCAACTCCTTCACTTGCTTATCGAGTTCCCTCCTTTCACGTGGAGCCATGTGGCGTACTGGAAAAGATACTGGTTTCGCATTATCCACAAGATATATTCGAAAATCTATCTCCCGTTTCGGAGGCAAGCCGTTCACTTCCTCAAACACATCCGAATATTCTCGGACCAGTCTAACAGATCATAGATTTTCCTCAAACGCGTCAAGCGATTCTAGATAACTTAGCATAACCGAATTTATGGGATTACAAAAGATTTCGAGAGTGTTGCCAAGGCGAGTCATGAGCCTAACTACTCTCCTTTCACAATCAAGAACGGCCCTATTTCTGGATAACCAATCCATTCCTAAAGTTAGCCCATAGCCCGTGAAGCCCAACACATAAGCATCACATCTAAATTCAACGCTAAGTATGGAAATTTTCAAATCCAAACACATCATGGACAAATAAGCTGAGCCCCCTATTGGATTCGAAACAACTAAGGGATCCTCTACTAAACTGGTGTTTAAGTGCAGTGATTCAACTAATGATGTAGAGATAAACAAATGTGATGCGCCCGAATCGAATAAGGTACGGACAGGATGATCAAACAGAAAAACTAAGCTTTCAACAGAAATGGTTCTACCTCGTTCTTGCAGCGGTGGGACCGCAAGAGCCTGAACTTGTCCCCTTGCCTGCCCTGGTGCCATAAGAGCCTGCACCTGTCCTCCTGAGGTAGCCCCTGCCCTCTGCCCCTTCCTTGGGAAGTCCTTTTCTAAATGTCCCGCATCGCCATAATGAAAACAGCCAGTCTTGTTTTTCTTTCGGAAGTCCTTGCTGAGATGGCCTAGTGTCCCACAGTTAAAACATTTCTTCTTTCCCTTTCCATTATTGTCTTTTCCACCCTTCTTGTTTTGCTGTTGTGGTTTCTTCTGATCCCCCTTCTTCTCGGGTGCCTTATCAGCTTTAGCACTTTTCTCCTCATGCATAAGTGCCATTTCTACTGACTTCTCAAAGGTGGCCCCCATAGGGATGTAGGTTATAGCCAACCCTTGCAATGGTTCATTCAAGCCATTCACGAACCTCAGCACCTTCTTCTCCGGCGTGTTCACTAAGTCCAAGCCAAACCTTGCTACCTGATTAAATTTATTGACATATTCTTTCACTGATGAGCTTTCTTGCTTCAATGTCAAGAACCTTTCCATATATAGATTTTCTTCCGCCCTTGAGAGAAACTTCGCCTCGAACCTACGTCTGAAATCCGCCCAAGAGTCAACAGGACGTTCCCCATTAGTACCTCCCACCAAAACGAGGCCTCTCCCTTCATCAACCAAGCTGCTAAATGAACTCTCTTTCCTTCTTCTACTTCAATGATTTCTAGCAATCCTTCCACCTCCTTAAGCCAATCTCTAGCTTCCACAAACGTTTCTGACCCTTGAAATGGTTTTCCACCCATAGACTTGAATTCCTTGCACGTCTTTGCAAAAGTATCTACGCGAGGAGGAGGAGGAGGAGGAACATGTGCAACTGGTGGTGGAGGAACATTGGTTGGACCTGCAGCGGCCCTAGCCTCCAATAGCCTCCTATACCATCCTGGTATCGTTACAGACTTCGGGTAGATTAAGATCTTCAGCCATGCTGAAACGAAAAAGGAAAGATTCAAAATGGAGAATTCGAAAGATAAAGATATGTGGCTATTGGGGATTATGTTTTTCTTAAAAACTTTTCTCTTTAAATTTCTCATTTAAACATGTCTTTGAAAGCACTTCTTCCAAAAATAACTATTTTTCTAAAGTATTTTTAACTGTTCTGGTAACCTTAAGCTCTGATACCACGTGTAACACCCCACGTCCATTAATGTCACTCACAAAGGGAATGCATTAACTTCAATGGAGGTTATAAGTGAATATAGAACAGAAAAATTACAACAAGACAGATAATAAATAGTACTTGAAAATCTAAAACTTCATTTTATTGCAGCGGAAATTAAACATGTTTGTTACATCATAAAACCATTGATCATAACCAAGTACAATATCCATCTTCATAAAACAAATTACATAATCCCATTACATAAATAGCCATTAAAAAAATAACAAGTCGGACTTTACTTCAACGGTCCAAGCTTTTCAAAGAGAGATGAAGCAATTCAATCTAACTCCACTAGAGCTGTGCCCAACTTGAGGACCTAGAGGGGGAAAAAGGATAGAAATAGAGCGGGTTAGACATAAAGTCTGGCGTGTATGATAATTGTAACAATGCTGTTATCAAAATAACTAGACTAAGGCATAAGCTGGAAGACAAGTAAATGTCTATGAACTCTTAGGAAGATAAAGATAGCGTTTAAGATAACGTTAAAGATAACGGTAAAGGCACACCTAATTACTAACGAATGATTACTACATTGCACCGCACATTACTACACTGCACCACACCAGTCACCCTATTGTTTGGTCCCACTTGCTTCACACAGAAACTTTATAAATAGCCTTACGTACCCCTAGCTGACTACATAGGTGCCGTCTGCCCCTATCTCCACTAGGTGTACCCCACTACCCACTTTCGATCGGCTCCCTACTCGTAGATACCCATGCTGGCCCCACAGTGGGTTGTATCACTCCCCTAAAGTGGCAACCCGATACAACTTGAGAATGCATGGCTTATACCTATACGATGCAACAATGTCTTATCTACCAGCCCGGGTCCACACACGCATATGAAACCCGTTGGACTTGCATTGCCACCGTTCCCCGTTTTGGCCTCTTACAGTCAAACCCAGCATGCGTGTCCCATCCTCGACTTGGGTCGAGCCCACAAAGATACGTTTGGGATACTGGTCGAAATGGGCCCCCACAAGCTACCCACCTAAGCTTGTCACTAGTATATCCCACTTAACCCTCTTAGTCATGTTCATTTGCATGTGTGTTTGGTTAAGTCTTACTAATCGTATTTTACATGCCACCAAGGGCACCCACTAGATTCCTCATGCCACCCAAGGAACCTACTTAACCCCTATGTCCCACCTTACATGTTTATCTGGTTAAGTATTTCTTAATTCATTCAGGCCATAACCTCATAAAGACCTCTCACATTAGACTGGCATTTATGGCAGCTGGATTTGCCGGGCGGGTCCGGGCAGTCTTACACCATAAAATAGTCTAACCTCTTGTCTTTACAACTGTTATGCTTTAGTTTAGGCCTAGGACCTCTCACATTAGGCTGACATTTGTGACCACTGGATTTGCCGGGCGGGTCCGGGCAGGTTTACGTCACAAACGAGTCCAACCTCGTGTCCTAAGCATTGATTAACACTTAAAATCTTTTACCCCAGTTTTAATAATTCCCTATTCAAATTATTAATTAAGTCAACTTTAAATGATGTCCATAATTGACTCAATTATGGCCATCCACTTATGGCATGCAAAATCATATCAATTGCACCCCAACTTTTTAATATTAAATCCTTAATATTCCCCCTACCCCACGTTTATACGTTCGCTTATTCAACGCATAATATAGGCTAGACTTGTATAGTCTAACACCCAGCACAAAGATAAATTATCACAACATATAGACAATTAAAATAAATCTAATCATAATAGGGGTGAAACTTGCATAAACTACACATGTTAAGGATCAAAAGGTGTCAACTTGTTAAATGTCTCAATTTATATGATATGATCATAGCCCAAATCTATACATAAACTTGCATATAGGGTTTTTAGGCAACATAATGATGGTGTGAACTAGCAAAGGATATCACATATGTCATAGCGTAATTCTAGATGTCATAATAGAAGTCTTGGTATATGTTCATAACTTTTCTAATCAATCTAATTTGCATATGTGACTTGTCATATAGATCAACATAACCCAAACATGATGATTTAATTAATATGAACTAACTAGCATAGATGGTAACATCATGGCCTTTTTAACATGTATGATTCATCACAACTTAGCATAGAAACTTTCAACATACATAACATCATCATAGCATGATTTACAACATATAAGATATCATCATCACATAACATTGGATTTACAATATACATGATAGCAAAAGGGGTTTACAACAACATATATGATAATTCACATCATCTACTCATAATCCATTCATAACTCAACCTAATCAAAATGATAATAATCTTGTTAAAATCATCATACTCACAATTTAGAGAAGAAAAGAGAGAGTTTTGATTTGCTTTAGGGTTGAGAGAATTAGAATTGAATTTGCTTTTCTTCTTTCTCAGTTGGCGGCGGCTCCATTGATTTCCATGGCGATGGTATGACGGTAACTATTCTATTTTAATTAGGTTTTGGGTAAGCTTTAGGATGTATTTATAGGTGTAGGAAGTTATTTAGGACCATTAGATTAACCTTGAACCATGAGAACCAATCAAATGCAAAATCTGCATGTGAGCGAATCGGCCCACGGGTTGACAGCCAAACACCCTCGATTAACACCTAGTCGACCGAGCAGAGCTCGGGTCGACCTCAAAAATGGGTCGGTTCAGTTATTCCCCCACCCAATTCGCTGTTTTGAACTTTTTCGCATATTTATTTATTTAATTTTTAATTTATATATATATCAATATATATATATTTCTCTGCCCAACCCATTTCACTTAATTCTTTTCTAAAAATTAAGTATACTTTAATTTGTGAATTTTAATGTTATAAAATTACAGGGTGTTACATACACAGTATACAGGATCATACATAGTACAAATACAGTTCAGATATACATAAATGTCTGCAGTGGAAAACAAACATAATGTACAATAGGAGTTGAACAACATAAAAAGAGATAAATGATAGAATCCATCCTCAGCTCCAGCTATCCAGAAAGAACCAGCTAAACCTGAATACAAGGCTGCCCGTGTTGAAAAAGGGGCACCCGAGTTTGAAAGTGAAACAAACTACGAGTCAGTCATGGGACTGGTATGAGAAATCAACCCAACACAATTGAAATATGGTTAATCACAGGACCACGCCACTTTCGTGGAACGAGCTTACTTCATCGGATCACCAGTGCTTTAAAACAAATCATTCTTTGAAACACTGCAATGCTTTTTATAAAAACGAAGCCATTATAAGACTCAGTTCCCATCACACAATGCAACGCAAACAGGGGGATAGAGTTTTTACCTTATAATGGCCAAAATATGCTTGATACGAATAAAACAAAAGCATTTGATATTATTACTAGTGTTTATATGTTTCAAAAACAATTTCCAATCATAACTATCAATCATAGACGACATAAGCGTCCCATGCCACTATGTCGCCAAATATAGGTATACAATCAAATCCGCACGATGTCGTAATTGGAAATTGGATTTCCGTCATGAACCAAGGCAAAAGATAGTCCTCACCGAATTCGAGACTGCCTAGCTTGAGTCTCAGGCAAGCGCGCAGGCAAGCCTTGGATCGTCAGGGCCGGTCCACTAAGGTGGATTGTTATGCCTGAACAATATGTTTCCCCGCCCTTGCAACAGCAACAACCACATAAGTCAAACTCGTCAGGGCGTGTAAAACCACTGACGCCACTTCTAGCTAGGATGAAACGCATGCCCTCCTGAGGTCCTGCTCCCGTTTCTGGTTCATACCGGGGTATGAGTCTCGCGATTTCACGTTATACACAAAGCTACGTCAAACAGGCGGTGCTTTGATCATCACCACAAGACTTTTCTTTTCAACAGAAGCCCTGATCACTGCATCTTAGCATGCCACACAGGCAATTCACTCTATGCAACTGATGACTATCAATCACACAGAATAAATTCCAATGTCAAACACAATGTCCATTTGCAAGTCCGTTCTGGGTCTGAACGAAACCGGAGGAAATATTTACCTCGCAAACCCATCGATCACCACGTACGTCTGGACGATCACCACTCATTATCCATATTTCGCGATGCCTCCCAATCAAGACCTCGGTTACCATCCAAACGAGGTGAAGATCTCCGGTCTCGACCACCGTCTTCATCTTCGATTTCGTATCGTCGATTCGGTTATTCAAAATGGGATCAACCCGGTCTTTCTGGGCAACTCGCGTATATAATAAACAAGTGCAATACTAACATACACGCGCATCATTTCAATTCATTAGTCACTAACCGTCAATCAGTAAGGGAACGATTTCCCAAATATTAACCCCGAAGGCCGAAACCAACATCTGATCAACACGCAGGAAACCATTCGACTTAGCTAACCTTCAGTTAATTTCTAAATTTCACATCCATATCATTTATAACATTTATAACGATTTATCGCTATTTTTATTTATTTTAAAATAGCCAATTTATTCAAAATGACGCTTCGGGCCATAATGCGGCCGTGGCGCTGTTTTTCTCCAGATTTGATTTACACATATCTGAAAATCTAACCGTTGGATCTTCACAATAATTACATCATTGGAAAGATCTTTTCAAAACGAATCCAATGGTTTCATTTTTGGGAAAATCCGACGGTCGGATCTCCCGGTACAATCGTTTGAAGTTTCGATTTCAAAATACGAATTGCAGCGTCGTTATTCGATTAAATATATATATATATATATATATATATATATATATATATATATATATATAATCGATTCTGGCGCTGTTTCTCTTCATATTTGAATTGAACATTCCAGATAATCCAACAGTTGGATTTTTACAAAGTTGGTGCCATTAGAAAGATTTTTCCAAAGCGAACCCAACGGTTGCGATTTCGGGAAAATCCGATGGTCGGATCTCTCAGTATAATCGTTTGAAATCACGGTTTCAAAATAAGAACTGAAGCTTCGTCTTTCAATGTATTTCAATTCTATTTAAATATATATATCGATTCTTCGATTTCAAAACCAAATTCTTTTCATACATTTGATAAAAATGATATTTTTATCTAACTGTCTTTTATTTCAACACTTCACTATTCTTAACAATTCATCTATATAGTAAAAATGTGATTTTTAATGTAAAACAGTTTATTTCAAAACCAGGTTATTTTATATAGTTCATATTGGTGATAAAAATGGGATTTTTATTATAAAACAATTTATTTCAAAACTCGACTATTTTATATAGTTCATATATATGATAAAAAGGTGATTTTTATATTCTAAACACGAACACCATTCAACACATGAATTTCAATTCAATGAATAAATATAGTTTCAACAAATGAAAATATTTCAAACACATGAATATTATTCAAACATTCGGCAGCATAACGGCAGGGTAGTTAAAACCGGGACCGTCCCTAGTACGGCTCCTCGCTCTACCTTAAAACCTCGCGGTTTTTGACAATGGGGAATCATGCATCTAGTTCGCACGTAGGTGGCATGTATATTTATTTCATTTCCACAAACTAATCCTTTGTGGTTTCAACTAAATATTCTCAACCACAAATGGGTATTTTTCAACCATAATCAATCAATATCAACCACAAACAATCCCAATCAACCATTCACTATCAATCAATTTTCACACCAATCACAACCAATAAATATCGTCCATGGTTGTGGACGAGGGGCGTATATATATATATATATATATATATATATATATATATATATATATATATATATATATATATATATATATATATATATATATATTGCAATTCACTTCTATTTCAACACATATCTAATTTTTACAACACATATATAACTTATACATCGAACGTACAACTTATACAACGCTTATACAAGAGGTGTACAATGCTTATATAACTCAAACATCGACTATATAATTTATACATCGTCATTTTCCATATCGTTTATAAATTAGAAATCTCATATTGTGTTCCACTCCACCAAAAATAGCAGAAGGCTCAGAAAAATATGCGGTCTCTTCTAAAATGTAGAAGACATCCACACGGGTCCACTGTCTCTTGTTTCACTGAATTTCGTCAACACACAAAAGAGATATGATTTTTCGAAGTTTGCAACAGTTTAAAGGTGTTAAAACTGTTGAAAATTAATATGGCCGTACCTCTCTGAAAATCTTCAAAACTAGGTCGCGATTTACCTTCCAATCCGTTGATTATTGCTTCGATCGGCCAGCGCCACCTTGTCGAGCTAGGAAAGGCGCACGCGCACAGGAGGTGGGGCCAGTTCGGTGGTCCCACGCGGCGGCGGCGGCGAATTGAAGTCGTCGACTTCTAGGCGTCGATTTTCACTCCACAGGCCACGAAAAATTCCAAACTTTATATGAATTTGAAGATCTCGAGAAGATCTTCAAAAAGTTCAACTATGGCACGAGCTAATTCGGCGTGGACTGATCAGAAAATGAGGGGGAAGGTTTAAAGCGGTTTCCTCCTTCGATCGGGGAGAGAGAAAAGGAATTTTTTTTATTATTAAATTCTGATTGGCCGTTGGGTTTTAAAAGGTGTTTTCGGACACGACCACCAATCTAAACCCAACGACTGTTGTCTCTAGCGTTTATCTTCCTTTCCGAACACAATGGGATATGTTTCGTAGGCCCATTCGACTGTTTCAGTCAGTTTCCATTCAAATTAAAATATAAAACATTTAATATTCGATTTCAACGTGCACTTCAATTTGCCAGGGCCACAAACTGATTCGATAAATTCCAGAAAAATAAATCCGGCTATGCTTTGACGATACGGTCCCAACAAAACTAGTTTCGTCGAACTCTGAGACCGTTTGCAAAAAGGCCCATTTCTGGTCGATCCAATTTAACTGTAATTGACCAAAACACGTTTTCATTTGCCACGCTCTCATACTAGCTTCAAAAATTATGAAATATGAAACCTTGCAATAACTTCACATCCCGGATCCAACAAAAGTGGATTCGTCGAATTCCGAGGTCGTTTGCAAAATGACCAATTTCACGGGCTATATAAATTCCTTAGCGACCTTTCTGAAAATACGTTTGACCATAACTTTTGCTTTCCGCTATGAGACTTCAATTTTTCAGATTTGTTAGAAAGGAATTCACTAACAGATTTAAATATTTTTGGTTTCACTCAAATCCGTTTTGTTTTGCACCCGGTACAGTTCGATAAAGTTTGAATTCAATTTTTGAAACTGCAGCGCCATTTCAGGCCTTGTTTATAATAAGAATTAATTATATTCGTTTTCAAATGTCAATTCAAACTCACTTTTCATCACTATTAATGAAAATATTTATTTTAATTATTTAAAATCCACTATTTTAGCCAATTTAAAATTTTTAAATTAGTTTAGATTTTCCGGGTCGTTACAATCTCCCCCACTTAAAACTTTTCGTCCCCGAAAAGGAACAAAATCGAAAGTGGTTTGATTAATCAACTCTATTTTCGATCTGGCTTCCATTCTCCAGCTTTTCAGTTTCTGAGAATTTTCAAATTCTTCAAAAATTTGGCTAACACCCGGAATTTTCGAAAATTTTCGCCATAACCTCCTTTGTACGTAGAGAGGTTTGGAAATTTATTTGGCCGTATTAGGTACCCAATAAATCCTAATAAGCTTACACATATTTATAGTGATATATTCTGGTGTTTACAAGGGAGCGTGTATTGATGATAACTCCAGAGAATAAATTCTCGTCACCCTGTCAAACCCTGAGGGGGTGTGAATTTTAAATGCTCCAGAGGATAAATCCTCGTCACCTCGTCCCGTGTGGGAAACAAATAGTCCATGTGTCGTATCTAATAACTAGAGAGACGTGATTATTGTCAACTCCAGACTCGTGTGGGGTTTTTATTAATCTGTCAATTTTATCGTTACAATTTAAATAGTCCATATCAGTCATCAGTTCAACCTGGAAAATATAGTCATCGCCATACAAGCCTCTCGCTCGTATGGTAAATCTTCCACCTCGTCACACAAGCTCCAAATGCTTATGTGGTATATGATGAAGTATGCCTATCTTCAGAAGTATGCCATGTAGTGTAGTTCAAAATTAATTGTTACTATCCTATGGCGACGTTTATTATTACACACAGAATAACCAGCACTCCGCATCCAATGGCACTCACAGGAGTTGATATAATAATATTTCGTGTAACACCCCGTAATTTTGTTAATATTAATATTCACAAATTAAAGAATAACTAATCTCAGACTTGAGAATTGTGGGAAACGGGTTACCCCATTGTGTTCGTCTCGGAATTTTGGTTGAAATAGAGTCCGAGTTTGCGTGATTTGGACTTCGTATGAAGAAGTTATGGCCATTGGAAGTTTCAGAAAATTCAAAACAGATTTCAGAAAATTTAAATTTCAAATTCGGAGTCAAAACAGGCTAGGCGGGAAAATTCCCGCCCAGCACCACAAGTCGACTGGCGAGTCGACTGGGTAGTCGACCCCCCCCCCCCAGGTTGACTAGTGAGTCGACCTGGCAGTCGACCTGGGTGTCGACCTGTCCAGGCGGCTAGGGTTTTGACTGAGCCCAATCTTGAGCTGCTGATGTGTCTTTAGGGCTAAGTTGGCAAATTTAACGGTTCAGTTTAGTTCTGAGTTGATCTGACGGTCTAAATAAATCCTAAACTCTATAAATACCTAGGTAGTATCTCACTCTAATTCACATGAAAAATAGAATAGCCACCGTCATACCGCCGCCATGGAACTCAGTCTAGCCGCTGCCAACAAAGAAGGAAGAAAAGCTAATCAAATTCTAATTCTACTCAACTCTAAAGCAAATCAAGACTCTCTTTTCTTCTCTAATTGTGAGTATGATGATCTTAACAAGATTATTATTAAATTAGTTAGATTAAGTTATGAATGGATTATGAGTGAATGATGTGAATTGTCATATATGTTGTTGTAAACCTTATGCTATCATGTATGTTGTAAATTCTATGTTATGTGATGATGATATCCTATATGTTGTGAATCATGCTATGATGATATTGTATAGGTTGTAATTTTCTATGCTAAATTGTGATAAATCATACATGCTTTAAAGTCATGATGTTATTGTCTATGCTAATTAGTACATGTTAATCAAATCATAATATTGATACTATTTGGGCTATGTTGATCTATATGACAAGTCACATATACAAGTTTAGGTTGATTAGTAAAAGTTATGAACATATGTCATGACATCTATTATGACATCTAGAATTATGCTATGACATATGTGAAATTCTATGCTAGTTCACACCATCATTATGTTGCTTAAAACCACATATGCAAGTTTATACATAAATTTGAGTTATGATCATATCATGTAAATTGTGACATTTAACAAGTTGACACCTTTAGATCCTTAACATGTGTAGTTTATGCAAGTTTCACCCCTATTATGATTGGATTATTTTATTTGTCTACATGTTGTGATAATTTATCTTTGTGCTATGAGTTAGACTATTCGAGTCTAACGTATATTCTACGTTGAATAAGCGAACATATAAACGTGGGGTAGGGGTAATATTAAGGATTTAATAATAAGAAGTTGGGGTGCAATTGATATGATTTTGCATGCTATGAGTGGATGACCATAATTGAGTCAATTATGCGCATCATTAAAATTGGAGTTAATTAATAATTTGAATAGGGAATTATTAAAAATGGGGTAAAAGATTATAAGTGATAATCAATGCTTAGGACACGAGGTTGGACTCGTTTGTGACGTAAACCTGCCCAGACCCGCCCGGCAAATCCAGTGGTCACAAATGTCAGCCCTATGTGAGAGGTCCTAGGTCCAAACTAAAGCATAACAGTTGTAAAGACACGAGGTTAGACTCTTTTATGGTGTAGGACTGCCCGGACCCGCCCGGCAAATCCAGCTTCCATAAATGCCAGTCTAATGTGAGAGGTCTTTATGAGGTTATGGCCTGAATGAATTAAGAAATACTTAACCAGATAAACATGTAAGGTGGGACATGGTGGTTAAGTAGGTGCCTTGGGTGGCATGCGGAATCTATTGGGTGCCCTTAGTGGCATGTGAAATACGATTTGCAAGACTTAACCAAACACACATGTAAATGAACATGACTAAGAGGGTTAAGTGGGATATACTAGTGGTGACAAGCTTAGGTGGGTAGCTTGTGGGTGCCCATTTCAACCAGTAACCCAAACGTATCTTTGTGGGCTCGACCCAAGTCGAGGACGGGACACGCATACTGGGTTTGACTATAAGAGGCCAAAACGGGGAGGGGTGGCAATGCAAGTCCAACGGGTTTCATATGCGTGTGTGGACCCGGGCTGGTAGGTAAGACGTTGTTGCATCGTGTAGGTATAAGCCGTGCATTCTCAAGTTGTATCGGGTTGACACTTTAGGGGAGTGTTACACCCCACTAAGGGGCCAACACGGGTATCTACGAGTAAGGACCCGATCGAAAGTGGGTAGTGGGGTACACCTAGTGGAGATAGGGGCAGACGGCACCTATGTAGTCAGCTAGGGGTACGTAAGGCTATTTATATAGTTTCTGTGTGAAGCAAGTGGGATCAACCTTTAGGGTGACTGGTGCGGTGCAGTGTAGTAATTATTCGTTAGTAATTAGGTATGCCTTTAACGTTATCTTTAACGTTATCTTTATCTGCTTTTTCCATACCCAATAGTTCATAGTCATTTCCTTGTTTTCCAGCTTACGCCTTAGTCTAGTTACTTCGATAATAGTATTGTTAGAATTATCATACTCGCCAGACTTTATGTCTGACCCCTCCATTTCTATCCTTTTCCCCCTCCAGGTCCTCAGGTTGGGCCCGGCTCTAGTGGAGTTTGATTGGATTGCTTCATCTCTCTTGGAAAGCTTGGACCGTTGAAGTAAAGTCCAGCTTTTTATCTTCTTTAATGGCTATTTGTGTAATGGGATTATGTATTTTGTTTTTATGAAGATGGATATTGTACTTGACTCTGATTTATGGTTTTATGATGTAACAAACATTTTTAATTTCCATTGCAATAAAATGAAGTTTTAGATTTCCAAGTACTACTTATTATCTGTCTTGTCGTAATTTTTCTGTTCTATATTCACTTAAAACCTCCATGGAAGTTAATGCATTCCCTTTGTGAGTGACATTAATGGACGTGGGGTGTCACATTTCGCATCCAACTCATTAAGGTTTACCTATTTGTCGGGCACACAAATAAAATCTTTACTCAACAACTATCCATTTACCTATTCAAACATATATAATGCACATGTATATATTTCTATCTACTTTCTAATCAATTAAATGTGTGATATAATTGAATAAATTCTACCATTATTCTATTGCTGATTAAATCAACTATTGTTTCAATAATTCAATTAATCAAATTTACTATCACACAACACAAACAACAATCAAATTGTTTTTAACTTTTCAAAATCACATGAATCAATTTCTATATTGCTTTAAAATCATTCATACTATAGAATTAAAAGTGCATATCCATGGAAAGAAAATAACAACAGAGTAGAGAACTATTGGTAAATGCAAAGTATGCTAAATGTACCTTGCACCAGAGTCAATCAGAGATATCCACTCGGCATCTAGGATAGGCTTTCTGAATGCCCTCCTCAGTTTCCCAAGTACACTCTCGTGGATCTCCACTCCATTGCACTTTGACTAAGTGAACTTTCTTGTTCCTCAACTCTTTGGTTTCTTTGTCGATGATCTTTAGCGGCTTTCTTCTCACAGCTAATTCAGGGGTAATTTCAATATCCTGTTGAGCTGGTTCTTCCACTATCAAGTCTGGATCATGAACGTGCTTTCGAAGTTGAGATATGTGAAATACATCATGAACTCCAGGCAACCAATTAGGCAGTTTAACCCTATAAGCGAGAGTTCCGATCCATTCCAGAATAGGAAATGGACCAATGAATTTGGGTGCCAACTTTCCAGTTTTACCAAACCGGATAACTCCTCCCATCGGCGATACTTTCAAATATACGTAGTCGCCAACAGCAAAGGATATATCTCTTCTTCTCCTATCGGCATTGCTCTTTTCTCGGCTTTGAGCGGTGAGTAATCGCTTCTTAATAAAATCGACTTTATCGGTCGCTTCTCTGATCATATCTGGCCCCAATACAAGTCTATTACCGGGTTCGACCCAACAAGCAGGAGATCGACACGGTCTACCATATAATGCTTCGAATGGCGACATTGTCAGGCTCGCATGGTAGCTGTTGTTATATGAGAATTGAGCCATATGTAGATGGTCTTCCCATGATCCGCCGAAATCTAGAACACAAGCCCGCAATAGATCTTCTAAAATACGATTCACCCTCTCAGTCTGACCATCTATCTGAGGATGATAAGCGGTGCTCAATTTTAGCTTTGTTCCCAGCTCTACTTGAAATGCATCCCAGAATTTACAAGTAAATATTGTATCTCTATCACTGACTATACTGAGCGGCACTCCGTGTAGTCAAACTATTTCCTTGAAATATATCTACGCCAGACTCTGAGCAGTTCTGTTTGATCGGACAGGTATGAAATGGGCGGTCTTCGTGAAGCGATCTACGATCACCCAAATACTGTCATTTCCTTTTCTGGTTTTGGGCAAACCATCAATGAAATCCATGGAAATATGTTCCCACTTCTAACCAGGAACTTCTAGCGATTGTAACAATCCAGCCAGTTTCTGTTGGTCGCTTTTGACTAGCTGGCAAGTAGGGCATCGACTAACATATATCGAGATGTCTATTTTTAACGAGTTCCACCAGAATGTTCGCTTGATATCGTTGTACATTTTACTCACACCCGGATGAATATTGAGCTTAGATTTGTGGCATTCATCAAGCACATCTCTTCTGAGTTAAGGAATTTCTGGAACACAAATTCGTCCTTCTAACCTTAGAATCCCTTCGCTGTCGAGCTGGAAATCCGAAGCATTGCCTTCATGAGTTCGCTGACTCATTCCTTTAATAAATTGGTCGTCTTTTTGGAGTGCTGATATCTTGTCAATCAACGAAGTCGCAATGATAAAACTGGCGATCATTTCATTCTTTCGGCTTAACGCATCGGCCACGACATTGGCTTTCCCTTGAGTGTATAGAATCTCAAAATCATATGCTGCAAGGAACTCTAGCCAACATTGCTGCCTCAGATTTAGGTCTTTCTGAGTGAATAGATACTTTAACGACTGATGGTCTGTATACAGTTCGAATTTCTCACCCAGAAGATAGTGTCTCCAGATTTTCAAAGAGAATACGATAGCCAACAACTCAAGATCATGAGTTACATAGATTTTCTCGTGCGGCTTCAACTGACGGCTAGCATAAGAAATCACTTGGCCCCTTTGCATTAACACTGCGCCAAGGCCTTCTCTAGAAGCATCATTCCAGACTTTCAAATCCTGATTGCCATCAATGATGGTTAACACTAGAGCGGTCATTAATCTTAACTATAGCTCTTCAAAAGCCTCCTCACTTTCTGGAGTCCATTTGAATTTTGAGTGCTTCTTTGATGATTGTTTCCCACCAGATTAAAGCTTCTCCACTGAGCGCCCAAGATGCTACTAATCTTTTCTGGTCGTCTCTCAGCTGGAAACGGTCAAATATTCTTCCTGCAGAGCTCACCCAAGCTTGAGTTTGAATAATAGATTCATTGCCCAAGAATTGTGCTCCACCCAGATTTCGGTATCTCTTAAATAGAGCCTCTAGATCTCGTTCTGCAATTCTCATGTTTCTGACACTCATTTTTCTAGTACTTCTGTAAATGGCAGATCAAGTGTCAGGTCATAGAAAAGATATTTTAAAATATAGAGACAAATACCTGAATGTAAATGTGTCTACTGGGGTGTATTTCATTCTGCTTTACTCATACTAGGATATTACTGATCCTATCTGTATAGAGTTACCCGTCCTAGAACACTACTGGTTCTATTTCTGACGATTTCGTTTATATGTTATATTCCAGAAATAAGCTTAACCAAAGCTCTGATACCACATTGTGACGACCCCATTTCCCGTACAGACGGAGACAAGGGTAATCTTTGGAATATAACACAGAAACAGATAATAGCAGAACAGAATTAAATAAATACACCAGATAATGCATAATAGAATATACTGGATAAAAGTAATCATCAGAGTTACACAGTATACAGGATCATACATAGTACAAATACAGTTCAGAAATACATAAATGTCTACAGTGGAAAACAAACATAATTTACAATAGGAGCTGAACAGCATAAAAAGAGATAAATGATAGAATCCATCCTCAGCTCCAGCTATCCAGAAAGAACCAGCTAAACCTGTATACAAGGCTGCCCGTGTAGAAAAAGGGGAACCCGAGTTTGAAAGTGAAACAAACTACGAGTCAGTCATGGGATTGGTATGAGAAATCTATCCAACACAATTGAAATATGGTTAATCACAGGACCACGCCACTTTCGTGGAATGGGCTTACTCCATCGGATCACCAGTGCT
This sequence comes from Allium sativum, assembly GCA_030737875.1. Classification (NCBI taxonomy): domain Eukaryota; kingdom Viridiplantae; phylum Streptophyta; class Magnoliopsida; order Asparagales; family Amaryllidaceae; genus Allium; species Allium sativum. The sequence continues at coordinate 431,439,118 of CM060918.1, read as the reverse complement.
TTAAAACAAATCATTCTTTGAAACATCGCAATGCTTTTTATAAAAATGAAGCCATTATAAGACTCAGTTCTCATCACACAATGCAACTCAAACCGGAGGATAGAGTTTTTACCTTATAATGACCAAAATATGCTTGATACGAATAAAACAAAAGCATTTGATATTATTACTAGTGTTTATATGTTTCAAAAACAATTTCCAACCATAACTATCAATCATAGACGACATGAGCGTCCCATGCCACTATTCACCAAATATAGGTATACAATCCAAACCGCACGATGTCGTAATTGGAAATTGGATTTCCATCATGAACCAAGGCAAAAGATAATCCTCACCGAATTCGAGACTGCCTAGCCCGAGTCTCAGGCAAGCACGCAGGCAAGCCTAGGATCGTCAGGGCCGGTCCACCGAGGTGGATTGTTATGCCTGAACAATACGTTTCCCCGCCCTTTGGGGCGTAAATGAGCCAACGAATGACTCCATCGGACCCGGATCGTCCGATCTAACCAAGGCGCCTCGCAATAGCAACAACCGCATAAGTCAAACTCAGCAGGGCGTGTTAAACCACTGAAGCCACTTCTAGCTAGGAAGAAACGCATGCCCTCCCTGAGGTCCTGCTCCCGTTTCTGGTTCATACCGGGGTGTGAGGCTCGTGATTTCACGTTATACACAAAGCTACGCCACACAGGCGGTTCTTTGATCATCACCACATGACTTTGCTTTTCAACAGAAGCCCTGATCACTGCATCTTAGCATGCCACACAGGCAATTCACTCCATGCAACTGATGGCTATCAATCACACAGAATAAATTCCAATGTCAGACATACTGTCCATTTGCAAGTCCGTTCTGGGTCTGAACAAAACCGGAGGCACTATATACCACGCAAACCCATTGATCACCACGTACGTCTGGACGATCACCACTCATTATCCATATTTCGGGATGCCTCCCAATCAGGACCTCAGTTACCAACCAAACGAGGTGACGATCTCCGGTCTTCGACCACCGTCTTCATCTTCGATTTCGTATCGTCGATTCAGTTATTCAAAATGGGATCAACCCGGTCTTTGTAACGACCCGCATTCTACGCATCATAGAATCGTAGAATATTTATTTCTGTCACATACGAAGTCGTATGGTCATGTAACTTTGGGGGACGACTATTGGGGTCATTTCCCATGTTCATGATTTTTCCCGATTTTTAAATGACCATTTTACCCCTAGTTATCACTGTTTTGGCCATAACTTTTGACTGGAAAGGAATTTTGACCTGAAACCACTTCCATTGGCTTCGGATGATGGTTTCTCTTTCCGTAGAGTGGTCACATTAGCCAAACGGACTTACCGTTTGGGAGATATGGCTGAAACAAGTTTCAGATGGTGAAAAACAGCTTAATTGGGCTTAACCGGGTGATTAACAGCTAGGCCCAAAGGGGAATTTCGGGATTAGGAGTTTAAAAGGGCTGTTAGGGTTTGGAGAATACTTTTTTTTCATTTTTCAGCCGTCACTATTCATTCCTCTTAACCTAGCCATGGCCTCCACCCTCTAAATCTCTTCAAAACACATCTTAATCACTTTCTAATTGAAGATTAGGCTTAGCAAACATCAAATCAAGGAGTATTAGCACGAGAACCGAGGTAGAGCTGCTGTGTAAGATTGGGAACAGCGCCAAATCAGAGAATATTTCAGTTTTGGGGTTTTAGTGGTGGCAAAGGTGAGTGATTAGCTTGCTTTTACACTAATTACTGTTAATTATGGGTAATTAGTGAAGATTAGCGAATTTATACATTAATAAATTCTGGAAAAATTCCTAAAATTCTATAATGATGTTTTATGGCTCTGATAAAAATTTGGGCTAATTTGGATAAGTTTTGCTAATTGTATGCATAATCATGGTTAAGAAGGATTAAGGGGAAAACATGGGTTTCTGGGTATGTTTGATCTAAAGTATTTCATGTAAATGATGTTTTAATGTTTGTGATTGATTCTATATGTTGTTACTGCTGTTTGGAATGTTTTGTAATGTCATAGGAAGTTTAGAAAGGTTGAAAACGCAGTCGTTCGGCGAAAATAGCTTGCTGGAAAAGTTGCAGATTTTCAGAACCGGTTAGGAAGAACACCCGATCCGAACCGGATAGGAGGAGGAGATCCGATCCGAACCGGATAGGAGGAGGAGATCCGATCCGAACCGGATAGGAGGAGTAGATCCGATCCGAACCGAATAGAAGGAGGAGATCCGAACCGAACCGGATAGGAGGAGACACCCGAACCGAACCGGATAGGAGGAGACACCCGAACCGAACCGGATAGGAGGAGGAGATCCGATCCGAACCGAATAGAAGGAGGAGATCCGAACCGAACCGGATAGGAGGAGACACCCGAACCGAACCGGATAGGAGGAGGAGATCCGAACCGAACCGAATAGAGGAGGAGACCTGAACCGAACCGGATAGGAGGAGGATGCCCGAACTGAACCGAATAGGAGGAAGAGACCCGAACCGAACCGAAGAAGACCATAACCCGAGATGCAAAGGTAGTCCAAATGGGAAGTTTGTACCAAGGATTCAGATGGGAATCAACGAGTTAACTTCATGATTGGGCTTTGCTGTGGGACGTGTGCTAAGGGGCTGTCGATGTCTGTAACTTTGGATCACTATGTATAGGGGGTACGTGAACGGATTCAGGGCCACAGTGGTCTAGGTACGACTAAAAGAGCTATATACCAATGAAGTGGGGTCATTTGTAAAGGTTTAGTCATGACTCCATGGGGTAAGCTTGGTGGTAGCAGTAGTTGTACAAGCCGAACTCCGTCACTACTTCGATGGGTCTAGTGGTTGAAAGCGGTATACATCGTATGCTTTATGCACTGAGTGAGAGATGTGAGGATGGTTGCCATGATTGAATTGTTTGCTATCCCTATGACATGCACACCCCCACCCCCGTATTTCTTTACACCATATGTTGATGGCACCTTAGAGTATTGTACAGTATGTAGTGCTAACTCTTTGGTTACAGGTCCAGGTTCAGGTATGGTTTAGTATACCTGTTATTGTTCTGTTTAGCTGCTTATCGCTCATACCAGACTTTTTGTCTGACCCAGAGTTTTATGTCTCTTCTTATTACTCTGGGTGCTCACACGAGCAGACTAGAGACAGGTTAGCTGGTGATGCAAGGGTAGATGATCCGGAGACGAGCAGGAGGCTTCCACGTAATATATATATATATATAGCATTCTCCCTGTGTTGTCGAAGATCACTGCTTGGGCATTGGTGGTGTATCTTCCACTTTAGCTTTCTTTTGTTTAGAGACAGTAGATTTTGAAAAGTTGTAATAAGCTGTATTTGGATTTCCGCTGCTCTGATGTTGACATTTATTATTAGTTGTCAGCTTATGCACTGTCTCACCTGTTTTATGTCAAGTATGTTATTAATATATTTTATTCCATGCGCTGTGAGACATTCTACAGGTTCCTTGATTAGTTCATTCTCTTCTTTCTTTTCTTATGACGACCGTTCCGTGCCAGTTGGACATGTGTACAGCGCACACTTGGAGGAACTGTCGGTTGGTGCGGGGCGGGCCGTCACACTTGGTATCAGAGCTCTAGGTTGTGTAGTTAACCTAGGGAAGTTATCAGGGAGAGATAATATACGTATACGAGAGAGCGTATTTGTGGTTATTTTGGTTTTCAAAAGCTATATATATACTATTAGTAGTATAAGAATGAAGTCGTAGTGAACTAGCACCACTATGGAATCGTTAATCGTTTCCTTTTTCAGATTGACGATGAGCCGAGATACTAGAGGTGCTGGTAGGGGAGCCAATAATGGGAATGCTGCTGACATGAGGACGATGTTTACTGACCTCATGAGAGAGATGCTTAGAGATGTACGGGGGGCAGCTCCCAATGGTGGAAATGGTGGTGGTCCAATAGTGCAGGCGCCAAGAGTTGACTTCGCCAAGCTGAATAAGGATTATACTAGCCTTGGTGGGAAGCCATTCCACGGTACGGAGTCGGCCACAGATGTTCAGGATTGGTTGGATAGTTGCGAACGTATCTTCGAGGATTTGGGTATCGAGGATGCGATGAAGAGAAAGCTAGCGTCCCGTCAGCTGCAAGGGCGGGCAATGAATTGGTGGAATGCTATAAAGGCAGCTACTCCCGAAGATCAGATTACTTGGGAGCAGTTTAAAGCTCGCTTTAGCGAGAAGTTCATTCCAGCTGCTCAGAAGTCAGTGCTATTTAAGAAATTCTTGGAGCTCAAGCAGAATGGCAGAGCTGTCTCGGAGTACATTGCTGAATTCGACACTTTGTCAAAGTATGGGTTATCTCTTATTGATACTGCCGAGAAGAAGAATGAGAAATTCATAACTGGGTTAGATCAGTACTTAGGGGAAAGGCTTATTAACCACATCGATGAGACGTTCGAGTCGATTGTGGGGAAAGCATTAAGATCAGAGAGTCTCTACCCTAAGCCGAAGACTGAGGTTGCATCCGCAGATGAGCCAAAGCCACAAGCAAGTGGTGGAGGCAAGGGTGGTTCCCAGAATAAAAGAAAGCAGAGTCAGACTAAGGATGGCCAGAAGAAAAAGAATAAACAAGATGTTGAGTGCTTCAGCTGTGGTAAGAAGGGCCATTATGCTAGTAATTGTCGGGCCAAGCCAGCGGATAGGAAGTGCTTCAACTGTGGCCAAATGGGACATCACAAGGACAAGTGTCCGCAACCCCCTAAAGAAAAGCAAATGGTGAAAGCCTACGCCCTTAATGCTATTCCTTCTTCGTCGAATGCCCCAACAGCGGCGGAGAAGGGAAAGAATGTCGTCATTCAAGGTATGCTTTCTGTTTATGATGTTCCTGTTAGAGTTTTGTTTGATACCGGAGCTTCCAGTTCTTTCATATCTAGTGACCTGGTAGATAGGTTGGGATTGGAGCCCGAGATTGTCGATAGACCTTTAGTAGTGACGAACCCGATTGGTGGTTCTACTAGCCTTAGCATGATTTGTCGTAATGTGGTCTTATCGAGTCATGGATGCATGTTTGTTTGTGATTGCTTTGTTTTGGGCTTTACTGGGTTTGGCATTATTTTGGGAGTAGATTGGCTCCGAAGATACGGGGTGGTGGTAGACTGTGAGGGCTTTTTGGTGACAGCTAGAGCGGATGATGGGCGGAGGATAGTGTTTGGTGGTCTACCCAGTGAGGGGGTATTGGATAGTTTTCTAAACTCCCTCGACATTCCGCATAGTGAGTTGTCAGGTTTGCCCGTGGTTGGCCAGTATCCGGATGTTTTCGAAGAAGTGACCGGACTTCCACCATACCGAGAGATTGAGTTCCGTATTGATTTGGTAAAGGATGCCAGGCCTATAGTGATGCCACTTCGTCGTATGGCACCAAGAGAGCAGCGAGAGCTCGAGGTGCAAGTCAGCGATCTTTTGAAGAAGGGATTTATCAGAAGGAGTGTTTCTGAATGGGGAGCACCAGTTGTGTTTGCTACCAAGGCGGATGGTTCCCTTCGGTTGTGTGTAGACTACCGCGAGTTGAATAAAGTGACGAGGAAGAACAAGTATCCTCTACCGCGGATAGATGATTTGTTTGATCAGTTGAGTGACGCGAGAGTATTTTCTCAGTTGGATCTCGCGACAGGTTTTCATCAGCTTAGAGTGGAAGCTGAGAGTATAGCTAAAACGGCATTTCGGACGCCGTCTGGGTTTTATGAGTGGTTGGTCATGCCATTCGGGCTGACCAATGCCCCAGCATATTTTGTGGATCTTATGAATAGGGTATTCAGAGATCAGTTGAATAAGTTTGTCCTTGTGTTCGTTGATGATATTTTGGTCTACTCGAGGACAGAGGAAGAACACAAGGGACATTTAAGAATAGTGATGGAGGTGTTGAGAAAACACCAATTGAAAGCAAAGTTTTCTAAGTGTCACTTCTGGAAGAGGGAAGTGAGGTTCTTGGGCCACGTTGTATCAGAGAATGGTATTGCCGTAGACCCGGCAAAGGTGGCTACGGTACAGGATTGGCCTACGCCCAAGAATGCAACAGACGTAAGAAGTTTCTTGGGATTAGCGGGATATTATCGTAAGTTTATCCAAGGCTTCTCCAAGATAGCAGCACCGTTGACTCAGTTGACAAAGAAGAATCAAGCTTTTGTTTGGAACGAAAGGTGCGAGGATGCATTCAAGAGTCTAAAAGAAAAGTTGACAAGTGCACCAGTGTTAGTCATTCCCAAGGGAAGTGAAGAGATGACGGTATATACAGATGCTTGTGGTACCGGACTAGGTGCTGTGTTGATGCAGGGTGGTAGGGTTGTAGCTTATGCAAGCAGGCAACTGAAACCGCATGAGAAGAGGTATCCTATCCATGATTTGGAATTGGCAGCGATCGTATTCGCATTGAAGATGTGGAGACATTATCTCTTGGGAGAAAGATTCGAGTTGTTTACTGATCATAAGTCGCTGAAGTATCTTTTCTCTCAAAAGGATTTGAATCTTCGTCAGCAGAGGTGGTTAGAGTTCTTAGCTTCATATGATTTTGACATCGCATATACACCGGGAAAGGGCAATGCCGTAGCCGATGCGTTGAGTCGAAGACATGCCAGTTTAGGGGCTATGTTCCTTGAATGGAAGCAACTGGAGTATATCGCGGGGTTTGATTTCAGACCAAAGTGCGAATTGGACCCAGAAATGTTAGCAAGTTTGACGATCAGACCCACTTTAATTGAGCGGATCGGCTCTAGTCAAAGGGACGATCCTAACCTATTGGAAATCATCTCCAAGTTAGAGATGGGTATCGATGAGGAGATGAGCAAGTATGGGCTTGATCAAGATGGATGGCTTAGAAAGAATGGAAAGCTCGTTGTACCCAATGTCAATGGATTGAGAGATGAAGTGCTTAGAGAATGTCATCACTCAAAACTTACTATACACCCCGGTGGTAATAAGATGTATCGAGACATGAGACAGACTTACTACTGGGAAGGGATGAAAAGAGACGTTGGGGAGTTTATATCCAAATGCATGAATTGCCAGCTAGTTAAAGCCGAGCAAAAGAAGCCTAGTGGGTTGTTACAGCCATTAGAAATTCCCGAATGGAAATGGGAGCAAGTCTCGATGGATTTCATTGATGGTTTACCAAGGACTAGATCGGGACATGATAGCATTTGGGTGATTGTGGACCGATTAACCAAAAGTGCAAGATTTATACCGGTCAGATCGACCAGAACGGCAGCTAAGTTAGCAGAATTGTATATGAAGTGGGTAGTGAGATTCCATGGAGTACCTAAAAGCATTGTGAGTGACCGAGACCCGTTGTTCACTAGTGGGTTTTGGAAGAGCTTACAAGAAGCTCTAGGGTCAGAGTTACATCTCAGTACCGCATATCATCCTCAGACCGACGGTCAGACGGAGAGGGTGAATCGTATTTTGGAAGATCTCTTGAGAGCATGTATATTGGATTTTGGTGGATCATGGGATGACCATTTGCATCTAGTAGAGTTTGCATATAATAATAGCTACCAATCCAGTATCGGTATGGCTCCGTTTGAAGCTTTGTACGGAAGACCGTGCAACTCACCATCATGTTGGATAGAGACTGGCGAGAAGTTTATGCTTGGACCAGATGTGGTGAGGGAAACTTCAGATAAGATTAAGATCATTCATCAACGAATGAAGGCTGCCCAGGATAGGCAGAAGAGTTATGCTGATAAGAGGAGAAGAGACTTAAAATTCTCCGTTGGCGACTTGGTGTTTGTCAAGATTTCTCCGTTGAAGAGCGTAATACGATTTGGCAGGAGAGGCAAGTTGGCACCAAGATTCGTTGGCCCATTCCCTGTTCTTGAACTAGTCGGGAATTTGGCATATAGAATTGACTTACCGGAGAAGATGGCGGGAGTTCATAACGTATTTCATGTTTCCCAACTAAGGAAGTTCGTTCACGACTCAGATATGACTATTTCACCTGATCAGTTGGAGGACCTCGAAGTAGAACCCGAGGCGGTTGGGAACCGCAAGCCGGTCCGTATTGTCGAGCACGACATGAAGCAACTTCGAAGGAAGGCGGTGAAGCTAGTCAAGGTACAGTGGAGCGAGAACGAGAATGATTGTACTTGGGAGACAGAGGATAACATTAAGAAGTCACACCCAGAACTCTTTGCCTGGTAAGATTTTGACTTCGATTTAGTTTTCCGCATGCTAGGATAGGCTTGTTTGCTTGTTTTGCATGTTTGATTGTTGTACGTGGCTGTTAGGCATGCGGGATCCTTTGTATGATTTGGGTTAAGGAATTTCGGGGACGAAATTTCTTAAGGGGGGGAGAGTGTAACGACCCGCATTCTACGCATCATAGAATCGTAGAATATTTATTTCTGTCACATACGAAGTCGTATGGTCATGTAACTTTGGGGGACGACTATTGGGGTCATTTCCCATGTTCATGATTTTTCCCGATTTTTAAATGACCATTTTACCCCTAGTTATCACTGTTTTGGCCATAACTTTTGACTGGAAAGGAATTTTGACCTGAAACCACTTCCATTGGCTTCGGATGATGGTTTCTCTTTCCGTAGAGTGGTCACATTAGCCAAACGGACTTACCGTTTGGGAGATATGGCTGAAACAAGTTTCAGATGGTGAAAAACAGCTTAATTGGGCTTAACCGGGTGATTAACAGCTAGGCCCAAAGGGGAATTTCGGGATTAGGAGTTTAAAAGGGCTGTTAGGGTTTGGAGAATACTTTTTTTTCATTTTTCAGCCGTCACTATTCATTCCTCTTAACCTAGCCATGGCCTCCACCCTCTAAATCTCTTCAAAACACATCTTAATCACTTTCTAATTGAAGATTAGGCTTAGCAAACATCAAATCAAGGAGTATTAGCACGAGAACCGAGGTAGAGCTGCTGTGTAAGATTGGGAACAGCGCCAAATCAGAGAATATTTCAGTTTTGGGGTTTTAGTGGTGGCAAAGGTGAGTGATTAGCTTGCTTTTACACTAATTACTGTTAATTATGGGTAATTAGTGAAGATTAGCGAATTTATACATTAATAAATTCTGGAAAAATTCCTAAAATTCTATAATGATGTTTTATGGCTCTGATAAAAATTTGGGCTAATTTGGATAAGTTTTGCTAATTGTATGCATAATCATGGTTAAGAAGGATTAAGGGGAAAACATGGGTTTCTGGGTATGTTTGATCTAAAGTATTTCATGTAAATGATGTTTTAATGTTTGTGATTGATTCTATATGTTGTTACTGCTGTTTGGAATGTTTTGTAATGTCATAGGAAGTTTAGAAAGGTTGAAAACGCAGTCGTTCGGCGAAAATAGCTTGCTGGAAAAGTTGCAGATTTTCAGAACCGGTTAGGAAGAACACCCGATCCGAACCGGATAGGAGGAGGAGATCCGATCCGAACCGGATAGGAGGAGGAGATCCGATCCGAACCGGATAGGAGGAGTAGATCCGATCCGAACCGAATAGAAGGAGGAGATCCGAACCGAACCGGATAGGAGGAGACACCCGAACCGAACCGGATAGGAGGAGACACCCGAACCGAACCGGATAGGAGGAGGAGATCCGATCCGAACCGAATAGAAGGAGGAGATCCGAACCGAACCGGATAGGAGGAGACACCCGAACCGAACCGGATAGGAGGAGGAGATCCGAACCGAACCGAATAGAGGAGGAGACCTGAACCGAACCGGATAGGAGGAGGATGCCCGAACTGAACCGAATAGGAGGAAGAGACCCGAACCGAACCGAAGAAGACCATAACCCGAGATGCAAAGGTAGTCCAAATGGGAAGTTTGTACCAAGGATTCAGATGGGAATCAACGAGTTAACTTCATGATTGGGCTTTGCTGTGGGACGTGTGCTAAGGGGCTGTCGATGTCTGTAACTTTGGATCACTATGTATAGGGGGTACGTGAACGGATTCAGGGCCACAGTGGTCTAGGTACGACTAAAAGAGCTATATACCAATGAAGTGGGGTCATTTGTAAAGGTTTAGTCATGACTCCATGGGGTAAGCTTGGTGGTAGCAGTAGTTGTACAAGCCGAACTCCGTCACTACTTCGATGGGTCTAGTGGTTGAAAGCGGTATACATCGTATGCTTTATGCACTGAGTGAGAGATGTGAGGATGGTTGCCATGATTGAATTGTTTGCTATCCCTATGACATGCACACCCCCACCCCCGTATTTCTTTACACCATATGTTGATGGCACCTTAGAGTATTGTACAGTATGTAGTGCTAACTCTTTGGTTACAGGTCCAGGTTCAGGTATGGTTTAGTATACCTGTTATTGTTCTGTTTAGCTGCTTATCGCTCATACCAGACTTTTTGTCTGACCCAGAGTTTTATGTCTCTTCTTATTACTCTGGGTGCTCACACGAGCAGACTAGAGACAGGTTAGCTGGTGATGCAAGGGTAGATGATCCGGAGACGAGCAGGAGGCTTCCACGTAATATATATATATATAGCATTCTCCCTGTGTTGTCGAAGATCACTGCTTGGGCATTGGTGGTGTATCTTCCACTTTAGCTTTCTTTTGTTTAGAGACAGTAGATTTTGAAAAGTTGTAATAAGCTGTATTTGGATTTCCGCTGCTCTGATGTTGACATTTATTATTAGTTGTCAGCTTATGCACTGTCTCACCTGTTTTATGTCAAGTATGTTATTAATATATTTTATTCCATGCGCTGTGAGACATTCTACAGGTTCCTTGATTAGTTCATTCTCTTCTTTCTTTTCTTATGACGACCGTTCCGTGCCAGTTGGACATGTGTACAGCGCACACTTGGAGGAACTGTCGGTTGGTGCGGGGCGGGCCGTCACAGTCTTTCTGAGCAACTCGCGTTTATAATAAACAAGTGCAACACTAACATACACACGCATCATTTCAATTCATTAGTCTCTAACCGTCAATCAGTAAGGGAACGATTTCCCAAATATTAACCCTGAAGGCCGAAACCAACATCAGATCAACACCCAGGAAACCATTCGACTTAGACAACCTTCAGTTAATTTCTAAATTTCACATCCATATCGTTTATAATATTTTATAACAATTTATCGCTATTTTTATTTATTTTAAAATAGACAATTTATTCAAAACGACGCTTCGGGCCAAAACGCGGCCGTGGCGATGTTTTTCTCCAGATTTGATTTACACATATCTGAAAATCTAACTGTTGGATCTTGACAAAATTTACATCATTAGAAAGATCTTTTCAAAACGAATCCAACGGTTCCAGTTTCGGGAAAATCCGACGGTCGGATCTCCCGGTACAATCGTTTGATGTTTCGAATTCAAAATACGAACTGTAGCGTCGTTATTCGATAAAATATAATTATATATATATATATATGTATATATATATATATATATATATAATCGATTCTGGCACTGTTTTTCTTCAGATTTGAATTAAACATTCCAGACAATCCAACCGTTGTATTTTTAAAAAGTTTGTGCCATTGGAAAGATTTTTCCAAAGCGAACCCAATGGTTGCGGTTTCGGGAAAATTCGATGGTCGGATCTCTAGGTATAATCGTTTGAAATCACGGTTTCAAAATACGAACTGCAGCTTCGTTTTACGATATATTTCAATTGTATTTAAATATATATATCGATTCTTCGATTTCAAAACCATATTCTTTTCATACATTTGATAAAAATGATATTTTTATCTAACTGTCTTCTATTTCAACACTTCACTATTCTTAACAATTCATCTATATAGTTAAAATGTGATTTTTAATGTAAAACAGTTTATTTCAAAACCAGATTATTTTATATAGTTCATATTGGTGATAAAAATGGGATTTTTATTATAAAACAATTTATTTCAAAAGTTGACTATTTTATATAGTTCATATAGATGATAAAAAGGTGATTTTTATATTCTAAACACGAACACCATTCAACACATGAATTTTAATTCAACGAATAAATATAGTTTCAACAAATGAAAATAATTCAAACACATGAATATTATTAAAAATTTCGGCAGCATAACGGTAGGGTAGTTAAAATCGGGATCGTCCCTAGTACGGCTCCTCGCTCTACCTTAAAACCTTGCGGTTTTTGACAATCGGGAATCATGCATCTAGTTCGCATGCAGGCGGCATGTATATTTATTTCATTTCCACAAACTAATCCTATGTGGTTTCAACCAAATATTTCTCAACCACAAACGGGTATTTTTTAACCACAATCAATCAATATCAACCACAAACAATCCCAATCAACCATTCGCTATCAATAAATTTTCACACCAATCACAACCAATAAATATCGTCCATGGTTTGTGGACGAGGGGCGTGTATCTATATATATGTATATATTTATATTTATATATATAGCAATTCACTTTAATTTCAACACATATCTAATTTTTACAATGCATATATAACTTATACATCGAACGTACAACTTATACAACGCTTATACAAGAGGTGTACAACGCTTATATAACCCATACATCGACTATATAATTTATACATCGTCATTTTCCATATCGTTTATAAATTAGAAATCTCACATTGGGTTCCACTCCACCAAAAATAGCAGATGGCTCAGAAAAATATGCGGTCTCTTCTAAAATGTAGAAGACGTCCACACGGGTCCACTGTCTCTTGTTTCACTGAATTTCGTCAACACACGAAAAAGATATGATTTTTCAAAGTTTGCAACGGTTTAAAGGTGTTAAAACTGTTGAAAATTAATATGGTCGTACATCTCTGAAAATCTTCAAAACTAGGTCGCGATTTACCTTCCAATCCGTTGATTGTTGCTTCGATCGGCCAGCGCCACCTTGTCGGGCTAGGAGAGGCGCACGTGCGCCAGGAGGTGGGGCAAGTTCGGTGGTCCCACGCGGCGGCGGCGGTGAATTGAAGTCGTCGACTTCTAGGCGTCGATTCTCACTCCACAGGCCACGAAAAATTCCAAACTTTATATGGATTTGAAGATCTCGAGAAGATCTTCAAAAAGGTCAACTGTGGAACGAGCTAATTCGGCGTGGATTGATCGGAAAATGAGGGGGAAGGTTTAAAGCGGTTTCCGCCTTCGATCGGGGAGAGAGAAAAGGGATTTTTTTATTAAATTATGATTGGCCGGTGGGTTTTAAAAGGTGTTTTCTGACACGACCACCAATCTAAACCCAACGACTGTTGTCCCTAGCATTTTACCCCCTTTCCGAACACAATAGGATATGTTTCGTAGGCCCATTCGACTGTTTCAGTCAGTTTCCATTCAAATTAAAATATAAAACATTTAATATTCGATTTGAACGTACATTTCAATTTGCCAGGGCCATAAACTAATTTGAAAAATTATAGAAAAATAAATCTGGCTATGTTTTGACGATACGGTCCCAACAAAACTAGTTAAGTCGAATTCTGAGACCGTTTGCAAAAAGGCCCATTTCCGGTCGATCCAATTTAACTGTAATTGACCAAAACACGTTTTCATTTGCCACGCTCACATACTAGCTTCAAAAATTATGAAATTTGAAACCTAGAAATAACTTCACATCTTGGATCCAACAAAAGTGGTTTCGTCGAATTCCGAGGTCGTTTGCAAAATGACCAATTTCACGGGCTATATAAATTCCGTAGCGACCTTTCTGAAAATTCATTTGGCCTTAACTTTTGCTTTCCCCTATGAAACTACGATTTTTTAGATTCGTTAGAAATGTATTCACTAACAGATTTAAATATTTTGGGTTTCACTCAAATCCGTTTTGTTTTGCACCCGGTATAGTCCGACAAAGTTTGAATTCAATTTTTGAAGCAGCAGCGCCATTTCAGGCCATGTTTATAATTAGAATTAATTATATTCGATTTTAATGTCGATTCAAACTCACTTTTCATTGCTATTATTTAAAATATTTATTTTAAATATTTAAAATCCACTATTTTAGCCAATTTCAAAATTTTAAATTGGTTCAGATTTTCCGGGTCGTTACAATAATGATTTTTTCCAATATGTTAATATTTAATTGTAGTTAAATTAAATAAATTGTATTTTGGGTTTGTCGTGAATAGTGTCTTAAATAACACTGTTCTTAAACCCCGTATGAAAAGAATAATCTTTTATTTAGATTATCAAAGTTTTCAGTTATATTTAGAAATTGGAATAAAAAGGAATGTGATTATGGGTTTACCGTGAACTATGTTTTAAATGACATTAGTTCTTTAACCCAGTTAAAGATAAGATTAATTTCTTAAATTTAAAAAATCATTGAATAATGATTTTTGATATTTAAAACCAGATTGGGGTTTTAATAAATCTTTAAAAGAAAGATTTAAGAATAAATATGAAGAATTTATCTTTGATAAGATAAAGTGAATATTTTATTTAAAAGATAATTATGAATTGGAATGGGGCGTTGGATGTGTTTTTATAGCGCTTGATTATTAATTCTAAAAATACGCGAGTTATTCGAAAAGACCGGGTTTAAACCATTTTGAATAATCACTACGACGATGAAGAGTCGAAGTTGAAGACAGTGATTGAAGACCGACGATCTCCACATCGAATGGATGTATTGCTACTGAGATCCATGATGGGAGTAGCTACATTGAAGGGGCTTCACTGGTAGCCGTCCAAGCGTATTGTTGATTGTCCGAATATGCAAGGACTTCTTAGGTGTCTCCGGTTTCGTTTAGACCTAGAACAAACTTGTAAATGGATGCGTGTCTGACATTGGATTTCGTTCCATGTAAATTAAATTGATTTTTATTAATGTATATCTGATTGGTGGTGGAGAATTTATTCTCTGCTTAACACCCTTGTGTATATTAATAATGATTGATTGCATGGCGTGAATTGTCAATGTGGCATGCCATGATGCAATTGATCAAGGCTTTTTGTTGAAAAGCAAGGCCTTGTGGGACGATCAAAGCATAGCCTATTTCGGCATGGCTTTGTGCATAGCGTGACTTCGCGAGCCTCACACCCCAGCATGAGTCAAAAACGGGATTAGGACTGCAGGGAGTGCACACGTTTCTTTCTAGCAAGGATTAGTGTCAGTGCTTAAACTGGCTCACCTTTTACTTATGTGGATGATGGATTTTGAGGTGCCTCGGATTTATAGGCCGTTAGTGGTCATATGGAGGTCCAAAGGAATGGGGAAGCGTGTGTTCAGGCATAACTAATCCACTACTGTTAGGTGGGGACCGGCCCTGAAGATCCAAGGGTTCACTGCGGGGGATCCTGAGGCATTTGCTAAAGTGTCTCGAATTGGAGAGGACGATCCCTAGCCTCGATTTCATGATGGAAAACCAAATTTCCAATACGACACCTTGCGGTTTTGATTGTAGAACTAGTATGGCGACATAGTATACGGTAGATATGTCATCTAAGATTGATACATTATGATTGGAATGTTTTTATTTAAAACATATACACACTAATACCAAATCTGTTTTTATCGTATCAAGCATCTTTTGACCATTATATGGTAAAACTCTATCCTCCGGTTTGCGTTGCATTGTGTGATGGGACTTGTGTCTTATAATGGTTTCATTTTTCTAAAAAGCATTGCGTTGTTTAACGATTTATTTTATTTTATGCATTGGCAATTCAATGGAGTAAAGCCGTTCCGCGTTAGCGGCGTGGTCCTGTGATTAGCCTTTTTATTAGATAAGTTAAGTTAAGATTTCTCATACCAGTCCCATGACTGACCTGTACCTTGTTTCACTGGCAAACTCGGGTGCCCATAATTTCCACAAGGGCATTCGAGTAGCTTTTTGCAGATATATTTACAGGATCTTGGTTTACAGCTGAAACGGTATTCGAAAAGCTCTGTATCCATGTATTTCTTTCAGTTGTATATTTGTAATATTTTTCTGCTGCTATTTAAATGTAATTTAAATATCTGATATTATTGTATTTCTATTGTGTAATAAATATTCATACTCTGTTATATTCTTGTACTCTGATGTAATTGTTGTAATCAGCAATAAAATGTTCTTCAATTTGTGTTCTGATGTGTGTTGTTCTCAAAGCGATCTTGGCTTTCCTTTACGGGGAAGTTCAGGGTCGTTTCATTACTCATGCAATCTGGACACGTGATTTGGCAATGTTCACTATGCTGATTGCGTCCAACAAAGGCAGATATTATACATAAACTGTGGTGTAGTTGTAGTGTACAAGAGCATCTTAAATTCAGGTTGTAGCTAAGTATAAAAACTACGATAAACATGCAATCACAATTTTTTTTCCACTAGAATTATATAAAAGTTTTGTCTAAAAATAATTAATGATTTCAAAATACACTTCTATACCTTTCAAAACAAGTTTTACAAAGTTACCATTTATTTGCATGAAAGCTGCAAGTATTTTTAGATTAAATGGAACCGTATGCATGCAAATGACTGCATTAGAAACTGCTAGTGGTTTAAATATAAATGGTTATTTAGATTGATGTTCTATGCTGACTTTTTGAGATGCTCAAACCCAATACTAAAGAAATGGTTAAGGTAACATGGCAGGTCCAGTAAAAATCAGTAGGAAGCATTCATAACAAATATGGAAATCAACATTCAAATTCCAAGAGAGTGTCTGGATAACCAACGCAACATCACAGGATTAAAATTTGTAAATGTTCAATTTGGCATGGTATAGTCAAAGTAGTTCAACTTAACAAAACCGGACAGTCCATCGTGGAATAGGACTAATGCATGCGACAAGACAAAAAAAAAGAAAATTAAAGAAAAGGGTTCAGCATAAAAAAAATAGGTCATTGACATACCCAATAGGTACCAAAATTTCGCATGCATACCACTATTGTTTCCAGATTTAATTTAAAAACAACATTTACATGCTACAGACCAACAACTGAAAATTTGGATTTGTACATATTTAATTGCTTGCCAAATATAACAAACCCAACCCATCTTGAGTTATGTACATAGAATTCTCATCATTAAAACGCCAAAGCCTTAACAAAGCAACCAAGCTTCTAGTACTTCCAGACATGCAAGGAAAGTCAGAGGCTAGTGCTAAGTTAAACAAAACGGAAGTCCAATAACAAGAAATGAAAATCCAAATTTTCGATTAATATTTTAAGTAGTTAATTTGTGTATTCCTATATCAGTTCAAAACTTAATATATAAATCAAAATCTCAAATTTTACTTTCTTTCTAACAAGTTTCAATGACCAGCTTGCAGTTACAATGCACGTCAATGGGTTCAGACTGCATGACCACTAGTAATGTTCACCCACCACTATCGGATATAATAATTTACGTTTAACCCAGAAGCCCACCTACATTTGGTCGTTAACTAGAAAATCCGCTCAGTTAGCTAATTTAGCTGTGATACAAAGTTTCTAACATCAACACTCAATACTTTTACATCATGATTTCCAAGAAATGTAATATAAATAATGTACTGTGCTATCAATAGATGCAAAGCTTCTTTAAATTTCTTATCTACTTGCATAGCTGTCCCTAATCAAATACAAAACAAAATTAAGAAATTGGATAACACTTTTAGCGACAACAAGGAGGTGGAAGGATATATGTCACCAACCAACAGAAAAATGGTAAAGATACCATATTTAATGTGGCTCAAAAGTTGCATATGTAATGATATAACCTATCTTAAGAACTGTTCCCTCACACTTAATCTTAGCAATTCGCATAAATAGACTAAAAATGTTAACTGTGACAAAATTTATGTTCATCAAACACTAACTTCTCTCATTCAGTATAGAAGCATTACAATGGGGCAAAGACAGTTCTATTGCAAACCACACATTATATTATCTCAGTGTTTATTGACGTTATAACTTGAACTAGGGTAAATCATAAGTTAAAACTCACCTTTTGTCGTCCAATCAAGAGCGAAAAACAACGATCAGGTTTGACGTGCTGGAAATGGTTACCAGGTTCGACGACAACGCTGGTGGTTCGAATGGAGCAGCGGCGCAGGGTTCACATATGACGGGGGCTTCGTTCGGGTTCAGATCGGAGGAGGCACGCTGAGTTTAAGTGGACCACAACTGCTAATTTCATTTTAAGATGAGGATTTGAGATCTCGGTTGAAGGCCGAATGCCACAAAGGTTCGACTGCTTGGGATTGCGAGCGGAATCGATTACCAGAGCAGCTGAAGGCGTCGATTTATGGTGGAGAAAGGTGATGCCATCAACGATTTGGAAAGAAATTTACTTCGGGGGGAATGTTTAGCAGTTTGAAAGAAAATGAAGAGAGAATGAATTTTGCACCCCCCCAGACAAGAAGATGGTACTTATTTTTATAATACAAAGAAGGTTACCGATCACAGGAAATAGCAGCAGCTTGTTGAATATTCCAGAAGACGAACAGAAAGGTGAAGAAAAGTGGTAAAATTATTCAGCGGTTCTTGGCCTTAAAATTTACAGTAAAACAAGGACAGATGTATTTCAGCAGCAAAAACTTGGGTTCAAAATTATGCTGAATAGTGAAAATGGTTTGAACGAAAGAAATAAATTGAACGAACGCTTCTACTGAATGGTACACAGAGGGAACAAAAAACTCTGTTAACTTGTTCAAACGCGTTATAAATTCGACAACTTCTAACCATAAATTAATTTTAAAGCTCGACGTAAAATAAGTGAATTTTATTTCACAACTTATTCCTTTCTTGTTTATTTAATTACGTTCAATACAAATTAAAGTCAAATTCTAAATTGAAATTTGATTATAAATACTTGTTTTAACTTTAATCTAAACTAAACTTTATATTTTTAAGTATCAAAATCTCTAAGTCGTCACTATCACCCTTCAAAAATCCGGGTTGTTACAGACTTCCCCCCTTAAAAAATTGCATCCTCGCAATTTACTAAAATTAATATACAACATGATAAGATAAACCCATTCAGAGCATCATATATAACCCAATATGACACTCATAACATAAGGTCAAGTCAAAGTGTTGCATATAATCAATACGATACTCAGAATATTTTTCCCCGTAAATAATAAGATGGTAAAAATAAACCAAAGTAGCATATTCAAATCAAAAAAAATCTCATGACTTTTTTTTTTACAGTAAAACAATATGACAAAATAATCCGAGCTAGAGCACCACACGAAAACAAATATGAGGCTCATATATAAAACAATATGATGCTCATAATAAATTAATTTAAGGTATCACATATAAATCAATGCGATGCTCTTAACAAATATCATATATAAACCAATATGATAAAATAAATTATCAAAGAGTATCATGTGTAAACCAACCTGCTACTCAAATGTTGTTTTTAAATTAATAGGATAATCAAAATAATCAAGCCAGAGCATCATAAACCAATAAAGTCAACATGCCATTTATCATATATAAAAACAATATGATAAAATAACCCAAAAACAGTGTACCATATATAAATCAATACGATACTCGTAACCAATACATATACAAAACAATAAGACACTTATAATAAATATTTTTATTATAATTAACCAAGTCAATAAAATCTTCATGGTACTTATTCTTTGCAAAACAATGTGATAAAATAACTCAAATCAGAGTATCAATCTATATAATAATTATCATATATAAATCAATATGATAATATGAACCAAATCAGAGTATCATATATAAATCAATACGATACTCAAAACAATTATCATATATAAATCAATATGATTATGTAAACCAAATCAAAGTATAAATCAAAATAACAATTATCATATATAAATCAATATGATAATATCAACCAAATTAGAGTATCATATATAAATCAATACGATACTCAAAAAAAAAAAAAAACAGATTATCATATATAAATCAATACGATACTCAGAACAATTATCATATATAAATCAATATGATAATATAAACCAAATTAGAGTATCATATATAAATCTATACGATACTCATAACAATTATCATATATAAATCAATATGATAATATACCCAAATCAGAGTATCATATATAAATCAATACGATACTCATAACAATTATCGTATATAAATCAATATGATAATAAAATTAATTAATTACAATAACGTAATATTAGGGGAATATGGGATAAATATAACCGACTCATAACATACCAAATACTCAGACGCTAGTATTGTAAAATCACAGTGGTAGAGCTCGAGCGCTCATCGAGACATCCGCACCTAATCCACTCATAGCGCCATAACGACACCTGGCGATCAACCCAGGATAACCAAGACGGTCTAAGGCGAAGGCCGTATGTTACTCATTCACGGCACTACACGTGGGACCCCACGCCTCCATCTGATGTAGTCTGTGACCGGCCGATCGGGAATCCCGATCAAAACAACAAAATTGCCCAATGTAGCAGACCGTTGACCTTTGGTGGTAGATGGGCGAAATTTAATACCACCGATTCAGGTATCGATCCTGAATCAGGTTGACCAAGATGGAGTTTTGGTCCATTGGTAAAACAGAGTCCAATCTATGTCAATCCCAAATTGAAAAGTATTTTTCGAACATCATTTTATAATATATATATATGCCATGAACTTCAAAGTGTTTATAACGTCAAAACACTTTATAGACTTAATCATGCTTTGAAAATATACCATCACATGCAAAACAAAATAATAATTACAACCCAAATTAAACAAAACAAGGTTGATATTCAATTTTATCATATATAAAAACAATATGATAAAATAAATCAAGCCATAGTATCATACATAAATCAGTATGATACTCATAAGAAATATCATATATGAAACAATATGTCAAAATAAATCAAATCACAATAGTTGTGATATAGAACAAAAAGTATCGTCATACTAATTACGTAACAGCATGTCAACTTAGAAAACACTTTAATTCTGTAATCAAAGTATACTTTTAACAGTAATGATTCAAATATAGCACATTGCATTATGTTTGCCAGGAAGCAAATAAAACACGGAGCATACAAAAACAACCGAATATTCCATATGAGAAGTCAAGAGAGTAACCAGAAAGGTATTACCAAACGTCCCGTACTGCTTGGTATTACTAATCCATTTACTCAAAATCCTTGTCATACAGAATTTCTCAATGAAAATTGTGTTCAATTCAAGTTATATATATGTATCAAAGTACTTTACGAAATTTAAATAATCAAAATAATTAGTTCTCTCTTGGTTGTCTTTATTATTGATTTATTATCACCGGTATTCTTACTTTGTCTCAAATACCATTCCAATCCGAATCTATTTCAACACCGATTTAGCACTTGTTTCGACAACTGTTTCAAATCAAACATCGTCCGAGTATCTTTCGAGAGATCCATAGCTAGTACATATCTTAAATTTCAACCAAAATTTCTTTCAAAATTACTCGAAAGATTTCAAAATCAATTCATTAATTAGTACTACTACTTTTTTTTAGATGATGATTTCGATAAGTTTTGTAGAAAAGAGCTTTTATATCGAAATTCTAAAGGAAACTTATATTTCAAAATGTTTCCTTCAATTTATTACTAGTCAGTGGCCCGTGCTTCATACACGGGCAGAGTGTAGTATTGATTGAGGTAACTGTCTATTAGCAAGGAGTTGTTGATATGCTAAAGTTTGATGTAATTTGTTATAAGCAAGTTGTTTTATTTGAGTACACTACTTTATTTAAGGATCCTAAATATGTTGCATTAACTAGTTTTCCTTTCTCCATCAGTGTAAATGTTTCAATGCATTTGACATAGGCAGTCATACCGTGAACCTACAAAGAGAGAACATGAACTTGTCGTCCACTTTGATTCATAATCTTCAGCATTAAGCCCAAGCCGTCGTCATTATTATCCGAGCTGGAATAGAACTCTAGTCAATTGATCAGCGTCTTAAAACAAAAGCAGGGATGAGACAACTCCAAAAAATACAGCATAAATTTAGTTAATTTTTTTTCAATTAATTTTTTTTTTCAGTGTGGAGAACTCATTGGTCATTGCTTAGGAAAAAAAGGATGGCCAGTGACCCTTGTTGCTAACATCACTTTGTAGTATTTTTGCTTTCTTACTATATAAAAAGTAAAATCTAATTGTAGTAACAAAAATTACATAAAGTACAAAGGAAAAAGTTCACCTATTCCTAGTTACTACACTTCTTCGTCCCATAGCTGACAACCTTGATTGGAGCATTGCATAGCACAAATTACAGAAGCCCATTTATTGTATTCTTATGTGAGTAAAATATTTAAATCTCACCATATTCAAAATTTCACATGAATAAAGGTGTATTCTCAAACTCTTTTAAACGACAGGTGACACTAATATGACTTAAATAAATCCAAAAGCTGCTGTGTAGACAACGGGTAAGTCATGTTCCTACTTTTAAATTTGAGGACAGTATTTTGTTTCCATGCTCCAAGTGTTTTCTAAACATAAAATAGCAAGTAAAAAAACAATAAAATGTCTGTAGTTAATATATTAAAAAAAACTGACACCCATGGACAGTAAACATAGTTACACAAACATTGAAAAAGCTCAATATGAATCAATCCAATTACATAATTTTAAACCAACACTCATAAATCATTTATTAAAGATTGTAAGCAAAGGTAACAAAGCAGTTACAAAGCATCTAATTAATAACTATCACATATATTGCATGAATATTAACCATTGTATAACAAATACAACGCAGCTTGGCTACTAAAATGCTGGAAAATCATATCTAAAATTTTAGCTAAAATACAGTGGTGTTTTTAAAAAAATTATGGTATGATCATAAAAAAATACAGCTGTAAAGACCCGCAACTTCCCCGTAAAGGAAAGCGTCGGATAATTCGAGAACAAACCACAACAGAATGCATACAGAAGAGCATTTCATTGTATATTACAACAATGCATCAGATTACAAGAATATACAGAGTATAAATGAATATTACACAGAAATATTAGAGATTTAAATTACATTTAAATACATAGCAGCGGAAAATAATACAATACACAACTAGAAGAGATATACGGATACAAAGCATTCCGGATATCGTTCCAGCTGTAAACCAGGATCCTGTGAATATAAATCTGCAATACCAAAACTACTAGCTGCCCGTGTCAAAATAAGGGCACCCAGAGTTTAGGTTAAAACAATAAACTCCAGGTCAGTCATGTGACTGGTGTGAGAACTAAAACAGTTATTAATCTTTATTTTAACGTTAGGTAAATCAAGGGACCACGCCGTATAACACGGAACGGGTTTCCTCCCAAGAGTACCAGTGCATAAAACAAATAGCGCAATGCTAAATAAAGAAAAATGAAGCTGTTATAAGACCCAGGTCCTATCACACAATGCAACGCAAGCCGGGGGATAGGGTTTTCCCTTATAACAGCCAAAAAATGCTTGATACGTTTTAAAACAAATCATTTGATACTATTATAAGTGCATAGTGTATAAAACAACTTCAAATCATAAGTATCAATCATAGGCGGCATAAGCGCCCCATCCCACTATGTCGCCATAAATAGGATTACAATTAAAACCGCACATGTCACGTATTTGGAAATTGGATTTCTGTCTATGAACCGAGGCAAAAGATAGTCCTCAACCGATTCGAGACAATCTAGCCCATGTCTCAGGATCAGAACGCATCAACCCTTTAGATCGTCAGGGCCGGTCCACCGATGTGGATTATTATGCCTGAACACTACGTCTCTCCGCCCTTTGGGGCGTAAATGAGCCACTAAATGACTCCATCGGTTCGAGAACGACCGATCAATCCGAGGCGCCTCGCAACAGCAACAACCACATAAGTCAAACTCGTCAGGGCGTGTAAAACCACTGACGCCACTTCTAGCTAGAAAGAAACGCAAGTCCTCCCTGAGGTCTGTCTCCCGTTTTTGGTTCATACCTGGTGTGAAACACGCGAGGTAAACGTTACACAAAGCTACGCCACAAAGGCCGTGCTTTGATCATCACCACAAGACTTTGCTTTTCAACAGAAGCCTTGATCATTTGCATCTTAGCATGCCACACAGGCAAACCATCCTATGCAACCGATATCAGTCACACAGAATGAAATCCGATGTCAGACACACAGTCCATTTACAAGTCCGTTCTGGGTCTGAACGAAACCGGAGGCACCTAGTACCCCGCATATCCATCGATCTCCAAGTAAGTCTGGACGATCACTAACTGTTTCCATCTTCTTGGGTGTACAGCCCAATCAAGATCATCAGTAATTACCCAAACGACGTGAAGACCTCCGGTCTTCGACCACCGTCTTCATCTTCGACTTATCGTCGTATCAGTTATTCAGAATGGGATAAACCCGGTCTTTCCGAATAACTCGCGTATATATTATAAAAGTGTTACACAAACACAACATACGCCTCATTTCAATTCATTAGTCACTAACCGTAAATTAATCAAGAGAATAATTCCCCAAATATTAACCCCGAAGGCCGAAACCAACATCAGATCAATATTCAGAAAACCATTCTGCTTGGCTAACCGACAGTTAGTTTCTAAATTTCACGTTCATAGGGAAAGGTTCCCATTAATTTTATCAAAGATAAATTCTTGAATTTATGCTTTAATCTACTTTTGAATATCAATTCAAACTAGTCGGGATTAGCGAACCTTACCGAAGTAATCATTTGTTTTAATTTCCCAATCCCAACCTATTCATCCCATGAAGTAAAACTGGTTATACTTCATATCTAACACCACGGTGTTATCGGTAAATTCAATTACCATTTCACGTTCAAATCTAATTAAAGATTTAACTATCGCCTGGAGCAAAACTGGTGCTACTCCATTCTCGATCATTTCAATCTAATTAAAGATTCATTAAAACTCCACTTAGTTTTAATCTTTGACTGGGTTAAAGAATCAGTGTCATTTAAAAACACGGTTCACGATAAACCCAAAATCACATTCATTAATTATCGGGTTAAAGAACGAGTGTTATTTAAAACACTGTCCACGATAAACCCAAAAATCAATATCGATTCAATTCCAATTAAATGTTATTTAATTGGTACACTTCATTAAACCTAAATAAAAAGATTTAATCTTTTCTCAACTGGGTCCAAGAACAGTGTTAGTGAAGACACCATTCACGACAAACCCAAACCACATTTGATATTCAACACAAGGCTCTGAATAGAAAATATCCCGGCTTATATTCAATATCAAATTCTACGACTAACAAATGTCGTATTGGAAATAACGATATAAATATATATCTTTCAAATTTCCATAACCACACCTGTATAATCACGAATTCCAACATCGAAATATTCCGAAGACAATTTCGATTCAAATCCACTCCAATGCAATCATTGGAAATTTTGGTTATTTTTAAAACCCTTTTCGAATTCAATTTATTTATTTAAAAATAAATAGAATTATATTTCTAGTTCAAAACTAGTTCATTTCGATAAAAACCTAATTTTATCTTTTCAAATATGGAGTTTTTCGTCCCAATTCTTTCTAAATCATTTCTTATGATTTTACACAAATTATTACTATTTTTAATAATTTTATCAAGGCCCGTACAGTCGATTTCCATCAATGGCCATCGAACTGCACTTACAGCGACCTTTTTCAAATTTGATTTGGACATAATTCCAAATCCAACCATTAGATTTCAAATTTCTAACATTCGTTAGAAAGCTCTTTTCGATACGAACCCAACGGTTCCGGTTTTAGGAGAATCCGACGGTCGGATCTCCCGTAATATCCGTTTGAAATAAATGGTCGAAATTCGCGAACTGCCGCGGCGCGGCGCGTTCTATTCAGGCCATTATATTATATATATAATATATATATAATATATTTCGTCGATTTCTATTTAAAACGAATTATATAAATGGTTTTGAATTCGTTTCAAAAGCAATTTCAACTTCCTTTTCAATTCAAATCAAAATTGAATTCTTCTTTATAAATTCGTTTTAAAATTCATTTCTATTCAATTCAAATTTCAATTCAATTTGAATTCATTTCAATTCGTTTTTAATTCAATTCGAATTCGTTCTATATTCAATTCATTTCGAAATCGTTTTCAATTCAATTCATTTCGAAATCGTTTTCAATTCAATTCATTTCGAAATCGTTTTCAATTCAATTCATTTCGAAATCGTTTTCAATTCAATTCATTTCGAAATCGTTTTCAATTATCGATGTAAATATCGTTCACGTCAAAATGGCGTCAATCTAATCAACACGGCTTCATAAATTTCTATTTTCAAATATTCTATTTCAAATATTTCTTTTTCAAAATAGTTATTATTATCAAAATATTTCGTTCAACACATGACCAATCTCAATGAATGAGTACTGTCAACACATGAACTTTTATTTTATATCGATAAAGATGTAAATTTTATTACTAAAATATTTCGTTCAACACATGACCAATCTCAATGAATGAGTACTGTCAACACATGAACTTTTATTTTATAATATTCTTTATTTTTCAAATTGGAATGAGGCCCAATCAATTACCATATAAAGTTAATTATATGGATTTTCATACAACACATGTATATAATTACATTGAAAAATAATCAACCATCAACCAACGTGCACTACACTGTATAAGCATCAAATATAGATATTCAACGCTCATAACAGCCTGTCAATCAATCGATCGACATATTTAATCAATCAGGATGAGTGAAATTCATATTTCATCCCAACACCCGTGTGGGGTTTCAAACAATCAAACACAGATTTTAGTTGTGCAGTTGGGCGATGTGTAAAATTTATCGTCCCAATCAATGTCATTCAAATTGGTGTACATAAACAAACCGTCTGGTTTGTAAATGAATATTCTATTTTATTCACTTCATTTTAAAAATTATATTTTTTACGATAAAACATTTTATTTCAACCTATGAATTTCTATTCAATTCATTCTTTAAATAAAATGAGATTTTTATTTTTCTAATTTATTTTAGAAAATTTCAGCGGCATAACGGCACGATACTAGAAACGGGACAAGGCCTAGCCTTATCCCCGGTCTAGTGAAGGCCCACGCCATTCACACATCAATCATATCCATTTCATTTCACCAAACAATTCAAATCAACTCAAACAATCTAACTAACTACACAACCAATCAAACAAGTCCATGGTCTGTGGACGGGTGTCGGGTGCTTCTAATAAGCACCGTCTGCATCCTAGTATATATATATATATATATATATATAACTAGAAAAGTAGAATTTGAGTGAGAAGTTCTCACTGATAGCTATCCTAGCTCCACGGCTCTTCATTTGCAGAAGTCTTCGTCGTTTTGTCGCTTTCGCCCGCTTTCACTACATATGTAAAAATCGAATTTTTACTTCGCTATTCAATATATAAAAATCGAATTTTTACTTCGCTATTCAATATATAAAAATCGAATTTTTACTCCGAAGTTCAATATATAAAAATTCTATTTTTATTCCGAAGTTCAATATATAAAAATTCTATTTTTCTATCGAAGTTCTATATATAAAAATTCTATTTTTCTATCGAAGTTCTATATATAAAAATTCTATTTCAAAAATATAGACTTCGCCTTTTCTAATAAAAAGTTTTCCTTTTTTCTAATAAAGATCAAATCTTTTTCCTTTTAAAGTTAAAACCTTTTCCTATTTTAAAGTTAAAACCTTTTTCCTATATTAAACCTTAAAATAAAATCCAGTCTTATACTAAAATAAAATTCAGTTTTATACTAAAATAAAATTCAGTTTTCACCTTTTTAAAAATTCAGTTTTAACATTTTATAAAAAAACAGTTTTCACCTTTTTAAAAAAAAAATTCAGTTTTAACATTTTATAAAAAAACAGTTTTCATCTTTTAAAAAAATTCAGTTTTAACATTTTATAAAAAAACAGTTTTCACCTTTTAAAAAAATTCAGTTTTAACATTTTATAAAAAAAACAGTTTTCACCTTTTAAAAAAATTCAGTTTTAACATTTTATAAAAAAACAGTTTTCACCTTTTAAAAAAATTCAGTTTTAACATTTTATAAAAAAACAGTTTTCACCTTTTAAAAAAATTCAGTTTTAACATTTTATAAAAAAACAGTTTTCACCTTTTAAAAAAATTCAGTTTTAACATTTTATAAAAAAACAGTTTTCACCTTTTAAAAAAATTCAGTTTTAACATTTTATAAAAAAACAGTTTTAACAGTAAATAAAATTAGTTTTAACATTTTTTTTAAAAAAAAACAGTTAGTTTATAAATCAAATAAAATTCAGAAACACTTACGGGGGGGGGGGGGGGGGTTTCTCTGTCGCGGGTTCGTGAGGGAGGAGGGGGAGACGCGGAGGCCATCTGCGGCGGGCGGAGGCTGGTTGCAGTCGATTCGGGTGGCGGTGACATCAGGAAGGAGAGGAGGGAGAGTACGAGAGGAGGGAGGGATGGATCGGAGGGCGAGGCGCCGGAGGGGAGGGGGGCGTGCGATCGACGGTGGCGACTGGGAATTGGGGATCGGGTTTTGGGGTTTTTTTTTCTTTTATTACTTCTGAAATGAAATCGAGGGGGGGGTTGACTTGGTAAATAGGGAAAGAGAGAGAAAGTTATTATTTTATTTTATTTTTTTTATATTGCTTTATTTCAAAAAGTAGCTTTTCCATTCGACCTCGAAACAAGGCCCACCGCCTGTCGTCCATAGCTAATTACCCCCATTCCGAACACAATGGGATATGTATCGTAAGCTGATTCGACCGTTTCGATCAGTTTCCGTTGAATTTACATTTAAATCACTATATTGAATTTTAAACGTACTTTTCGAATTACCGGGGTCACATACTAACTCTATAAATTGCAGAAAAATAATTTCTAGCTTCGTATTGACGATACGGTCCTAACAAAACTAGTTTCGTCGAATTCTGAGACCGTTAGAAAAATGGCCAATTTCCAGTCGATTAAAATCAACTGAAACTGGTCAAACGCGTTTTCCTTTGCCACGCTCACATATTGATTCGAAAAATTATGAAATTTGAAACCTAGCAATAACTCGACACTGCGGATCCAACAAAACTGGTTTCGTCGAAATCCGAGGTCATTTGCAAAATGTCCATTTTTAAGGGCCTGAATTCCATAGCGACTATTCAGAATTTTCAACTGGACATATCTTTTGATTCCCGATATGAAATCTTGATTTCCCGGATTCGTTGGAAAGATATTATCAATTAGATCCTAATATTTTTGGTTTCACTAAAATCCGGATTGTTTTGCACCCGGTACATTCAATTGAAGTTCGAAATCGAATTATCGAACTACCGCGCCATTTTCAATTCTATTTATAATTATATATAAATATTTATATTCTAATGACGACGTATATAAAATATACGTTCGAACTCTATTCAAAATAAATTTCTCGTCGATATTATTTAAAATAATTCATTTTAAATAATCTAAATTCGCTAAAATTGCCAAAATAAAAATTTTAAACTGGCCCAGATTTTCCGGGTTGTTACAATCTCCCCCACTTAAAACTTTTCGTCCCCGAAAAGGAACAAAGTCGAAAGTGGTTTGATTATTCAGCTCTACGTTCGATCTGGCTTCCATTCTCCAACTTTTCAGTTTCTGAGAATTTTCAAAATTTCAAAAATTTGGCTAACACCCTAAATTTTTGAAAAATTTCGCCATAACCTCCCCTGCACCGGGAGCATCGGGGAATTTCAAATAGCTTCCCCGGTCCTTCAGATCTCAAAAAGAAAAAGAAAGAGCCAAGCGGCTAGCCAATAGGCTCACAAAATCATCATCACCCAAACAAAACAGGAAATTATGTAGTAAACATGTACCTATTTGTCGGGCAAACAAATTTTATTCTCTGGCTCTAGCCTCCTTGCTATGACCTGTTCAATGATATACATGTATATGCAAGCAAATGCAACCAATTTTCGATATCATTCAATATTTGATTCAATTAGGCATAATGGTTCAAAATTAGCAAACAAATGAACAAACAACACAAACATCAATCAGTTAGTGAATTTAAAGTTTCAAATTCATAATTTTGATACATATACTAAAATCGTGTTTTTGATGCCAATTCACAACAAAGTGTTCTAACTATATTAGTTTTGGTTCTCACACCAGTCCAATGGAAATATATAGAAAATCACACCTTCGAAACACGAACATAAATACTGATGATGCACGTGCTATCATCAGTACCTTCTCCGGGCGACTAGAGTGTGATTCTATATCTATCCAATATATTAAAACTTCGAATACACGCGGATCAGACGTATACGCAAAATCTACATATACTGGATTGTCCACATCAATATAAATAAATAATCAAATACGAATAATTGATTTAAATTTTCAAAACAAAATTTGTTTTCACTTTAAAAATTTACTCTTCACACTCGTTCTAGGATACTACTGATCCCATCTCTAACGAGTCATCCTCATTGGATATTACTAATCCAATATCTGATGAATTCTTTCGTATGGTTCTAATGTGTCTTGTTCTCTGAGCTTTGTAAACCAAAGCTCTGATACCACGTGTAAAGACCCGCAACTTCCCCGTAAAGGAAAGCGTCGGATAATTCGAGAACAAACCACAACAGAATGCATACAGAAGAGCATTTCATTGTATATTACAACAATGCATCAGATTACAAGAATATACAGAGTATAAATGAATATTACACAGAAATATCAGAGATTTAAATTACATTTAAATACATAGCAGCGGAAAATAATACAATACACAACTAGAAGAGATATACGGATACAAAGCTTTCCGGATATCGTTCCAGCTGTAAACCAGGATCCTGTGAATATAAATCTGCAAAACCAAAACTACTAGCTGCCCGTGTCAAAATAAGGGCACCCAGAGTTTAGGTTAAAACAATAAACTCCAGGTCAGTCATGTGACTGGTGTGAGAACTAAAACAGTTATTAATCTTTATTTTAACGTTAGGTAAATCAAGGGACCACGCCGTATAACACGGAACGGGTTTCCTCCCAAGAGTACCAGTGCATAAAACAAATAGCGCAATGCTAAATAAAGAAAAATGAAGCTGTTATAAGACCCAGGTCCTATCACACAATGCAACGCAAGCCGGGGGATAGGGTTTTCCCTTATAACAGCCAAAAAATGCTTGATACGTTTTAAAACAAATCATTTGATACTATTATAAGTGCATAGTGTATAAAACAACTTCAAATCATAAGTATCAATCATAGGCGGCATAAGCGCCCCATCCCACTATGTCGCCATAAATAGGATTACAATTAAAACCGCACATGTCACGTATTTGGAAATTGGATTTCCGTCTATGAACCGAGGCAAAAGATAGTCCTCAACCGATTCGAGACAATCTAGCCCATGTCTCAGGATCAGAACGCATCAACCCTTTAGATCGTCAGGGCCGGTCCACCGATGTGGATTATTATGCCTGAACACTACGTCTCTCCGCCCTTTGGGGCGTAAATGAGCCACTAAATGACTCCATCGGTTCGAGAACGACCGATCAATCCGAGGCGCCTCGCAACAGCAACAACCACATAAGTCAAACTCGTCAGGGCGTGTAAAACCACTAACGCCACTTCTAGCTAGAAAGAAACGCAAGTCCTCCCTGAGGTCCGTCTCCCGTTTTTGGTTCATACCTGGTGTGAAACACGCGAGGTAAACGTTACACAAAGCTACGCCACAAAGGCCGTGCTTTGATCATCACCACAAGACTTTGCTTTTCAACAGAAGCCTTGATCATTTGCATCTTAGCATGCCACACAGGCAAACCATCCTATGCAACCGATATCAGTCACACAGAATGAAATCCGATGTCAGACACACAGTCCATTTACAAGTCCGTTCTGGGTCTGAACGAAACCGGAGGCACCTAGTACCCCGCATATCCATCGATCTCCAAGTACGTCTGGACACGATCACTAACTGTTTCCATCTTCTTGGGTGTACAGCCCAATCAAGATCATCAGTAATACTGTGACGACCCGCAACTTCCCCGTAAAGGAAAGCGTCGGATAGTTCGAGAACAAGCCACAACAGAACACATACAGAAGAACATTTCATTGTATATTACAACAATGCATCAGATTACAAGAATATACAGAGTATAAATGAATATTACACAGAAATATCAGAGATTTAAATTACATTTAAATACATAGCAGCGGAAAATAATACAATACACAACTAGAAGAGATATACGGATACAAAGCTTTCCGGATATCGTTCCAGCTGTAAACCAGGATCCTGTGAATATAAATCTGCAAAACCAAAACTACTAGCTGCCCATGTCAAAATAGGGGCACCCAGAGTTTAGGTTAAAACAATAAACTCCAGGTCAGTCATGGGACTGGTGTGAGAACTAAAACGGTTATTAATCTTTGTTTCAAAGTTAGGTAAATCAAGGGACCACGCCGTATAACACGGAACGGGTTTCCTCCCAAGAATACCAGTGCATAAAACAAACAGCGCAATGCTAAATAAAGAAAAATGAAGCTGTTATAAGACCCAGGTCCTATCACACAATGCAACGCAAGCCGGGGGATAGGGTTTTCCCTTATAACAGCCAAAGAATGCTTGATACGTTTAAAACAAATCATTTGATACTACTATAAGTGTATAGTGTATAAAACAACTTCAAATCATAAGTATCAATCATAGGCGGCATGAGCGTCCCATGCCACTATGTCGCCATATATAGGTTTACAAATAAAACCGCAAAGTCACGTATTTGGAAATTGGATTTCCGTCTATGAACCGAGGCAAAAGATAGTCCTCAACCGATTCGAGACTGCCCAGCCCGAGTCTCAGGATCAGAGCTCGAGTGACCCTAGGAGCGACAGGGCCGGTCCACCGATGTGGATTAAAATGCCTGAGCACTGCGTTTCGCCGCCCTTTGGGGCGTAAGCGAGCCAACGAATGACTCCATCGGACCCGGATCGTCCGATCTAACCGAGGCGCCTCGCAACAGCAACAACCACATAAGTCAAACTCGTCAGGGCGTGTAAAACCACTGACGCCACTTCTAGCTAGGAGGAAACGCAGGCCCTCCCTGAGGTCCTTTCTCCCGTTTTTGGTTCATACCGGGTGTGAAACTCGCGAAGTAAACGTTACACAAAGCTATGCCACAAAGGCCGTGCTTTGATCATCACCACAAGACTTTGCTTTTCAACAGAAGCCTCGATCAATTGCCACTTAGGCATGCCACACAGGCAAACCATCCTATGCAACCGATATCAGTCACACAGAATGAAATCCGATGTCAGACACACAGTCCATTTACAAGTCCGTTCTGCGTCTGAACGAAACCGGGAGCACCTAGTACCCCGCATATCCATCGATCTCCAAGTACGTCTGGACGATCACCAACTGTTTCCATCTTCTTGGGTGTACAGCCCAATCAAGATCATCAGTTATCACCCAAACGACGTGAAGACTTCCGGTCTTCGACCATCGTCTTCATCTTCGACTTATCGTCGTATCAGTTATTCAGAATGGGATAAACCCGGTCTTTCCGAATAACTCGCGTATATTTTAAATAAGTGTTACACAAACACAACATACGCTTCATTCCAATTCATTAGTCACTAACCGTAAATTAATCAAGAGAATAATTCCCTAAATATTAACCCCGAAGGCCGAAACCAACATCAGATCAATATTCAGAAAAACCATTCTGCTTGGCCAACCGACAGTTAGTTTCTAAATTTCACATTCATAGGGAAAGGTTCCCATTAATTTTATCCAAGATAAATTCCTTGAATTTATTCTTTAATCTATTTTTGAATATCAATTCAAACTAGTCGGGATTAACGAACCTTACCGAAGTAATCATTTGTTTTAATTTCCCAATCCCAACCTATTTATCCCATGAAGTAAAACTGGTAATACTTCATATCTAACACCACAGTGTTATCGGTAAATTCAATTACCATTTCACGTTCAAATCTAATTAAAGATTTAACTATCGCCTGGAGCAAAACTGGTGATACTCCATTTTCGATCATTTCAATCTAATTAAAGATTCATTAAAACTCCACTTAGTTTTAATCTTCGACTGGGTTAAAGAATCAGTGTCATTTAAAACACGGTTCACGATAAACCCAAAGTCACATTCATTAATTATCGGGTTAAAGAACAAGTGTTATTTAAAACACTGTTCACGATAAACCCAAAAATCAATATCAATTCAATTCCAATTAAATATTATTTAATTGGTACACTTCATTAAATCTAAATAAAAAGATTTAATCATTTCTCAACTGGGTTCAAGAACAGTGTTAGTGAAGACACCATTCACGACAACCCAAATCACATTCGATATTCAATACAAGGCTCTGAATAGAAAATATATCGGCTTATATTCAATATCGAATTCTACGACTAACAAATGTCGTATTGGAAATAGCGATATAAATATATATCTTTCAAATTTCCATAACAACACATGTATAATCACGAATTCCAACATCGAAATATTCCGAAGACAATTTCGATTCAAATCCACTCCAATGCAATTATTGGAAATTTTGGTTATTTTCAAAACCCTTTTCAAATTCAATTTATTTATTTAAAAATAAATAGAATTATAATTCTAGTTCAAAACTAGTTCATTTCGATAAAAATCTATTTTTATCCTTTCAAATATGGAGTTTTTCATCCCAATTCTTTCTAAATCATTTCTTATGATTTTACACAAATTATTACTATTTTTAATAATTTTATCAAGGCCTGTACAGTCGATTTCCATCAACGGTCATCGAACTGCACTTACAACGACCTTTTTCGAATTTGATTTGGACGTATCTCCAAATCCAACCGTTAGATTTCAAATTTCTAACCTTCATTAGAAAGCTCTTTTCGATACGAACCCAACGGTTCCGGTTTTAGGAGAATCCGACGGTCGGATCTCCCGTAATGTCCGTTTGAAATAAATGGTCGAAATTCACGAACTGCCGCGGCGCGGCGCGTTCTATTCAGGCCATTATATTATATATATAATATATATAATATATATTTCGTCGATTTCTGTTTAAAACGAATTATATAAATAGTTTTGAATTCGTTTCAAAAACAATTTCAACTTCCTTTTCAATTCAAATCAAAATTGAATTCTTCTTTATAAATTCGTTTTAAAATTCATTTATATTCAATTCAAATTTCAATTCAATTTGAATTCATTTCAATTCACTTTCAATTCAATTCGAATTCGTTTTCAATTCAATTCATTTCGAAATCGTTTTCAATTCAATTCATTTCGAAATCGTTTTCAATTCAATTCATTTCGAAATCGTTTTCAATTCAATTTGAATTCGTTTTCAATTCAATTCATTTCGAAATCGTTTTCAATTCAATTCACTTCGAAATCGTTTTCAATTCAATTTGAATTCGTTTTCAATTCATTTCATTTCGAAATCGTTTTCAATTCAATTCAAAATATTCGATTTCGAAATCACTTTTCAATATTCATTTTTAAGATGAATAAAATCGATATACATATTGTTCACGTCAAAATGGCGTCAATCTAATCAACACGGTTTCATATATTGATATTTTCAAATATTCTATTTCAAATATTTCTTTTTCAAAATAGTTGTTATTATCAAAATATTTCGTTCAACACATGACCAATCTCAATGAATGAGTACTGTCAACACATGAACTTTTATTTTATATCGATAAAGATGTAAATTTTATTACTAAAATATTTCGTTCAACACATGACCAATCTCAATGAATGAGTACTGTCAACACATGAACTTTTATCTTATAATATTCTTTATTTTTCAAATTGAAATGAGGCCCAATCAATTACCATATAAAGTTAATTATATGGATTTTCATACAACACATGTATATAATTACATTGAAAAATAATCAACCATCAACCAAAGTGCACTACACTGTATAAGCATCAAATATAGATATTCAACGGTTATAACAGCCTGTCAATCAATCGATCGACATATTTAATCAATCAGGATGAGTGAACTGCAAATTTCATCCCAACACCCGTGTGGGGTTTCAAACAATCAAACAAATATTTTATTCGTGCAGTTGGGCGATGTGTACAATTTATCGTCCCAATCAATGTCATTCAAATAGGTGTACATAAACAAACCGTCTGGTTTGTAAATGAATATTCTATTTTATTCACTTCACGTTAAAATTTATATTTTTAACGATAAAACATTTTATTCCAACATATGAATTTCTATTCAGTTCATTCTTTAAATAAAAATGATATTTTTATTTTTCTAACACATTTTAGAAAATTTCGGCGGCATAACGGCACGATACTAGAAACGGGACGAGGCCTAGCCTTATCCCCGGTCTGGTGAAGGCCCACGCCATTCACACATCAATCAAATCAATTTCATTTTTCAAACCACAAAATTTGGAGTAAGGGTCTAACCTAGCCTTACTCCTTCGCCTTATAACGGCGCACGTCTAATCCTAACCAATTTATCGATTCGATTTTTCACACTACAAACCACATTCAAACCAATCTCGCAATCAATTACCAAACAGCCAAACAAACAAGTTCATGGTCTGTGGACGATTGTGTCGGGTGCTACTAAGCACCGTCTGCATCCTAGTATATATATAACTAGAAAAATAAATTGAAAGGTGAGAAATTCTCACATATAGCTATCCTAGCTCCACGGCACTTCCAATGCAGGAAATCTTCACCGCTATCGCATCTTCGTCATCTTCGTTGCCCGTAGCCACTACATACATAAAAATCGAATTTTTACTTCGCTATTCAATATTTAAAAATCAAATTTTTAGTTCAAAGTTCAATATATAAAAATCGAATTTTTAGTTCAAAGTTCAATATATAAAAATCGAATTTTTAGTTCAAAGTTCAATATATAAAAATCGAATTTTTATTTATATAGATTCCGCCTTTTCCATTTCAAAGATCTAATCTTTTCTTTTACTTTTCAAAGTTTAAATCTTTTACCTTTTAAAAATTCAAATCTTTTAAAACCTTTTTAAAATTCAAATCTTTTAAAACCTTTTTAAAATAAAGAATCAGTTTTAAACATTTAGAAAAAAAAACTGTTTTAACCTTTTAATTAAAATCAGTTCAGTTTTCTTTCTTTTCTAAAAATTTCAGTTTTTATTTCTTTTTTAAAAATCAGGTTTTAATAATCTCAGAAAATCAGTTTTTATATTTTTATAAATCAGTTTTTAAAATGCTTTTAAAAACAGTTTAAAAATGCTTATAAAATCAGTTTTAAAAATCATTTTAAAATCAGTTTTATGCAACTAAAAAAAACAGTTTTGAATTCAAAAAAAAAACAGTCTTTAAATCATTATAAAATTAGTTTTAAAAATCTAATTAAAATCACAGTTTTTAAATTATTAAAATAACAAAATACTTACACATGGGGGCTGGTTTCACCGATCGTCGGAGGTGCCTCGAGGTGGCGGCGCTCGGGGTTCGAACGGGGGAGGCTCGATTTGATTTGACGGGGAGGGGCTCGCGATTGGTTCAGGGGGGCGGCAGGGTTCGTCGGCGTCGGGCCTCGAGGGGGGGGGGGGGGGCGCGATGCTTCGTCGGCGTCGAGACGAGGGGGGGGGGGGGCGGATCGAATCGATTTAGGTTTTGTTGTTTTTTTTTTCTTTTCTGGTAAATGACCATTGGGTTCGTATCGAAAAGAGCTTTCTAACGAATGTTAGAAATTTGAAATCTAACGGTTGGATTTGGAATTATGTCCAAATCAAATTTGAAAAAGGTCGCTGTAAGTGCAGTTCGATGGCCATTGATGGAAATCGACTGTACGGGCCTTGATAAAATTATTAAAAATAGTAATAATTTGTGTAAAATCATAAGAAATGATTTAGAAAGAATTGGGATGAAAAACTCCATATTTGAAAAGATAAAATTAGGTTTTTATCGAAATGAACTAGTTTTGAAGTAGAAATATAATTCTATTTATTTTTAAATAAATAAATTGAATTCGAAAAGGGTTTTAAAAATAACCAAAATTTCCAATGATTGCATTGGAGTGGATTTGAATCGAAATTGTCTTCGGAATATTTCGATGTTGGAATTCGTGATTATACAGGTGTGGTTATGGAAATTTGAAAGATATATATTTATATCGTTATTTCCAATACGACATTTGTTAGTCGTAGAATTTGATATTGAATATAAGCCGGGATATTTTCTATTCAGAGCCTTGTGTTGAATATCAAATGTGGTTTGGGTTTGTCGTGAATGGTGTCTTCACTAACACTGTTCTTGGACCCAGTAGAGAAAAGATTAAATCTTTTTATTTACGTTTAATGAAGTGTACCAATTAAATAACATTTAATTGGAATTGAATCGATATTGATTTTTGGGTTTATCGTGGACAGTGTTTTAAATAACACTCGTTCTTTAACCCGATAATTAATGAATGTGATTTTGGGTTTATCGTGAACCGTGTTTTTAAATGACACTGATTCTTTAACCCAGTCAAAGATTAAAACTAAGTGGAGTTTTAATGAATCTTTAATTAGATTGAAATGATCGAGAATGGAGTAGCACCAGTTTTGCTCCAGGCGATAGTTAAATCTTTAATTAGATTTGAACGTGAAATGGTAATTGAATTTACCGATAACACCGTGGTGTTAGATATGAAGTATAACCAGTTTTACTTCATGGGATGAATAGGTTGGGATTGGGAAATTAAAACAAATGATTACTTCGGTAAGGTTCGCTAATCCCGACTAGTTTGAATTGATATTCAAAAGTAGATTAAAGATAAATTCAAGAATTTATCTTTGATAAAATTAATGGGAACCTTTCCCTATGAACGTGAAATTTAGAAACTAACTGTCGGTTAGCCAAGCAGAATGGTTTTCTGAATATTGATCTGATGTTGGTTTCGGCCTTCGGGGTTAATATTTGGGGAATTATTCTCTTGATTAATTTACGGTTAGTGACTAATGAATTGAAATGAGGCGTATGTTGTGTTTGTGTAACACTTTTATAATATATACGCGAGTTATTCGGAAAGACCGGGTTTATCCCATTCTGAATAACTGATACGACGATAAGTCGAAGATGAAGACGGTGGTCGAAGACCGGAGGTCTTCACGTCGTTTGGGTAATTACTGATGATCTTGATTGGGCTGTACACCCAAGAAGATGGAAACAGTTAGTGATCGTCCAAACGTACTTGGAGATCGATGGATATGCGGGGTACTAGGTGCCTCCGGTTTCGTTCAGACCCAGAACGGACTTGTAAATGGACTGTGTGTCTGACATCGGATTTCATTCTGTGTGACTGATATCGGTTGCATAGGATGGTTTGCCTGTGTGGCATGCTAAGATGCAAATGATCAAGGCTTCTGTTGAAAAGCAAAGTCTTGTGGTGATGATCAAAGCACGGCCTTTGTGGCGTAGCTTTGTGTAACGTTTACCTCGCGTGTTTCACACCAGGTATGAACCAAAAACGGGAGACGGACCTCAGGGAGGACTTGCGTTTCTTTCTAGCTAGAAGTGGCGTCAGTGGTTTTACACGCCCTGACGAGTTTGACTTATGTGGTTGTTGCTGTTGCGAGGCGCCTCGGATTGATCGGTCGTTCTCGAACCGATGGAGTCATTTAGTGGCTCATTTACGCCCCAAAGGGCGGGGAGACGTAGTGTTCAGGCATAATAATCCACATCGGTGGACCGGCCCTGACGATCTAAAGGGTTGATGCGTTCTGATCCTGAGACATGGGCTAGATTGTCTCGAATCGGTTGAGGACTATCTTTTGCCTCGGTTCATAGACGGAAATCCAATTTCCAAATACGTGACATGTGCGGTTTTAATTGTAATCCTATTTATGGCGACATAGTGGGATGGGGCGCTTATGCCGCCTATGATTGATACTTATGATTTGAAGTTGTTTTATACACTATGCACTTATAATAGTATCAAATGATTTGTTTTAAAACGTATCAAGCATTTTTTGGCTGTTATAAGGGAAAACCCTATCCCCCGGCTTGCGTTGCATTGTGTGATAGGACCTGGGTCTTATAACAGCTTCATTTTTCTTTATTGAGCATTACGCTGTTTGTTTTATGCACTGGTACTCTTGGGAGGAAACCCGTTCCGTGTTATACGGCGTGGTCCCTTGATTTACCTAACGTTAAAATAAAGATTAATAACTGTTTTAGTTCTCACACCAGTCACATGACTGACCTGGAGTTTATTGTTTTAACCTAAACTCTGGGTGCCCTTATTTTGACACGGGCAGCTAGTAGTTTTGGTTTTGCAGATTTATATTCACAGGATCCTGGTTTACAGCTGGAACGATATCCGGAAAGCTTTGTATCCGTATATCTCTTCTAGTTGTGTATTGTATTATTTTCCACTGCTATGTATTTAAATGTAATTTAAATCTCTGATATTTCTGTGTAATATTCATTTATACTCTGTATATTCTTGTAATCTGATGCATTGTTGTAATATACAATGAAATGCTCTTCTGTATGCATTCTGTTGTGGTTTGTTCTCGAATTATCCGACGCTTTCCTTTACGGGGAAGTTGCGGGTCTTTACACGATTATATTTTTTACGATAAAACATTTTATTTCAACCTATGAATTTCTATTCAATTCATTCTTTAAATAAAATGATATTTTTATTTTTCTAATTTATTTTAGAAAATTTCAGCGGCATAACGGCACGATACTAGAAACGGGACAAGGCCTAGCCTTATCCCCGGTCTAGTGAAGGCCCACGCCATTCACACATCAATCATATCCATTTCATTTCACCAAACAATTCAAATCAACTCAAACAATCTAACTAACTACACAACCAATCAAACAAGTCCATGGTCTGTGGACGGGTGTCGGGTGCTTCTAATAAGCACCGTCTGCATCCTAGTATATATATATATATATATAACTAGAAAAGTAGAATTTGAGTGAGAAGTTCTCACTGATAGCTATCCTAGCTCCACGGCTCTTCATTTGCAGAAGTCTTCGTCGTTTTGTCGCTTTCGCCCGCTTTCACTACATATGTAAAAATCGATTTTTTACTTCGCTATTCAATATATAAAAATCGAATTTTTACTTCGCTATTCAATATATAAAAATCGAATTTTTACTCCGAAGTTCAATATATAAAAATTCTATTTTTATTCCGAAGTTCAATATATAAAAATTCTATTTTTCTATCGAAGTTCTATATATAAAAATTCTATTTTTCTATCGAAGTTCTATATATAAAAATTCTATTTCAAAAATATAGACTTCGCCTTTTCTAATAAAAAGTTTTCCTTTTTTCTAATAAAGATCAAATCTTTTTCCTTTTAAAGTTAAAACCTTTTCCTATTTTAAAGTTAAAACCTTTTTCCTATATTAAACCTTAAAATAAAATCCAGTCTTATACTAAAATAAAATTCAGTTTTATACTAAAATAAAATTCAGTTTTCACCTTTTTAAAAATTCAGTTTTAACATTTTATAAAAAAACAGTTTTCACCTTTTTAAAAAAAAAATTCAGTTTTAACATTTTATAAAAAAACAGTTTTCACCTTTTAAAAAAATTCAGTTTTAACATTTTATAAAAAAACAGTTTTCACCTTTTAAAAAAATTCAGTTTTAACATTTTATAAAAAAAAACAGTTTTCACCTTTTAAAAAAATTCAGTTTTAACATTTTATAAAAAAACAGTTTTCACCTTTTAAAAAAATTCAGTTTTAACATTTTATAAAAAAACAGTTTTCACCTTTTAAAAAAATTCAGTTTTAACATTTTATAAAAAAACAGTTTTCACCTTTTAAAAAAATTCAGTTTTAACATTTTATAAAAAAACAGTTTTAACAGTAAATAAAATTAGTTTTAACATTTTTTTTAAAAAAAAACAGTTAGTTTATAAATCAAATAAAATTCAGAAACACTTACGGGGGGGGGGGGGGGTTTCTCTGTCGCGGGTTCGTGAGGGAGGAGGGGGAGACGCGGAGGCCATCTGCGGCGGGCGGAGGCTGGTTGCAGTCGATTCGGGTGGCGGTGACATCAGGAAGGAGAGGAGGGAGAGTACGAGAGGAGGGAGGGATGGATCGGAGGGCGAGGCGCCGAAGGGGAGGGGGGCGTGCGATCGACGGTGGCGACTGGGAATTGGGGATCGGGTTTTAGGGTTTTTTTTTTCTTTTATTACTTCTGAAATGAAATCGAGGGGGGGGGTTGACTTGGTAAAAAGGGAAAGAGAGAGAAAGTTATTATTTTATTTTATTTTTTTTATATTGCTTTATTTCAAAAAGTAGCTTTTCCATTCGACCTCGAAACAAGGCCCACCGCCTGTCGTCCATAGCTAATTACCCCCATTCCAAACACAATGGGATATGTATCGTAAGCTGATTCGACCGTTTCGATCAGTTTCCGTTGAATTTACATTTAAATCACTATATTGAATTTTAAACGTACTTTTCGAATTACCGGGGTCACATACTAACTCTATAAATTGCAGAAAAATAATTTCTAGCTTCGTATTGACGATACGGTCCTAACAAAACTAGTTTCGTCGAATTCTGAGACCGTTAGAAAAATGGCCAATATCCAGTCGATTAAAATCAACTGAAACTGGTCAAACGCGTTTTCCTTTGCCACGCTCACATATTGATTCGAAAAATTATGAAATTTGAAACCTAGCAATAACTCGACACTGCGGATCCAACAAAACTGGTTTCGTCGAAATCCGAGGTCATTTGCAAAATGTCCATTTTTAAGGGCCTGAATTCCATAGCGACTATTCAGAATTTTCAACTGGACATATCTTTTGATTCCCGATATGAAATCTTGATTTCCCGGATTCGTTGGAAAGATATTATCAATTAGATCCTAATATTTTTGGTTTCGCTAAAATCCGGATTGTTTTGCACCCGGTACATTCAATTGAAGTTCGAAATCGAATTATCGAACTACCGCGCCATTTTCAATTCTATTTATAATTATATATAAATATTTATATTCTAACGACGACGTATATAAAATATACGTTCGAACTCTATTCAAAATAAATTTCTCGTCGATATTATTTAAAATAATTCATTTTAAATAATCTAAATTCGCTAAAATTGCCAAAATAAAAATTTTAAACTGGCCCAGATTTTCCGGGTTGTTACAACAGCCTAGGATCACTTCAAAGTAATTTTCTTCTCCCCAAATCGCACTCTCTCACAAGCAATTCTATATCAATTCTGCTCATTCTAGGGTATTTCACCTTATCTTTAATGAGTTTTTAAACCCAATAAGCCAAGTTTTATATAAACCATAGCTCTGATACCAAATGTAACAGCCCGCCATTTTGACCGCTCCAAGACTGTAGATGAACCAACTCGAAACGTTCAAAATGACGGATTGTTATTGGCTTACAGGGTTTAAAATGGAATTTATTGCAAAATCGCAGTGCTCAACGATAGTAACAAAATAAAATTTTATTTAAACATAAGAATTTACAATATTTTATACAGCGGAAAAAAAGAAAAAAAATTATACATCGATTTCTTCAATAAAATTGCAGTTAATAATTCAATCCAAGATTGTTGCGATTATAAATCCAACTTCACAAGTTGTCAGTCCACCTCAAAATCCTTACTGGAGAGTGTAAACACAATGCAACAGAATCATGAGTAGAAAATCAACAGCAAGATGCTAAGAGATAAATACCATGTACAATTATTTTACTGACCTTACAAAAGTTTGATACAGTATCATATTCAAATCCCTAACTTCAACTAAAGGTCGAGTGACGACCCCAAACCCCGTACGACGGTGGCAAGGGTAAACTTTGGAATATAACACATAAACAGAAATAGCAGAACAGAAATATATAAATACACTAGATAATGAACATCATATTACAGCGGAAATAATATAATCAACATCAGAGTTACACAGTATAACAGGATCGTACTTAGTACAAAATACAGTTTCAGCTTTATATAGAATGTCTGCAGCGGAATCAAACATAATATATATAACAAAAGCTGAACAGCATAATAGAAATGATAAAGTCCATCTCCTGCTCCATAGCCATCCAGAATGAGCCTGCTAAAACCTGAATACAAGGCTGTCCGTGTAGAAATAAGGGCACCCGAGTTTGCAAGTGAAACAAACTACGAGTCAGTCATGGGACTGGTATGAGAAATCTACTTAACTGGTTAAACAATAATAATAAGGCAAATCATAGGGCCACGCCACTTTCGCGGAACGGGTTTAATCCAGTGATTGCCAGTGCAAATCATAAGGTAAATCTTTAAACAACGCAATGCTTTTTACAAAGAATGAAGCCAATATAAGAC
This sequence comes from Allium sativum, assembly GCA_030737875.1. Lineage (NCBI taxonomy): Eukaryota > Viridiplantae > Streptophyta > Magnoliopsida > Asparagales > Amaryllidaceae > Allium > Allium sativum. Next base: position 431,394,924 of record CM060918.1, on the reverse strand, counting down.
TCAAGCCCCATCACACAATGCAACGCAAACCGAAGGATATAGTTTTACCTTATATAGACCAAAATATGCTTGATACGTACGAAACAATGTCATTTGATATTATTACTACTGTTTATATGTTTCAAAAACAATTTCAATTATAATATCAATCATAGATGGCATGGGTACCATATATCATGTCGCCATATATATTTACAATCAAAACCGCACAATGTTGTATTCGGAAATTGGAATTTCCATCATGAACCAAGGCAAAAGATAGTCCTTACCGAATTCGAGACTCTCTAGCCCGAGTCCCAGGGTCAGAGCGCATCGCCCCTTGGATCGTGAGGGCCAGTCCACTCGATGTGGATTATTATTCTTGAACACTACGTTTCCCCGCCCTTTGGGGCTTAAATGAGCCAAATTACTCCATATCCGAGGCGCCTCTCAATCCAACAACCACACAGGTGAAAATAATATAAATGTCAGGGCTAGTAGGTCATTGACACCACCCTAACTAGAAGGAAACTCATGTCCTCCCTGAGGTCCTCTCCCGTTTCTGGTTTATACCAGGGTGTGAGGCTCGCGAATAAACGTCATACACAAAGCTATGCCACACAGGCGGTGCTTTGGTCATCAACCACAAGACTTTGCTTTTCAACAGAAGCCTTGATCCTTTGCATCTCAGCATGCCACATAGGCAATTCACACCATGCAATTGATGGCTATCAATCACACAAAATGTAATCCAATGTCAGACACACAGTCCATTTACAAGTCCGTTCTGGGTCTAAACGAAACCGGAGGATCTTTATTCCTCGCATATCCGGTCGATCTCCAAGTACGTCTGGACAATCACTGCTTTTTCCATCATCTTGGTATGCCTCTCAATCAAGATATCAGTAATCATCCAAACGATGTGAAGCTCTCCGGTCATCGACCACCGTCTTCCTCATCGACTCCTTATCGTCAATCAATTATTTGAAATGAGATTTAACGCGGCATTTTCAAAATATTCACGTATAATTAGAATTTCAAATCAATTCATTTTAATAGTTAAATTATTCGACCTCAATAATTCTGTTCTTTAATGTAATTTTCACGTCAAACATATTCAACCATCAAATATTCTATAAACCAGGTAAATTTAGTTTATTTCTATTCCATATCGTTAATAATATTTTATAACGATTTTTTGCTATTTTTATTTAATTAAAAAAATAGCCCATTTTATTTAAATGACGGTTCAGGCCATACGGCGGCCATGGCGCTGTTTTTATTCAGATTTGATTTACACATATCTGAAAATCTAACCGTTGGACCTTTGCAAAGCTGGTATCGTTGGAAAGATATTTCCAAAGCGAACCAAATGGCTTCGGTTTCGGGAAAATCCGACGGTCGGATCTCCCGCAATAATCAATTGAAATCACGGTTTCAAAATATGTACTACAGCTTCGTTATTTATTTTATTTTAATTTATATTTATATATATATATATAAATATAATTCATTCTTCGATTTCTAATCATTTTCACTTCGTATACTTGTTTAAAAATAATATTTTTAACCCACAAATATTTATTTCAACACATGAATATTTTTAACATTTCGTATATTTGAAAAAAAATGTGATTTTTATCGTTCTAGTCCTTTATTCTATATATGAATATTTTCTAACTTCATTTACACGATAAAAATGTGATTTTTATCGTTGTAGCCATTTATTCAACATATGAATATTTTTACAAGTTCACATACGTGATAAAAATGTGTTTTTTACCTTTCTAATATTTTTATCAACACATGAATATTTTTATAACATCGTATACACGATAAAAATGTGATTTTTATCGTTATAATATTTTACTTAACACATGTGTATTTCTATAACTTCATATATTTGATAAAAATGTAATTTTTATTGTCTAAACAATTTATTCAACACATGAAAATAATTTAACACATGAAAATAATTCAATACATGAATAAAAATCAAACGCATGAACATTTCAGAAAATTTCGACAGCATAACGGCAAGGTAGTTAAAACTGGCACCGTATCGATGTACGGCTCCTCGCTTTACCTTAAAACCTTGCGGTTTTTGACAATGGGGATTTCATGCATCTAATTCGTAGTCAGACGAGCATGTTTATTTTTCTTTTTCACAAACTAATCCTATGTGGTTTCAACCAAAATAATTCTCAACCACAAACGGGTATTTTTCAACCACAATCAGGCATTTTTCAGCCATAATCAAACAATCTCAAACCACAAACAATCCTATCAACCATTCACATTATTCACCAAATTTCTCGCCAATCACAATCAATAAATATCGTCATGGTCCAGATGTCTCTTGTTTCACTGGATTTCGAAAAATAGCAAAAAAGATATGATTTTTATCATGAAATCAAAATCCATAGCACTTTAAAGTGCTATAAACAGTTAATATAAATTCAGTCGTTACCTTTTTGAAATTGTTCAAACCTAGTTTTTGATTTTACCACCAATCCGTTGTACTTCGTTCAGATCAGGCTATACGGTGTCGAAGAGGGTCGGAAGCCGCAGCTATCGAGGTATGGGGGTGCAGTTCGACGGTGTCTGGGCTAGGCGGCGGTGGGTTGAACATCAGAACGTCGAAGAGGTGGTTCTCGATAATGGCTCAACGTTAGAGGGCGAAACACATATGGATTTGAAGAGGAAGGAGAGGGCTACAAAAAGTTGCAAAGGGGCAGGGTGTAATTCATGGTGGTTTGGTAGGAAAATGGACGGGAAGAGTAGAAGGGGTTTCCGCCGGTCGTCGCTGTTGCGGGGAGAGAGAATTATATATTTTATTTTTTTAATTTAATGAACTAATTTTCTAATTGGGCCATATTTATATAAATTCAAAAAATTAGGGTTTTCTCTCGTGAACTCCAATCCAAACCCAACGACTGTCGTCCCTAGCTAAATACCCCCATTCCGAACACAATGGGATATGTTTCGTGAGCCAATTTGACTGTTACAGTTAGTTTTTCTTCGAATTAAAATATAAAACATTCAATATTTGATTTGAACGTACATTTTTATTTGCCGGGGCCACATACAGATTCTAAAAATTCCAGAAAAATTATATTTTGCTTTGATTTGTCGATACGGTCCTAACAAAACTAATTTCGTCGAATTTGAAGACCATTTGAAAAATGGCCATTTTCTGGTCGATCCAATTCATATTGAAATCAACCAAACACGTTCCCTTTGCCACACTCACATATTGATTCTAAAAATTATAGAAAAATTATATCGGGCTATTTTGGGACGATACTGTACCAACAAAACTGATTTCGTCGAATTCTGAGACCGTTCGAAAAATGTCTACTTTCTAGGGCTATTTTAATATAACAACGACCTTTCCAAAAATTCATTCATGCTTAGCTTTTGATTCCCGCTATGAAATTTCAATCTTTCAGATTCGTTAGAAAGATATTTACAAACAGATTTAAATATTTTTGGTTTCACTAAAATCCGTTTTAATTTGCACCCGGTACAGTCAGTCAAAGTTTGAACTCTAATTTTCAAACTGCCGCTCCATTTCAGGCCTTGTTTTAATTTCAAAATAAATATATTCGCTATAACTTCGATCAAAACAAATTTTTAGTCATTATTATTTAAAATAATTTATTTTAAATATTCAAAATTCACTAAAATAGCCAAATTAAATTTTTTAAATTGGTTCTGGTTTTCCGAGTTGTTACAATCTCCCCCACTTAAAACCTTTTCGTCCTCGAAAAGGAACGAAGTTGAAAGTTGTTTAACTAACCAACTCAACATTCATTTTGGCTTTCATTCTTCAACTTTTCAGTTTCTAAGAATTTTCCGATTCTTCAAAAATTTGGCTAACACCCTAAATTTTCGAAAAAAATCTCCATATCCTCCATTCTACGGGGAGGGGTTTGGAATTTTATTGGGCCGTATTGGGCACCCAATAAATCCTAAAAAGCAAACACAAATTTTTAGTGATATATTCTAGTGTCCACAGGGGAGTGTGTATAGATCATAATTCCAGAGAATAAATTCTCCTCACCCTATAAATGGTTTTTGTGCCCTACCAACTAGAGAGACGTGTTTATTGTCAACTCCAGACCCGTGTGGGGTTTTTATTAATCTGGCAAATTACCGTTACATTTTATATAGTCCATATCAGTCATCGGTTCAACTTGTAATATATAGTCATCGCCATACAAGCCTCTCGCTCGTATGGTAAATCTTCAACCTCGTCACACAAGCTCCAAATGCTTATGTGGTATATGACGAAGTATGCTATCTTCAAGAAGTATGCCATGTAGTGTAGTTCAAAATTACTTGTTACTATCCTATGGCGACATTTATTATTACACACAGAACAACCAGCACTCCGCATCCAATGGCATTTACAGGAGTTGATATAATAATAAAATTGTGCATCTAACTCATTAAGGTTTACCTATTTGTCGGGCACACAAATAAATTCTTTACTCAACAGCGAATCCATTTACCTGTTCAAACAGATATAATGTACATGTACATGTTCCCATCAATTTCTATATTAGTTCAATAATTGATTTAATTGCATAAATTTAACTTCATTCTCTTATTAATTAAATTTAACTATCATTGTTGTTGGCCTACTTTGTGAACTAGGCAACACAAAGTCTAGATATCAGACATTGAAGAGCATTTTTAGAAGACTTCGGTTCGGATCGGAGAAGACACTACAGACTAGATCAGAGCAACGTATCGGTTCGGGTCGGATAAGATCTTCTGTTCGGATCGGTGAACTGTTGCTAAGGAAATTGGTAAGGCATATCTATTCGGATCGGAGAGCAACATAATCTCAATTGGATCGGAAAGCCACCTGTTTGCCACGGAAATAGATCGGAGCGAAGCAGATTAAAGAAGAGAGAGCGCTGCCACCAAGCCAATCCGAGTCGGATCGGGTATCCCGATCCGAACCCCTTATATGTGTGTCTCCGACCCGAGCCCATTTTCCATATCATTCTACAGCAAAAGCGCCTGGATATCCGGACCGGCTATGACCAGTTCCTACACATAACGTTCATTACTCTGATGCGTTGTCAATACAATAATTCATCCGAACCCGAAGCTAGTGGGATGGACGACACGTGGCTCCGATCCGGATCGGGTTCTGAGCAAATTCACACCTATAAATACCCCGTCTGGAGACAAAGAAAAGGATCTTTTTTGGGCACTTCGAGAATTCAACTACCTCCATAGTCCGAACTCCAATACTCCCGGAGAATCCAAATCATCTTTTATTATTTTTTTTAGTCAATTGAGTGAATATAAGTGAGTTGTGAGTGGAATCAAGAGAATCTTACATTGTATTTGCAATTGAATCATTGAATATAGTGAAAGATAAGTGGACGTAGGCATTTCTTCGCCGAACCACTATAAATTCTATGTGTTCATTTCTATTTTTATCTCATTTTATTTTTGTTTTTAATCAATTTGGGTGTTAGAACCACTTTTTGGTCTAACATTTTGGTGCTTTCACTGAGAATCCTCATCTGAATTCTTCCTTCTCCGGGATTTCTTTCTACTTTTTGGACTGTTGAGTTCAAAGAAGTTAATCCTTAAGTTTCTCCGCTCTTTTATATTTGTTGAAGTGATTGTCAAAGAATCATGGCCAAAGGAAAAGGCAAAGAAGTTCAATCTGGTCGAGGAAATGGAGCTGGCGAAGATCAGCAAAATGCGGTTGTAACAAGGTCTCGGGGGCAGAGTTCAGCAGCAGGAAGAACCAATGCAGGAAATCCGAGCCGCCAGCAGGGGGAGAGCTCCGATCCGATCCGGGTAGGAGATTCTGAAGCAGTGCATTCCCCCAATCTGAACCGACCCGAGCAACTTGCCACGTACCGATCCGACCAGGCTCCCCAGCTCCGAACCGACCCGACCTCCTACCTCCGATCCGACCCGATGCTTGGTGAAGCTGGAACCTCTACTCGAGTCCCTACGAATGCTCCAATTCCAGCCACCAGGGTTAGTGATCAGGTCAATCCATCTGCGCCCATCACTCAAGGAGATTTCTCGCGCTTACTTGACATGCTTGAGAGCACAAGAGAGGCTATGAAAGTTCACGAGCGCACTAATCTCATGATGCAGGAAAATATGAGGCTCATGAGTCGGGAGATTAGTGAACTCCGTCGACAGAGAACTCCATCACCGGTTCATCACACACCAGTGGATCAATCTTCATCTTCCGAGGAAGAGCGGCCCCGTGAACGAAGGCCACTCGAACGACCTCAGAACGTGGAGCAGCTGACATTTGGATCTTTGGGATCTCGTGAGGATATTGCACGAGCGCTAGGAAACAATGACCCCACTCGGGGGCAAAGACTCCAGTCCCCTCCTCCCGGGATCGACCGGGAGCGCAGGGAACGGAATCGAGCAGAGGAAGCTCGAAGAAGAAGGGCATCTCCTGAACAAGAGCCCAGAAGGAACTCGGATACTAGGGCCAGGGAACATGAGCGGCCCCTAACTAATGCTGATGTGCTGGCAATGGTTCGCCAGATCATGTCCGAGAGCCGGAACTATACAAATGAAGATTATGGCATTGAGCGAAGCCATACTCCCTTCACCGACGATATCCTCGATTTCCAATTTCCCCGACGCTTTAACTTGCCACAGATGGACAAGTACAACGGAAGGACTGATCCGGGACAGCATTTGATGCGATACTCGTGGCTCATGAATGCTGCTGCTGCCCCTGATGAAGTGAAGTGCAAAGCATTCCCAATCTACTTAGAAGATGTGGCGCTGTTCTGGTTTACTCGACTTCCTCCTCGTTCGATTTCGAATTACAAGGAACTAAGTGAGCGTTTCATGAACCAGTTCCGACTCCATGCCCGAAAGTCCAAAAGTGTTATTGAATTATCGAGAATCAAGCAGGCACCAGGAGTGTCTTTGAGGGCATATCTTGACCGTTTTAACCAAGCTGTGACTGAGGTCAGTGACCCGCATGAGCCCACTATTCTAATGGTATTGAAGGAAGGAGTTGATCCTGAATCCGAGTTCGGGGACTACCTTTCTGGAAAGACACCCTCCACAAGGGAGATATTCTACGAAAAAGCCGATATTTATCTAAGGCGAGAGGAGGCCAGGGCGAGCCGAAAGAGAAAGTCTGAGACGGCTTCAAAGGAGAATGTGCAGAGTAATATCGCCGTGAAGCAGTCTGGGGAAAGTTCTGGCAAGGTTGAAGTAAATGTAGGAAACAAGGGTGGAAACAGTAATGCTGGAAGCGGGGGTAACAACAACAATAACCGTAATCTGAACGGTAACAGAAGAAACAGAAATAAGGGAAGTGATCCTAACAAAAGACCCCGATTCCAGAACTACGAGAATTATACACCATTGAACAACACCCTGGAAATATTTACCTGGATACGTACAACGTGTTACAGTAAAAAAGACCGCCACCTCGTGATTCGACTGAGAAAGAAATGGCGACAGGGAAATTTTGTTTGTTTCACGGAACTCATGGGCATTCAACCAATGAATGTCGGCATTTGAGGGATGTGATTGAGAAGCTGCTGCGTGAAGGGAAGTTGGATGAATACAAGGTTGCCCCGAGGGACAGGGGGCAAGGAGAGCAGGCTCCAAAACAGATTCTACCTGCTCCCAAGCCTACAGCGCAGCAGAAAGGTAAAGGAATTGTTATCAACTCCATAGTAGGTGGACCTCACCCGGCAATCCGAAGTTTCAGATCAATGGATCAATATGTAAATGCTGCCAAGCACCTAGATGTGAACGAGGGTGATGATTTGGAAGATATCACCCCCATAAAACAACAGAAAACCATGTTTGACGACGTGGTATTCCGCAGCCGAGACAATACTGGGATCCAATCACCCACAGATGATCCGTTGGTTATTACTACCACCATTGGGCCGGCCTTGGTCCATAAGTTATTAGTAGACAACGGAAGTTCTGTCAATATTTTATTTAAGAAGTCATTCGATCAGATGAAGCTTGAATCTGAAGAATTGAAGCCGTGTGAAGGATTGATTAGAGGCTTCAACGGGGCGTCGACAGCTCCCATGGGATACATAGAGTTGCCCGTGACCCTGGGGCAAGGAGAACGTAGAAGAGTGCGGATGCTCCAGTTCGTAGTATTGGACGTCGATTCGCCTTATAATACATTTTTGGGGAGGCCTACCCTTGCTGAATTCAGAGTTTGTACCGCCCCTTGTTGTTTGTTACTTAAGTTCCCAACCGAAGCCGGAACTGGAGTAATGAGAGGGGATCAAGTTTCCGGACGGGCCTGCTATGTGGCCGAAATAAAGATGTTGATGAAAGGACTTAACATTGAAAGTAAAGATGCCTTGTCTCCCTCAAAGGGGGGCTCGGCATAGCAATTAGAGAGATTGACCCCAAAGGAGTTGCCCAAAGGAACGCCTGAAGACCTGGATCCCAGAAAAGACGAGGAACCAGAGGTTAGGAATGCAACTCCTAATGAAGTGACAGTGGAAATTCCTATTGATGAAGTTGATCCGACAAAAGTTTTGAAAATTGGTTCTCAATTGGATCCACGTCGAGCTAAAGAACTAACGGACTTCTTGAAGGCAAACTTAGACGTGTTTGCCTGGACCCATGCTGACATGTGTGGGATATCGCCATCCATTATAAGTCACAAATTGAATGTAAACCCAAAACATCCGCCTGTGAAGCAAAAGAGACGCATGCTGGGCCCAGAGAGGTCGGCCGCTCTCAAAGAGGAAGTAGAGAAGTTGAAGCAGAATGGATTTATTCGAGATTCGACATATCCCTACTGGATATCGAATCCCGTCTTGGTAAAGAAGCCAAGCGGAAAGTGGCGGACTTGCATTGACTTTTCAAATTTAAACAAAGCTTGCCCAAAGGATAGTTTCCCACTTCCCATGATTGACCAGCTTGTAGACTCGACAGCAGGTCATGAACTTCACTCTTTCATGGACGCATATTCTGGATACAACCAAATTCCTATGCACGTACCAGACCAAGAACATACGAGCTTCATTACGAATTTGGGATTATATTGTTATGTTGTAATGCCATTCGGATTGAAAAATGCTGGAGCTACTTATCAGCGCTTGGTGAACAGAATGTTTTATAATCAAATAGGAAAAACTATGGAAGTTTATGTGGATGATATGCTTGTCAAATCGAGACAGTCCTCCAGCCATACGCAAGAATTGGCGGAAATGTTTGGTATCCTGTGAAAGTATCGGATGAAATTGAATCCTCTGAAATGCTCATTTGGAGTGGCATCGGGGAAGTTCCTTGGCTTCATTGTAAGCTCCCGAGGAATTGAAATCAACCCTAGCCAGATAGCAGCGATTAGAAATTTCGAAGAGCCTAGGAGGATTAAAGACGTCCAAAGTCTTGTAGGGAAAGTAGCGGCGCTGAGTAGATTCATCTCCAAAGCCACAGACAAATGTGTTCCGTTTTTTGATTTGATTAAAAGAGGAAAGAAGAACTTCGAGTGGACTCCGGACTGTGTTGAGGCCTTTCGAAATTTATTGGAACTACTAGAGAAACCGCCGATTTTATCAAAGCCCGTAGATCACGAAGAATTGTTTGTTTACTTGGCGGTCTCGGCTCACGCCGTTAGCACAGCCCTGGTTCGAGAAGAAGACAAAACACAAAGGCCAGTGTATTATGTAAGCAAGAAATTAGCAGCGGCAGAGCGCAACTACCCAAAAATTGAGAAGCTCGCTTACAGCCTCTTGATCGCGTCCCGAAAACTTTGTCACTATTTCCAAGCTCATCCAATAACCATATACACCGACCAGCCCTTAAGGCAGGTGTTGCAGAGACCCGAAGCATCGGGAAGGTTGATCAAATGGAACATAGAACTAAGTCAGTTTGATTTGAATTTTCAACCACGAAAGTCAATCAGGGGGCAAGCTCTAGCAGACTTTATTGCAGAGTTCACCATTCCAGAGGAGGAAGTAGTCGATGATAGAGTGGTTAAGTCCGAGGATGAGTTAAAGATAGATCCGTGGAAACTATATACAGATGGGGCCAAGAACGACCGAAGGTTCGGAGCAGGAATCGTCTTAGTCACTCCCGAAGGACGGTCGTTATATTACGCCCTGCGATTAGAATTTTCGGCGACTAACAATGACTCTGAATATGAAGCCCTGATTGCCGGGCTGAAGCTTGCAAAAGACCTCGGAGTAAAAATGTTAGACATATTCTGTGACTCTAAAATTGTTGTTTGCCAAGTACGAGGGGAATTTGTGGCTCGAGGACCTCGACTTATCGCCTACCTTAGGAAAGTGAGAGAGCTATTGAATAGCTTAGAGCGGTACAACATAACACACATTCCGAGAGTTGAAAACCAGAAAGCGGATAGGCTGGCAAAGCTGGCTAGTTCCGACAATCCAGAAGAGACTGAAATAATTCCAATTGAAACGTTGGAATCGCCAAGCTTTGAGTCAATGGAAATTGAATTCGCCCTTGAAGCGGAACCAGAGAAGGAGTCGTGGATGACTCCAATTAAGAATTTCCTTAAGAATGGGACACTCCCATCAAAGAAGAGTGAGAAAAGAGCTATAGTTCGCAAAGCTACCAGATATGTCATACAAGGTGATACTCTTTATAGGCAAGGATTTTCTATGCCCCTGTTACGATGTATAGCACACGACGACATCAAGCGTGTACTAAGAGAAGTACCCGAAGGTGAGTGTGGAGATCATACAGGAGGTCAAACTTTAGCAAAGAAGATATTGCGGTATGGATACTTCTGGCCTACGATCAATAAAGATGCAGCTGATTATTCACGACGCTGCGATAAGTGCCAGAGATTCGCCAAAACCCCCAGGGCACCGTCGACCCAACTTAAATCAATGGTGAGTCCTTGGCCATTTGCCACGTGGGGAATTGATATCATTGGAGTTCTACCAATTGCTAAAGGAGGAGCTAAGTATGCAATAGTGGCCGTGGATTATTTTACGACGTGGGTGGAAGCTGAGCCCTTGACCAAGATCCCTGCAAGAAAGGTGATAAGTTTTGTGGTCAGAAATATTATATGCCGGTTCGGGATCCCAAGGACGATTATTACTGACAACGGAACCCAATTTGATAGTACTGAATTCAGAAATTTCTGCCAGAAGTATAAGATAGACAAACGATATACTGCAGTTGCCTATCCGCAATCGAATGGGCAAGTAGAGGCAATAAACAAAGTAATAAAATTCATCCTCAAGAAACGATTAGAGCGTGCAAAGGCAAAGTGGGTTGATGAATTGCCCCTAGCTTTGTGGACATATCGAACAACATTTAAAACGGCCACCGGTCATACCCCTTCCTCTCTCTCCTTTGGCTCAGAAGCTGTAATTCCAGTTGAACTAGAAGTTCCTTCCCACAGGGTGACATATTATGACTCGATGACAAATCGGGCACTTTTACTTGAGTCTCTTGATGAAGTCGAAGAGAAAAGGGACGAAGCAGATTTGCGTGCGGCAAGACATCGGCGTCAGATGGCACGCTATTACGACAAAAAAGTTCGCCTCAGGACTTTTAAACCTGGAGATTTGGTGCTAAAGAGAGTCTTTCCATCCCTTCCTCACCTTGGTCCAAAATGGGAAGGACCCTTTGTCATTCAACGGAAACTTGAAAAAGGAACCTTCAAGTTAACGACCGTGGATGGCGAAGAAGTCCCCAGAGCATGGAATGCCCAACACTTAATGCGATATTTGGATTAGAAATGCTGTACTTTGTGTTATTTTTCTTATGAACTCTGTAATAAGGCACGACTTGCCTTGGGAAAATCTGACGATATGAATGAAGAATTACAAAGTGGATGTAGGCTACGACTTAGCCGAACCACTATAAAAATACTGTGTGTTATTTACTTTTATGCATTACATATATACATTTATCAGTTATTCTGTTGTGATTATAAGATACAGGATAACTCACAACCTAAAAGGTTGAAACAGTTAAGACATAAAAGAATGAGAAATTATCTTCTTAACTCTAACTCTCTAGAGAGAGAGAGAGAGTATAAAAGCGTCTCCGACTGAGCGCTGAAAAAGAAATTCTCTTCTTAACTCTAACTCTCCAGAGAGAGAGAGAGAGTATAAAAGCGTCTCCGACTGAGCGCTGAAAAAGAAATTCTCTTCCTAACTCTAACTCTCCAGAGAGAGAGAGAGTATAAAAGCGTCTCCGACCGAGCGCTGAGAAAGAAATCTTCCTTCGTCGAAAGATCGGGGAATAAATAGATGACTGAGCTCGAAGTCTAACTCTCAAGGGAAAGGGAGAGAGTATAAAAGAAATGCCAGAAAAAACGACAGGTACTGATGACACAGGAAGTGCTATCCCGTCAGAGAATCGGGAGCATTTAGATTGCTTGATTAAGCATTGAATAATTTGTGGGAATTGACTGGGGACACGTATGTATACGCATATTTCCCCCCTCCACAACTTCGTTTCATCACTATAGACATACATTTTTACGTAAGTGCAGAACTACTAATGAACAAACATTGCAAAAAGTGAATTATTTTTATTTACAAATGAATGAATTTGTACAGGAAAATGGCTAAAAAAAAGAAAGTGCAGGAGCTACTCTTGTAGCAGCAATTATTGGTTCACAAAATGCTAAAACGATACAGGGAAATCCACTATTTAGATTTTGAATGAGCCTTGGATTTCTTGGTGGCTTTCTCCGCGTCCTTTGCTTCTTTCTCAGCCTCCGTCAAGATTCGTTTTGACTTCTTTTTTCCTGAAGATGCGGTGCTGGAGCCAGTAGACTTCTTCCAAGAGGGCGGGGCGCTGGAATCCAGAGAAGATTTTTTAGCGAGTTCCTCCGTAATAGATCTAGTTGAGAGCTTAACAACTAACCTTGATCCCGCATCCACGACTGCGAGGGGTTTGAGGACTTCGGGGTTTAGCTCTTCAGCTTTTAGTTGCAAGCGTTTGTCTTGATCGGCTTTCATTGCAGCTAAGGTAACATCATCAGCATTTTTTGACTCCCCGACTATTGCAACTTCTGGTTCCTCTTCATGCCCCCCGTCTCCACCATCGTCCTTCAAAGCTGCTATCATTTCTTCATCATGGGGAGTGGCGACCTTAGTTGGCTCATTTCCTTCTCCCAAGTCTATAGAAGCAGCCTTGTCTTCCCCTTTTTTGGCCTTATCTACGGGCTTTGTCCCAGCGGTGGCTCCCTGAGTCACATCTGTCTTTACGGATGATTCAACACCTACAGAATGAGAAGCAACAGTTATCAACTCAGGCGAAAACAATGGGTCTTTCATCGATTGTTCAATCACGTGGCGAAAGGTAGAAATAGCCTTGGCAAATTGAGGAGAAAAGGTAGGGATACCTTCCGAAGACTTTTCTGCGGGGGTGGCTACTACCTCTGGTGTTGCTTCAGGATAGGGGACAGCAGAGTTGTTCGGGGAATTCCCGGATTTTCAGGATCATACCCCTCTACTTCAGAAGTTGCAGGGGCAGAAGAAGAGGAACCAGCTTCGAGAACAGTTTTTTGTTTAGACTTCCGTCTCTCTTCTTCCGTGGCCTCAGCAATGAGTCGGCGCCCTTCAGCTAGGCGCTCCGGTTCATCATCCCTCAAGTATTTCTCCATTAGTTTATCTTCATCGAGGGAATCGACCTTAAGTTCCTCTTTTTCCCACTCGACGATCTGATTCCATACTTGAACTAGAGTGGATGGATAGTCCTCGATCCAAGAAATGTTTCGGCGACGAATAATATGTGCGAAGAATTCAATCATAAGTTCGCCGAAACCCTGAATATCAGCCTCCGCCTCTGATAGTTGCTTGCGGGCTTCCTCCGCAGATTTAATAGCACACTCCACATTGCCCTCGGCCCGGGCAGCCCTGTTCTCTGCCTCCAACAGCTTTGAAGCCAAGTCGACATTCTTCTTTTCTAATTCAGCACTCCTCTTTGCTAACTCGGCGTTTTTCCGTTCAAGCTCAGCATAAGCAAGGAGTGTCTTAGCAGCTTCTGACTTGGCCTCGTCAGCTTGCATTTTTAATTCAGAGCACTCCTGAGTGTGAGATTCAAGCAAGTCATGATAACGTTTTTGCATGTCCTCGAATTGTTGTTTGAAGTTAGAAGCGTCCCTTTGAGCGACAGCTAACTGAGCTTGAGTGTCTTCTAAATCTTTTCCTAGAGCTTTTAAGGCCTTAGCATCCTCCTCCGCGGTATTTTGCATTGAATCAGTATTTGTGATTAGAGTGTGGATGATTCTAGAAAGATTGCGTGAATATTTGAACATCTCAGAATACTGCTTTTCCACCGCATCAATCTTTGCTTTGGCCTCATCTGCCCACTTAGAAGAAATAGGTTCAAGGGCAGGTAGAAAAGTCAGAGTCTCGAAATAGTGTTCGGGAAATTGTTCATTCAAATATGCCCGCTTTACTGCAGTTTCCGCATCTAATGGAGGAGGAGTGGGGATTGTCAATTCGGTGTCCCTGTGTGTGGAGGATTCAGTAGATTCTTTGTCTGTCCTAGGTCGTTTAGTAGCAGGGACCTTGTGCTTGCCTCGAGACCCAGTTTCTTTTGGAGGAGTTCTCTCTCTACTGCGCTTTTCGTGGGAAGAAGTGGAGTCTTTAGATTGTGGTCTGTCCTCTTCCCTACGGCTTTGATAACCCTTGTATTTCTCTTGTTCCGGCCGAACGGGTGAGCGAGAACATGAGGGTCGAGAACGATAGGGATTGTAAGACCTTCTCTCATCTCTGCCACGATCATCACGACGATCATACTCGACGTCCTGAGGAGGATTGGACATGCTGCGACGAAGCTTCCTGATATCGTAGTAGGATCGAGACATCGTACCAGCACGATAAAACAAACGAAATTTAGAATCAATGGATTCACGAAGAAAGAGGTGCAATGAATGCTAATGCCGTTATATGAAGTGTATCCTAAGTGGTGTGTTTCCCCCCAACCAACCCGAGTCTGAAGCTAGACTAGTACGGGCAGGCTCTTTGGCCTTAGCGGGAGTGGTCTCTTCAGAAGAGGTGAAGACTAAAGGATCCTTCCTGAAATCCTCTGAAGTGTATATAGTCTCAGGTAAGGGGAGATCCACCAAACCCTGAAATATTTGCTCATCAGTACTAGGGACATCCCCCTCGGAAGCATGCAGCGGCGACTCTTGGGATGATTTTGACTTTTCCAGAGAAGTAGCCTCCTCAGGGGCAGTATATCCTTCACGATGCTCTTCGGCCAGGTTAGCCAATTCATCATCCTGTGTAGAAGATGGAGAAGGTGAAGTTTGGAGAGGCGCTGTAGGAACTCCTGAGCCTACTCCTCTCTCTGGGACTACCTCCACTGGAGGAATGTATGCATATGGAGCTGTCCCGTGACCGATGTTACGAAAAACGGATAACAGCCCATGAAAGAGAAGGAATTCGTCTTTAAGGACTTCGTCAATAGTCAAGAATTTCTGATCGCCATTAAGAAGTCGGTGCATCCGATCAAAGAACACCTGATCTAATATCTGTTTGGGATTGTCGACTGCAAACGAAAAGGAAAACAAGTTAAGGTGATGATTCAAGTGTATAGAGCCCGGATTTGGAAAATCAGTGCTTTACTTGATTTTATCCACCTCCTGGCGCATCCTGGCTGTCGCTTCACGTAGAACCATTCTAGTCTGGAATCTCCAGCTTTACTGCTAAATGGTGCAGAGATTATCTTCCTTTTTGGAACTGACTCGAAATAGCAGAAAGATGGAGTCTCTCGAGTCCGATGCTTGAAATTATAGAAGAAGTGAACGTCATCGAACGTAAGCTCTATGCCTAAGATTTCACGATATGCTATGTACAAGGTGTGCAAATAGGCATATGAATTGGGATGCAACTGCATGGGGGCAATCCGCATTTGTCTTAAAAAGTCAACGATGAAGGGAGAGAATGGAGGAATGGCGCCGACCATGCACATCAATCGAGTGACCGCCATATATCCTTCTGGAGGGTTGTGGGGACGGTCAGAGCGTGAAGGCACTAGAGTGTCCCTTTTCATTATCCCGTACTTTAAGAAAATTCGGATAAGCCGATCATTGTCGATTGTTGATTCAACGGAGTCTGGAGGTGATTCTAATATAATGGCCGATTCAAATTCATCAGGGGCTCGATCGTCACCAATCCCTCCTTCCTCCTCAAAACCCAGAGAAACTTCATTCTCTGAAGACACCTCGTCGCCTTCTCGATTTCCAACCCCGTAATCTGGACCTCCACTGTCCCATTCTGGATCCGAAGGAGAAGATATATCCTCGAGAGTGATTTTGTTAGAAGTTTCCGGGGCTTCTTTCCTCTCAGCTAGTCTGGAAGAGCGTCTGGGTCTCATTGTCATAGAACTATTGAAGAAGCAATAGCACGAATTAGAGTAAATTAGCCCGTACCCCCCTGTGCATGTGTGTGAACAAAAATGTGTGCAGCGAATGTGAGAAGTGCAAAGTAAAGGTGCAACAATGTAAGACGAAACTTTGAAGAGAAAGTGATAGTCAGAGTAGTTCTTAATGTTCTTTTATGTCCGCAAGGCACTATCCTAACTGTTCATGAAGTTGGAAGTAATATCTTTTAAATAGTTGGAAGAAAGTTTGCGTTTTGGATTGAGAAGTTTTCGGTTCGGATGCATACACCAGGTTCAGATCGGATAGGCAAATTCACATGTTAGCTTAAAGCAAAGGCTCACGCTTAGAGAGATATATCCGGATCGGTTCGGAGATTGACTCTCGGAGCGGGTCGGATTAATCTGAATAACCAGGCCCCTATTCTCTCTTTTGTTTCACAACCAGATCCGATCCGAATGCATAAGTCTTGACCTCCATTTTATTTATAGATCCGACCCGACCCGGTCAAACAAGTTAAGTCTCATTTCTTTGCCCTATTACTCCGACCCGGTCCGGCTCTGTGAATTTCTCTCTTTCCCCTTTTTTCCTACTGCTCCCCCACCCGAACCGATCTCCTTCAATTTCCTTCCTCTTTCTCCTCTTAAGTAGCGAACCCAACTCGATATCCCAAGTCTTAATTAAAGTCAAGTGATTAAACGCTCAAATATTCAACAACGAATCTCAACACCCTCCACCAACGCCTCGAAATGGCGCCGATGCCATCAACGACGAAGGCGGAGGATGAAGGAAGTCGTGGCTATGAAATTAGTCAATTACCTTGTTAGAATCGTTCAACTTGACTGCGGAAGTAAATTAAAAACAATTATGGCAACGAGATTCAAGATTACAAGACTACCTATGTGTTTGATTCAAAGATTGAAGCGAGAATTTTGATGTTTCTTGGAAAGACTAAGGTTTCGATGAGGGAGCGGTTCGGTTGAGCAAGAACAGTGAATGAAAGAAAAGAAGGAAAGTGAAGTAAATTTATATAAGAAACAAGCTGACTATTCGTATTCCCGATCAGACCGGTTCGAAAAGCCCAATGACGAAGCTTGGCCCACTAATCCATTGCAGAGTACGGGAAGAAGGAGATCCGTTCGGGTCGGAACCCAAACCAGAAATCCGTTCGGGTCGGAATCCGAACCGAACAGGATGAAGTACGACAGCTTGGCGTGCGTATTCAAAAGGAAGGATGGAGGCGTTGTGCAACAGCAATCAAAGCATGCTCCATTTTCAACCGAAGCATCCTTTGAGGGGGCAAAGTGTTGGCCTACTTTGTGAACTAGGCAACACAAAGTCTAGATATCAGACATTGAAGAGCATTTTTAGAAGACTTCGGTTCGGATCGGAGAAGACACTACAGACTAGATCAGAGCAATGTATCGGTTCGGGTCGGATAAGATCTTCTGTTCGGATCGGTGAACTGTTGCTGATGAAATTGGTAAGGCATATCTATTCGGATCAGAGAGCAACATAATCTCAATTGGATCGGAAAGCCACCTGTTTGCCACGGAAATAGATCGGAGCGAAGCAGATTATAGAAGAGAGAGCGCTGCCACCAAGCCAATCCGGGTCGGATCGGGTATCCCGATCCGAACCCCTTATATGTGTGTCTCCGACCCGAGCCCATTTTCCATATCATTCTGCAGCAAAAGCGCCTGGATATCCGGACCGGCTATGACCAGTTCCTACCCATAACGTTCATTACTCTGATGCGTTGTCAATACAATAATTCATCCGAACCCGAAGCTAGTGGGATGGACGACACATGGCTCCGATCCGGATCGGGTTCTGAGCAAATTCACACCTATAAATACCCCGTCTGGAGACAAAGAAAAGGATCTTTTTTGGGCACTTCGAGAATTCAACCACCTCCATAGTCCGAACTCCAATACTCCCGGAGAATCCAAATCATCTTTTATTATTTGTTTTAGTCAATTGAGTGAATATAAGTGAGTTGTGAGTGGAATCAAGAGAATCTTACATTGTATTTGCAATTGAATCATTGAATATAGTGAAAGATAAGTGGACGTAAGCATTTCTTCGCCGAACCACTATAAATTCTGTGTGTTCATTTCTATTTTTATCTCATTTTATTTTTGTTTTTAATCAATTTGGGTGTTAGAACCACTTTTTGGTCTAACAATTGTAATAATTTGATTCATCAAATTCTAAATCACACAACACAAACAACAATTAATTTATTTTTAACTTTTCAAAAATATACTAATTAATTCATATACTCATTTTAAATAATTCAGACTATATAATTAAAAAGTTTACATCCATGAAAAGGAAACAACAGTAAAGTAGAAAACAATACTGAAATGCAAAATATGGTAAATGTACCTTGCACCGGAGTTAATCAAAGATGTCCACCCTACACTTGGGATAGGCTTTCTTAATGCTCTCCTCAGTTTACCAAGTACAATCTCGCGGATCTCCACTCCATTGCACTTTGACTAAGTGAACTTTCTTGTTCCTCAGCTCTTTGGTTACTTTGCCAATAATCTTAATCGGCTCTCTTCTCACAGCTAATTCTGGAGTAATTTCCAATTCCGGTTGTGCGACTTCTTCCACAATCAAGTCCAGATCATGTACATGCTTTCTAAGTTGAGATACGTAAAATACTTCATGTACACCAGGCACCCAGTTAGGTAATTGAACTCTATAAGCGAAAGTTCCAATCCATTCAAGAATAGGGAACGGACCAATAAATCTGGGCGCCAACTTCCCTATTTTACCAAACCTGACTGCTCTCATCATTGGAGAAATTCGTCGATACACGTAATCACCAACAAAAAAAAGCCAAATCTCTTCTTCTCGAATCTGCATAGCTCTTTTGTCGGCTTTGAGCTGTTTGCAGTCGCTTCTTAATGAGATCGACTTTGTCTGAAGCTTCACGAATCATATCTGGTCCCAATACAAGTCTACTGCCAGGTTCTACCCAACATGCGGGAGATCTGCACGATCTATCATATAAGGCTTCGAATGGCGATATTTTTAAGCTCGCTTGGTAACTGTTGTTGTATGAGAACTCAGCCAGATGCAAGTGGTCCTCCCATGATCCGCCAAAATCAATAATACAAGCCCACGGTAAATCTTCT
Source organism: Allium sativum (assembly GCA_030737875.1). NCBI lineage: Eukaryota > Viridiplantae > Streptophyta > Magnoliopsida > Asparagales > Amaryllidaceae > Allium > Allium sativum. The sequence goes on along the minus strand of CM060918.1, from coordinate 431,375,460 downwards.
AGTATACGATTCACCCTCTCTGTCTGACCATCTGTCTGAGGATGATAGGCGGTGCTTAGATTCAGCTTTGTCCTTAGGTCTACTTGAAATGCTTCCCAGAATTTGCTAGTAAATATTTGATCTCTGTCACTAACTATACTGATTGGCACTCCATGTAGCCTAACAATTTCTTTGAAATAAATCTGTGCCAGACTCTGAGCAGTTCTATTGGATCTGACAGGTGTGAAATGGGCGGTCTTCGTGAAGCGATCTATGATCACCCAAATACCGTCGTTCCCTTTTCAGGTTCTGGGAAACCCATCTATGAAATCCATAGAAATGTGTTCCCACTTCCAACCTGGAATGCCCAAAGGTTGCAACAATCCGACAAGTTTCTGTTAGTCACTTTTGACTAGTTGGCAAGCAGAGCACCTGCTAACATATAAAGAAATGTCTCTCTTCATCGATCTCCACCAGAATGTACGCTTAATATAATTATACATTTTGCTCACTCCTGGATGGATACTAAGCTTTGAATTGTGGCATTCATCCAGTACTTCCTTCCGGAGCTCAGAAATGTTAGGAACACAAATTCGACCTTTTAGCCTTAGAATCCCATCGTTATCAACCTGAAAACACGAAGGCTCTCCTTTCTGAATTCTCTCTCTGATCTTCTGAATGAAGTGATCATCCTTCTGAAGAGTAGATATTTTATTGATCAATGAAGTCGTAATAATAAAACTGGCGATTATTACATTCTTTCTACTTAGCGCATCAGCCACAACATTGGCTTTCCCTAGAGTGTACAAAATCTCAAAATCGTATGTTACAAGAAATTCTAGCCAATGCTGTTGTCTCATATTCAAGTCTTTCTGAGTGAAAAAATACTTCAATGATTGATGGTCTGTATACAGTTCGAATTTATCACCCAAAAAATAGTGCCTCTAGATTTTCAAAGCAAATACGATAGCTAACAACTCAAGATCATGAGTAACATAATTTTTCTCATGTGGCTTCAGCTGACGGCTAGCATAAGCAACAACTTGGCTTCTTTGCATTAATACTGCACCATGGCCTTCTCTAGAGGCATTCGTCCAGATTTTCAAGTCTTGATTGCCATCGATAATCGTTAACACTGGAGTCGTTGTTAATCTTAAATTTAGCTTCTGAAAAGCCTCCTTGCATTCTGGAGTCCACTTGAATCCTGTGTGCTTCTTTATAAGCTTTGTTAAGTAACTAGATGTCTTCGAAAAATAATTAACGAACTTCCGATAATAACTAGCCAGTCCAAGAAAACTCCGGACTTCAGTGGGAGTACTAGGCTGCTTCCAATTTTGAATAGCGGTGATTTTGCCTGGATCTACAGAAATTCCTTCTTTTGACACAACATGTCCAAGAAACTTGACTTCTTCTTGCTAGAATATACATTTAGAAAGTTTGGCCTTTAAGGTGTTCTTTCTGAGAATTTCCAATACTTGTTCCAAATGTTTTGCATGTTCGGCTTTTGACTTAGAGAAGATTAGAATATCATCGATGAATAATGTTACACTATCTTTTGGCAAAGATCGTCTCAACAAAACTTTCTATCATATGGAACAACTCAGGACTTGAGTGTAGACTGGAAATCGCTTGGATGAAGTGGCGGGGCGTAGCTAGCTTGTAGTTTGTATCATCTCTCACCTTCCTTGACCGGCTGACCATCCTAGGGGTCGCACTCCTAGGTTTCGTGACCTTCCTAGGGGTCGCACCCCTAGGTCACGATCTGTTCCTAGGGATCGCACTTCGAGGTCACGATCTGTTCCTAGGGGTCTCACTCCTAGGTCGCGACACGATCCTAGGGGTCGCACTCCTAGGTCACGATCCGTTCCTAGTGGTCGCACTCCTAGGTCGCGATCCGTTCCTAGGGGTCGCAATCCTAGGTCACGATCCGATCGTGGAGCGCATGGGGACGGCGAACCGCCTGCAGTTCTTCAATGTTTTGGCCTATTCTGATGGCTATTTTTACTCCAACTTGCATGGATCTGATTACACATGTCACATGACGATTTGGAGATGATTTCTGGACGTTTTTCACCTCTTTTCGAGATTTTTGGGAACATGTCCCGTGATCCGCCTGCTATAAACGACTATAAATACACCATTCGGAGGATTTTTCAAGGATTTTGGTTCTAACTCTTCATAGGTTCCACCATTGCTGAAGTGCAAGGACTTTGCACCTTCGTACACTCAAATTCTTCTCTTTTCAACACAATTAACACACTGATTGTGTGCTTACAAGTAACTGATTCTTGTAATCTGTCAGTATAACAATAAAATTATAAAGTGGACGCAGGCTACATCTACAGCCGAACCACTATAAAAACTTTGTGTGTCTCCTCTTTATTTATTGGTTTCTGCATTCTGTGATCTGCATTTGGGTGTTAGTCCCAGATTTTGTTCTAGCATTTTGCCGCGCTAGGTAGGGGGGCACACAAAAACTTTCAATTCTAGCTTGAAAGGAAACTCAATGGCAATCAAAAGAAAGAAGACTGGAACTTCCGCTCATGCTGATGATGCTGATGCCGAAGGCACAAGTAACGAAGCAAGCCAGGAAGCTTCCTCTTATGGAGATCCTTCTTCATACTTGACCAGAGACGAGATGGATGGAGTTCTCGCTGAACTGAGAGATCAGATGGCACGGCAAGATGATCTCCTCCAGAAACAACAGGAAATGATCAACCAATTCTTCGCTCGGATGGATGGAAGGCCGGGCAACGCTCAAGCCATTGGAGATGGAGCCAATGAAGCGGCTCGCACAGGCCACCGCAATCAGATCGGGTAGGGCCCAACGACCCGTGGCCCGCCAGTAACAGTGCTCGGGGGCAAACCACTCCCTATAACAAATGCACAACAGCCTACTTCAGCGCAGGATCATATAGACACCAGACTACAAGCTCCTGCTCCTCAACAGCATCAAACGGTTCGTGATCTACCTCCAGGACCCAATCAGATCGCCCTATTGCTTCACTATCCGGCCTCACGAGCTGGACTTCACGAACCTACCTCAAGAACCGTCCCCCTCGAACAGGGTCGGGTCGCCCCCTCGGTCCACGATCTGCGAGCCGCGATCCCCAGGTAACAGCTCACCAACAGCTTCCATCCTCTCCTGCATTCAACGCTGGGGGCACCAGTTCTGATCTTGGCAGTTTGCAACATCTTTTTGAAGGCAATCGACTGACTGATCTGATTCAATGCCTCTCAAGAGGCCGCACCTATCAGAATTACATAGATGACGTCAATCATAACCCATTCACTCAGGAAATCAGAAATTCCCGCAATCCACCAGATATCAAACTTCCATAACTGGAGCCTTACATTGGCAGGACATATCCTACCGTGCATCTCATGCGTTACAAACGGCATATGGAAGTTCAATCGGCATCGGAAAACGTCATGGCTAAATGTTTTCCCCTCTTTCTGACTGATATAGCAGCCATGTGGATTCGGCAACTGGAAACAGAATCGATCAGCAGTTGGAACATGTTGGTCGCACGCTTCCTTGAATAGTTTCGGGTCCACATCGCTCGACCCAAGAACGTCATGTCACTCACTACAATCAAGCAGAGGCCCAGAGAAACTCTTCGTTCTTTCCTGGAAAGATTCAACGTTGCAGCAACATCAGTAGATCGCCTTGAACAATCTATGGTACTGATGGCAGCGGTATCCTGCGTTCTGGATAACATGGAATTCAAGAAATATTTGTACCGAGATCCACCATGAAATCTCGGCGAATTCTACCTTGAAGCAGATAGATTTCTACAAGAAGAAGATGTAATTTCCGAGAAGAAAACCCTCGAAGTCAACATGCTCAAAGATGGAGAACCATCTGATTCTGGAGAAGGCAAAGGAACAGCCAATGCAAAGAATGATCGTAATGCTCCACCCCGGGGAGGGTCTAGATACGGCAAATACACTGAATTGAATGACACCCTGAGCAATATCTACGTAGATAGAAGTGGTGCCGCCTCCTATCCAAGGGCTCCCAAGAGGGAGCCAACAGTAGCACAACGCAACTCTGGAAGGCACTGCATATTTCATGACATGGACGGTCACAACACTGATGACTGTAGACATTTGCGTGACCTTATTGAGGACCGCGTCAGGCGAGGAGAACTACCCGAGTACGTCATTCAACCAACAGCGCCCACACCTGCGCTACCACCACCGACTCCCCGGAGAGGGAAAGATCCCGGATTGAGCAATCACGGGCTTATCATTAGCTAATCCCACTCAGCGGATCTCTTCAGTTTCCTCGACTCCGGTCCATAGTTCATGTTTTTAGGTTTTTAGGCGACTTCTCGCCCTCCTTTGTTTTCCCTGCATGTAATAAGAGTAGTCACATCAGCCTACACACACGGAACCGGCTTGTGATCTCCAGTCGTGTCCGGCAAACGACTGCTGGATTTTCATAAATTTGCAATAAGCATTGAGCTCCGGCTTCTAACTGGATCCGTCCAGTATAAATATTGAGCTCCGGCTCCTAACTGGATCCGTCCAGTATAAACATTGAGCTCCGGCTCCTAACTAGATCCGTCCAGTATAAACATTGAGCTCCGGCTCCTAACTGGATCTGTCCAGCATAAACATTGAGCTCCAGCTCCTAACTGGATCCGTCCAGTACAAACATGAGCTCCGGCTCCCAACTGGATCCATCGAGTATAAACAAATTCTCATGTGCTTTCCCTTGGTCATCTTACTCCGGTAAGGCCGTCTTGGAACTTCATGTGCTTTCCCTTGGTCGTCTTACTCCGGTAAGGCCGTCTTGGAACTTCATGTGCCTTCCCTTGGTCGTCTTACTCCGGTAAGGCCATCTTGGAACCCCTCAAACATCTCCTCGGATGGTTTACTCATGTAAGGCCATCTAGGAAATATGCTTGTATTGTTTGTTTTATCTTCTTGCAGGTACAAACTCCTGGTCTTCTTGGATTTCTCTGGCCTTAATGCGATCCCGTGTGATCGTCGGTTTTCTGGCCTTAATACGATCCGGCGTGATCGTCGCATTCTGTACTTGGATTTCTCAGATTATCCGGAACACATCTTCCTTCAACCAGCACTCCTAGGTTTCGTGACCTTCCTAGGGGTCACCCCCTTGGGTCACGATCCGTTCCTAGGGATATCAGTCCTAGGTCACGACCCGTTCCTAGGGGTCGCACTCCTAGGTCGCGACACGATCCTAGGGGTCACACTCCTAGGTCACGATTTGTTCCTAGGGGTCTCACTCCTAGGTCGCGATCCGTTCCTTGGGGTCGCACTCCACGGTCACGATCCGATCGTGGAGCGCATGGGGACTGCGAACCGCCTGCAGTTCTGCACTGTTTTGACCTATTCTGATGATTATTTTTACTCCAACTTGCATGGATCTGATTACACATGTCACATGACGATTTGGAGATGATTTCTGGACGTTTTCCACCTCTTTTCGAGATTTCTGGGATGCGTGCCACGTATCCCGCGATCCGCCTGCTATAAACGGCTACGAATGTACCATTCGAAGGATTTTTCAAGGACTTTTGGTTCTAACTCTTCATAGCTTCCACCATTGCTGAAGTGCAAGGACTTTGCATCTTCATACACTCAAATTCTTCTCTTTTCAATACAATTAACACATTGATTGTGTGCTTACATATAACTGATTCTTGTAATCTGTTAGTATAACAATAAGATTATAAAGTGGACGTAGGCTACATCTACAGCCGAACCACTATAAAAACTTTGCGTGTCTCCTCTTTATTTATTGTTTTATGCATTTTGTGATCTGTGATCTGCATTTGGGTGTTAGGCCCAGATTTTGGTCTAGCAAATAACAATACAAATTTATTCAATACTCCTCGAAACACTCTGTTCATTAAATCGACAAAGTAAGCAGGAGCGTTACACAAGCCGAATGGCATTACTGACCATTCATAAAACAAATCGGGACCTCTGAATGTTATCATGGGAACACACTCTTCGGCAGTACGAAGTTGATGGAAGCATGTAGCTAGGTCCATTCATGAAAATACTTGCGCGCCATTCAATCGATCCAACAAATCATTAATTCGCGGCAATGGATATTTGTTCTTTAACATTTGCTTGTTCAAGTCACGATAATCCACACATGGTCGAAGAGTACCGTCAGACTTTGGGACAAACACCACTGCTGCTCCCCAATCAGAGAAACTAGGCCTGATCAGACCCTTCCATACAAGCTGTCGAGTTTTATTGTCTAATTCCACTTTCTCCTTTAGAGTCATCCTCCGAACATCGTGCACTACTGGCCTTGCATTCAGAATTAAAGAGATCTGGAAATTGATTTCTCTCTGCGGAGGTAAGCTAACAACTTCTTCGAACACATCCGCATGATTCTTGACGATAGGAATATATTTTATGACATCCTGAACATCCTCCATGATGACAGGATCAGATTCTATTTGAGCAGGAGAAACATCAAGAGCTAACCAAAAGTCTTTTCTATCCGAATTTGGACCTTCACATGGTATGGTTATATAGTTCCCTAATTGGGCCTTTGACTTAACAACTCTCTCGGCACATTTAACCTCAGCTTCGTATTTGGTTAACCAATCCAATCCCAAAATAAGTTCAAATTCAGTAAACTTCATGACAATCAAGATCGTAGGGAACTTATAACAGGAAAAAGAGACAGGCACCCCACAAATCCAACTAAGATCAAGGGAACCCCCAACCGGATTATGGACAGTGATGGGTTCTTTGAGCTTTTTCAATTTCAAATCAAATTTCTTAACCACACTACTTGTAATAAAGCTTCGCGACGCGCCTATATCAAACAATACTTTAATTGGAATATTTCTGACAGTAAGCATGCCTTCCAAAACATCTGACCTTCTCTGACTAGCTGAGGGTGTTGAAGTTTCTGCCACTTCGTTTACATGTATTATTCCAGACTTCTTTAAGAGCTGGCAATCCTTTGCAAGATGGCCAATCTTATGGCATTGTTTTCACTTTCTATTCTCTTGAAACTTCTCATCTGGTCTAAATCTCTTCTTCTTTTGCTTTCGATTGGCTCTAAATTCATCCTTTCGTTGTTTCTTTAAAGCTTGGCAATTTATCGACAAATGCCCTTTCTAATTACAGTTAGAGAAGGTGGCGGTCGTTACTGGTTCTTTCTCTGATATTACCCTTTCCCTCTTAGCTTTCGGCTTCTTACTGACCTCAGACATCGTACTGGCCTCAGGACTATCAGTTTCAGACTCCCCTTTGTTACTAGAACTGACTTCCTCTTCGTCGTTCAAAAGACCTTTCTTATGTATATCTTCATACTAATAAGCAATGTATATCATTTAAGAAAAAGGAAGCTTCACATGCCCCATTACACCACATTGGTACTTTCTTTGAAGCCCATTAGTAAACCTCAGATTCTTCCTCTTCAGCTTTCTAATTAGATGTGGGGCAAAATGAGAAAGTTCATTGAATTTCTTATGATATTCTGGAATGGTCATATCTCCTTGTATCTGATAATAGAATTCATCACATAACCGGTCACTTGCTTCTGGAGGAATAAATCATTCACTGAAAATCTCTTTAAATCTGTCCCAGGTAATATTACCTTCTGGATTATCCTTAATAATCGAATCCCACTAGAGCAAAGCTTCTTCTTTGAGTGCCCAAGATGGCAGTAATCTTTTCTGGTCATCACTCAGCTTTAAACCTTCAAAGATTTTCTTAGCATAACAAATCCAAGTTTGTGTTTCCATAATGGATTCTTTGCCCAAGAATGGTGATCCACCTAGATTTCGATACCTCTTTACTAGAGCTTCAATATCTGGTTCGGTTTCCTTCTTCTGTTTTTGCCACTCATTTTTTTCCCGTCTGCAAATGGCAGACAAATTGTCAGGTCAATAGAAAGGATATTGTAAAGCATAGAGACAAATACTTGAATGTAAATGTGTCTATTGGGGTGTATTTTATTCTGCTATACTCATACTAGGATATTACTGATCCTATCTCTAATGAGTTATTCGTCCTAGAACACTACTGGTTCTATTTCTGACGAGTTCGTTAATATGTTATATTCTAGAACTAAGCTTAACCAAAGCTCCGATACCATGTGTGACGACCCCAAACCCCCGTACGACGGTGGTAAGGGTAATCTTCGGAATATAACACATAAACAGAAACAACAGAACAGAAATACATAAATACACCAGATAATGAACATCATATTACAGTGGAAATAATATAATCAACATTAGAGTTACACAGTATAACAAGATCATACTTAGTACAAAATACAGTTTCAGCTTTATAAAGAATGTCTGCAGGGGAATCAAACATAATATACATAACAAAAGAGGAACATCATAATAGAAATGATAAAGTCCATCTCCCGCTCCATAGCCATCCAGAATGAGCCTGCTAAAACCTAAATACAAGGCTGCCGTGTAGAAATAAGGGCACCCGTGTTTGCAAGTGAAACACACTACGAGTCAGTCATGGGACTGGTATGAGAAATCAACTTAACCGGTTAAACAATAATAACAAGGCAAATCATAGGGCCATGCCACTTTCGCGGAACGGGTTCACTACAGTGATTGCTAGTGCAAATCATATGGCAAATCTTTAAACAACGCAATGATTTTATAAAGAATGAAGCCAATATAAGACTCAAGTCCCATCACACAATGCAACGCAAACTGGAGGATAGAGTTTTAACATATATTGACCAAAATATGCTTGATACATATGAAACAAAGTCATTTGATATTATTACTAGTGTTTATATGTTTCAAAAACAATTTCAATCATAATATCAATCATAGACGGCATGGGTACCGTATATCATGTCGCCATATATATTTACAATCAAAACCGCACAATGTCGTATTTGGAAATTTGATTTTCCATCATGAACCAAGGCAAAAGATAGTCCTTACCGAATTTAAGACTCTCTAGCACGAGCCCCAGGGTAAGAGCACATCGACCATTGGATCGTCAGGGCCGGTCCACTAGATGTGGATTATTATTCTTGAACACTGCGTTTCCCCACCCTGTGGGGCATAAATGAGCCAAATGATTCCATACCCAAGGCGCCTCTCACTCCAACAACCACACATGTGAAAATAATATAAATGTCAGGGCTGGTAGGTCACTGACACCACCCTAGCTAGATGGAAACGCATGTCCTCCCTGAGGTCCTCTCCCGTTTATGGTTCATGCCGGGGTGTGAGGCTCGCGAATCAACGTTATACACAAAGCTATGCCACACATGCAGTGCTTTGATCATCAACCACAAGACTTTGCTTTTCAATAGAAGCCTTGATCCTTTGCATCTCAGCATGCCACATAGGCAATTCACACCATGCAACTGATGGCTATCAATCACACAGAATGAAATCCAATGTCAGACACATTGTCCATTTACAATTTCGTTCTGGGTCTGAATGAAACCGGAGGATCTTTATTCCTCGCATATCCGGTCGATCTCCAAGTACGTCTGGACTATCACTACTTTTTCCATCGTCTTAGGATGCCTCCCAATCAAGATATCAGTAATCATCCAAACGATGTGAAGCTCTACGGTCTTCGACCACCGTCTTCCTCATCGACTCCTTATCGTCGATCAATTATTTGAAATGAGATTTAACTCGGCCTTTTCAAATAATTCATGTATAATTAGAATTTCAAATCAATTCATTTTAATGGTTAAATTATTCGACCTCAATAATTCTGTTCTTTAATGTAATTTTCACGTCAAACACATTCAACCATCAAATATCCTATAAACCGGGTAAATTCAGTTTATTTCCATTCCATATCGTTAATAATATTTTATAATGATTTTTCACTATTTTTATTTAATTAAAAAAATAGCCCATTTTATTCAAACGACGCTTCAGGCCATATGGTGGCCATGGCGCTGTTTTTATTCAGATTTGATTTACACATATCTGAAATTCTAACCGTTGGATCTTTACAAATTTTATACCATTGGAAAGATATTTTCAAAGCGGGCCCAACGGTCAAGTTTCGAGAAAATCCGATGGTCGGATCTCTCGGTACAATAGTTTGAAGTTACGATTTCAACATACGAACTGCAGCAGCGTTATTCGACTTATTTTTATTATATATATATACATATATATATATAATCCATTCTGGCGCTGTTTTTATTCAGATTTGATTTACACATATCTGAAAATCTAACCGTTGGATCTTTGCAAAGTTGGTATCGTTGGAAAGATATTTCCAAAGCGAACCCAACTGTTTTAGTTTCGGAAAAATCCGACTGTCGGATCTCCCGCAATAATCGTTTTAAATCACGGTTTCAAAATACGAACTGCAACTTCGTTATTTATTTTATTTTAATTTATATTTCTATATATATAAATATAATTCTTTCTTCGATTTCTAATCATTTTCACTTCATATACTTGTTTAAAAATAATATTTTTAACCCACAAATATTTATTTCAACACATGAATATTTTTAACATTTCGTATATTTGATAAAAATGCGATTTTTATCGTTCTAGACCTTTATTCTATATATGAATATTTTCTAACTTCATTTACACGATAAAAATGTGATTTTTATCGTTCTAGCCATTTATTCAACATATGAATATTTTTAGAAGTTCACATACGTGATAAAAACGTGATTTTTACCTTTCTAATATTTTTCTCAACACATGAATATTTTTATAACTTCGTATACACGATAAAAATATGATTTTTATCGTTATAATATTTTACTTAACACATGTTGTAACGACCCACATTCTACGCATCGAAGGATCGTAGAATATTTATTTCTTTCACATACGAAATCGTATGGTCATGTAACTTTGGGAGACGACTATTGAGGTCATTTCCCATGTTCATGATTTTTCCTGATTTTTAAATGATCGTTTTGCCCCTAACTGATCTTGTTTTGACCATAACTTTTGATTGGAAAGGAATTTTGTACTAAAGCCTCTTCCATTGGCTCCGGAAGATGGTTTGTGATTCCGTAGAGTGGTCACATAAGTCAAACGGACTCACCGTTTGGGATATGGCTGAAACAAATTTCAGTTGGTGAAAAACAGCTTAATTGGGCTTAACCGGGTGATTAACAGCTAGGCCCAAAGGGGAATTTCGGGATTTGGAGTTTAAAAAGGCTATTAGGGTTTAGAGAACACCCTTTTCTCATTTTCACAGCCGCCACTTTCATTCTGGGAACCACAGTAATGGCCTCCAGCATCTAGAACACCCGAAATCACCTTCTAATCACTAATTAAGCCAAATCTACATCAAATCAAAGAGGATTATCACAAGAATCGAGGTAGAAATGCTGTATAGCATTGGGAACAGCACCAAATAGTGATTCATTTCAGATTTTGTAATCTATTTGTGGCAAAGGTGAGTGATTTGCATAGTTCCTCACTAATTATGGTTAATTAAGGGTAATTAGTGAAGATTAGCGAATTTATACATTAATAAATTCTGGAAAAATATTTATAAATTCTTAAATGATGTTTTAAGCCTCTGTTAGAAATTGGGTTTGATTTGGTAAAGTTTTGCTAATCATGTCATTAGTTTTACTTAAACATGCTTAAGGGAAAATATGGGGTTTTGGCTATTTTTGATACGTTTTAAATGTTATGGTTGATGTTTTGGTGTTTATGGTCACTTCTATTTATTGCTATGACTGTATGACATGTTTTTTGATTGATTAGAATAGTTAGATTGGTCGAAAACGTCGTCGAATGGCATAAACAAGTTGCTGGAAAAAGTTGTAGAAAGTTGTGCAGAGTTTCAGATCGGATCGGGTATGGGCTCGGATCGGATAGGGGAGCTGGGCAAGGAAATCCGAACCGGACTGAAATCTAGCACAAATGAAACTTGGCAAGAAGGAAGGCCCTTCGCATAGAGTTGGTGAAGGGATCATATCGGAGAGACCAAAAGGGATCGTATCGGAACAGGAGGAAGGCGTGGGATCGGATGGAAAAACCACATGAGCTAAATAGAAGCAGGGGATCGGATCAGAGGTAGGGATGAGGATCGGACTAGAGCCAGGACATCTCGACCCGAACAGAAGCGAAAGAGCAACTACCGAACCAAATCCAGGCAGATGGCATCCGAACCGAACCAAGCTAGAAGGGAAGCACCGAACCGAACCGCACCCAAGCGCATACTAGGAAGCATGGCACCTGAACCGAACCGACTGAAGCAGATTTGACCAAACCGAATTGAACTTCCATCTCTACTACGCGATGACTCTTTTGAAGACCAACTACAATTCGATCAAAACCCGAGATGCAAAGGAGGTCCGGATGAGGAGCTTTGACTCAGGATCCAGATGGGAACCAATGAGTGAGCTTCATGATTGGGCTTTGCTGCGAGACATGTGCTAAGGGGTTGTCGATGTCTATAATTGTGGATCACTATGTGTAGGGGGTATGTGAATGGATTCAGGGCCACAGTGGCCTAGGTACGACTAAAAGGGGCTATAGACCAATGAAGTGGGGTCATTTGTAAAGATTTAGTCATGACTCCATGAGATAAGTTTGGTGGTAGCAGTAGTTGTACAAGTAGAATTCCGTCACTACTTCGATGGGTCTAGTGATTAACAATGGTGGATATTGTATGCTTTACGCGCTGAGTGAGAGATGTGAGGATGGTTGCCATGTTTGATTTGTTCGCCACTATTATGACATGCACACCCCTAACCTGTATTCTTTACACCATCTGTTTAGTGGCCCCTTAGAGTATTGTATGGTATGTAGTGCTAACTCTTTGGTTGTCGGTCCAGGTTCATGTATGGTTTAGTATACCTGTTATTGTTCCACTTAGCTGCTTATTGCTCATACCAAACTTTTTGTCTGAACCAGAGTTTTATGTCTCTTCTTATTACCCTAGGTGCTCTCACGAGCAGACTAGAGATACGTTAGCTGGGTATACACGAGTAGTTGATCCAGATACGAGCAGGAGGCTTCCACGTGTGATACATATAGATATTCTCCCTGTGTTGTTGAAGATCACTGCTTGGGCATTAGTAGTGCATTTTCTACATTAGCTTTCTTTTGCTTTTGAGACAGTTTTAAAGTTGTAATGATGATGTTGGAACATAAGCTGTATTTGGAATTTCCGCTGCTATGATAGTTTGATTCCAGCTCATACACTGTCTCGCCTGTTTTATGACAAGTATATGTTATGATTATATTTTATTCAATGCGCTGTAAGACATTCTACAGGTTCCTTGTTAGTTCTTGTCTTATTATCCTTTCTTCTGGCATCCCTTCTGTACCCGTTGGACATCGATAGAGCTCTCTTTCCTTGGAAATGTCAGCTGGTGCTGGGCGGTCCGTCACATTTGGTATCAGAGCTCTAGGTTGTGTAGTTAACCTAGGGAAAGACACCAGGGAGAGACAACACGTATATGAGAGCGCGTATTTGTGATTATTTTGGTTTTCAAAAGATATATATACTATTATTATAGCTAAGGATGAAGTCGCACTGCACTGGCACCACTATGGAGATGGTTAATCGATTTCTCTATGCAGATTGAACGATGAGCCGATATGTAAGGGGTACCGGTAGAGGAGCCAATAATGGGAAAGCTGCTGAGATGAGGGCGATGTTTACTGACCTCATGAGAGTGATGCTGAGGGATGTTCAGAGTGCAGCTCCCAATGCTGATAATGGTGGTGGTCCTGTAGTACAGGCGCCTAGGACCGATTTCGCCAAGCTTAATAAGGATTATACTTGTCTTGGTGGGAAGCCGTTCCACGGAACGGAGTCGGCCACGGATGTTCAGGATTGGCTGGATAGCTGCGAGCGTATCTTCGAAGACTTGGGTATCGAGGATGCGATGAAGAGAAGGCTAGCATCCCGTCAGCTGCAAGGACGGGCAATGAATTGGTGGAATGCTATTAAGGCAGCTACCCCAGAGGATCAGATTACTTAGGATCAGTTTGAGGTTCGCTTTAGCGATAAGTTCATTCCAGATGCTCAGAAGTCAGTGTTGTTTAAGAGATTCTTGGAACTCAAGCAGAATGGCAGAGTTGTCTCGGAGTAAATTGCCGAATTCGACACTTTGTCGAAATATGGGTTATCCCAAATAGATATTGCCGAGAAGAAGAACAAGAAGTTCATAACTGGCTTGGATGGATACTTAGGGGAAAGGCTTATTAACCACATCGATGAGACGTTTGAGTCAATTGTGGGAAAAGCATTAAGATCGGAAAGTCTTTACCCTAAGCCGAAGACTGAGGTTGCATCTGCAGAGGAGCCAAAGCCGCAAGCAAGCGGTGGAGGAAATAATGGTTCTCAGAATAAGAGGAAGCAGAACTAGAATAGGGATGGCCAAAAAAAGAATAAGAAAGATGTTGAGTGCTTCAGCTGTGGTAAGAAGGGCAATTATGCTAGTAATTGTCGGGCCAAGCCAGCGGATATGAAGTGCTTTAATTGTGGCCAAGTGGGACATCAAAAGGACAAGTGTCGGCAACCCCCTAAAGAAAAGCAGAAGGTGAAAGCATATGCCCTTAATGCTATTCCTTCTTCGTCGAATGCCCCAACGGCGGTGGAGAAGGGAAAGAATGTTGTTATTCGAGGTATGCTTTCTGTTTATGATGTTCCTGTTAGAGTTTTGTTTGATACCGAAGCTTCCAGTTCTTTAATATCTTGTGACCTGGTAGATAGGTTGGGATTGGAGCCCGAGATTGTAGATAGACCTTTAGTAGTGACGAACTCGATTGGTGGTTCGACTAGCCTCAGCATGATTTGTCGTAATGTGGTCTTATTGAGTAATGGATGCTTGTTTGTTTGTGATTGCTTTGTTTTGGGCTTTACTGGGTTTGGCATTATTTTGGGAGTCGATTGGCTCCAAAGATACGAGGTGGTGGTAGACTGTGAGGGCTTTTTGGTGATAGCTAGAGCGGATGATGGGAAGAGGGTAGTGTTTGGAGGTCTACCTATGATGGGGCAATTGCTAGTTTCCTAAATTCCCTCGACATCCCGCAAGGTGAGTTGTCAGGTTTGCCCGTGGTTGGCCAGTATCCGGACGTCTTTGATGAAGTGGCCAGGCTTCCACCACACTGAGAGATTGAGTTCCGTATTGATTTGGTGAAAGATGTCAAACCTATAGTGATGCCACTTCGTCGTATGACACCAAGGGAGCAGCGAGAGCTCGGGGTGTGTAACGACCCAGGGATTTTCGGCCTCGAAAATTGACATAAATACCTTTACCGTAACTCATGCCGACTTCCCAAATACCGAAAACACTGGATAGTTGTTAGAAAGAGATTAGAGGGTGAGATAAGAGAGAAAGAAATATTAGAATAGAAGAAGAAGAAACAACACAACACAGAGTCTCACATCGTAGCGGAACGAAATATAATACAGAAATAATTTTATTGAGAGCTTTAAAATACTTACAATATCAGAGTACATCAACATCTCTGGACAGTTATAAAAATCTGTCCTATATACATCACACAGCGGAATAGTATCATACATCTGGACTCTTCCAGCTCGTCTCTTCACAGCTTTGGATTACCTGAACCGGTATACCCCGGGCTAACCCGAGCATTTACAAAACACCGGGTCAGTCTGGTGAACCAGAGTGAGAAAACTCGCACCGTATTAAGGGTATCGCACAACCTGATTTTTAAGTAAAAATATTTTTCAAAAAGAAGGATAATCGTAAGACCAAATCCACACATAAACACGAACGGTTTTTACCTTACGATAATCCAAAACATTTTAGAAACCAATATCTTGTCTGATATTATAATAATGTCTAAATACAAGTAAATAGAATCTAGTAGAACGCTTGCATCTCACGCTCTACATATATAGTATACAAACAAAACCGCGGGCCCTTATTTGAGATTGGATTCTGACTATGACAAGGTATGGGACCACCTACCGATCGTGTAAATCTTGAGGCAAATACACTGGGTTCAACAAGAACGTCTTGCAACCCAGCCCTCACATGACTGACCACTCATATCGCTTGAGTGTATCGAATGTATATCACCAACGGTTGGGTGCGACCCACCATCTTCCCAAAAAGGGACAGCGTCGAAACAGACTAAGGAATGAAATGGAATTTCTCTAGATAGGTGATCATACACCCTAATGGGAGCGACCCACATAGCCATGCTGCCTGCCCGATTTTTGTCATCCACCGGTTGTGAGGGTTGAGGTCAGAATTTATTTTAGAACATCTAATCGTCATTCACTTTGAATGCCACATCATCAGATCCGCAAGGTATCGCTAATTAACGTCCACAAAAATACTCTGAAAGTTAAGCTAAGAGAATTGCCCTTCTCCGCCACTAACATAAATACGTTTGTAAAAATCAACATACGTGATCCCTTTGGAAATACCCTATCAGACATTCGTCCATACAAGTCATCCAGGAACAGGATGAACCGAAGGTACTCTCCTACTGCATCCAATATAGGAATCACCCTATGGATGAGTAGCGAGAAGTCCTTGTAACCCGCAGATTCCAACCACGACAGAATCACAGTGCATCTCGGGCTGTTAAGCCAAAGATTTTAAGTAATCCTTCCGCTTATGAAGATCCACGGTCTTCAATGCTCCACCTCGATCATCTTCTGATCTCTTCACGTATTTGCTGGTCGAAATGGTTTTCGAATATAAATTCAATCCCGGTCTTTCCGTACCAACAACGCATTGGACCTAATTTTGAAAGTCGGTTATTTAACTATCAAAACGAACAAGCATAAATAAATAAATTCATTGGTTTGGTATGCAGCATCTCTTGGACATTTAAAATAACATCTTTATCTTAATATATTTATCCTCAAATGATTTTATTTTAATATTAAGAAAATATATCTTAAAATCATACAGAATTCTTCCTTTAAATATCATTTAAACATTTGGCACTCACTATTTTTCAATTGTTAATCAATTTAATTCATCCTTTGTATTACGAACCTTCCTTTTCATTTCTGTTTGGGAAACTATAATTACCACTTCTATTACCAAATCATGTCTCCTTACTTTTGGAAATATCGTTATTTTCCATCGATCTCCTTTTCTATTTCTTTTCGATGGAAATGCCATTTAAATTCTCAAGCCCCTTTTTAAATCCCCTTTTTATTTTGAAATCCCAAAGTATATACATTCCCCAATTCCTCAAATAACGCTACACTATTGTTTACCAAAGTAATTTGTTTTAACCTCTCCACTATTTCAACCAATATCATCCTTTGGTAATCCTGAAGTCGTTCAAGATGGGGTATTTAAATCACCTCTCGGACCTTGATCAACAAAGTTCTTACCTTAAGATAATATTAGTTCTAATACCAAAATCGATATTCATTCTCAATATCTAAACAAATCCTCTTTTACTTATATTTTGACGAAACATCATTTCTTTTATATATGGCAAAACTATTGCATCTTTATAACTCAGTCTAACATGGAAATAAGACCTCAATAAGGATTAAATTCTAGACTTCGAATTTAAACTTAATTTACCATCATTTACATAAACTTGTTTAAACTCTCACTTTACTAAAAACAATGGTTTAAAACTTTATAACCTTTTTGTCTACAACTTTTAAATCCCAAGATGTCACTTTTATTATTATTCGACAAATATCAACATTCTAAAAATGATTAAAATAATCGATGTAGGTATGCTCAGTCTATCTACTGTTTATAACCCAATTAAAATAATATATTTAAAAACAGATTTAACACCTTTATTTCTATTTATTTACGGTAAATCTTCCTTTTATAAGAAAATGTATATTTAGGCCATCCACTGCCAGTTTCTTAACCAATACGGTCTATTGGTTAATAGAATACAGATTCAAAAATCAACAAGCAACTCAATAATCCAACCATCATGATTCAACAGCTCATATAACAATCATATGAAAATAAACAATAATCGATACAACTCATAGTGGCCAATCAATAATGATTCAAGCGTCCAATCTAATTCAAATACGTTTATGTAACCAACAAGGTAAATTAACTTTATTGGAAATCATCGTTAAAAATATCTAGGTCATTTTATTTAAATTAAACCACGTTTAATTTAAATAGATGATCTAACAATATGTATCAACATCCAACAAATCATCAAATCAGTCAACACTTAGCAAAACATGGCATACACAATAATAAACCCAATTCATAAAAATTATAAATGGGATTACTGAGTGAGTTAAACTCACCTTGGCCTGATTTGTCGTTAAACACTGGCTTTTCAATTAAATTAAACATCGTTTAATTAGATTAAAAATTCTTCTTGCATCTAGTCCTGCCCGATCCTGCTCCATCTCGAAGCTCCCTTTTCTACGGTTCCAACGAGCCTGCTCGTGTTAAAATCCTTTAACATTTGCGCGAGATATTGTATTAACTAATTTATAAAGGAATTTAATTATCAAGCTTTAGATTTAGACAAATAAATAAAATATGGGCCTCTTACCTTAATCGTTTGGCCCGTACAAGCCCAACCTGCACCCTTTATCAAAACACCTCCATCGTTATCCAAACCTTCAAACACAAATCCACCTCCTCCACTAAATTCACGAAACCCTAGCCACCTTATCCCCTTTCTGCTCTTCGACGAGATCAGCTGCGTCGCCACCCGCGACGTCGAACTTTCCCTTGCAACCTCTACTCCGTTCACTTTGTCCTCCTACTCCAACGACCATCCGAACCCCCAAAATATTTCTGCAGCACCCAACGCTTCCATCAATCAACCCCTACACCTCTCCAGAATCACTACAGACACTCGACGAACAACTCGAAGTAGTTATTCGAAGATGGACCAAAACCCTAGTCCTTTAGTACTAGCAAACCCGTCGCCACCTTGATAAGTTTTTAATTCGGGTTTTTGTTTGCTGTAAAAATTTTTCTTTTGATTTCTTGTGGTTGATTTCGGTTTTTCTTCACTGTATTGGTTCGAAGTGTTTGAAATTTGTGGAACACTACAATGTGAATGTGGCTATTTATAGTGGTAGAATTCCAGATTAGATCAATGTCTAAATCGAACTGAAATGTCTTGTAAAATCATAGGTTAGGAACTAGGAACTGTGGCCATGAATTGTATTTCAATTCAGAGATTCGAAAATTAGATTTTCTAAAATATATATGAAGATATGATATTTGTTATGATCTTACAGATTTGATGGTGTAAAGATTTGATTTCTTTAATGTTCATTGTCTGAAAAACTTGGGTTTCCACTGTTTCTTGTTGGCAAGAACAAGGCATGCCGTCCCTTTTGGTGGTATTGTCCATTCACATGGTCATCGAATGACACCAGTACAATATGTAGCTTAGGCACATCTATACATTGTCTGTATTGGTTCCTCTAGCTTCTACAACCATGTGATTCACTGTTTTCTTTAGATCCTTAGTTTGTTCAGATTTTTTTTATCAAATTTCCTTGCTCGTATGGTCTTGTCTTTACAGATACATCTATTTAATTGTTTGATTCGATTTCAGATTTGAATTGTGATATGTATACGACATAGCATGGTTTGTACAGATTTGCTGATCACAGCTAGATATTTAGCTGTTACAATTGTATGCAAAAATCTAGATTTTTCCTATTTTTAATTTGTACTTCCGCATTTCAAATTTCAACTTCATATATTATATATATTGATGTTCAAATGATCTGTACGGATTTGATGATTTATGTATTAATATTGTCTTCCTACATATACTCTTTGATTAGGGTAGTTCGTATTCATATATCAAAACCCAATTTAGTTTTCTTATATTAGAAACAAATCTGTGAATCGATTGTCAATGATAGGGGTGTGCCACACAATACAGTCATTGTTAAATCAACAATATGTGTACTTCATTACATCTACCATACTATCTTTATCCCTATTTTTCTCAGAAATTATTGATATGGTTACAAGCATTTCTGCGCTTTTAATATTCAAACGTGTTATTTAATTTCCCCTGCTTTTAATTCATAGTCCAGTTAGATTACAGGTTTTAGTAAAGCTTCATTATTAAACATATATATGTGAAGTCTTCTTGAATGTATATATAATATCATGTTCAATATATAGTATCATATTTGCAACTGTTTTTGTTTATTGCTTGGTGAAACTCACTTTTTCTTTCTTTTTTGTATAGTGGTTACAGGAAGGAAATTTGAAAGAAAGGAGTGGAAGAAAAGACAGCAGTAAGGATAGAATGATGAAGGAAAAAACGTGAAAGTAAAGAAGAGACAATAGAAGGGAATGCAACCAACAATACATAGCTGGTGGTATTCATTGAGGAGTATTAATATGACTAACACTGTTTTCAATTATGTTCGTTGAGATATGTGTATAACCTAATAATAAAAACATTAAATAATGTTTATCCAGTTTTTAATAATATTAAATTATAAAGTAAATACCGTAACTTGACCGTGCAGTGTTAAAAGGGAACAAATCAGGGGACGTCGAGTCCGTAATATTATGGAGTTGTTTTGCGATTCCTTGAATGAAACATGTCATAATGGAATCCATGAATCGTTATGTATATTTGATTATGAAATGCATAGCCTAAATTATATATGTTGTGTTTCTTTGTATTGCACACTTCTAGTTGTTATGTTGAATACCATCCATTTTTTTTGTTATGTTCATGTAGCAATATCTCATTATTATATCTTGGACCAGTATGATGCAAAGGTATTTGGTTCCGTATGTTGCTGGACTAAACAATGTGGATGAGTATGTATATATTTATATATATACACACACGTATGTGCTTGTACACACAAGGATATGTACATAAAAATATAATTGCGTATGTTGTTTAAAATCTTAAGGTTAGTTTATTATTTTAATCTCACATAAATCTCAATTTGACTAAGTTCTTGAGTAGCTAAATTAACTATAATACCCTCGTATTAAAGCAAACAGCTTAAATTTCAAACAGGGTAGGATTCAAACTTAATAGTTAAAGTTTTGGGTTTAAATGACATCTCATTTATATAAAGACCTTTTTAAAATTATAAATAAATCGTTAAAATTTTAAAACGACTCTATAGCGATTATTCGAAAATTTAAATTAGTCAACTTCGTTTTTAAACAACGATTTAAATATTAAAATTCATTAATATTTCAAATATAATATTTAAAATATTAAATTAAATTAAATATTTTACTGCCAAAAATACGGGACGTTACATTCTTTCCCCCTTAAAATAATTTCGTCCTCGAAATTGCTAAGGTAGGAAAGAACATTACAAACCCATAAATTTCCAAATCCAGTTTATTTTTAAATCGAAAATAAATTCAATATTGTATATAAATATTTTCAAAAATATCAAAAAATTTCAAATGCATTAAATTCTCGGAAAAATTCGGTAGAGTTTCCCTAGCACGGAGTGATATCGCAGGAACAAATAATGTATATACATCGACCAACGCGGTCGAAAAACAAAAATCAAAACCCCCAAAATTTTATATTTTCGCGTGAGCGTACCTTTTTGCGAGTTCTATTTAATTTATCGCGATCTACAAAATCAGAACCCATTCTCAAAAGCCATCTGACACCAGTACTTACTCAATTCACATCTGACACCAGTACTTAATCAACTGGTATAACTACAAATTGCAAAGTCGATTGTCGATTATTCTTATTTAACAACTACGAACAAATCATAATCATCAATTAATACACAACCAAATCAATCCAATCAACTAAATTTTTATTCAATATTAATATTTTACTTTGGTTTCACATATTCAAACATCAATCTTTTAATACCCAATTGATTTCTTTATTAATTCATCAAATTCCAAATTTATTTATTTCCATTAAATTTCCACTTAACCAGATTAAGTTTTAATTCAAATTTCCAATCCAAGTTGAATATCATTCAAATCAATAAATCACAGTAATATCTCAATAATTTGATAAAATCATTTCCTTTCTATAAAGAAATATAATTTGGGCAAAATTATTTGATTTACCCTCTTTACAAAACAATATTGTATCAATTTCCAGCTCAACGCTTCTCAATACTTGAACCGATCAACAACACAATACAAAACATTTGTATGTACAATTACAAATACGCTCTCATATATATACACTCAAACTCAATCTAGGGTGTTACTAACCCCATCTCTATTGAGTTACGCCACAAAGCCAAGGTTATTACTAAACCAATAGCTCTGATACCACTGTAACGAACCAGGGATTTTCGGCCTCGAAAATCGACAGAATTACCTTTACCGTAACTCATGCCCACTTCCCAAATACCGAAAACACTGGATAGTTATTAGAAAGAGATTAGAGGGTGAGATAAGAGAGAAAGAAATATTAGAATAGAAGAAGAAGAAACAACACAACACAGAGTCTCACATTGCAGCGGAATGAAATATAATACAAAAATAATTTTATTGAGAGCTTTAAAATACTTACAACGTCAGAGTACATCAACATCTCTGTACAGTTATAAAAATCTGTCCCATATACAACACACAGCGAAATAGTATCATACGTCTGGACTCTTCCAGCTCGTCTCTTCATAGCTTTCAATAACCTGAACCTGTATACCCCGAGCTAACCCGAGCATTTACAAAACACCGGGTCAGTCTGGTGAACCAAAGTGAGAAAAATCGCACAGTATTAAGGGTATCACACAACCTGATTTTTAAGTAAAAATCTTTTCAAAAGGAAATAATAATCGTAAGACCAAATCAACACAAAAACACAGACGGTTTTTACCCTACGATAATCCAAAACATTTTTGAAACCAACATATTGTCTGATATTATAATAATGTCTAAATACAAGTAAATAGAATCTAGTAGAACACTTGCATCTCACGCTCTACATATATAATATACAAACAAAACCGCGGGTGCTTATTGGAGATTGGATTCCGACTATGACAAGGTATGGGACCACCTGCCGATCGTGTATCTCTAGAGGCAAATACACTGGGTTCAACAAGAACGTCTTGCAACCCGACCCTCACATGACCGACCACTCATTTCGCTTGAGTGTATCGAATGTATATCACCAACGGTTGGGTGCGACCCACCGTCTTCCCGAAAAGGGACAACATCGAAACAGATTAAAGAATGAAATGGAATTTCTCCAGATAGGTGATCATACACCCTAATGGGAGCGACCCACATGGCCATGCTGCCTGCCCGATTTTTGTCGTCCACCGGTTGTGAGGCTTGAGGTCAGAATTTAATTTGGAATATTTGATCGTCATTCACTTTGAATGCCACATTATCAGATCCGCCAGATATCACTAATTGACGTCCACAAAAATACTCTAAAAGTTAAGCTAAGAGAAGTGCCCTTCTCCGCTACAAACAGAAATACGTTTATAAAAAATCAACGTACGCGATCCCTTTGGAAATACTCTGTTAGACATTCGTCCATATAAGTCATCCAGGAACAGGATGAACCGTAGGTACTCTCCTACTGCATCCAATATAGGAATCACCCCATGGATGAGTAGCGAGAAGTCCTTGCAACCCGCAGATTCCAACCACGATAGAATCACAGTGTATCTCGGGCCGCTAAGCCAGAGATTTTAAGTAATCCTTCCGCTTATGAAGATCCACGGTCTTCAATGCTCCACCTCGATCACCTTCTGATCTCTTCATGTATTTGTTGGTCGGAATGGTTTTCGAATATAAATTCAATCCCGGTCTTTCCGTACCAACAACGCATTGGACATGTTTTTGATAGTCGATTATTTAACTATCAAAATAAAAAAGCATACAATAAATAAATTTATTAGTTGGCTATCCAACATTCCT
This sequence comes from Allium sativum, assembly GCA_030737875.1. Classification (NCBI taxonomy): domain Eukaryota; kingdom Viridiplantae; phylum Streptophyta; class Magnoliopsida; order Asparagales; family Amaryllidaceae; genus Allium; species Allium sativum. The sequence goes on along the minus strand of CM060918.1, from coordinate 431,351,702 downwards.
TGGCCATTTAAAAATAACATTTTTATCTTAATATATTTATCCTCAAACCATTTTATTTTAATATTAAGAAAATATATCTTAAAATCATACAGAATTCTTCCTTTAAATATCATTTAAACATTTGGCACTCACTATTTTTCAATTGTTAATCAATTTAATTCATCCTTTGTGTTACGAACCTTCCTTTTCATTTCTGTTTGGGAAACTATTTACCACTTCTATTCCCAAATCTTGTCTCCTTACTTTTGAAAATATCGTTATTTTCCATCGATCTCCTTTTTTATTTCTTTTCCATGGAAATTCCATTTAAATTCTCAAGCCCTTTTTAAATACCCTTTTTATTTTGAAATCCCAAAGTATATACATTCCCAAATTCCTCAAATAACGCTACATTATTGTTTTCCAAAGTAATTTGTTTTAACCTCTCCACTATTTCGACCAATATCATCCTTTGGTAATCTTGATGTAGTTCAAGTTGGGGTATTTAAATAACCTCTCACACCTTAATCAACAACGTTCTTACCTTAAGATAATATTAGTTGTAATACCAAAATCGATATTCATTCTCAATATCTAAACAAATCCTCTTTTACTTATATTTTGACGCAACATCATTTCTTTTATATATGGCAAAACTATTGCATCTTTATAACTCATTCTAACATGGAAATAAGACCTCAATAAGGATTAAATTCTAGACTTCGAATTTAAACTTAATTTACCATCGTTTACATAAACTCGTTTAAACTCCGACTTTACTAAAAACAATGGTTTAAAACTTTATAACCTATTTGTCTACAACTTTTAAATCCCAAGATGTCACTTTTATTATTATTCGACAAATATCAACATTCTAAAAATGATTAAAATAATCGATGTAGCTATGGTCGGTCTATCTGCTGTTTATTACCCAATTAAAATAATATATTTAAAAATAGATTTAACACCTTCGTTTCTATTTATTTACGGTAAATCTTCCTTTTATAAGAAAATGTATATTTAGGCCATCCACTGCTAGTTTCTTAACCAATATGGTCTATTGGTTAATAACAAACAACTGTTGAATATAGATTCAAAAATCAACAAGCAACTCAATAATCCAACCATCATGATTCAACAGCTTATATAACGATCATATGAAAAAAACAATAATCGATACAACTCATAGTGGTCAATCAATAATGATTCAAGCGTCCAATCCAGTTCAAATATGTTTATGTGACCAACAAGGTAAATTACCTTTATTGTAAATCATCGTTAAAAATAACGAGGTCATTTATTTAAATTAAACCACGTTTAATTTAAACAGATGATCTAACAATATATATCAACATCCAACAAATTATCAAATCTGTCAACACTTAGCAAAACATGGCATTCACAATAATAAACCCAATTTATAAAAATTATAAATGGGATTACTAAGTGAGTTAAACTCACCTTGGCCTGGTTTGGTCGTTAAACGCTGGCTTTTCAATTAAATTAAACATCGTTTAAATAGATTAAAAATTCTTCTTGCATCTAGTCCTGCCCGATCCTGCTCCATCTCGAAGCTCCCTTTTCTACGGTTCCAATGAGCCTGCTTGTGTTAAAATTCGTTAACGTTTGCGCGAGATATTGTATTAACTAATTTATAAAGGAATTTAATTATCAAGCTTTAGATTTAAATAAATAAATAAAATATGGGCCTCTTACCTTAATTGTTTGGCCCGTACAAGCCCAACCCGCACCCTTTATCAAAACACTTCCATAGTTATCTAAACCTTCAGACACAAATCCACCGCCTCCACTAAATTCACGAAACCCTAGCCGCCTTATCCCCTTTCTGCTCTTCGATGAGATCAGCTGCGTCGCCACCCGCGACGTCGAACTCTCCCTTGCAACCTCTTCTCCGTTCCCTTTGTCCTCCTCCTCCAACAACCTTCCAAACCCCCAAAATATTTCTGCAGCACCCAACGCTTCCATCGATCAACCCCTACACCTCTCCAGAATCGCTACAAACAATCGACGAACAACTCGAAGCAGTTATTCGAAGATGGACCAAAATGCTAGTCCTTTAGTACTAGCAAACCCGTCGCCACCCAGATAAGTTTTTAATTCGGGTTTTCGTTTGCTGTAAAAATTTCTGTTTTGATTTCTTGTGGTTGATTTCGGTTTTTCTTCATTGTATTGGTTCGAAGTGTTTAAAATTTGTGGAACACTACAATGTGGATGTGGCTATTTATAGTGGTTGAATTCCAGATTAGATCAATGTCTAAATCGAACTGAAATGTCTTGTAAAATCATAGATTAGGAACTGTGGCCATGAATTGTTATTTCAATTCGGAGATTCGAAGATTAGATTTTCTGAAATATATATGAAGATATGGTATTTGTTATGATCTTACAGATTTGATGGTGTAAAGATTTGATTTCTTAACTGTTCATTGTCTGAAAAACTTGGGTTTCCACTGTTTCTTATTGGCAAGAACATGGCATGCCGTCCCTTTTGGTGGTACTGTCCATTCCCATGGTCTTCGAATGACACCAGTACAATATGTAGCTTAGGCACAGCAATACATTGTCTGTATTGGTTCCTCTAGCTTCTATAGCCATGTGATTCACTGTTTTCTTTAGATGCTTAATCTGTTTAGATTTTTTTTTTCAAATTTCCTTGCTCGTATGGTCTTGTCTTTGTAGATACATCTATTGAATTGTTTGATTCGATTTCAGATTTGAATTGTGATATGTATACGGCATAGCGTGGTTTGTACAGATTTGCTGATCACAGCTAGATATTTAGCTGTTACAATTGTATGCAGAAATCTAGATTTTTCCTATTTTTAATTTGTAATTCCGCATTTCAAATTTCAACTTCATATTATATATATATATGTTGTTGTTCAAATGATCTGTATGTATTTAATGATATATGTATTAATATTGTCTTCCTACAAATACTCGTTGATTAAGGTTGTTTGCGTCCATATATCAGAACCTAATTTAGTTTTCTTATATCAGAAACAAATCTGTGAATCGATTGTTAATGATAGGGGTGTACCACACAATACGGTCATTGTTAAATCAACAATCTGTGTACTTCATTACATCTACCACTATCTTTATCCCTATTTTTCTCAGAAATTATTGATATGGTTACAAGCATTTCTGCGCTTTTAATATTCAAATGTGTTATTTAATTTCCCCTGCTTTTAATTCATAGTCCAATTAGATAACAGGTTTCAGTAAGGCTTCATTATTCAACAAATGCATGTGAAGCCTTCTTGAATGTATATATAATACCATGTTCAATATATAGTATCATATTTTCAACTGTTTTTGGTTATTGCTGGGTGAAACTCACTTTTTTTTTTGTATAGTGGTTACAGGAAGGAAATAGGAAAGAATGGAGTGGAAGAAAAGACAACAGTAAGGATAGAATGAAGAAGGGAAAATGTGAAAGTAAAGAAGAGACAACAGAAGGGAACGCAACCAACATTATGTAGCTGGTGGGATTCATTGAGGAGTATTTATATGACTAACGCTATTTTCAATTCCGTTCGATCAGATATGTGTATAACATAATAATAAAACATTAAATAATGTTTACTGAGTTTTTAATAATATTAATTTATAAAGTAAATACTGTAACTTGATCGTGCAGTGTTAAAAGGGAACAAATCAGGGGACGTCGAGTCCGTAATATTATGGAGTTGTTTTGCGATTCCTTGAATGAAACATGTCATAATGGAATCCATGAATCGTTATGTATATTTGATTATGAAATGCACAACCGAAATTATATATGTTGTGTTTCTTTGTATTGCACACTTCTAGTTATTATGTTGAATACCGTCCATTTTTTTCTTATGTTCATGTAGCAATGTCTCATTATTATATCTTGGAACAGTATGATGCAAAGGTATTTGGTTCCGTATGTTGCTGGACTAAACAATGTGGATAAGTGTGTATATATTTATATATATACACACACATATGTGCTTGTACACACAAGGATTTGTATTTAAAAATATAACTGCATATGTTGTTTAAAATCTTAAGGTTAGTTTATTATTTTAATCTCACATAAATCCTAATTTGATTAAGTTTTTAAGTAGATAAATTAACTATAACACCCTCGTATTAAAGCAAACAGCTTAAATTTCAAACAGGGTAGGATTCAAACTTAACAGTTAAAGTTTTGGGTTTAAATGACATCTCATTTATATAAAGACCTTTTTAAAATTAGAAATAAATCGTTAAAATTTTAAAACGACTCTATAGCGATTAATCGAAAAATTAATTTAGTCAACTTCGTTTTTAAACAACAATTTAAATATTAAAATACATTAATATTTCAAATATAATATTTAAAATAATAAATTAAATTAAATATTTTACTGCCAAAAATATGGGACGTTACATTCTTTTCCCTTAAAATAATTTCGTCCTTGAAATTGCTAAGGTAGGAAAGAATGTTACAAACCCATAAATTAACAAATCTAGTTTATTTTTAAATCGAAAATAAATTCAATATTGTATATAAATATTTTCAAAAATATCAAAAAATTTCAAACGCATTAAATTCTCGAAAAAATTCAGTAGAGTTTCCCCAGCACGAAGTTATATCGCAGGAACAAATAATGTATATACATCGACCAACGCGGTCGAAAAACAAAAATCAAAGCCCCTAAAATTTTATATTTTCGCGTGAGCGTACCTTTTTGCGAGCGTTATTTAATTTATCGCGATCTACCCAATCAGAACCCATTCTCAAAGGCCATCTGACACTTGTACTTACTCAATTCACATATGAGTAAAAATATTTGAAAGTCTAAGACAATATTTTACTAATCAACTGGTATAACTACAAATTGCAAAGTCGATTGTCGATTATTCTTATTCAACAACTACGAACAAATCATAATTAGCAATTAATATACAACCAAATCAACTAAATTTTTATTCAATATTAATATTTTACTTTGGTTTCACATATTCAAACATCAATCTTTTAATACCCGATTGATTTCCTTATCAATTCATCAAATTCCAAATTTATTTAGTTCCATTAAATTTCCACTTAACGAGATTAAGTTTCAATTCAAATTTCCAATCCAAGTTGAATATCATTCAAATCAATAAATCACAGTGATATCTCAATAATTTGATAAAATCATTTCCTTTCTATACAGAAATATAATTTGGGCAAAATAATTTGATTTACCCTCTTTACAAAACAATATTGTATCAATTTCCAGTTCAACGCTTCTCAACACTTGGACCGATCAACAGCACAATACAAAACATTTGTATATACAATTTACAAATACGCTCTCAAATATATACACTCAAACTCAACTTAGGGTGTTACTAACCCCATCTCTATTGAGTTACGCCACAGAGCCAAGGTTATAACTAAACCAATAGCTCTGATACCACTGTAACGACCCAGGGATTTTCGGCCTCGAAAATCGACATAAATACCTTTACCGTAACTTATGCCGACTTCCCGAATACCGAAAACATTAAATAGTTATTAAAAAGAGATTAGAGGGTGAGATAAGAGAGAAAGAAATATTAGAATAGAAGAAGAAGAAACAACACAACACAGAGTCTCACATCGCAACGGAACGAAATATAATACAGAAATAATTTATTGAGGGCTTTAAAATACTTATAATATCAGAGTACATCAACATCTCTGGACAATTATAAAAATCTGTCCCATATACAACACGCAACGGAATAGTATCATAAGTCTGGACTCTTCTGGCTCGTCTCTTCACAGCTTTCGATAACCTGAACCTGTATACCCCGGGCTAACCCGAACATTTACAAAACATTGGGTCAGTCTGGTGAATAAATAAAAGGAAAGAATAATCGTAAGACCAAAGCCACACATAAACACGGACGGTTTTTACCTTTCGATAATCCAAAACGGTTTTGAAACCAATATCTTGTTTGATATTATAATAATGAATAAATAAAAGTAAATAGAATCTAGTAGAACGCTTGCATCTCACGCTCTACATATATAGTATACAAACAAAACCGCGGGCGCTTATTGGAGATTAGATTACGACTATGACAAGGTATGGGACTACCTGCCGATCGTGTATCTCTAGAGGCAAATACACTGGGTTCCACAAGAACGTCTTGCAAGCCGGCCCTCACATGACCGACCACTCATTTCGCTTGAGTGCATCGAATGTATATCACCAACGGTCAGGGGCAACCCACCGACTTCCCGAAAAGTGACAGCATCGAAACATATTAAAGAATGAAATGGAATTTCTCTAGATAGGTGATCATACACCCTAATGGGAGCGACCCACATAGTCATGCTGCCCGCCCGATTTTTGTCATCCACCGGTTGTGAGGCTTGAGGTCAGAATTTACTTTGGAACATCTGATCGTCATTCACTTTGAATGCCACATCATCAGATCCGCCAAATATCACTAATTGACGTCCACAAAAATACTCTGAAAGTTAAGCTAGGATAAGTGCCCTTCTCCGCCACTAGCAAAAATACGTTTGTAAAAATCAACGTACGCGATCCCTTTCGAAATACTCTGTCATATATTCGTCCATACAAGTCATCCAGGAACAGGATGAATCGAAGGTACTCTCCTACTGGATCCAATATAGGAATCACCCCATGGATCAGTAGCGAGAAGTCCTTGCAACCTGTAGATTCCATCCACGACAGAATCACAATGTATCTGGGGCCGCTAAGCCAGAGATTTAAAGTAATCCTTCCGCTTATGAAGATCCGCGGTCTTCAATGCTCCACCTCGATCATCTTTTGATCACTTCACGTATTTTTTGGTCGGAACGGTTTTCGAATATAAATTCAATCCCGGTCTTTCCGTACCAACAATGCATTGGACATGTTTTTGATAGTCGATTATTTAACTATCAAATAAACATGCATATAATAAATAAATTTATTGGTTTGCTATGCAGCATCCCTTGGCCATTTAAAATAAAATCTTTATCTTGATATATTTATCCTCAAATCATTTTATTTTAATATTAAGAAAATATATCCTAAAATCAAACTGAATTCTTCCTTTAAATATCATTTAAACATTTGGCACTAACTATTTTTCAATTGTTAATCAATTTAATTCATTCTTTGAATTACGAACCTTCCTTTTCATTTTTGTTTGGGAAACTATTTGCCACTTCTATTCCAAAATCTTGTCTCCTTACTTTTGGAAATATCGTTATTTTCCATCGATCTCCTTTTCTATTTCTTTTCCATGGAAATGCCATTTAAATTCTCAAGCCCCTTTTTAAATCCCCTTTTTATTTTTAAATCCCAAAGTATATACATTCCCAAATTCCTCAAATAACGCTACATTATTGTTTTCCAAAGTAATTTGTTTTAACCTCTCCACCATTTTGACCAATATCATCCTTTGATAATCCTGAAGTCGTTCAAGTTAGGGTATTTAAATCACCTCTCAAACCTTTATCATCAACGTTCTTACCTTAAGATAATATTAGTTGTAATACCAAAATCGATATTCATTCTCAATATCTAAACAAATCCTCTTTTACCTATATTTTGATGAAACATCATTTCTTTTATATATGGCAAAACTATAGCATCTTTATAACTCAGTCTAACATGGAAATAAGAACTCAATAAGGATTAAATTCTAGACTTCGAATTTAAACTTAATTTACCATCGTTTACATAAACTTGTTTGAACTCTCACATTACTAAAAATAATGGTTTAAAACTTTATAACCTTTTTGTCTACAACTTTTAAATCCCAAGATGCCACTTTTATTATTATTCGACAAATATCAACATTCTAAAATGATTAAAATAATCGATGTAGGTATGGTCGGTCTATCTGCTGTTTATAACCTGATTAAAATAATATATTTAAAAATAGATTTAACACCTTCATTTCTATTTATTTACGGTAAATCTTCCTTTTACAAGAAAATGTATATTTAGGCCATCCACTGCCAGTTTCTTAACCAATACGGTCTATTGGTTAATAACAAACAAATGTTGAATATAGATTCAAAAATCGACAAGCAACTCAATAATCCAACCATCATGATTCAACAGCTCATATAACAATCATATGAAAACAAACAATAATCGATACAACTCATAGTGGTCAATCAATAATGATTCAAGCGTTCGATCTAATTCAAATACGTTTATGTTACCAACAAGGTAAATTACCTTTATTGGAAATCATCGTTAAAAATAACGAGGTCATTTTATTTAAATTAAAACACGTTTAATTTAAACAGATGATCTAATAATATGTATCAACATCCAACAAATCATCAAATCAGTCAACACTTAGCAAAACATGGCATACACAATAATAAACCCAATTTATAAAATTATAAATGGGATTACTGAGTGAGTTAAACTCACCTTGTCCTGGTTTGGTCGTTAAACGCTGGCTTTTCAATTAAATTAAGCATCTTTTAATTAGATAAAAAAATTCTTCTTGCATCTAGTCCTGGCCGATCCTGCACCATCTCGAAGCTCCCTTTTCTACGGTCCCAACGAGCCTGCTCGTATTAAAATCCGTTAACGTTTGCGCGAGATATTGTATTAACTAATTTATAAAGGAATTTAATTATCAAGCTTTAGATTTAAATAAATAAACAAAATGTGGGCCTCTTACCTTAATTGTTTGGCCCATACAAGCCTAACCCGCACCCTTTATCAAAACACCTCCATCGTTATCTAAACCTTGAGACACAAATCCACCGCCTCCACTAAATTCACGAAACCCTAGCCGCCTTATTCCCTTTCTGCTCTTCAACGAGATCAGCTGCGTCGCCACCCACGACGTCGAACTCTCCCTTGCAACCTCTTCTTCGTTCCCTTTGTCCTCCTCCTCCAACGACCTTCCAAACCCCCAAAATATCTCTGCAGCACCCAACGCTTCCATCGATCAGCCCCTACACCTCGCCAGAATCACCATAGACAATCAACAAACAACTTGAAGCAGTTATTCGAAGATGGGCCAAAACCCTAGTCCGTTTTTACTAGCAAACCCGTCGCCACCCAGATAAGTTTTTAATTCGGGTTTTCGTTTGCTGTAAAAATTTCTGTTTTGATTTCTTGTGGTTGATTTCGGTTTTTCTTCACTGTATTGGTTCGAAATGTTTGAAATTTGCGGAAAACTACAATGTGGATGTGGCTATTTATAGTGGTATAATTCCAGATTAGATCAATGTCTAAATCGAACTGAAATGTCTTGTAAAATCATAGGTTAGGAACTGTGGCCATGAATTGTTATTTCAATTCAGAGATTCGAAAATTAGATTTTCTAAAATATATATGAAGATACGGTATTAGTTATGATCTTACAGATTTGATGGGGTAAAGATTTGATTTCTTTACTGTTCATTGTCTGGAAAACTTGGGTTTCCACCGTTTCTTATTGGCAAGAACATGGCATGCCGTCCCTTTTGGTGGTATTGTCCATTCACATGGTCTTCGAAAGACACCAGTACAATATGTAGCTTAGGCACATCTATACGTTGTCTGTATTGGTTCCTCCAGCTTCTATAGCCATGTGATTCACTGTTTTCTTTAGATCCTTAGTCTATTTAGACTTTTTTTAATCAAATTTCCTTGCTCGTATGGTCTTGTCTTTTTAGATACATCTATTGAATTATTTGATTCAATTTCAAATTTGAATTGTGATATGTATACGGCATAGCTTGATTTGTACAGATTTGCTGATCACAGCCAGATATTTAGCTGTTACAATTGTATGCAAAAATCTAGATTTTTCCTATTTTTAATTTGTACTTCCGCATTTCAAATTTCAACATCATATATTATATATATATATATATGTATGTATACATATATTGTTGTTCAAATGATCTGTGCGGATTTGATGATATATGTATTAATATTGTCTTCCTACAAATACTCTTTGATTAGGGTTGTTTGCATTCATATATCAGAACCCAATTCAGTTTTCTTATATTAGAAACAAATCTATGAATCGATTGTCAATGATAGGGGTGTACCACACAATACGGTCATTGTTAAATCAACAATCTGTGTACTTCATTACATCTACCATACTGTCTTTATCCCTATTTTTCTCATAAATTATTGATATGGTTACAAGCATTTCTGCGCTTTTAATATTCAAACGTGTCCTGCTTTTAATTCATAGTCCAGTTAGATTACAGGTTTCAGTAAGGCTTTGTTAGTCAACATATGTATGTGAAGTCGTCTTGAATGTATATATAATACCATGTTCAATATATAATATCATATTTGCAACTGTTTTTGGTAATTGCTTGGTGAAACTCACTTTTTTTTTTTGTATAGTGGTTACAAGAAGGAAATAGGAAAGAAAGAAGTGGAAGAAAAGAAAGCAGTAAGGATAGAATGAAAGAAGGGAAAAACGTGGAAGTAAAGAAGAGACAACAGAAGGGAACGCAACCAACATTACGTGGCTGGTGGGAATCATCGAGGAGTATTAATATGATTAACGCTGTTTTCAATTCCGTTCGATCAGATATGTGTATAACATAATAAAAACATTAAATAATGTTTATTGAGTTTTTAATATTATTAATTTATAAAGTAAATACCGTAACTTGATCGTGCAGTGTTAAAAGGGAACAAATCAGGGGACGTCGAGTCCGTAATATTATGGAGTTGTTTTGTGATTCCTTGAATGAAACATGTCATAATGGAATCCATGAATCGTTATGTATAATTGATTATGAAATGCACAACCGAAATTATATATGTTGTGTTTATTTGTATTGCACACTTCTAGTTGTTATGTTGAATACCATCCATTTTTTTTCTTATGTTCATGTAGCAATGTCTCATTATTATATCTTGGACCAGTATAATGCAAAGGTATTTGGTTCCGTATGTTGCTGGACTAAACGATGTGGATGAGTATGTATATATTTATACATATACACACACGTATGTGCTTGTACACACAAGGATTTGTATTTAAAAATATAACTGCGTATGTTGTTTAAAATCTTAGGGTTAGTTTATAATTTTCTTCTCACATAAATCTCAATTTGATTAAGTTTTTAAGTAGCTAAATTAAATATAATACCCACGTATTAAATCAAACAGCTTAAATTTCAAACAGGGTAGGATTCAAACTTAACAGTTAAAGTTTTGGGTTTAAATGACATCTCATTTATATAAAGACCTTTTTAAAATTATAAATATATCATTAAAATTTTAAAACAACTCTGTAGAAATTATTCGAAAATTTAAATTAGTCAACTTCGTTTTTAAACAACGAATTAAATATTAAAATACTTTATTATTTCAAATATAATATTTAAAATAATAAATTAAATTAATTATTTTACTACTAAAAATATGGGACGATACATTCTTTCCCCCTTAAAATAATTTCGTCCTCGAAATTGCTAAGTTAGGAAAGAATGTTACAAACCCATAAATTTCCAAATCCAGTTTATTTTTAAATCGAAAATAAATTCAATATTTTATATAAATATTTTCAAAAATATCGAAAAATTTCCAACGCATTAAATTCTTGGAAAAATTCGGTAGAGTTTCCCCAGCACAGAGTGATATCGCAAGAACAAATAATGTATATACCTCGACCAACGTGGTCGAAAATCAAAAATCAAAACCCCCAAAATTTTATACTTTCGCGTGAGCGTACCTTTTTGCGAGCGCTATTTAATTTATCGCGATCTACCCAATCAGAACCCATTCTCAAAGGCCATCTGACAACTGTACTTACTCAATTCACATATGAGTAAAAATATTTGAAACTCTAAGAATACTAATCAACTGGTATAACTACAAATTGCAAAGTCGATTGTCGATTATTCTTATTCAACAACTACGAACAAATCATAATCAGCAATTAATACAAAACCAAACCAATCAAATCAACTAAATTTTTATTCAAAATTAATATTTTACTTTGGTTTCACATATTCAAACATCAGTCTTTTAATACCTGATTGATTTCTGTATTAATTCATCAAATTCCAAATTTATTTATTTCCATTAAATTTCCACTTAACCAGATTAAATTTCAATTCAAATTTCCAATCCAAGTTGAATATCATTCAAATCAATAAATCACAGTAGTATCTCAATAATTTGATAAAATCATTTCTGTTAGATCGAAATTTGGACCTAACACCCAAATTGTGATGATCAGTAGAGAATTTTAAATGAAGAACAAGAAAAAGAAAAGAACACTCAGAATTTATAGTGGTTCGGCGTTAACGAGCCTACGTCCACTTTATATGTTATTGATTATGCTTTAGAAGTTAATACAACAATGATTTCTCTTAATATTTCAGTGGTTTGACAACAATGGCGGATTCAGTACTCACTATTGCCAAAACGATCCCGAAAAATGCCAAGCTCTGGGCTATTTATAGCTGATTTTGTCAAGCGGATCGTGGACACGTGGCACGAATCCCGAAAGTATCGGATCGGATCGCCGCCGTTGAGGAAAGGGTCAAATTAGCCGCTGTGGACAGATGTCGTGATCTGCTTAAAAATCGGATCGTGCAGATGGGGAGAATTGGTCCAGATGATAGTTAGGAACACGTGTCGCCAGATCCGTGCGATTCGGATCGCTGAAGATCAGCTCGTGATTGACTGGGTCAGAGGCTTCGGTACGCACCAAGGGATCAGATCGCTTCGCTAGGGATAACAACATGAGTTCGGATCGAGTCGCATAGCTGATTCGTTCCGCTGAAGGAATGGGCGAGTCGATAGTGTGCGATCCGATATCAGGCGAGACGATGGTGCGATCCATTCCTTCAAGTCCTTAGAGAATGCGGTTTCGTGCTTTCTTCTTATGAATGATCCTGGGTGGCTTGGTCAAAAAGCGAGCCAACATTTTGCCCCCTCGAAGTATGTTGTATCGATGATGGAACATGCTTCGAAAACTCCAATCTACCTTTTCTTGAAGGGACGTAAATCAAACGTCGCCTTGGTTCAAATCAACACACGTATGAATCGGATCGCCATAGGGTGACACGGTCTGATTTGGCCATCCGCTCGTCTCGTGGTGAGCACCTAGGCTTTTGTGCGAAACGAGGCGGACTTTCCTTCGAATCGTGTTGGTCTTTGAGTTTGGTGGGCCATCATTTGAGGCGGTCCGTGGGCTTCTATGCGATACAAGCTTTGAATCGTGGCCTTCATGACGTTTCGTGGACCAGATAAGACAAGGAAGGGGAGACAAACGGTCACCTTCTTTGCCTATATAAGCCGACCCTCTTCCCTTCATTCTCCTTCTTCTTTCACGCTGCCGTACCGTTTCGCCTTAGCTATTGAAAAACGAACCCAACTCTCTTAAACTTTCGAACATTCAAGTAGTCTATCGGTTTTTAGAAAGGTAATTCCATAGAGAACATTCTCATCTGTAAACGCATCACTCTTCTGAATCTTTACGACTGATTCGAGGGAAAAACAGTATAAACTCGCAATTTCCCAAAGAAATCACCAAGGTCGCCATGGCCATTGGGCGTAGAGCTCGGAACTTGAGGATGGGAAGGAGAGAAGGAAGACGACGGAGGTAGAAGAAGAAGGAAAGCCGACTCGGATCGTGGTCGAGGATTGAAGACGAAAGCAAGTGGCGAGACGACAGATCGAGGTGGCAACGAAGGGACGGATCGCGAGAATCGCAACGGTTCATGAAGGGGCGATCCCTCCATCCGGCGATTCAATGAGGGGGCGATCCCTATGATTGTGAGTCGAAAGGGGGGCGATCCCTATGCCTTGCGATCCGTCCCACAGCTAACGATACGAAGAAACTTCAGACTTTAATCGACGTCCTGTCACCATAAGACTTTGAACAGTTAGGCTAGAGCCGCAACGTTGGACTTTCTGGACTAAATGACCTCATGACTTGATTGCATATTAACGACTTCTGATAACCTTGACTGCTTTCATGCTTTATTGTTAATTTTGATAATGCACACACGCATGCACACACACCGGCACTTGCACACACGGGGGACGGGTAGTGTTAATCTTATTGTTCATATTTTCTCGTCCCAGCAGCAATGTCGAACGATAACTCTTCTCCAAGATCCGTAGCAGAAGCAGAATCCGAGACTCCTGAACAGTACAATCCCGAAATTCCTCCAATCAATCCGGGAGGTGAAGATTCTGGATCTGAGTATGAAGCCACAGAATCAGATCCGACAGAAAGTACTTCATCCAGTAACAACTCCGAGTTTAACGAGCGAGCTCCGGACGAAATCCCAGGTGCAGTCGGGATAGATAAATTCTCTGATTCTTTAGCGTCGAAGCTTGACGAGATAAAACTCAAGAGAATCTTCTTAAGACACGGCATTCCTTGGGACGATGTCTTGACGCCTGGGAGCGAAGACAGACCCCATCTAGCACCGGAAGGGTACATGTCGATCAGCCGAACAATGTGTCTGGTAGGAGCTATTCCTCCGTTTCCTCCGATTGCCATTGAAACTCTAAGACGACTAGGCATTGCTCCAATGCATCTTCATCCAAATGCCTATGCATCTCTATACTCTCTATATGTTGCTTATGCGGAAATCTTGCATGCCGAACTTAAATTTAGAGATCTGGTGTTCTTCTTTCTCTTCAAGCACCGTTCTTCTGCAACTCCAAACTTTTCCTTTTTTGAATCAGTGGCGAACAGGAAAGTTCTGTACGACGGATACAGTAACATCGGAGATCCCAAGTCCGACTGGTTTTACATAAGAAAACAGGCTGGATGCTCACGGAGATGGCTCAAATCAAGTAAACTTTGATCACCTAGTCGAATATCTTGCTTAAGGAGTCCAATTGTTAACATTCTTTTCGCTTTTTCCTTTGTCTTAAACAGATCATGTCTTCCCGAAAACAGAGGGTGCACTATACAACAACCGGTTGTCCATTCTTTTGCCAAGCAGATCCGACGTTTTAAGAATTAAAAAATGCATTACTGATGACAACCTTCACAAGCATCGCCATCTGGATAGAAGATTTGGACTTGGGACCGGCGGCAAACCTTATAAATATGTGCCTCCAACGGAAGAAGAGGGAACTTCACAAGCGGTTGAAACAACTAAACTTCGCAAGAGTCCTTCTCCGATAGTCATCCAAGACGACGAAGACTTGAATATATAAAGAGGGGACGAGTCCCGTGGTGATGTGTCGAAAGAAATCCCTACCTCTGCTCCAATGGAAACTGTTGGTGATGACGACTTGACAGAAGAACAACTATTTGACGAGCTGAACAAAATCCCTTTACCCGATATCGAATATACAGAAAAAGACTTCGGCGAGGAGCCTTCCTTTTCTGCTCCCGAAGATGCGACCGCTTCAACCAGGGGACGAGAAACGGGTCAGATGAGCCTGTCTCCAGGCCCGGGTCTGTTAGGGGGAATTATATGGGATGCACACTTCACACACACTACCTGACCTTGCACTATCATATTGTGGATATTCAAAGTTATAATATGCTCTTCTTTTCTCTTTACAGGAGCGATGTCCCGTAGGAAGTCTTACTCATATCGTTCTCTCCGTGAAGGCACACCTAGCCTCCGCCCGGACACAAAGCGCCCTCGCGGTCCTCCTCATAGGCCGAGTTCCTCGCAACCTCGATCTCAACCCCGATCAACCTCTACCAGGCCTTCGAGTCATCCGCCAATTCCGACCGGGGGAAAACAACTTCCAAAGGAGTTGACTCCTCCAAAGAGTGCTCCGTCCCATAGCCGGTCGTCAAAAAGGCATCACGAATCCAAAGATAGGGACAGAGAATCATCCAAAGAGACTGAAAAGGGGGGAAGTGATATCGTTCCCACTAGCCCACCAGAGTTAGCTGCCCCCGGGTCACGGGATCATGTTCACGGCCCCGAGATCCAAGGTAGACTGGAAAAGCTGCGGGAACAATTTCCAGGCATGTTCTTTGATAGGATGGTATTTGTTCCTACCTTGGAACCGGTCCCTAAAAACTGGGATAGTGAAGTCATCGGGCATATTCGTCACGTGGCCAGGCAGTACGAGATGATGAAAAAGCTTGCCCTTAACCTTTTGGAGGTCATTCGGACACTTGAAATTGAAGCGCACAGATCCAAAGCAAAACTCGAAAATAATGAAAGGGCTAGGACGAAATTGGATAAAGACTTGGAGGATGCTCAGGCCCAACTTGCCCTAGCACAGAGGGATGCTGCAAATTATAAGACTGAACTGGAAAATGCCAAGCAACGCTTTCATTCAGAACTGGACTCCAATAGCCAAGAAAAGATGGCTTTAAAAAAGGAGGTTGAAGATCTCAAGATGGCCAATATCGAGTTGAAAACGGCACGAGATCACTTCGAAGCTGAGAAGGCTGCTTGGGAGGCGGAAAGAGCGAGCTTGAAAGAAAGTTTAGCCCTAGCAAAAGAAGAAACGGTAATTTTAAACGACCAGGTTTCAGATGCGGAAAGGAGGGCAGCCCTAGCCGAAAAGAACGTCGAAAGTGCCCTCGAATTGGCCACTGCTTCTAACAACAAGCTCCTCGAAAGACAAAAAGAAATTGAGGGGTTTGAGGAGATGATCTTCGATTTCCTTGGCCAGGTTCTCAAAACTCGCAACATCTCATGGATCCCGGATTACCATGTTACTTTGGCCAACTTATGGGATGCCATCGTGGAAGGCGAAAAACATAGACAGGGGGTCGAAGAAATCAACGAGGATGAATTAATGAAGAGCATCCTCAGAGACAACGAGCCTGAGGACCTAGCGGAGGGTCGTCGCCTAATCTTGGCGGAAATGGAGAAGGAGAGAACCATGGCTAAAGGTAAAAGCAAAATTGACGAAGGTTCCAGTTCTGCCGCGAAGCCTAAAACCTCCGAAGATGAGGAGTACCATCCTGACGATCCGCTAATCCCTTTAGGCCTAACTCCCGTGGTTGGTGGAGCATCTGGAACTACTCAAGAGGGAGCATCCGCTGAAGGTATCTCTCTCCTTTCCCCACAATTTGTTAAAGCAATTATGAATTGTCGTCGTCTGGCAGGACAACCAATTGAGTTTGTAATGCGTGTCTCTCGTACCGCAGGTGGAGAGCCCGCTGACAAGGGTGCTGAGAAAGAGAGAGAAGCGGAGAAGGAGGCTGCCCTGCCGGGTGCTGGTACCGATGTCTCAGAGCGAGTCGAGGTCATAACAGTAGAAGGAAGCATCCCGGCAGTTAGCACCGATGTTCCCAAGGATGCCGAGACCATTGAGGCTTTAAAAGACATGGATGGTTGCCATGTGGATGACGAAGAAGACATTACCGGCTCCAAAAAGGCTGATGATGATGATGATGATGATGAGGAACCCCTGGCCAGCCGAAGAGCCAGACAAGAAAAAGAGTTGGCTTCAAAGAAGGTGGGAGGTGAGGCTCTGGATGTGGTCCCCCTTGCAGAGTTCGATCCCAAAACTGGGATGATCATGAAAATCCAGTCCAAGTCCATTAGCCGACAGCTTCACTTCGCAAACCCTGATGATTTCCCGACTTCCCTTTCCAGTAGAAGCAAGAGAAAAGAGGTGGAAGAGGACACTTCAGAAGAATCGGATGTTCCCCTCGTAGATAAGCGGAAGAGGAAGAACGGGGACCCATCTGTAGCCGACAAAGAGAGATTGGAGAGGCAGAAACAGGAGAAGAGGGATAAGCGTAAATAGGATGTTTGTTGATATTTGTTGATATTTTGCTTTTATGCTTTCCACTGACCAGGAAGTGTAATTGTGAGACTGGTCCTCACTTTTTTGTTTCTAGGTTGTTCTTTCATTTTGTTGATTTGCAGCACATGAACAACGGTTTTTCTCTCCTTGTATCATTGTGTACCTGTATTCAGATAAACTTTCTATGTTTAGTCATTAGCTAACTAATAATAATTACAAAGTAATTAAATAACAGATAGCCAAAGGAGAATTTTCATGTTGCACTGCTATATTAAAATTTCGTATTTGCGTGCGAGCATATGCGCCCCCAATCAGTTGTTATCATGACGTCTGACGGGGGTTTACTAGGAATCGGATAGCCTTATTGGAGGGTTGCCCCCCTATTTCTGAATATGGGGGACTTAAAAGATTTCATAGGATAGTAGTTTGGCACCGAATTCCTAATACCTTGATCAATGCTTAACCGGAAACGCCTTTATACTCTCCCTCTCTTTGGAGAGTTAGAGTTCGAGCTCAGCGATTCACTTGCTTCCCGATCCTTCAGCGGGAAAGGAGCTCTTTCTCAGTGCTCAATCGGAGACGCTTTTATACTCTCTCTCTCTCTAGAGAGTTAGAGTTCGAGCTCAGCGATTCACTCACTTCTCGATCCTTCAGCGGGAAAGGAGCTCTTTCTCAGCGCTCAATCGGAGACGCTTTTATACTCTCTCTCTCTCTGGAGAGTTAGAGTTCGAGCTCAGCGATTCACTCGCTTCCCGATCCTTCAGCGGGAAAGGAGCTCTTTCTCAGCGCTCAATCGGAGACGCTTTTATACTCTCTCTCTCTCTGGAGAGTTAGAGTTCGAGCTTAGCGATTCACTCGCTTCCCGATCCTTCAGCGGGAAAGGAGCTCTTTCTCAGCGCTCAATCAGAGACGCTTTTATACTCTCTCTCTCTCTGGAGAGTTAGAGTCACGGATTAAGCAGTCTGCATTCATGCATTCTCATCAAACTCATCCTTGGGGCATACTTTAACCCATACTCCGTGGATTAAAGCTAGTCGGACAAGCGGTCGGAGCTTTTGCCAAAGCTTTGGGTTTTTCTGATTGGTCTACGGGAGGAACGGTGGGCATCAGACTCCGGATACCTGGATTATTCACATTGTTTTTCATAAAAACAAATAGGCAAACAAATAAAGATGCAGATAAAGGTAAATAACACACGGTATTTTTATAGTGGTTTGGTCGAATCATGACCTACGTCCACTTTATAATCTCTTGCTTTAAGGAATCATACCATTCTAGGCGAGTCATGCCCTGTACATAATTTTTTAACAAAGCAAAAGAATAGATTTAAAACTCTCATGTCAAATATGGCCGTAAATGTTGGGCATTCCACAATCTGGGGATTTCCCTTCCATCTACAGTTGCAAGCTTGAAGGTTCCATTATCAAGTTTGCTCAAAATAGAGTACGGTCCTTCCCACTTCGCTCCCATATGAGTTGGGGGTGGAAAGACACGTTTCAGAACCAAATCTCCGGGTTCCCAGGTTCGGACTCGGACCTTTCTGTTGTAGTATCGGGCGACCTGTTGTTTGCATCTCAGGGCACGCAGGTCTGCTTCATCCCTCTTTTCTTCGATCAAATCTAGGGACTCAAGGAGCAATTCATTATTGGTCATCGGATCATAATAAGTCACCCGATGAGAAGGTACCTTTATCTCAACCGGGATGACTGCCTCTGTTCCAAAAGCAAGGGAGAACGGGGTATGTCCCGTTGCCGATTTATATGTTGTCCTGTAAGCCCATAGTGCCAAGGGCAATTCATCAGCCCACATGGCTCTGGCCCGCTTCATTCTTCTTTTCAGAATAGACTTAATTACTTTATTTGCCGCTTCGACTTGTCTGTTCGATTGCGGGTGCGCCACGGAGGTATATCGATTCTCGATGTGGTATCTTTGGCAGAAATTTCTGAATTCAGCACTATCGAATTGAGTTCCGTTGTCTGTTATCACAATCTTTGGAATCCCAAACCGACAGATGATGTTTCTCACGGTGAAGTTGATCACTCGTTTTGTTGTGATTGTAGTTAGTGGTTCTGCCTCGACCCACTTGGTGAAATAATCTACGGCCACAATAGCGAACTTCGCTCCACCTCTTGCTATGGGGAGGCTTCCTATGATATCAATTCCCCACATAGCAAAAGGCCACGGACTCATCATTGTTTTTAACTGACTCGGAGGCGCTCTGGGTATCTTTGAGAATCTCTGGCACGCATCACATCGTCGTGCATATCTCACTGCATCCTTGTTTATAGTAGGCCAGAAATAACCATGCCGCAACACCTTTTTTGCCATATTTTGCCCTCCAGTGTGGTCGCCACATTCGCCTTCGTGGACTTCTTGCAGCACACGTTTGATGTCATCGTGGGCTATACACCGAAGGAGGGGCATTGAAAATCCTTGTCTATAAAGAATTCCGCCTTGCAGAACGTATCGGGTGGCTTTACGAATCAATTTACGCCTCTCGCTTTTCTTGGTCGGAAGCGTTCCATCCATTAGGAAATTCTTTATAGGGGTCATCCAGGACTCCCTTTCTGGTTCTGTCTCTAGTACTAAGTCGACTTCCATCTGATCTATGCTAGGAGACCGAAGTACTTCAACGGGGGCCAGCCCAGTTACTTCAGGATCACTAGAGCTAGCCATCTTTGCCAACTTGTCTGCCTGCTGGTTCTCTGTCCGCGGAATATGAGATATACTGTAGTGATCAAAATCATTCAGCAGTTCTTTGACTTTCTTTAGGTATAGAACCAACCTTGCATTTTTAGCTTGGAATCTTCCAGTGACCTGATTCACAATTAACTTGGAGTCGTAGAAAATGTTCAGCTTTGTGACTCCTAGTTCCTTTGCAATCTTCAATCCGGCTATCAGAGCTTCATATTCGGAATCGTTGTTAGTGGCCTGAAACTCCATTCGGATGGCATAGGTTATCAATCGTTTCTCGGGGGTTTCAAGCACTATTCCGGCGCCGGATCTTTCGTTGTTTCTAGCGCCATCAGTATACAATCTCCAGGCGTTAGGATCGAAAAGTAACTTCGAAGGTTCCACTTCTTCGTCTGCTATACCTTCTTCAGGAACAGTGAACTCTGCTATGAAGTGGCTATCACTTGCCCTCGAATTGACCGCCTGGACTGAAAGTTCAAGTCAAATTGACTTATCTCAATATTCCATTTGAGTAACCTTCCAGATGCCTCCGGTCTCTGCAAAACTTGCTTTAGTGGATGGTCAGTGTATATGGTGATCGGATGTGTCTGAAAATAGTGCCGAAGTTTTCTGGAGGCAATTAGTAAACTATACGCCAGTTTCTCTACCCGCGGATAATTACGCTCTGCTGCTGTCAATTTTTTGCTCACATAATACACAGGTCTTTGGATCTTATCCTCTTCCCTTACCAACGCTGAGCTGATCGCATGGGATGACACGGCTAAATACACGAATAAATCCTCGTGATCTATTGGTTTAGATAGAATAGGAGGTTTCTCCAAGTGCCTGAGCAAATTCTGAAACGCTTCTACGCAGTCAGGGGTCCATTTAAAGTGGCGTTTTCCTCGCTTTATTAATTCGAAGAATGGGATGCACTTATCCGTAGCCCTGGAGATAAATCTGCTAAGTGCGGCCACTTTTCCGGCAAGGCTTTGCACATCCCTAATTTGCCTAGGTTCTTGAATGTTTCTGATTGCCGCGATCTGGTCTGGATTAATCTCGATACCGCGGGAACTGACAATGAATCCCAAGAATTTTCCAGAAGCAACACCGAATGAACACTTGGTGGGATTGAGTTTCATTCCATACTTTCGAAGAATGCCGAACATCTCCGCCAAGTCAGTGGTGTGTTGAGAAGATTGCTTAGATTTAACCAACATATCGTCGACGTATACTTCCATTGTTTTCCCGATTTGGTTATAAAACATTCTATTGACCAAATGTTGGTACGTAGCGCCTGCGTTCTTCAGACCAAAGGGCATTACCACGTAACAATATAATCCCAGATCAGTGATGAAACTAGTATGCTCTTGATCTGGAATATGCATTGGAATTTGGTTGTATCCTGAATAAGCATCCATGAATGAGAGAAGCTCATGACCTGCCGTCGAGTCTACCAACTGGTCAATTCGACGTAATGGGAAACTATCTTTTGGACAAGCTTTGTTCAAATCCGAGAAGTCGATACACGTTCGCCACTTCCCGTTGGCCTTCTTTACCAGGACTGGATTTGAAATCTAGTCCGGGTAGGTTGAATCTCTGATAAACCCGTTACTTTTTAGCTTTCCAACCTCTTCTTTCAAGGCGGCGGACCTCTCCGGGCCCAACATTCGCCTTTTTTGCTTTACTGGAGGATGTTTGGGGTTAATGCTCAAAGAATGGCTCATGATTGATGGGGATATCCCGCACATGTCTGCATGGGTCCAAGCAAATACATCCAAATTATTCTTTAAGAAATTCGTCAATTCTTCAGCAAGATTTGGACTTAACTGGGATCCAATCTTAAGGACCTTCTCCGGGTCACTGTCATCGATTGGTACATCCACAGTTGCCTCGTTGGGAGTCGCCGTTCTGCTCCCGGGTTCTTGATCCTCTCTGGGATCTATATCCTCGGGCACCACTCTAGGCAACTCTCCAACAATTGTCCTCTTTGGTTGCTATAAGGTCTCCGCCCCCGAAGGGGGAGAAGTGCCTTTAGTTTCGATATCCCCTCCATTGCGAAGTAACTTTAGTTCGGCAACATAACATGCTCGCGCAGCAACTTGATCCCCTCTGACGATACCAATGCCAGCTTCCGTGGGGAATTTCAATAACAAGCACCAAGGGGCTATACAGGCTCTGAACTTTGCGAGGGCCGGTCGGCCCAAGAAGGCACTGTATGGCGATTCAACATCCAAAACCACAAAGGGAAGGATTCTCACTCTCTGGCGTTCTCCTTCCCCAAGTGTAACTAGCAACTCTACATAACCCATCGGAGCGGTGGATGCTCCGTTGAATCCACGGATCCATCCTTGGCTGGGCTTCAAATCTTTTATTTCAAGATTCATCTGGTCAAAGGCCTTTTTGAAGAGAATATTAACGGAACTCCCGTTGTCCACCAGAACCTTATGAACAGTGGCTGGCCCAATGGGTATTGTAATTACAAGTGGATCTTCAGTTGGAGCGTGGACTCCGATGCTTTCTCGTTCCCGGAAAACAACGTCATCAGTCATCATCTTCTGCTGCTTCACCGGGATACTGTCCTCGGGGTTGCTACATTCCCCTACCTCGAGGTGATGTTTGGCCGCATTGACGTATTGATCTAACGCTTTGGAACTATGCCCAGCAAGATAGAGTCCTCCGATCACGGTATTGATAACAATATTCTTTCCTTTTTGCTGAGCAGTCGGCCTAGCAGCAAGTTGATTTTGATTCTGATTCGGGGCCTGCACTGCTTGCCCCTATCCCTAGGCGCTACTCTGTATTCATCTAGCTTCCCTTCTCGAAGCAGCCTTTCGACCACGTCCCTAAGGTGACGGCATTCATTCGTCGAATGGCCGTGAATTTGATGAAAGAGACAAAACTTTCCTGTCTCACGCTCTTTTTCTGTCGATTCTCTAGGAGGTGGCATCTTGTTTTGGAGGACTTCGTACGCATCCATGAAAATATTCTCCAAAGTATCATTGATGGGTGTATAACTTTCAAAGGCCCTGGGACGAGTCCTTCTCTGGGAATCGTTCCCTCGGCCCCTCTTCCGGTTGTTGCCGTTACCATTGTTATTGTTGTTACTCGGCTGACGGCCACCCTGATTCTGATTTCCGACGTTAACTTCAACTTTCCCTGAGCTGTCTCCAGTCTGTTTGATGGCGACATTGCTCTGAATTTCCTCCTTATCAGTTGTTTTAACCTTTCGGTTCGCGTATACCTCTTCCCGGCGCAGATGTACATTGGCTTTCTCGTAGAATAACTCTCTGCTGTGGGGTGGTTTGCCTGCCAAGTACCTCCCGAATTCAGTGTCCTTATCCACTCCATCAATTAGTGCTGCGACAATGGTCGGCTCGTGAGGATCTTTAACCTGAGTGGCGGCCAAATTGAAACGATCCAGGTACATCTTTAGACTTTCGCCTGGTCGCTGTTTGACAAGAAATAAATCGATCACGCTTTTCGTCTTCTGTGCGTAGATACGGAATTGTTCTACAAACTTCTCGCTTAGTTCCCTGAAGCTAGAAATCGATCTCGCCGGCAGGCGAGTAAACCATAGCAAAGCCACGTCTTCCAGGAATATGGGAAATGCTTTACACTTAACCGCGTCAGAAGCGGCAGCAGCAGTCATCGACCAAGAGTATCTCATTAGGTGCTGAACAGGATCAGATCTTCCTGCATACCGGTTCAATTGTGGCATGTTGAAACGCCTTGGAAAGGTTGCATCCAAAATATCGTCAGTAAAAGGGGTATGACTGCGGTCAATCCCCCAATCTTCGTTCCGCTGTCCATGGCTGTCGGCCAAAATCTGGTGAACCATGGCTGCAACGTTTGCGCTAGTCAAAGGAGGTTCCAGGTCAGTGCCTCTGGCCCGACGAGGTTCTCTGATCTCTCTTCGGGGTGCAGTCACAAAATCCGGGGCTTGGACAGGGCTTCACTGCCCCCTGTTATCATGAGTATGTATGCGGCGACGAGGCTGAGGTGGTCTGTTATGCACAGGACTATTCATATTACGGTTTGGGGATCCCGCCCCTAGTTCCTCTTCTTGTGAGGGCAGGGTTCCGAACCGAAGCTGTTCTATGTTTTCGGCTCTCTCATATGGTCGCCGCGGAGGTCTCGGCGATTCTTCAAACGAAGAAGTATATACTGGGGTGAGTGGACGAACCGGTGATGCCCTTTGCCTTGCTAGTTCGTCAAGTCTTCTATCCATAGCCGTCAAATTCTGCCGCAGGATGGAACTTTCCTGCCTTTGGGCTGCCAACTCATCAAACAATCTATCCCACATTTCGACGAAGCGAGAGAGATCCCCCTCAGTGACAGGAGCGGTAGGATCATAATGGTCATCATCACTCTCTCTTATACGCAAAGAGCTCAAACCGGGTCGAGCGGAGGTTCCGGGACGATAGGAATGGGTCATAGGTTCTTTTCCAGGTCGAGTTGTAGTCTGACCATCAGTTCGAATAGCTTCGGTTCGTGGAGGGCGATTCGCTGCGCCCCCCTGAGATCGACTCGTGGTCATGGTACGTGGAGGCTGCGAGGTGTTGCCTCGGGATCGAGTGACAACCCCTTCAGTAGCACGGATCGTCTCGTTCCCATCGACTCGAAACGAGGTGTCTTCGTCGGATCGGATCGCCCTATGCGCTCCGCGATCCAGAATTTCTTCGTTGCCCAGTTCGTGCACACTCTCCTCGATCGTTTCGTTGGTCTGCGAAACTTTAGATCTTTTTCCAGCCATAATATCCGAATCGCTGGAATCTTCAAAGAAGCGAATAGTGAAACTTTAAGACTGAGTTTCTCAGTGAAAGCACCAAAAATGTTAGATCGAAATTTGGACCTAACACCCAAATTGTGATGATCAGTAGAGAATTTTAAATGAAGAACAAGAAAAAGAAAAGAACACTCAGAATTTATAGTGGTTCGGCATTAACGAGCCTACGTCCAGTTTATATGTTATTGATTATGCTTTAGAAGCTAATACAACAATGATTTCTCTTAATATTTCAGTGGTTTGACAACAATGGCGGATTCAGTACTCACTATTGCCAAAAGGATCCCGAAAAATGCCAAGCTCTGGGCTATTTATAGCTGATTTTGTCAGGCGGATCGCGGACACGTGGCACGAATCCCGAAAGTATCGGATCGGATCGCCGCCGTTGAGGAAAGGGTCAAATTAGCCGCTGTGGACAGGTGTCGTGATCTGCTTAAAAATCGGATCGTGCAGATGGGGAGAATTGGTCCAGATGACAGTTAGGAACACGTGTCGCCAGATCCGTGCGATTCGGATCGCTGAAGATCAGCTCGTGATTGACTGGGCTTCGGTACGCACCAAGGGATCGGATCGCTTCGCTAGGGATAACAACATGAGTTCGGATCGAGTCGCATAGCTGATTCGTTCCGCTAAAGGAATGGGCGAGTCGATAGTGTGCGATCCGATATCAGGCGAGACGATGGTGCGATCCATTCCTTCAAGTCCATAGAGAATGCGGTTTCGTGCTTTCTTCTTATGAATGATCCTGGGTGGCTTGGTCAAAAAGCGAGCCAACAATTTCCTTTCTATACTGAAATATAATTTGGGCAAAATTATTTGATTTACCCTCTTTACAAAACAATATTGTATCAATTTCCAGTTCAACGCTTCTCAACACTTGAACCGATCAACAACACAATACAAAACATTTGTGTATACAATTTACAAATACGCTCTCATATATATACAATCAAACTCAATCTAGGGTGTTACTAACCCCATCTCTATTGAGTTACGCCACAGAGCCAAGGTTATTACTAAACCAATAGCTCTGATACCACAGTAACGACCCAGCGATTTTTGGCCTCGAAAATCGACATAAATACCTTTACCGTGACTCATGCCTACTTCACAAATACCGAAAACACTGGATAGTTATTAGAAAGACATTAGAGGGTGAGATAAGAGAGAAAGAAATATTAGAATAGAAGAAGAAACAACACAACTGTAACGACCCAGAAAATCAAAACCAATTTAAAATTTTTAAATTGGCTAAAATAATGGATTTTAAATATTTAAAATAAATATTTTAAATAATGGCAATGAAAACTGAGTTTGAATCGACATTTGAAAACGAATATAATTAATTATAATTATATATAGAATTGAAAATGGCGCGGTAGTTCGATAATTCGATTTCAAACTTCAATTGAATATACCGGATGCAAAACAATCCGGATTTTAGTGAAACCAAAAATAATGGAATCTAATTGAGAATATCTTTCCAACATATCCAACAAATCGAAATTTGATAGCGGGAATCAAAAGATATGTCCAGTTGAAAATTCTGGATAGTCGCTATGGAATTCAGGCCCTTAAAAATGGACATTTTGCAAATGACCTCGGATTTCGACGAAACCACTTTTGTTGGATCCGCAGTGTCAAATTATTGCTAGGTTTCAAATTTCATATTTTTTCGAATCAATATGTGAGCGTGGCAAAGGAAAACGCGTTTGACCGGTTTCAGTTGATTTTAATCGACTGGAAATTGGCCATTTTTCAAACGGCCTCAGAATTCGGCGAAACTAGTTTTGTTAGGACCGTATCGTCAATACGAAGCTAGAAAATATTTTTCTGGAATTTTTCTAGTTAATATTTGACCCCGGTAATTTGAAATGTACGTTTAAAATTCAATATAGTGATTTAAATGAAAATTCAACGGAAACTGATTGTAACGATCAAATCAGCTTGCGATACATATCCCATTATGTTCGGAATGGGGGTAAAACGCTATGGACGACAGGCGGTGGGCCTCGTTTAGAGGTCGTGGGTAAAAGTCAACTTTATATAATTAAAATAATTAAATAATAAATAATAATAAAAAAAATTTAATTTAATTCCCTCCCTTTATCTCCCTTTCTGCCCCCCCCCCCGATTCATTAAACAGAAAAAAAAAAAAGAAGAACGGAGCAGCAGCAGCCGTCGCCCCCCCTCCGTCCGGCTTCCCTCCTCCTCCCAGCGGCGCAACTCCCGAAGACCCCCCCCCCAGATCGCACGAGCGCGACGCATCTGCCTCCTCCCTGAAGCATCGCGACGCCAATTCGCGAGCACCCCGCCTCCGCCGCTCCCCTCGAAGCCAGCTCCGCCCAGTTCGAGACCCACCGCCGACCTGACGCAAAACCACCCCCCCCTTTTCTTCGCAGACAAAGTAAGTATTTTATTTTTATTTTTTATTTTAATTAGGTTTAAAACTGATTATTTTAAAAAGGTTATAAAACTGATTGTTTGTAAAAGGGAAATTCTGATTTTTAGAAAAGTTTAAAACTGATTTTATTTTAAAACTTTAAATAGAAAAGGTTTAAACTTTAAATAGAAAAAGGGTTTGAATTTTAAAAAGAAAAAGATTTGAATTTTAAAAAGAAAAAGATTTGAATTTTAAAAAGAAAGAGGTTTGAACTTTAAAAGGAAAAGGTTTGAACTGGGATAGAAAGATCAGATTTTTAGAATAGAAAAGATCATATTTTTAAAATAGAAAAGACGGAATTTTTATTAAGTAGAAGAAGTAAGATATGATTTTTGTATTTTTAAAGTAATAAAAATATAATTTTTATATCATAGGACTATTAAAAATATAATCTTTATTTTTGAAAAGGCGGAATATATATTTTTGAAACGCAAGTTTTATATATTGATTTACATAGTAAAAATTCGATTTTTACATATGTAGAGAATACGGGCAACGAAGCGACAAAAGGCGAGATTGGCGAAGATTTCTATAAAGGAAGAGTCGTAGTATTGGATAGCTATTTGTGAGAATTTCTCACTCTTCAATTTCTTTTTCTATATATATATGTGTTGAAATAAAAGTGAACTGCCATATATAATATATATATATATATATATATCTACGCCACTCGTCCACAAATGGTTTGACGATATTTATTGATTGAAATTGTTGTGAAAATTGATTGGTAGCGAATGATTGTTTGGGATTGTTTGTGATTGATATTGGTTGATTGTGGTTGGAAAATACCCATTTGTGGTTGAGAAATATTTGGTTGAAACCACATAGGATTAGTTTGTGGAAATGAAATAAATATATACATGCCGCCTGCGTGCGAACTAGATGCATGATCCCCATTGTCAAAAACCGTGAGGTTTTAAGGTAGAGCGAGGAGCCGTACTAGGGACGGTCCCGGTTTTAACTACCCTGCCGTTATGCTGCCGAAATTTTGAATAATATTCGAGTGTTTGAATTATTTTCATTTGCTTAAACCATATTTATTCATTGAATAGAAAACCTTCATGTGTTGAATTGATATTCATTCGTTGATTAGAAATTCATGT
Organism: Allium sativum; assembly: GCA_030737875.1. Classification (NCBI taxonomy): domain Eukaryota; kingdom Viridiplantae; phylum Streptophyta; class Magnoliopsida; order Asparagales; family Amaryllidaceae; genus Allium; species Allium sativum. The sequence continues at coordinate 431,323,049 of CM060918.1, read as the reverse complement.
GTTGAATGGTATTCGCGTGTTAAATATAAAAATCACCTTTTTATCTATATATAGAAATTATAGAAAACCTTCATGTGTTGAATTGATATTCATTCGTTGATTAGAAATTCATGTGTTGAATGGTATTCGCGTGTTAAATATAAAAATCACCTTTTTATCTATATATAGAAATTATAGAAAACCTTCATGTGTTGAATTGATATTCATTCGTTGATTTGAAATTCATGTGTTGAATGGTATTCGTGTGTTAAATATAAAAATCACATTTTTATCTATATATAGAAACTATAGAAAACCTTCATGTGTTGAATTGATATTCATTCGTTGATTAGAAATTCATGTGTTGAATGGTATTCGCGTGTTAAATATAAAAATCACCTTTTTATCTATATATAAAAACTATAGAAAACATTCATGTGTTGAATTGATATTCATTCGTTGATTAGAAATTCATGTGTTGAATGGTATTCATATTTTGAAATAAATCGTTTGATAATAAAAATCACCTTTTTATCTATATATAAAAACTATAGAAAACATTCATGTGTTGAATTGATATTCATTCGTTGATTAGAAATTCATGTGTTGAATGGTATTCATATTTTGAAATAAATCGTTTGATAATAAAAATCACATTTTTATCTATATATAGAAACTATAGAAAACATTCGTGTGTTGAATTGATATTCATTCGTTGATTAGAAATTCATGTGTTGAATGGTATTCATATTTTGAAATAAATTGTTTGATAATAAAAATCACCTTTTATCGACTATATGAACAGTGTAAAATAATCTCGTTTTAAAAGAAATTGTTTTATGATAAAAAAAATCCCGTTTTTATCACCAACTTGAACTATATAGAAAAATAGTGTTTTGAAATGAATTGTTTTACAATAAAAATCACATTTTTACTGTATGCATAAATCGTTGAAATGTGAAGTGTTAAAAGTAGCCACTTGTTCAAAATAAACATATAAGAGTTGAAATATTCATTAATTAGCTAATGAAATGATTTGCACCTATGTATGTAACATTAGAATGAATGGTGTTTTTAAACCAAATAGAAATCACATATGAAGTTGAATAGAAAATGATAAATGATAAGAACTGTATATATATGTACATGTATATTCATTGAACAGGTTATAGCAAAGGGGCTAGAGAAGAGGAATAAAATTTTGTGCCCGACAAATAGGTACACATTTACTGCTTTGTTTGGGTGATGATTTTATGAGCCTGTTGGCTAGCCGCTTGGCTTTTTCTTTTTCTTTTTGAGATTAGAAGGACCGGGAAAGCTATTTGCGATTTCCCGATGCTCCCGGTGCAGGGGAGGTTATGGCGAAATTTTCCAAAAATTTAAGGCGTTAGTGAAATATTTGAAGTGAAAACGATATTGAAATCATTAAATGAACTATATTTATATAACTATATGAATATAAATAAAATTAAAATGAAACGTGGCCATGCAGTTCGTATTTTGAAAACGTGATTTCAAACAACTAGTACGGGAAATCCGACCCTTGGATTTTCCCGAAGCCTCAACCCTCGGGTTCGCCTTGGAAAAATCTTTCCAACGGCACCAACTTTGTAAAGATCCAACGGTTGGATTGTCTGGAATGTTTAATTCAATTCTGAAGAAAAACAGCGCCAGAAACGATTATATATTTATATATATATAAATATAATTATATTTAATCGAATAACGACGCTGTAGTTCGTATTTTGAAATCGAAACTTCAAACGATTGTACCGGGAGATCCGACCGTCGGATTTTCCCGAAACTGGAACCGTTGGATTCGTTTTGAAAAGACCTTTCTAATGATGTAAATTTTGTGAAGATCCAACGGTTAGATTTTCAGATATGTGTAAATCAAATCTGAAGAAAAACAGCGCCACGGCCGCTTTATGGCCCGAAGCGTCGTTTTGAATAAATGGGCTATTTTAAAATAAATAAAAATAGCGATAAATCATTATAAAGTACCATAAACAATATGGAGTGGAAATAAACTGAATTTGTTGATTTATGTTGTTTTGATGGTTGAATGTGTTTGGTGTGAAAATTACATTAAAGAACAAAATTGATGTTGTTGAATGATTTAACCATTGAAATAAATTGATTTGAAATTCTAAATATACGTGAATTATTTGAAAAGGCCGAGTTAATTCTCATTTCAAATAATTGACCGACGATGGAAAAATTCGAAGATGAAGACGACGGTCGAAGACCGGAGATCTTCACCTCGTTTGGATGGTAATCGAGGTCCTGATTGGGAGGCATCCCGTAATATGGATAATGAGTGGTGATCGTCTAGACGTACGTGGTGATCGAAGGGTTTGCGAGGTATTTAGTGCCTCCGGTTTCGTTCAGACCCAGAACGGACTTGTAAATGGACTGTGTGTCTGACATTGGAGTTTATTCTGTGTTGATTGATTTCTGTTAAATATACATCTGTTTGGCGGCGGAGAATTTATTCTTTTGCTTAACGCCCTTCTCTGAGACGCACGAGCTCAGAGGGTGTATATCGATGGACATCAGTCGCATGGCATGAATTGCCTGTGTGGCATGCTAAGATGTAGTGATCAGGGCTTCTGTTGAAAAGCAAAGTCTTGTGGTGATGATCAAAGCACCGCCTGTGTGGCGTAGCTTTGCGTATAACGTGAATTCACGAGCCTCACACCCCGGTATGAACCTAAAACGGGAGAGGACATCAGGGAGGGCCTGCGTTTCTTTCTAGCTAGGGTGGTGTCAGTGACCTACCAGCCCTGACATTTATATACTTTTCACCTATGTGGTTGTTGCTGTTGCGAGGCGCCTCGGTTTGATCGGACGATCCGGGTCCGATGGAGTCATTCGTTGGCTCGTTTACGCCCCAAAGGGCGGAGAAACGTAGTGTTCAGGCATAATAATCCACATCGGTGGACCGGCCCTGAAGATCTAAAGGGTTGATGCGTTCTGATCCTTAGACATGGGCTAGATTGTCTCGAATTCGCTAAGGACTATCTTTTGCCTTGGTTCATGACGGAAATCAAATTTCCAAATACGACATCGTGCGGTTTTGATTGTATATATATATGGCGACATGATATATGGTACCCATGCCGTCTATGATTGATAGTTATGATTTGAAATTGTTTTCAAAACATATAGACACTAACAATAATATCAAATGCCTTTGTTTGTTCGTATCAAGCTTATTTTGACCGTTATAAGGTAAAACTCTATCCTCCGGTTTGCGTTGCATTGTGTGATGGGAACTGAGTCTTATAACAGTTTCATTTTTATAAAAAGCATAGCGATGTTTAAAAGAAAGATTTGTTTTAAAGCACTGGCAATCCAATGGAGTAAACCCGTTCAACGAAAGTGGCGTGGTCCTGTGATTAGCCAAATTATATATATGTATTGAGTAGATTTCTCATACCAGTCCCATGACTGACTCGTAGTTTGTTTCACTTTCAAACTCGGGTGCCCCTTTTTCTACACGGGCAGCCTTGTATTCAGGTTTAGCTGGTTCTTTTTCTGGATAGCTGGAGCTGAAGATGGATTCTATCATTTATTTCTTTTTATGTTGTTCAGCTCCTATTGTACATATTTTGTTTATTTCCGCTGTAGACACTTATGTATAGCTGAACTGTATTTGTTCTAAGTAAGATCCTGTATACTGTGTGACTCTGATGATTACTTTTATCCAGTATATTTTATTGTTCATTATCTGGTGTATTTATTTAATTTTGTTCTGCTATTATCTGTTTCTGTGTTATATTCCAAAGATAACCCTTGTTTCCGTCTGAACGGGATTTTGGGTCGTCTCAACGTGGTATCAGAGCTTTGGTTAAGCTTAGTTCTGGAATATAACATTTGAACGAACTCGTCAGAAATAGAACCAGTAGTGTTCTAGGACGGGTGACTCTATACAGATAGGATTAGCAATATCCTAGTATGAGTAAAGCAGAATGAAATTACACCTAGATAGACCCATTTACACTTGAAGTATATGTTTCTATGTTTGAAAATTTTCTTTTCTGTGACCTGACACTTGTTCTGCTAATTGCAGAAGTACTAGAAAAATGAGTGTCAGAAACAGGAGAAATGCAGAACCCGATCTAGAGGCTCTATTAAAGAGATATCGGAATCTGAACGGAGCACAGTTCTCGGGCAACGAATCTATTATTCAAACTCAAGCTTGGGTGAGCTCTGTAGAAAGAATTTTTGAGCGTATCCAGTTGAGGGATGACCAGAAACGGTTAGTAGCATCTTGGGCGCTCAAAGAAGAAGCTTTAATCTAGTGGGAAACGATCATCAAAGATAATCCAGAAGGTGATATCACCTGGGACAGATTCAAAGTGATTTTCTTAGAAAGATTTACTCCTCCCGAAGCAACTGAGAGATTATGTGATGAATTTTCTTATTTAATACAAGGTGATATGACCATCCCAGAATATCATAAGAAATTCAATGAACTTGCTCACTTTGCTCCTCATCTGATTAAAGATCCAAAGAGGAAAAATCTGAGATTTATTCATGGCCTGCAAAGGAGATATCAGAATAGTGTAATGAGGAATGTGAAGCTTCCTTTTTCTGAAATGATTTATATGGCTTATCAGTATGAAGATCTCCATAAGAAAGGAATGTTGCGCGACGAAGAAGAAGTATGTTCTAGTGACAAAACAGAGTTGGAAACTGATATTCCTGAAGCCAGTACAAGGTCTGAGGACAGTAAAGAGCCTAAAGTAAATCGAAAAAGGGCTAGATCTGAAAAAGAACCTGCCACGACTGCCATATGAAATAATTGCCATAAGCCAGGGCATTTTCAGGGGAAGTGCAAACCCTCGAAAAAGCGAACAAAGAATGGATTTATATCCAAAGAGAGATTTCAAGAGAAAAGAGGTTGCAGTAAATGCAAGCAGACTGGTCATCTTGCAAAGGATTGCTGGCTCTTGAGGAAGCCTGAAGTAGTTCAGGTGAATGAATTGGCAGAAACTTCTGATCCCTCAGCAAGTCAAGAAAGGGCTGATGTTTTAGAAGGAACGCTTGCTGTCAAAAACATTCCAGTTAAAGTACTGTTTGACACAGGCGCGCCCCGAAGCTTCATTTCAAAGAGTGCCGCTAAGAAACTTGATTTGAACTTGAGGAAGCTCAAGGAACCAATGACTGTCCAGAATCCGGTTGGAGGTTCCATCAATCTCAGTTGCGTTTGTGCAGTACCCGTCTCTTTTTCTTGCTATAAATTCCCTATTATCTCTGTCGTCATGAATTTTGAGGAATTCGATCTTATCTTGGGATTGGATTGGTTAACCAAATATGAAGCAGAGGTTAGATGCGCCGAGAGAGTTGTTAGAGCTAAGATTAAATCAGGGAGTTATATAACCATACCGTGTGAAGGTCAGAATGCTAATAGAAAGGACTTCTGGGCAGCTTTGAATGTTTCTCCAGCCCAAATTGAAAATGTCCCTGAAATCACTGAGAATATTACTGACCTCATTAAAGATATTCCTGTCGTCAAGGATTATGCGGATGTGTTTGAGGAAGTCGTTCGCTTACCTCCGCAAAGAGAAATAGATTTCAAAATTGCTTTAATTCCCAATGCAAGGCTGGTAGTCCACGCTATTCGAAGAATGTCCTTGAAAGAGAAGGAGGAATTAGACAATCAAACAAGACAGCTAGTATGGAAGGGTCTGATCAGACCTAGTTTCTCTGATTGGGGTGCAGCAGTGGTATTTGTCCCAAAATCTAACGGTATTCTACGTCTATGTGTGGATTATCATGATCTGAACAAACAGACAATAAAGAACAAATATCCATTGCCCCGGATTGATGATTTGTTGGATCGATTAAATGGAGCACAAGTATTTTCACGAATGGACCTAGCTACAGGCTTCCATCAGCTTCGAATTGCCGAAGAGTGTGTTCCAATGACAGCGTTCAGAGGCCCCGACTTATTCTACGAGTGGTTAGTAATGCCGTTCGGCTTATGTAATGCTCCCGCTTACTTCGTCGATCTGATGAACAGAGTGTTCAGAGGGGTTTTGAATAAATTTGTTCTGGTTTTTATTGACGATATTCTAATCTTCTCTAAATCAAAAGCCGAACATGAAAAGCATCTGGAACAGGTTCTAGAAATTCTGAGGCGGAATGTATTAAAAGCCAAATTTTCCAAATGTATATTCTGGCAAGATGAAGTAAAATTTCTAGGCCACGTCGTATCGAAGGAAGGAATTGCTGTGGATCCAAGCAAAGTCACAGCTATTCAGAATTGGAAACAGCCCAGTACTCCAACTGAAGTCCGCAGTTTTCTCGGATTGGCTAGCTATTACCGGAAATTCGTTAAAGACTTTTCGAAGATATCTGGTCACTTAACGAAGCTTACAAAGAAGCATTCTAAGTTCCAATGGACTCAAGAGAGTGAGGAGGCTTTCGAGGAGCTAAAGTTAAGATTAACGATAGCTCCAGTGTTAACCATCATTGATGGCAACCAAGATCTAAAAGTCTGGACTGATGCTTCTAGAGAAGGCCTTGGCACAGTGTTAATGCAAAGGGGTCAAGTGATTGCTTATGCTAGCCGTCAAATGAAGCCGCACGAGAAAAACTATGTAACTCATGATCTTGAGTTATTGGCTATAGTATTCGCCTTGAAAATCTGGAGACACTATCTTCTGGGCGAGAGATTTGAACTGTTTACAGATCACCAGTCGCTAAAATATCTGTTCACTCAAAAAGACTTGAATTTGAGGCAGCAACGTTGGCTGGAGTTTCTTGCAGCATATGACTTTGAAATTATATATACTCCAGGAAAAGCCAATGTCGTGGCCGATGCATTAAGCCGAAAGAATGAAATGATCGCCAGTTTTATTATCACGACTTCATTGCTAGATAAGATATCTGCTCTTCAGGAGGATGATTACTTCATTCAGAAGATCAGAGGGATAATTCAACAAGGCGAGCCCTCGAGTTTTCAAGTAGACAATGATGGAATTTTAAGGCTCAAAGGTCGAATTTGTGTCCCTAACATTCCTGAGCTTCGAAAAGAAGTTCTGGATGAATGCCACAAGTCAAAACTCAGTACCCATCCGGGAGTAGGCAAAATGTATAATGACATCAAACGCACTTTCTGGTGGAAGTCGATGAAAAGGGACATTTCCTTATATGTTAGCCGGTGCCCTACTTGCCAGCTAGTCAAAAGTGACCAACAGAAACTGACTGGATTATTACAACTGCTAGAAGTGGGAACATATTTCTATGGATTTCATTGATGGTTTGCCCAGAACCAGAAAGGGAAATGACAGTATTTGGGTGATCGTAGATCGCTTCACGAAGACCGCCCATTTCATACCTGTCAGATCAAACAGAACTGCTCAGAGTCTGGCGCAGATATACTTCAGGGAAATAGTTAGACTACAAGGAGTGCCGCTCAGCATAGTCAGTGATAGAGATACAATATTCACTAGCAAATTCTGGGAAGCATTTCAAGTCGAGCTAGGAACGAAGTTAAACCTAAGCACCGCTTATCATCCTCAGACAGAAGGTCAGACTGAGAGGGTGAATCGCATTTTAGAAGATCTATTGCGGGCTTGTGTTATAGATTTCGGTGGATAATGGGAAGACCATCTACATTTGGCTGAATTCTCTTATAACAATAGCTACCAGGCGAGTCTGACGATGTCGCCATTCGAAGCATTATATGGTAGACCTTGCCGATCTCCTGCTTGTTGGGTCGAGCCTGGAAATAGACTTGTGTTGGGTCCTGATATGATTCGAGAAGCTGCCGACAAAGTCGATTTTATTAAGAAGCGATTACTCGCCGCTCAAAGCCGACAAAAGAGCTATGCCGATAGAAGAAGAAGAGATATATCCTTTGAAGTTGGCGACTACGTATATTTGAAAGTATCGCCGATGAGAGGAGTTATCCGGTTCGGTAAAACTGGAAAGTTGGCACCCAAATTCATTGGTCCGTTTCCTATTCTGGGACGGATTGGGACTCTCGCTTATAGGGTCAAATTGCCTGATTGGTTTCCTGGAGTTCATGATGTATTTCATATATCTCAACTTCGAAAGCACGTTCATGATCCAGACTTGATCGTGGAAGAAGCAGCTCAGCAGGATATTGAAATTACTCCAGAATTAGCTGTGAGGCGAGAGCCGCTAAAGATTATCGGCAAAGAAACCAAAGAGCTGAGGAACAAGAAAGTTCACTTAGTCAAAGTGCAATGGAGTGGAGATCCACGAGATTGTACTTGGGAAACTGAGGAGAGCATTCAGAAAGCTTATCCTAGATGTCGAGTGGATATCTCTGATTGACTCCGGTGCCAGGTACATTTACCCTACTTTGCACTACCATTCAATTCTCTACTCTATTGTTATTTTCTTTTCATAGATGTGCACTTTTAATTATATGGTCTGAAGGATTTTAAAGGGGTATAAAATTTGATTAGTATATTTTTAAAGGTTAAAAACAATTGGATTTGTTGTTGTGTTGGGTGATTGTAGATTTATCAAACCACTTTCAACTTTATTCCTTTTCGGGGACGAAAAGTTTTAAGTGGGGGAGACTGTAACGACCTAGAAAATCTGAACCAATTTAAAAATTTTAAATTGGCTAAAATAATGGATTTTAAATATTTAAAATAAATATTTTAAATAATGGCATTGAAAACTGAGTTTGAATCGACATTTGAAAACGAAGATAATTAATTATAATTATATATGGAATTGAAAATGGCGCGGTAGTTCGATAATTCGATTTCAAACTTCAATTGAATATACCGGATGCAAAACGATCCGGATTTTAGTGAAACAAAAAATAATGGAATCTAATTGAGAATATCTTTCCAACGTATCTAACAAATCGAAATTTGATAGCGGGAATCAAAAGATATGTCCAGTTGAAAATTCTGGATAGTCGCTATGGAATTCAGGCTCTTAAAAATGGACATTTTGCAAATGACCTCGGATTTCGACGAAACCGCTTTTGTTGGATCCGCAGTGTCAAGTTATTACTAGGTTTCAAATTTCATATTTTTTCGAATCAATATGTGAGCGTGGCAAAAGAAAACGCGTTTGACCGGTTTAAGTTGATTTTAATCGACTGGAAATTGGCCATTTTTCAAACGGTCTCAGAATTCGGCGAAACTAGTTTTGTTAGGACCGTATCGTCAATACGAAGCTAGAAAATATTTTTCTGGAATTTTTCTAGTTAATATTTGACCCCGGTAATTTGAAATGTACGTTTAAAATTCAATATAGTGATTTATATGAAAATTCAACGGAAACTGATTGTAACGATCAAATCAGCTTGCGATACATATCCCATTGTGTTCGGAATGGGGGTAAAACGCTATGGACGACAGGCGGTGGGCCTCGTTTAGAGGTCGTGGGTAAAAGTCAACTTTATATAATTAAAATAATTAAATAATAAATAATAATAAAAAAAATTTAATTTAATTCCCTCCCTTTATCTCCCTTTCTGCCCCCCCCCTCGATTCATTAAACAGAAAAAAGAAGAAGAACGGAGCAGCAGCAGCCGCCGCCCCCCCTCCGTCCAGCTTCCCTCCTCCTCCCAGCGGCGCATCTCCCGAAGACCCCCCCCCTAGATCGCACGAGCGCGACGCATCCGCCTCCCCCCTGAAGCATCGCGACGCCAATTCGCGAGCACCCCGCCTCCGCCGCTCCCCTCGAAGCCAGCTCCGCCCAGTTCGAGACCCACCGCCGACCTGACGCAAAACCACCCCCCCCCCTTTTCTTCACAGACAAAGTAAGTATTTTATTTTTTTATTTTTTTTAATTAGGTTTAAAACTGATTATTTTAAAAAGGTTATAAAACTGATTTTTTGTAAAAGGGAAATTCTGATTTTTAGAAAAGTTTAAAACTGATTTTATTTTAAAACTTTAAATAGAAAAGGTTTAAACTTTAAATAGAAAAAGGGTTTGAATTTTAAAAAGAAAAAGATTTGAATTTTAAAAAGAAAAAGATTTGAATTTTAAAAAGAAAGAGGTTTGAACTTTAAAAAGGAAAAGGTTTGAACTGGGATAGAAAGATCAGATTTTTAGAATAGAAAAGATCATATTTTTAAAATAGAAAAGATGGAATTTTTATTAAGTAGAAGAAGTAAGATATGATTTTTGTATTTTTAAAGTAATAAAAATATAATTTTTATATCATAGGAATATTAAAAATATAATCTTTATTTTTGAAAAGGCGGAATATATATTTTTGAAATGCAAGTTTTATATATTGATTTACATAGTAAAAATTCGATTTTTACATATGTAGAGAATACGGGCAACGAAGCGACAAAAGGCGAGATTGGCGAAGATTTCTATAAAGGAAGATTCGTAGTATTGGATAGCTATTTGTGAGAATTTCTCACTCTTCAATTTCTTTTTCTATATATATATGTGTTGAAATAAAAGTGAACTGCTATATATAATATATATATATATATATCTACGCCCCTCGTCCACAAACCATGGACGATATTTATTGATTGAAATTGTTGTGAAAATTGATTGGTAGCGAATGATTGTTTGGGATTGTTTGTGATTTATATTGGTTGATTGTGGTTGAAAAATACCCATTTGTGGTTGAGAAATATTTGGTTGAAACCACATAGGATTAGTTTGTGGAAATGAAATAAATATATACATGCCGCCTGCGTGCGAACTAGATGCATGATCCCCATTGTCAAAAACCGCGAGGTTTTAAGGTAGAGCGAGGAGCCGTACTAGGGACGGTCCCGGTTTTAACTACCCTGCCGTTATGCTGCCGAAATTTTGAATAATATTCGAGTGTTTGAATTATTTTCATTTTCTTAAACCATATTTATTCATTGAATAGAAAACCTTCATGTGTTGAATTGATATTCATTCGTTGATTAGAAATTCATGTGTTGAATGGTATTCGCGTGTTAAATATAAAAATCACCTTTTTATCTATATATAGAAACTATAGAAAACCTTCATGTGTTGAATTGATATTCATTCGTTGATTAGAAATTCATGTGTTGAATGGTATTCGCGTGTTAAATATAAAAATCACCTTTTTATCTATATATAGAAACTATAGAAAACCTTCATGTGTTGAATTGATATTCATTCGTTGATTAGAAATTCATGTTTTGAATGGTATTCGCATGTTAAATATAAAAATCACATTTTTATCTATATGTAGAAACTATAGAAAACCTTCGTGTGTTGAATTGATATTCATTCGTTGATTAGAAATTCATGTGTTGAATGGTATTCGCGTGTTAAACATAAAAATCACCTTTTTATCTATATATAAAAACTATAGAAAACATTCATGTGTTGAATTGATATTCATTCGTTGATTAGAAATTCATGTGTTGAATGGTATTCATATTTTGAAATAAATCGTTTGATAATAAAAATCACCTTTTTATCTATATATAAAAACTATAGAAAACATTCAAGTGTTGAATTGATATTCATTCGTTGATTAGAAATTCATGTGTTGAATGGTATTCATATTTTGAAATAAATCGTTTGATAATAAAAATCACATTTTTATCTATATATAGAAACTATAGAAAACATTCATGTGTTGAATTGATATTCATTCGTTGATTAGAAATTCATGTTTTGAATGGTATTCATATTTTGAAATAAATTGTTTGATAATAAAAATCACCTTTTATTGACTGTATGAACTGTGTAAAATAATCTCGTTTTAAAAGAAATTGTTTTATGATAAAAATCCCATTTTTATCACCAACTTGAACTATATAGAAAAATAGTGTTTTGAAATGAATTGTTTTGCAATAAAAATCACATTTTTATTGTATGCATAAATCGTTGAAATGTGAAGTGTTAAAAATAGCCACTTGTTCAAAATAAACATATAAGAGTTGAAATATTCGTTAATTAGCTAATGAAATGATTTGCACCTATGTATGTAACATTAGAATGAATGGTGTTTTTAAACCAAATAGAAATCACATATGAAGTTGAATAGAAAATGATAAATGATCAGAATTATATATATATGTACATGTATATTCATTGAATAGGTTATAGCAAAGGGGCTAGAGAAGAGGAATAAATTTTGTGGCCGACAAATAGGTACACATTTACTGCTTTGTTTGGGTGATGATTTTATGAGCCTGTTGGCTAGCCGCTTGGCTTTTTCTTTTTCTTTTTGAGATTAGAAGGACCGGGAAAGCTATTTGCGATTTCCCGATGCTCCCGGTGCAGGGGAGGTTATGGCGAAATTTTCCGAAAATTTAAGGCGTTAGTGAAATATTTGAAGTGAAAACGATATTGAAATCATTGAATGAACTATATTTATATAACTATATGAATATAAATAAAATTAAAACGAAACGTGGTCGTGCAGTTCGTATTTTGAAAACGTGATTTCAAACAACTAGTACGGGAAATCCGACCCTTGGATTTTCCCGAAACCTCAACCGTCGGGTTCGCCTTGGAAAAATCTTTCCAACGACACCAACTTTGTAAAGATCCAACGGTTGGATTGTCTGGAATGTTTAATTCAATTCTGAAGAAAAACAGCGCCAGAAATGATTATTTATTTATATATATATATATATAAATATAATTATATTAAATCGAATAACGACGCTGCAGTTCGTATTTTGAAATCGAAACTTCAAACAATTGTACCGGGAGATCCGACCGTCGGATTTTCCCGAAACTGGAACCGTTGGATTCGTTTTGAAAAGACCTTTCTAATGATGTAAATTTTGTGAAGATCCAACGGTTAGATTTTCAGATATGTGTAAATCAAATATGAAGAAAAACAGTGCAACGGCCGCGTTATGGCCCGAAGCGTCGTTTTGAATAAATGGGCTATTTTAAAATAAATAAAAATAGCGATAAATCATTATAAAGTACCATAAACAATATGGAGTGGAAATAAACTGAATTTGCTTGATTTATGTTGTTTTGATGGTTGAATGTGTTTGGTGTGAAAATTACATTAAAGAACAAAATTGATGTTGTTGAATGATTTAACCATTGAAATAAATTGATTTGAAATTCTAAATATACGTGAATTATTTGAAAAGGCCGAGTTAATTCTTATTTCAAATAATTGACCGACGATGGAAAAATTCGAAGATGAAGACGACGGTCGAAGACCGGAAATCTTCACCTCGTTTGGATGGTAATCGAGGTCCTAATTGGGAGGCATCCCGAAATATGGATAATGAGTGGTGATCGTCCAGACGTATATGGTGATCAAAGGGTTTGCGAGGTATTTAGTGCCTCCGGTTTCGTTCAGACCCAGAACGGACTTGTAAATGGACTGTGTGTCTGACATTGGAGTTTATTCCGTGTTGATTGATTTCTGTTAAATATACATCTGTTTGGCGACGGAGAATTTATTCTTTTGCTTAACGCCCTTCTCTGAGACGCACGAGCTCAGAGGGTGTATATCGATGGACATCAGCCGCATGGCATGAATTGCCTGTGTGGCATGCTAAGATGCAGTGATCAGGGCTTCTGTTGAAAAGCAAAGTCTTGTGGTGATGATCAAAGCACCGCCTGTGTGGCGTAGCTTTGCGTATAACGTGAATTCGCGAGCCTCACACCCCGGTATGAACCTAAAACGGAGAGGACATCAGGGAGGGCCTGCGTTTCTTTCTAGCTAGGGTGGTGTCAGTGACCTACCAGCCCTGACATTTATATACTTTTCACCTATGTGGTTGTTGCTGTTGCGAGGCGCCTCGGTTTGATCGGATGATCCGGGTCCGATGGAGTCATTCGTTGGCTCGTTTACGCCCCAAAGGGCGGAGAAACGTAGTGTTTAGGCATAATAATCCACATCGGTAGATTGGCCCTGACGATCTAAAGGGTTGATGCGTTCTGATCCTGAGACATGGGCTAGATTGTCTCGAATTCGGTAAGGACTATATTTTGCCTTGGTTCATGACGGAAATCAAATTTCCAAATACGACATCGTGCGGTTTTGATTGTATATATATATGGCCACATGATATATGGTACCCATGCCATCTATGATTGATAGTTATGATTTGAAATTGTTTTCAAAACATATAGACACTAACAATAATATCAAATGCCTTTGTTTGTTCGTATCAAGCATATTTTGACCGTTATAAGGTAAAACTCTGTCCTCCGGTTTGCGTTGCATTGTGTGATGGGAACTGAGTCTTATAACGGTTTCATTTTTATAAAAAGCATAGCGATGTTTAAAAGAAAGATTTGTTTTAAAGCACTGGCAATCCAATGGAGTAAACCCGTTCCACGAAAGTGGCGTGGTCCTGTGATTAGCCAAATTATATATATGTGTTGAGTAGATTTCTCATACCAGTCCCATGACTGACTCGTAGTTTGTTTCACTTTCAAACTCGGGTGCACCTTTTTCTACACGAGCAGCCTTGTATTCAGGTTTAGCTGGTTCTTTTTCTGGATAGCTGGAGCTGAAGATGGATTCTATCATTTATTTCTTTTTATGCTGTTCAGCTCCTATTGTACATATTTTGTTTATTTCCGCTGTAGACACTTATGTATAGATGAACTGTATTTGTTCTAAGTAAGATCCTGTATACTGTGTGACTCTGATGATTACTTTTATCCAATATATTTTATTGTTCATTATCTCGTGTATTTATTTAATTTTGTTCTGCTATTATCTGTTTCTGTGTTATATTCCAAAGATAACCCTTGTTTCCGTCTGAACGGGATTTTGGGTCGTCTCAACAACACAGAGTCTCACATCGCAGCGGAACGAAATATAATACAGAAATAATTTTATTGAGAGCTTTAAAATACTTACAATATCAGTGCACATCAACATCTCTGGACAATTATAAAAATCTGTCCCATATACAACACACAGTGGAATAGTATCATACGTCTGGACTCTTCCAGCTCGACTCTTCACAGCTTTTGATAACCTGAACCTGTATACCCCGGGCTAACCCGAGCATTTACAAAACACCGGGTCAGTCTGGTTAACCAGAGTGAGAAAACTCGCTCAGTATTAAGGGTATTATACAACCTGATTTTTAAGTAAAAATATTTTCAAAAGGAAAAAATAATCGTAGGAACAAATCCACACATAAACACGGACGGTTTTTACCTTACGATAATCCAAAACATTTTTGAAACCAATATATTGTCTGATATTATAATAATGTCTAAATACAAGTAAATTTAATCTAGTAGAACGCTTGCATCTCACGCTCTACATATATAGTATACATACAAAACCGCAGGCGCTTATTGGAGATTGGATTCTGATTATGACAAGGTATAGGACCACCTGCCGATCGTGTATCCCTAGAGGCAAATACACTGGGTTCAACAAGAACGTCTTGCAACACGGCCCTCACATGACCGACCACTCATTTCTCTTGAGTGTATCGAATGTACAACACCAACGGTTGGGTGCGACCCACCGTCTTCTCGAAAAGGGACAGCATCCAAACAGATTAAAGAATGAAATGGAATTTCTCTAGCTAGGTGATCATACACCCTAATGGGAGCGACCCACATAGCCATGCTGCCTACCCGATTTTTGTCATCCACCGGTTGTGAGGCTTGAGGTCAGGATTTACTTTGGAACATATGATCATGAATGCCACATCATTAGATCCGCCAGATATCACTAATTGACGTCCAAAAAAATACTCTGAAAGTTAAGCTAAGAGAAGTGCCCTTCTCCGCCACTAACAGAAATACGTTTGTAAAAATCAACGTACGCGATCCCTTTGGAAATACTCTGTCATGCATTCGTCCATACAAGTCATCCAGGAACAGGATGAACCAAAGGTACTCTCATACTGCATCCAATATAGGAATCACCCTATGGATCAGTAGCGAGAAATCCTTGCAACCCGCAGATTCCAACCATGACAGAATCATAGTGTATCTCGGGCCGCTAAGCCAGAGATTTTAAGTAATCCTTCCGCTTATGAAGATCCACGGTATTCAATGCTCCACCTCGATCATATTCTGATCTCTTCACGTATTTGTTGGTCGGAATGGTTTTTGAATAAAAATTCGATCCCGTTCTTTCCATACCAACAACGCATTGGACATGTTTTTGATACTCGGTTATTTAACTATCAAAATAAACAAACATACAATAAATAAATTTATTGGTTGGCTATGCAGCATCCCTTGGCCATTTAAAATAACTTCTTTATCTTAATATATATAAATCCTCAAATCATTTTATTTTAATATTAAGAAAATATATCTTAAAATCATACCGAATTCTTCCATTAAATATCATTTAAACATTTGGCAGTCACTATTTTTCAATTGTTAATCAATTTAATTCATCCTTTGTATTACAAAACTTCCTTTTCATTTTTGTATGGGAAACTATTTACCAATTCTATTCCCACATCTTGTCTCCTAACTTTTGGAAACATCGTTATTTTCCATCGATCTCCTTTTCTATTTCTTTTCCATGGAAATGCCATTTAAATTCTCAAGTCCCTTTTTAAATCCCCTTTTTATTTTGAAATCCCAAAGTATATACATTCCCAAATTCCGCAAATAACCCTACATTATTGTTTTCCAAAGTAATTTGTTTTAACCTCTCCACTATTTCGACCAATATCATCCTTTGGTAATCCTGAAGTCGTTCAAGTTGGGGTATTTAAATCACCTCTCAGACCTTGATCAACAACGTTCTTACCTTAAGATAATATTAGTTGTAATACCAAAATCAATATTCATTCTCAATGTCTAAACAAATCCTCTTTTACTTATATTTTGACGAAACATCATTTCTTTTATATATGGCAGAACTATTGCATCTTTATAACTCAGTCTAACATGGAAATAAGACCTCGATAAGGATTAAATTCTAGACTTCGAATTTAAACTTAATTTACCATCGTTTACATAAACTTGTTTAAACTCTCACTTTACTAAAAACAATGGTTTAAAACTTTATAACCTTTATGTCTACAACTTTTAAATCCCAAGATGTCACTTTTATTATTATTCAACAAATATCAACATTCTAAAAATGATTAAAATAATCGATGTAGGTATGGTCGGCCTATCTGCTGTTTATAACCCAATTAAAATAATATATTTAAAAATAGATTTAACACCTTCATTTCTATTTATTTACGGTAAATCTTCCTTTTATAAGAAATTGTATATTTAATCCATCCACTGCCAGTTTCTTCACCAATACGTTCTATTGATTAATAACAAACAACTGTAGAATGTAGATTCCAAAATCGACAAGCAACTCAATAATCCAACCATCATGATTCAATAGCTCATATAACAATCATATGAAAATAAACAATAATCGATACAACTCATAGTGGTCAATCAATAATGATTCCAGCGTCCAATCTAATTCAAATACGTTTATGTAACCAACAAGGTAAATTACCTTTATTGGAAATCATCGTTAAAAATTACGAGGTCATTTTATTTAAATTAAACCACGTTTAATTTAAATAGATGATCTAACAATATGTATGAACATCCAACAAATCATCAAATCAGTCAACACTTAGCAAAACATGGCATACACAATAATAAACCCAATTTATAAAAATTATAAATGGGATTACTGAGTGAGTTATACTCACCTTGGCCTGGTTTGGTCGTTAAACGCGGGCTTTTCAATTAAATTAAACATCGTTTAATTAGATTAAAAATTCTTCTTGCATCTAGTCCTGCCTGATCCTGCTCCATCTCGAAGCTCCCTTTTCTACGGTTTCAACGAGCCTGCTCGTGTTGAAATCCGTTAACGTTTGCATGAGATATTGTATTAACTAATTTATAAAGGAATTTAATTATCAAGCTTTTGATTTAAATAAATAAAATATGGGCCTCTTACCTTAAACGTTTGGCCCGTACAAGCCCAACCCGCACCCTTTATCAAAACACCTCCATCATTATCTAAACCTTGAGACACAAATCCACCGCCTCCACTAAATTCACGAAACCCTAGCCGCCTTATCCCCTTTCTGCTCTTCGACGAGATCAGCTGCGTCGCCACCCGCGACGTTGAACTCTCCCTTGCAGACTCTTCTCCGTTCCCTTCGTCCTCCTCCTCCAATGACCTTCCAAACCCCCAAATATTTCTGCAGCACCCAACGCTTCCATAGATCAACCCCTACACCTCTCCAGAATCACTACAGACAATCGACGAACAACTCGAAGAAGTTATTCGAAGATGGACCAAAACCCTAGTCCTTTAGTACTAGCAAACCCGTCCGCACCTACATAAGTTTTTAATTCGGGATTTCGTTTGCTGTAAAAATTTCTGTTTTGATTTCTTGTGGTTGATTTCGGTTTTTCTTCACTGTATTGGTTCGAAGTGTTTGAAATTTATGGAACACTACAATATGGATGTGGCTATTTATAGTGGTAGAATTCCAGATTAGACCAATGTTTAAATAGAACTGAAATGTATTTTAAAATCATAGGTTAGGAACTGTGGCCATGAATTTTTATTTCAATTCAAAGTTTCGAAAATTAGATTTTCTGAAATATATATGAAGATATGGTATTTGTTATGATCTTACATATTTGATGGTGTAAATATTTGATTTCTTTGCCGTTCATTATCTGAAAAACAGGGGTTTCCACTGTTTCTTATTGGCAAGAACATGGCATGCCGTCCCTTTTGGTGGTATTGTCCATTCAGATGGTCTTCGAATGACACCAATACAATATGTAGCATAGGCGCAGCTATACATTGTCTGTATTGGTTCCTCTAGCTTCTATAGCCATGTGATTCACTGTTTTCTTTAGATCCTTAGTCTATTCAGATTTTTTTTATCAAATTTCCTTGCTCGTATGGTCTTGTCTTTGTAGATACATCTATTGAATTGTTTGATTCGATTTCATATTTGAATTGTGATATGTATACGTCATATCATGGTTTGTACAGATTTGTTGATCACAGCTAGATATTTAGCTGTTATAATTGTATGCATAAATCTAGATTTTTCCTATTTTTAATTTGTACTTCCGCATTTCAAATTTCAACTTCATATTATATATATATATATATATATATATATATATTGCTGTTCAAATGATCTGTATGGATTTGATGATATATGTATTAATATTGTCTTCCTACAAATACTCTTTGATTAGGGTTGTTTGCTTTCATATATCAGAACCCAATTCAGTTTTCTTATATCAGAAACAAATCTGTGAATCGATTGTCAATGATATGGGTGTACCACACAATAAGGTCATTATTAAATCAACAATTTGTGTACTTCATTACATCTACCATACTGTCTTTATTCCTATTTTTCTCAGAAATTATTGATATGGTTACAAGCATTTCTGCGCTTTTAATATTCAAACGTGTTATTTAATTTCCCCTTCTTTTAATTCATAGTCCAGTTAGATTACAGATTTCAGTAAGGCTTCATTTTTCAACATATGTATGTGAAGTCTTCTTGAATGTATATATAATACCATGTTTAATATATAGTATGACATTTGCAACTGTTTTTGGTTATTGCTTGGTGAAACTCACTTTTTCTTTCTTTTTTGTATAGTGGTTACAGGAAGGAAATAGGAAAGAAAGGAGTGGAAGAAAAGACAGCAGTAAGGAAGGAATGAAAGAAGGGAAAAACGTGAAAGTAAAGAAGAGACAACAGAAGGGAACGCAACCAACATTGCGTAGCTAGTGGAATTCATTGAGGAGTATTAATATGACTAACGTCATTTTCAATTCCGTTCGATCATATATGTGTATAACGTAATAATAAAAACATTAAATAATGTTTATTGAGTTTTTAATAATATTAATTTATAAAGTAAATACCGTAACTTGATCGTGCAGTGTTAAAAGGGAACAAATCAGGGGACGTCGAGTCCGTAATATTATGGAGTTGTTTTGCGATGCCTTAAATGAAACATGTCATAATGGAATCCATGAATCGTTATGTATATTAAATGCGCAGCCGAAATTATATATGTTGTGTTTCTTTGTATTGCACACTTCTAGTTGCTATGTTGAATACCATCCATTTTTTTCTTATGTTCATGTAGCAACGTCTCATTATTATATCTTGGACCAGTATGATGCAAAGGTATTTGGTTCTGTATGTTGCTGGACTAAACGATGTGGATGAGTATGTATATATTTATATATACACACACACGTATGTGCTTGTACACACAAGGATTTGTATTTAAAAATATAACTGCGTATGTTGTTTAAAATCTTAAGGTTAGTTTATTATTTTAATCTCACATAAATCTCAATTTGATTAAGTTTTTAAGTAGCTAAATTAACTATAATACACTCGTATTAAAGCAAAAAACTTAAATTTCAAACAGGGTAGGATTCAAACTTAATAGTTATAGTTTTGGGTTTAAATGACATCTCATTTATATAAAGACCTTTTTAAAATTATAAATAAATCATTAAAATTTTAAAATGACTCTATAGCGATTATTCAAAAATTTAAATTAGTCAACTTTGTTTTTAAAAAACAATTTAAATATTAAAATTCATTAATATTTCGAATTTAATATTTAAAATAATAAATTAAATTAAATATTTTACTGCCAAAAATACAGGACGTTACAGGGTGCAAGTTAGCAATCTTTTGAAGAAGGGATTTATCAGAAGGAGTGTTTCTGAGTGGGGAGCACCAGTTGTGTTTGCTGCCAAGGCAGATGATTCCCTTCGATTGTGTGTAGACTACTGCGAGTTGAATAAAGTGACGAGGAAGAACAAGTATCCTCTACCATGGATAGATGATTTGTTTGATCAATTGAGTGGCACGAGAGTATTTTCCCAATTGGATCTCGCAACAGATTTTCATCAGCTTAGAGTGGAAGCTGAGAGTATAGCTAAAACGACATTTCAGAAGCCGTCTGGATTTTATGAATGATTGGTCATGCCATTTGGGTTGACCAATGTACCAACATATTTTGTGGATCTTATGAATAGGGTATTCAGAGATCAGTTGAATATGTTTGTTCTTGTGTTCGTGGACGATATACTTGTTTATTCAAGGACAGCGAAAGAACACAAGGAACATTTGAGGACAGTGATGGAGATGTTGAGGAAACACCAATTGAAAGAAAATTTTTCTAAGTGTTACTTCTAGAGGAAGTGAGATTCATGGGCCATATTGTTTCAGAAAATGGTATTGTCGTGGATCCTGCGAAAGTCGCTATGGTACAAGATTGGTCTACGCCCAAGAATGCAACGGACATAAGAAGTTTCTTGGGATTAGCTGGATATTATCGTAAGTTTATCCAAGATTTCTCCAAGATAGCGGCACCGTTGACTCAGTTGACAAAGAAGAATCAAGCTTTTGTCTGGAACGAAAGGTGTCAGAATGCATTCAAGAGTCTAAAGGAAAGGTTGACGCATGAGCCGGTGTTAGTCATTACTAAAGGGAATGAAGAAATGACGGTATACATGGATGCTTGTGGTACCGGGCTAGGTGTTGTATTGATGCAAGGAGGTGGGGTTGTAGCTTATGCGAGTCGGCAACTGAAGCTGCACGAGAAAAGGTATCCTACCCATGATTTGGAATTTGCAGCGATCGTGTTTGCACTTAAGATGTGGAGACATTATCTCTTGGGAGAAAGATTCGAGTTGTTTACTGATCATAAATCGTTAAAGTATCTATTCTCTCAGAAGGATCTAAATCTCCGACAGCAAAGATGGTTAGTGTTTTTGGCTTCCTATGATTTCGATATCGCATATACACCAGGAAAGGGCAATGCGGTTGCTGATGCATTGAGTAGGAAACATGCCATCTTAGGGGCTATGTTTCTTGAATGGAAGCAACTGGAGTACATCGCTGGGTATGATTTCAGACCAAGGTGGGAATTGGATCCAGAAATGTTAGCAAGTTTGACGATCAGACCCACTTTGATTGAGCAGATTGGTTCCAGTCAGAGGGACGATCCTAACCTATTCCAAATAATCTCAAAGTTAGAGATGGAAATCGACGAAGAGATGAACAAGTATGGGCTTGATCGAGATGTATGGCTTAGAAAGAATGGAGGACTAGTTGTACCCAATTTCAATGGATTGAGAGATGAAGTGCTTAGAGAATGTCATCACTCAAAACTGACTATACATCCCGGTGTTAACAAGATGTACCGAGACATGAAACAGACTTACTACTGGGAAGGGATGAAAAGAGACGTTGGGAAGTTTATATCCAAATGCATGAGTTGCAAGCTAGTTAAGGCTGAGCAAAAGAAGCCTAGTGGTTGATTGCAACCAATAGAAATTCCAAAGTGGAAATGGGAACAAGTCTCATTGGATGTCATTGATGGGTTGCCAAAAACTAGGTCAAGCCATGACTGCATTTGGGTGATTGTGGACCGATTGACCAAGAGTGCAAGGTTTATACCCGTCAAGTCAAATAGGATGGCAGCTAAGTTAGCTGAACTGTATGTAAAGTGGGTAGTGAGGTTTCATGGAATACCCAAAGGCATTGTAAGTGACCGAGATCCTTTGTTCACTAGTGGATTTTGGAAGAGCTTACAAGAGGCGTTAGGATCAGAATTACATCTCAGTACCGCTACCATCCTCAGACCGACGGGCAGACAGAGAGAGTGAATCGAGTGCTAGAAGATCTCTTAAGAGCTTATGTACTGGATTTTGGTGGATCACGGGATGACCATTTGCATCTAGAAGAGTTTGCATATAACAATAGTAATTAGTCCAGTATAGGTATGGCTCCATTTGAAGCTTTGTACGGAAGACCGTGCAACTCACCGTCATGTTGGTTAGAAACCGGTGAGAAATATGTGCTTGGACCAAATATGATAAGAGAGACCTCAGACAAGATTAAGACCGTCCGACAATGAATGAAGGCTTCCCAAGATAGGCAGAAAAGTTATGCTGATAAGAGGAGGAGAGAATTAAAGTTCTCTATTGGCGACTTGGTGTTTGTCAAGATTTCCCCGTTGAAGAGCGTGATACGATTTGGCAGAAGAGTGTGATACGATTTCCCAGTTCTTGAGCAAGTCGGAAATTTGGCATATAAAGTTGAATTACCAGAGAAGATGGCAGGAGTTCATAACGTATTTCATGTTTCCTAGTTAAGGAAATTCGTACATAAACCTAGTATGGCTATTTCACCTGATCAGTTGGATGACATCGAAGTTGAGCCCAAGGCGATTGGGAACCGCAAGCCTATGCATATTGTTGCGAACGATACGAAGCAACTTCGAAGGAAAGCGGTGAATCTTGACAAAGTTCAGTGGGGCGAGAATGAGAATGAATGTACTTGGGAAACAGAGGAGAGCATTAGGAAGACGTATCCAGAACTCCTTGCATGGTAAGATCTCAGTTTCGATTTAGCTTTCCGCATGCTAGGTTAGAATTGTTTTGTTTTTTTTGCATGATTGAATTGTTGTATATGACTGGTAGGTATGTGGGATTCTTTGTATGTTTGGGATTAAGGAATTTCGGGGACGAAATTTCTTAAGGGTTGGAGAGTGTAACGACCCGAATTCTACACATCGAAGGATCGTAGAATATTTATTTCTTTCACATACGATGTCGTATGGTCCTGTAACTTTGGGAGACGACTATTGGGGTCATTTCCCATGTGCATGATGTTTCCCGATTTTAAAATGATCGTTTTGCCCCTAGTTAATCTTGTTTTGATCAAACTTTTGACTGGAAATAAATTTTGACCTGAAACCACTTCCATTGGCTCTGGATGATGGTTTGCAATTCCGTAGAGTGGTCACATTAGTCAAACGGACTCACCGTTTGGGAGATATGGCTGAAACAAATTTCAGATGGTGAAAAACAACTTAATTGGGCTTAACCAGGTGATTAACAGCTAGGCCTAAAGGGGAATTTCGGGATTTGGAGTTTAAAAGGGCTGTTAGGGTTTAGAGAAAACCATTTTCTCATTTTCACAGCTGCCACTTTCATTTTAGGAACCATAGTAATGTCCTCCAGCATCTAGAACACCCCAAATCACCTTCTAATTGCTAATTATGCCAAATCTACGTCAAAACAAAGAGGACTAGCACAAGAATCGAGGTAGAACTGCTGTATAGCATTGGGAACAGCACCAAACAGAGATTCATTTCAGATTTTTAATTTATTTGTGGCAAAGGTGAGTGATTTGTATAGTTCCTCACTAATTATGGTTAATTAAGGGTAATTAGTGAAGATTAGCGAATTTATACGTTAATAAATTCCGGAAAAATATTCATAAATTCTTGAATGATGTTTTAAGCCTCGGTTAGAAATTGGGTTCGATTTGGTTAAGTTTTGCTAATCATGTCATTAGTTTTACTTAAACATGCTTAAGGGAAAATATGGGGTTTTGGCTATATTCGATCCGTTTTACATGTTATGGTTGATGTTTTGGTGTTTATGGTCACTTCTATTTGTTGCTATGACTGTATGACATGTTTTGTGATTGATTAGAATAGTTAGATTGGTCGAAAATGTCGTCGAATGGCGTAAACAAGTTGCTGGAAAAAGTTGCAGAAAGTTGTGCAGGGTTTCAGATCGGATCGGGTATAGGCTCGGATCGGATAGGAGAGTTGGGCAAGGAAATCCGAACCGGAATGAAATCTGGCACAAAGGAAACTTGGCAAGAAGGAAGGCCATTCACATAGAGTTGGTGAAGGGACCGGATCGAAGAGACCAAAGGGGATCGGATCGGAACGGCAGGAAGGCGTGGGATCAGATGGAAAAACCACATGAGCTAAATAGGAGCAGGGAATCAGATCGGAGGTAGGGATGAGGATCGGACCAGAGCCATGACATCTCGACCCGAACTGAAGCGAGAGAAAAACTACTGAACCAAATACAGGCAGATGGCAACCGAACCGAACCAAGCTAGAAGGGAAGCAACTAACCGAACTGCACCCAGGAGCATACTAGGAAGCATGGCACCCGAACCGAACCGACTGAAGCAGATTAGACCGAACCGAATTGAACTTCCATCTCTACTACGCGATGACTCTTTTGAAGACCAACTCCAATTCTACCAAAACCCGAGATGCAAAGCAGGTCCAAATGAGGAGCTTTGACTCAGGATCCAGATGGGAACCAATGAGTGAGCTTCATGATTGGCCTTTACTGCGGGACTTGTGCTAAGGGGTTGTCGATGTCTATAACTATGGGTCACTATGTGTATGGGGTACGTGAACGGATTCAGGGCCACAATTGCCTAGGTATGACTAAAAGGGGCTATAGACCAATGAAGTGGGGTCATTTGTAAAGATTTAGTCTTGACTCCATGAGATAAGTTTGGTGGTAGCAGTAGTTGTACAAATAGAATTCCGTCACTACTTTTATGGGTCTAGTGATTGACAGTGGTTGATATCGTATGCTTTACGCACTGAGTTAGAGATGTGAGGACAGTTGCCATGTTTGATTTGTTTGCCACCATTGTGACATGCACACCCGCACCCCGTATTCTTTACACCATTTGTTTAGTGGCACCTTAGAGTATTGTACGGTATATAGTGCTAACTCTTTGGTTGCAGGTCCAGGTTGAGGTATGGTTTAGTATACCTGTTATTGTTCTGCTTAGCTGCTTAGCGCTCATACCAGACTTTTTGTCTGACCCAGAGTTTTATGTCTCTTCTTATTACTCCGGGTGCTCTCACGAGCAAACTAGAGACAGGTTAGCTGGGTATGCACGAGTAGCTGATCCGGAGACGAGCAGGAGGCTTCCACGTATGATACATATAGATATTCTCCCTGTGTTGTTGAATATCACTGCTTGGGCATTAGTAGTGAATTTTCTACTTTAGCTTTCTTTTGCTTTTGAGACAGTTTTAAAGTTGTAATGATGATGTTGGAACATAAGCTGTATTTGGATTTTCCACGGCTATGATAGTTTGTTTGCAGCTTATGCACTGTCTCGCCTGTTTTATGTCAAGTATATGTTATGATTATATTTTATTCCATGCGTTGTGAGACATTCTACAGGTTCCTTATTAGTTCTTGTCTTCTTTTCCTTTCTTCTGGCATCCATTCTGTACCGGTTGGACATCGATATAATGCACTTTCCTTGGAAATGTCAGCTGGTGCGGGGCGGGCCGTCACAAATGTGTATTTCTATAGCTTCGTATATTTGATAAAAATGTGATTTTTATTATCTAAACAATTTACTCGACACATGAAAATAATTTAACACATGAAAATAATTCTATACATGAATAAAAATCAAACACATGAATATTCATAAAATTTCGATAGCATAACGGTAAGGTAGTTAAAACCGGCACCGTGTCGATGTACGACTCCTCGCTCTACCTTAAAACCTTGTGGTTTTTTACAATGGGGATTTCATGCATCTAATTTGTACGCAGACAAGCATGTTTATTTTTCTTTTCCACAAACTAATCCTATGTGGTTTCAACCAAAATAATTCTCAACCACAAACGGGTATTTTTCAACCACAATCAGGTATTTTTCAACCATAATCAAATAATCTCAAACCACAAACAATCCTATCAACCATTCGCATTATTCACCAATTTCACGCCAATCACAGTCAACAAATATCGTCCATGGTTTGTGGACGAGGGGAGTATATATATATAAATATAAATATATTTCACTTCCATTTCAACTCATTTTCAACGCATATATAATTTTTACAACGCATATATAACTTATACATCGCACATACAACTTATACAATGCTTATACATGAGGTGTACAACTCTTATATAACTCATACATCGACCGTATAATTTATACATCGTCATTCCTTATCATTTATAATTCAGAAATCTCACATTGGGTTCCACTCCTCCCAAAATTGTAGAAGGCTCAGAAAAATATCCGGTCTGTTCTAAAATGTAGAAGATGTTGTCACGGTCCCGGTGTCTCTTGTTTCACTGGATTTCGACAACATGGCAAAAAGATATGATTTTTATCATGAAATCAAAATCTGTAGCGCTTTAAAGTGCTATAAACAGTTAAAATAAATTCAACCGTTACCTTTCTGAAATTGTTCAAACCTAGGTTTTGATTTTACCACCAATCCGTTGTACTTCATTTAGATCAGGATATACGGTGTCGAAGAGGGTCGGAAGGTGCAGCTATCGAGGTAGGGGGTGATGTTCGACGGCGTCTGGGCTAGGAGGCGGCGGGTTGAATGTCAGAACTTTGAGGAGGTGGTTCTCGGTGATGGCTCAACGTTGGAGGGCGAAACACATATGGATTTGAAGAGGAAGGAGCGGGCTATAAAAAGTTGCAAAGGGGCAGGGTGTAATTCGTGGTGGTTTGGCCGGAAAATTGACGGGAAGAGTAGAAACCGTGCGTCGCTGTTGCGGGGAGAGAGAAAGGATTTATTTTATTTTTTTAATTTAATGAACTAATTTTATGATTGGGCCATATTTATATAAATTCAAAAAATTATGGTTTTCTCTCATGAACTCCAATTCAAACCCAACGACAGTCGTCCCGAGCTAAATACCCCCATTCTGAACACAATGGGGTATGTTTCTTAAGCCAATTCGACTATTACACTCAGTTTTTCTTCAAATTAAAATATAAAACATTCAATATTTGATTTGAACGTACATTTTAATTTGTCGGGGCCACATACTGATTCTAAAAATTCCAGAAAAATTACATCTGGCTTTGTTTTGTCGACACTGTCCTAACAAAACTGATATCGTCGAATTTGAAGACCGTTTGAAAAATGGCCATTTTCTGGTCGATCCAATTCAAACTAAAATCAACCAAACACGTTTTCCTTTGCCACTCTTAGATATTGATTCTAAAAATTACTAAAAAATTATATCTAGCTATGTTGGGACGATACAGTCCCAACAAAACTGATTTCGTCGAATTCTGAGACCGTTTGAAAAATGTCTATTTTCAAGGGCTATTTTAATTTCACAACAACCTTTCTGAAAATTCATTCGGCCATAACTTTTGATTCCCGCTATGAAATTTCGATATTTCAGATTCGTTAGAAAGATATTTTCAAACAAATTTAAATATTTTTGGTTTCACTAAAATCCGCTTTATTTCACACCCGGTACAGTCAGTCAAAGATTGAAATTTAATTTTCAAACTACCGCTCCATTTCAGGCCTTGTTTTAATTTCAAAATAAATAATTTCGCTATAACTTTGATCAAAACAAATTTTCAGTCATTATTATTTAAAATAATTTATTTTAAATATTCGAAATTCACTAAAATAGCCAAATTGAAAATTTTAAATTGTTTCTGATTTTCCGGGTTGTACAGGTCAATGCAGTTATTAAGTTTGTTGCGAAATCGCAAAGCTAGCCATAGGAGAATACTAATGCTAGTCCATATCTACTAGCACTGATTGCTCATGCAATATGGACACGTGATTTGGCAATGTTCACTATGCTAATTGCATCAAACAAAGGCATATATTATACGTAAATTGATGTGTAGTTGTAGTGTACAAGAGCATCTTAATTTTAGGTTGTAGCTAAATATATAAACTACGATAAACAAGCAATAATAATTTTTTTCCACCAGAATTATATAAAAGTTTTGTCTAAAATAATCAATTATTTCAAAATACACTTCTATACCTTTCAAAACATGTTTTACAAAGTTACCATTTATTTGCATTAAAGCTGCAAGTATTTGTAGATTAAATGGAACCGTATGCATGCAAATGACTGCACTAGAAACTGCTAGTGGTTCAAATATAAAGGGTTATTTAGATTGATGTTCTATACTAACTTTTCGAGATGCTCAAACCCAATACTAAAGAAATGGTTAAGGTAACATGGCAAGTCCAGTAAAAATCAGTAGGAAGCCTTCACAGCAAATATTGAAATCAACATTCAAATTGCAAGAGAGTGTCTGGATAACCAACGCAACATCACTGGATTAAAATTTGTAAATGCTCTATTTGGCATGGTACAGTCAAAGAAGTTCAACTTAACTAAACCGGACAGCCCATCGTGGAATAGGACTAATGCATGTGGTCAGACAAAAATAAAATAAAAATAAAAAAAGGGGTTCAGCATAAAAAAAAGGTCATTGACAAACCCAATAGGTACCAAAATTCCGCATGCATACCACTATTGTTTCCAGATTTAATTTAAAAATAGCATGTACATGCTACAGTCCAACAACTGAAAATTTGGATTTATACATATTTAATTGCTTGCCAAATATAACAAACCCAAGCCATCTTGAGTTATGTACATAGAATTCTCATCATTAAAACGCCAAAGCCTTAACAAAGCAACCAAGCTTCTAGTACTTCCAAACATGCAAGGAAAGTCAGAGGCTGGTGATAAGTTAAACAAAATGGAAGTCCAATAACAAGAAATGAAAATCCAAATTGCCGATTAATATTTTAAATTGCTAATTTGTGTATTCCTATATCTGTTCAAAACTTAATTTATAAATCAAAATCTCAAATTTTCCTTTCTTTCTAACAAGTTTCAATGACCATCTTGCAATTACATTGCATGTCAATGGGTTCAGACTGCATGACCACTAGTAATGTTCACCCACCATTATTGGATATAATAATTTACGTTTAACCCAGAAGCCCGCCTACTTTTGGTCGTTAACTAGAAAATCTGCTCAGTTAGCTAATTTAGCTGTGATACAAAGTTTCTATCATCAACACTCAATACTTTTACATCATGATTTCCAAGAAATGTAATATAAATAATGTATTGTGCTATCAATAGATGCAAAGCTTCTTAACATTTCTTATCTACTTGCATAGCTGTCCCTAATCAAATACAAAACAAAATTAAGAAATTGAATAACACTTTTAGCGACAACAAGGAGGTGGAAGGGAATATGTCACCAACCAATAGAAAAATGGTAAAGATAGCATATTTAATGCGGCTAAAAAGCTGCATATGTAATCATATAACCTATATTAAGAACTGTTCTCTCACACTTAATCTTAGCAGTTCGCATGAATTGACTAAACATGTTAACTGTGACAAAATTTATCTTCATCAAACACTAACTTCTCTAATTCAGTGTAGAAGCTTTGCAATGGGGCAAAGACATTTCTATAGCAAACCACACATTATATTACCTCAGTGTTTATTGACGTTATAACTTGAACTAAGGTAAATCGCAAGTTAAAACTCACCTTTTACCGTCGAATCAAGAGCGGAAAACAGTGATCAGGTTCGACGCGTTGGAAATGGTTGCCGGGTTCGAAGACAACGCTAGTGGTTCGAATGAAGCAGCGGCGCAGGGTTCATGGATGACGGGGGCTTCGTTCGGATTCAAATCGGAGGTGGCACGCTGAGTTTAAGTGGACCACAACTGCTGCTGTAACGACCCAGATTTCGCCCGACCCCAATCGATCGCAAGAACGATCAAGACCGTTCAAATTCCGTGTACGTTGACTTTGGGCATACAGAACATCATAACAACAACACAGACTTTTATAACATCAATAATAAATGTTACAACAGAGTACATAATATATCAGAGTACATCGATAAATAATACAGCGGAAGATACATTTACAATAAATTAAATACATTGCAACGGAACTAATCTCAGCAGAAGGCCATCAATATTCTGGACCCAGCTTCAGGCTTCAATCAAGGAACCTGCTTAACTAAATCTGCAAAAAGCTACTCGACTGCCCGTGTGAAAAGAGGGCACCCGAGTTTGCAAAGTGAAACAAACTACAGGTCAGTCGTGAGACTGGTGTGAGAATTCTATACTTAATTTATCTAATAAGTAGGCTAATCACAGGACCACGCTGCTAACGTGGAACGGGTTTACTCCATTGTATTGCCAGTGCATAAATAAAGTAAATCGTCAAATAACGTAATGCTTTTTAGAAAAAATGAAACCATTATAAGACCCAGGTCCCATCACACAATGCAACGCACACCAGAGGATAGGGTTTTACCTTATAATGGTCAAAAGATGCTTGATACATAAAAAAATATTATTAGTGTTTATATATATATATATATATATATATATATATATATAACATTTCAAATATAATATCAATCCTAGATGGCATAGCTACCATCTACTATGTCGCCATACTAGTTATACAATCAAAACCGCAAGGGCGTATTGGAAATTGGGTTTCCATCATGAGTCAAGGCTAGGGAGGAGCTCCTGACCGATTCGAGACACTCTAGCAATGTCTCAGGATTTGGATGCTGGCGAACCCTTGGATACAGCAGGGCCGGTCCACAAATACTTTAGTGGATTTGTTATGCCTTAACACACGCTACCTGGTCCTATTGGACCTACAAATCAGCCGAGGTCGACCGATAAGAATAAACCGAGGCCTCGCAAAAATTCCATCAACCACATAAGCAAATGTCGGGCCGTGTTAAAGCCCAACTCCACTTCTAAATAGAAAGAAACGTGTGCACTCCCTCTGTTCCCTTATCCCGTTTTAGACTCAACCGGTGTGTGAGGCTCGCGAAGTCCCGTTATACACAAAGCTATGCCTAAATAGACTGTGCTTTGATCATCAACTACAAGGCCTACTTTTCAACAAAGCCTTGATCATTTTCATCTTAGCATGTCACATTATCGGACCCTACCATATCATTGATCATCTACCAATAAATATATAACCTCTAAGCACATACGTCTTAGAGAAGGATGATAAGTAAATAATAAATTCTTCACCACCAAACAGAAATATATAATCAGTAGCGTTCAACAAATACAGTAGAAATGAATACAATGTCAGACACGCAATCCATTTACAAGTCCGCTCTGGGTCTGAGCGAAACAACGTGTCCATCGATCTCCAAATGCGTTTGGACGATCATTACTAAATACCTTGCCTTGGAAGGCCAATCCCAATTCAAGATACCAGTCATCATCATCCCAACGATGGGAAAACTTTCGGTCTTCAATCACCGTCTTCATCTTCGACTCTTGATCGTCATGGTGATTATTTAGAATGGGTTAAACCCAGTCTTTCTGAATAACTCGCGTATTTTGGGATTAGGAAGCAAATATTGGAAGATCACACGTTACGCCACATTCCAACTCAGAATATTCTTTTAATAAGATATTCGTGTTAAAAGATTCTCATTAATTTTATCAAAGATAAACTATGAAAATACAATCTTTAATCTTCCTTAAAAGATTTATTAAAACTCCAATTTTGATTTGATATCAAAAATCATTATTACAAGGTCATTTATTTTAAGGAATAAATCTTGTCTTAAACAGGTTAAAGAACTAGTGTCCTTTAAAACGCAGTTCACAATAAACCTACAAATCAATTTCCAAAATATGGAATTCCACAGAAATCAAATCAATACATAATCGATATAAATTCCTGTATCGGACTAATAATATAAATGGAATAATGGCAAGGCCTCTTAAATTCCATTTATAATATAAGTCTTCTTTTAAAGAAGCCCATTTCGGTTATTACCAATCGAATTTCCACTTAATTCCAATTTAATACATTAAATTGGAAAAAGAAAGATTTTTAGAAAATGCCTTTTTAAATCTATAAAATAGATTTATAAATTCCAAATAATAATTTCAATGTAAATTGGATTAAAGGACAAATGTCGTTTAAAACATCGTCCACAATAAATCCACTTCACATCTCAATTTATTTCGTATCACAAAATATAATTGCAAATCCTAATAATCTTATAAAAACATATTTGAGATAATCATTAAAAATATTCTTTATATAAAAGATACTAAATGAGAAGTATTCTTTATATTACAAATTCTTATCTTTTACAAACATTCTTTGTTTTAACATATACTTGATTAAAAATATATTATGAAAATATATGCACTTTATATAAAAAGGATTTCTAATGTAAAAATATTCTTATTTAAAAGAAAACCTGAATCGAAATGCGACTCAAACATTTACCATATAATTTGGATTACATGGATTTCACACACATCATATATAAGATAATAACAATATAATCATCAAATCATCCATCTACATCCAAAGTGTAAATTCCACTGCATAAGCGTTAAAATTAAATAATAACGCTCATCGCAGCCTGTCGATCTAACGATCAACATACAACTGAATGTTGGGATTAGTGTATGTAAATTTTCATCCCAACAACCGTGTGGGGTTTCAACCATCAAACAAATAATAAACTAATTTGTGCACTTGGGCGATGTGTGAAAATTATCGTCCCAATCACATAAACAAGTCGGGTAACTTGTGAATGGAAGTGTAATACACAATATATAGCCATGACAAACAAATAATTGGTTTCAACAAATGTAAATTGACATAAGTAAATAATTGGTCTTAACTAGTGTGAATTGACAAAAGTGAATATTTGTTTTAACTAGTATAAATTTACTAAAATGAATAGTTGTTTTTAACTAATGTAAATTAACAAAAATGAATAATTGGTTTTAACTTATATAAATTTATGATAGTGATTAATTTGTATTTCAATTCTAATATAATATTACAGTGTTATATTTTGTTTCATTCTTTTAATTTAGACAAAATAGTGTTTTGTCTATTTTACTTTAATGATAAAAATGTGAATGTTTAGTTATTAAAATGTAAATTTTAAATTCTATCCTTTATTTAGATCTAAAAATGTGAATAAAAGGGTAACTCTTTATTTTGAAAGTTAAATGAAACTTTCAATTCATGGTTTGTTTGCATTAAGGAATGCAAATAAAATACAACTTTAAACCGATGTTTTATTCATATCAAAAATGCAAATCACAAATGTAACTTATCTTTGGATGTTTGGTTTGCATGTAGGATTGCAAACAAAAAATGAAACTTTTATTTTAATGTTTTATTTGCAACAAGGAAAGCAATTAACAAATGTAACTTTTTATTTAAAAGTATATTTGAGTGAATGTAAAAAGGAACTCATTCCCAATGTGTATTTACATTAGTTAATATAAAAAAAAAGAAACAAATTTTATTTAAAAGAGTATTTGCATTTATGATTGCAAACAAAGAATGGTTTTGTTTACAAATTATATTTACATTAGTGAATGTAAATAAAAGAACAAAATTTATTTTCAAAGTATATTTTAAACAAATTCTATTAAATGTATAAAAGTGTGCACATTTGTGTTGGTAAATGTAGATAAAGAAAATAGACTATATTTTAATTAAAAATTTGCATTGATAAATGCAAATAAAAGAATAAACCTTAATTTCAATGAATACATGTATTGATAAATGCAAATGAAAGAAATAAACTTTATTTTCAATATATGTATTAGCATTGGTGAGTGCAAATGAAAGAATAATTTGTTTCAATATATATTTGCATTAGTAAATGCAAATAAAAGAACAATTTCTACTTACTATATATATTTGCATTGCTGAATGTAAATAGAAGAACGAACTTTATTTTCAAAATGTATTTGCATTTTTGAACACAAAATAAATAACAAAACTTTATTTTCAATATATGTTTTATTTTCTAATTTTATTTGTGTTGTCAAACACAAATAAAAATGTACTTTTTATTTTCAAGTTATGTTTGCATAGATGCAAATAAGAAAAATGAATTTTATTTCATGCTATATTTGCATTGAAAAGTGCAAATGAAAAGCAAACTTTTAATTTCTATGTTTACTTGTGTTGAAAAACATGAATAAAATATCTATACAATTTCTATGTAACTTCTGAAAATAATTTCTTATTTACATATAAAATGTAAACAAAATTGTTACTTTCATTTCAGTAATCAAGTTTTGACAAAAATGATATTTTCACTTCAATAATCAAGTTTTGATAAAAGTGAAAATTTCAATTCAATAATCAAGTTTTGATAAAAGTGATATTTTCATTTCACTAATAAAGTTTTGACCAAAAATGTTGACTAATAAAGTTTTGGCCAAAAATGTGATATCTTATTTCAATACTTATGGTTTAACCAAAATGTTATTTTTATTTCAATACTTAAGTTTTAGTCAAAATGTTATTTTTATTTCAATTTTAATTATATTGAAAATATAATCATTTTACTTTAATTTTAATAACATTGAAAAATGTAATCATTTTATGTCAATTTTAGTTACATTGAAAAATGTAATTTTTTTTAATTTATTTCTAATTACGTTGAAAAATGTAATCTTTTTTATTTATATATTTGTTTGCATCTAAAATTGCAAATGTAATTTTAATTCTAATAAAATTACAATAAAAATGTACTTCTTAATTTTCAACAAAATGACGGTAAAAAGAAAAAATGTCCTTTTTAAATCTAGCAAATTTAACAGGGCAAATTGTTCTTTTTATTTCAAACAAATCTCACGGTGAAATAATATTCATTTTATTCTAACTAATGACAGTTATGATTCGACTACCCAAATATGGCAATGATGATAATTTTAATTATCTAATTATAACCAACATGAATACATACAATTCCAAACAGAGGTTCATCGCATTCACCAAACAATCAACATTTCAATAGATACATACAACAACAACAAGAATTATACATAAATTAAATATATAAATTTCACGATGTAATGAATAATTAATTAATTTATTTAAAATAGAAATCTCACATTGATATGGCTGAAAATTCGACTGTCTCGGATTCAGCTTTGGTCTCCGCCATCGCGAAGATCTCAGAAATACGAGTCCAACGCAACTTACGGTTCATCAAACGACCCTCATATGAAAGAGATATTGACTTTTAAAGATTGTATAAATTAAATATTTAAATAAATAAAATAATATTTAAATAAAGACCTTCTTCCTCCTTCGATCACGTTCGGCCGCACCCAAATCTCTTCCTCCAACCCCACATCGCACCCTCCTTTGGCCACCCAGGCGCCGATCGTACACCGCCACTCTGAAGCCCGAACCACGAGCCACCACCGCCCAAAAGACCAGCCAACTCGGCCCCCTCCTCGCCTCGAAATCCGAACCCAAACGCGCCGCCTTCCTCACAAGAATTCGCGAAATCCATGCACTGAAACCCGATCTTAACCGTATAGATTCGAAGCACTCTGAATTCTCTTCGATTTGATATATAGTTTGTAGATTTTCACTGAACGGATTGAGAGAAATTAACGTTTGAATTTGGAATGTTTCTGGCCATTGTTTGAATAGGCGGCGGCTGAAAGATTAGGGTAAGGGTTTAATTTTTTATTATTTTATTATTAAATCATTGAAAAACGTGTTATAAAGGCGAATTTCTAGACTGTCTCATAATTGGGCTTGCTTACTGTCGATCTTAACGTTTTGAGGCCTTCTGAACGCAATGGGACAGGTCTCGGGGTCCAATTCCGAAATCTGTAGAAAATTTATTCAAAGTTTCATTAAAAATTAATTAATTAAATATCGACCGTACATTTAAATATGTCGGGGCCACATATGACCTCAGAAAATTCCAAAAAAAATATTTTTTAGATTTCTTATGACGATACGGTTCTAACAAGTCTAATTTCGTCGAATTCTCAGAATGTTTGAAAAATGGCCATTTTCAAGTCGTTTAAATTAAACTAAAATAGTCAAAACACATTTTCTTTCGCCACGCTCACATATTTATTCAAAAAATTCTGAAAATTGAAATCTAGCTATAATTTGACATTCCGGTTCCAACAAAAGTGGTTTCGTCGAAAACGGAGGTCGTTTGAAAATTGACTATTTTCAAGGCCAACATATTTACTATTAAAAATATATTTTTAAACAAATAAATTCCGAAACTCAGAATATATAAGTGTTTATACTTTTTAAATGCAGAAAAAATATTCCAGACTCAATGGAAGTGGTTTCGAGTCGAAATTCCTTCAAATGTGAAAAGTAGCCCTTTGGGTCATATAATATATATATATATATATATAAATTCTACAGCGACCTTTCTTAATATTGAATTGGCCATAACTTTTGATTCCCGCTTTGAAATTTCAATTTTTCAGATTCATTAGAAAGATATGGTTAAGCAGATTTAAATATTTCTTGTTTCACTCAATTCTGATTTATTTTGAATCCTGTACATTCAGTTAAAGTTCAAAATCAAATTTTAAAACTACTGCGCCATTTCTAACTCCTTTTATCTTTAAATTAAATTTATCCGTTTTAACTTCGATTAAAATAGATTCTAGCCATTATTATTTAATAATAAATCACTTTATATTCTCAAAATTCATTAAAAGTTTCTAAAATAAAAATTTTAATTGGTTTAGAATTTGCGGGTTGTTACAATCTCCCCCACTTAAAATCTTTTCGTCCTCTAAAAGGAAATGAAGCTAAAGTTATTTATTTAACTAATTTAATTTTCATTCTTCAATTGTTTAATAATTTTTTTTAGTTGAATTCATATCCACACAACACAATCATTAATCAATTAGTTGATTAAATTTTCAAAAATATATAATTTTTTACATATTCAAAAATCATATTTTTCTAAAATCGAATTATATATATAATAACACGTACGTTAATTATAAATTTTCCACTCTGACTCATTCTAGGGCATTGCTAACCCTATCTCTAATGAGTATCCTCATTCTAGGATACTGCTGATCCTATCTCTAATGAGTATTCTTATTGGATATTACTAATCCAACCTCTGGTGAGTCTTCTATTCAGTTCTAATGAATTGTACCCCAAAGATTTGA
Source organism: Allium sativum (assembly GCA_030737875.1). Taxonomy (NCBI): domain Eukaryota; kingdom Viridiplantae; phylum Streptophyta; class Magnoliopsida; order Asparagales; family Amaryllidaceae; genus Allium; species Allium sativum. Next base: position 431,285,548 of record CM060918.1, on the reverse strand, counting down.
GCTAACCTGGCTCTGATACCAGCTATAACGACCCGGATTTTGCCCGACCCCAATCGATTGCAAGACCGATCAAGACCGTTCAATTTCCGCGTACGTTAACCTTGGGCATACAAAACATCAGAACAACAACACAGACTTTTATAACATCGATAATAAATGTTACATCAGAGTACATAATATATCAGAGTACATCGATAAATAATACAGCGGAAGATACATTTACAATAAATTAAATACATTGCAGCGGAACTAATCTCAGTGGAAGGCCATCAATATTCTGGACCCAGCTTCAGGCTTCAATCCAGGATCCTGCTTAACTAAATCTGCAAAAAGCTACTCGACTGCCCGTGTGAAAAGAGGGCGCCCAAGTTTGCGAAGTGAAACAAACTACAGGTCAGTCGTGGGACTGGTGTGAGAATTATATACTTAACTTATCTAATAAGTAGGCTAATCACAGGACCACGCCGCTAAGGCGGAACGGGTTTACTCCATTGGATTGCCAGTGCATAAATGAAGTAAATCGTCAAATAACGCAATGCTTTCTAGAAAAATGAAACCATTATAAGACCCAGGTCCCATCACACAATCCAACGCACACCAGAGGATAGGGTTTTACCTTATAATGGTCAAAAGATGCTTGATACGTAAAAACGATTTTATTAATGTGTATATATATATTTAAAACATTTCAAATATAATATCAATCCTAGACGGCATAGCTACCATCTACTATGTTGCCATACTAGTTATACAATCAAAACCGCAAGGGCTTATTGGAAATTGGGTTTCCATCATGAGTCAAGGGTAGGGAGTAGCTCCTGACTAATTTGAGACACTCTAGCAATGTGTCAGGATTCAGACACTAGCGAACACTTGGATACAGCAGGGACGGTCCACAAATAATTTAGTGGATTAGTTATGCTTGAACACACGCTCCCCGGTCCTATTTGTAACAACCCCGAAAATATTAGCCAATTTAAAATTTTTAAATTGGTTATTTCAAAGGAATTTGAACAATTGAAATAGAATATTTCAATAAAATAGTGAATTAGAAATAGCGGGGCAGTTTGAAAATGTGAATTCAAACATTGACTGGCTGTGCCGGGTGGAAAATATAACGGATTTTAGTGAAACCAAAAATATTTAAATCTGTTTATCAATACCTTTCTAACGAATCTAAAAAATCGAAGTTTCATAGCGGGAATCAAAAGTTATGGCCAAATGAATTTTCAGAATGGTAGATGTATAGAATATATAGCCCTGGAAAATAGACATTTTGCAAACAACATCGGAATTCGACGAAGCCACTTTTGTTGGGTCCGGGATGTCAAACTATTGCTAGGTTTCAAATTTCATAATTTTTGAAGCTAGTATGTGAGCGTGGCAAAAGAAAATGTGTTTGGTCAATTTCTGTTAAATAGGATCGACCAGAAAAGTGCCATTTTTCAAACGATCTCAGAATTCGCCGAAACTAGTTTTGTTAAGACCGTAGCATCAAAACATAGCTAGATTTATTTTTCGGGAATTTTTCGAATCAGTTTATGGGCCTGGAAAATTGAAATGTATGTTCAAATTGAATATAAAAGGTTTTATACTTTAATTTGAAAAATAACTGACTGTAACAGTCAAATTGGCCTAAGAAACATATCCCATTGTGTCCGGGATGGGGGTATTTAGCTAGGGGCGACAGTCGTTGGGTTTGAATCGGGATCCGTATGGAAAAACACCAATTAAAAATGTAATAAAACCCTTGGCCAATCAAATTTTTCTTTTCATAATTTAAAATAAAAAAAAACTCCAGAAAACCTCGTTCTCTCTCTCCGACCGACGACTCGCAACCTCCGTCCTTTCCAGCCAAAACGCCACCGCCATAGGCGACTGCAACCCCCGCCACCACCCTGACTCGACGCCGCCGACCCTCCTTGTTAAATCAAGACAACCTCCGACCCCCCGCGTCGCTTCCACCTCGAGAAAGATGCCTGTGAACGTCGACACTTCCCACCGCCGCCCCGACCAGTTCCGACCACAGAGTTCGCCCAGACCGCCACCCATCGACTCCCCTCTCCTCCGTCTTCCACGCTGTACCTTTTGATCGTAGTATCGTGCCTCGGTTTTCACAAAAACTGCAACCCTAGTTTTGAACCATCGTGAAAGGTGAGTCTTTTATTACATCTGAACTTTGAAAAATTATATCTTTATGGTGTGTTGATGAAATTCGATGAAACAGGAAACATCGAGACCGCAAGGAGGCTCTCTACCACATAGAAGAGACCGCGGGTTTTTCTGAGCCGTCTACGATTTTTAGCACTCCGAAAACCAATGTGAGAAATCTAAATTAAATGAATTTGAATGGAAAATGTCATGTATAAATTATACAAGCGAAATATAAATTATACACTTGTTGTATACCTCATGTACAAGCATTGTGTAAGCTATATGAGCGAAGTATGAATTATACATGCACAGTATAAAGGATATGTGTGTTGAAATGCAAGTGAAATATAGAGATATTATATATATATATATACTTCCCTCGTCCACAAACCATGGACGATATTTATTGTTGTGAATTGGTGTCAAATATTGGATGAAAAATGTGAATGGTTGAATAATTGTTTGTGGTTGATATTGATTGTTTGAGGTTGAAAAATACCCATTGGTGATTGAAATAAATTGAAAATAATTGTGGAAATGAAAATAAAACATGCCGCCTGCGTGCGAATTAGATGCATGAATCTCCATTGTCAAAAACCGCGAGGTTTTAAGGTAGAGCGAGGAGCCGTACTAGGGACGGTGCCGATTTTAACTACCCTGCCGTTATGCTGTCGAAATTTTGAATAATATTCACGTGTTAGAATTATTTTCATATGTTGAAATTATCTTCATGGGTTGAAATTAAAGTCATGTGTTGAAACTATATCCATGTGTGGAAATGCTCATGTGTTGAGAAGTGATGTGTGAAAATTAAATTCATGTGTGAATGAATAAAGTGTTTTAAACAATAAAAATCACATTTTTATAATATATATGAAGTGTGTAAAATATTCGCCTTATATATATGTAAATAGTTTCAACCATAAAAATTTCATCTTTCTTATATGAACAAACTATATAAAATATCTATGTGTGGAAATGCTCATGTGTTGAGAAGTGTGTGTATTGGCAAAGTTCATGTGTTGAATAAAAAGATCGAACAATAAAAATTACATTTTTAATGAGATTATGAAGTGTTAAAAATATTCATGTGTTGAATAAATATTTTAAATGATAAAAATACCATTTTTACCATATATGTGATTTGCTAAGATATTCGAGCGTTGAAATAAATATTTGTGAAAGAAATATTATTTTTAACATGCATAGGAACTAAATAAAATAGTCATGTGTTGAAATATATTTTAGTTTGTCAAAATTATCATTTTTGAAATGTGAAGTGTTAAAAATAACCACTTGTTCAAATAAATATGCATGAGTCGAAATATTCATTAATTAGCTAATAATAGGAATTTTGCCTATGCATGCAACATTAGAATGAATGGTGTTTTTAAACCAAATCGAAACAAATATGAAGTTGAATGGAAAAGGATAAGTGATAAGAATTGCATATATGTACATGTATATTTATTGAACAGATTATAGCAAAGAGGCTAGAGAAGAGGAATAAAATTTTTTGCCCGACAAATAGGTACACATTTGCCGTTTTGTTTGGGTGATGATTTTATGAGCCTGTTGGCTAGCCGCTTGACTTTTTCTTTTTCTTTTTGAGATGAGACGCCCATGTGGCTATTTGGGAATTTACCCAGCCCCTCCCGTACAAAGGAGGTTATGGTGAAATTTTCCAAAATTTAAAGGCGTTAGTGAAATTTTTGAAGTGAAAACGATATAGGAATTTTTGAATGAACTATATTTATACAAATATATAAATATAAATAAAATTAAAACGAATCGTGGCGGTGCAGTTTGTGTTTTGAAATCATGATTTCAAACAACTAGTGCGGGAAATCCGACCATTGGATTTTCTCGAAACCGCAACCATTGGGTTCGCCTTGGAAATATCTTTCCAATGGCACCAACTTTGTAAAGATCCGACGGTTGGATTGTCTGGAATGTTTGATTCAAATCTAATGAAAAACTGCGCCAGAAACGACTATATATATATATAATTAAATTAAATCGAATAACGACGCTGCAGTTCATAATTTGAAATCGTAACTTCAAACGACTAGTGTGGAAGATCCGACCGTCGGACTTTACCTAAAACTGAAGCCGTTGGATTCATTTTGAAATGATATTTCTAATGATATAAAATTTGTGAAGATCCAACGGTTAGATTTTTAGATATGTGTAAAACAAATTTAGTGAAAAACAGCGCTAGTGCCTCGGCACGACCTGAAACGTCGTTTAATTAAATATGGCAGTTTTAAATAAATAAAAATGGCGATATATCGTTATAAAATACTATAGACGATATAGAGAGGAAATAAACCATTTTTGTTGTGTTTGCTTGATATGTGATGGTTGAATGTGTTTAACATGAAAATTATACCAAGGAACTGAAATGTGAATGTTGAATAGTTTAACCATGTTAAAAATTGATTTGAAAATCTAAATATAAGTGGGTTATTTTAAAAGGCCGAGTTCATTCTCATTTCAAATAATCGATCGACGTTGAGAAGTCGAAGAGTCGAAGACGGTTGAAGACCGACGATCTTCACATTGGATGGATGTGCGCCACTGATGCTCGTGATTGGAGTAGCTACCTTGAAGGAGCTGAAGTAGTAGCCTTCCGGACATATTGTTGATCGTGCGGAGATGCGAGGAATCGGTGCCTCCGGTTTCGTTCAAACCCAGAACGAACTTGTAAATGGACTGTATGTCTGACACTAGTTTTGTTCTGTACTGATTGATCTCTGTTACATATATATCTATTTGGCGGCGGAGAATTTATTCTCTTGCTTAACGCCGTTCTCCGAGACGTACGAGCTCAGATGTTATGTATTGATAGAAATCAGTCGCACGGAGTGGATTGCCTGTGTGGCACGCCTAAGTGGCATATGATCAAGGCTTCTGTTGCAAAGCAAAGTCTTGTGGTTGATGATCAAAGCATGGTCTGTGTGACGTACCTTTGTGTATAACATGGATTCACGAGCCTCACACATAGGTATGAGTCGAAAACGGGATAGTGACTATAGGGAGAGCAGGACGTTTCTTTCTAGCTAAGGTGGTGTTAGTGACCTACCTGCCCTGAGATTATATATACTTTTCACCTGTGTTGTTGTTGGAATGTGAGGCGCCTCGATTATAGGTCTGTAAGGACCGGGAAACATGTGTTCAGGAATAATTAATCCTCAAAAGTAAGAGAGGACTGGCCCTGAAGATACAAGGATCATAGTGGGGTCCTGAGACATTTTGTAACACCACACCGCCGTTAAGGTCACTCACAAAGGGAATGCCTTAACTTTGATGGAGCATTTTAGTAAACAGAACAGAAACTTACAAGATAGATAAAACAGTACTTGAAAAATTTATAACTTTGTTACAACAGAAACCGAAATAAGCTTGGTTACATCCTTTCAAATCACAATATCAAAATTCAAGTACAAAGTATCAGTCTTGTAAAAAAGCCTTCAGAATGCATATTTTAAAATCATAATCCCCATGGAAGAAGACAAGCCATAATTTAAGCACTTCAAGCGGAAGAAATCTGGATCAAGCTAGAGTATTCCATTTTACAAAACCTGGGGGGAAACGGACGAAAGGAGGCGAAACAACAAGGGTCAGAAAAAAGTCTGGAAAGTCTAGTGATTTTTAGTTACGAACATATAATAATAACATGACATGAACATAAAACTGGATGAGAGATAACTGTAACAGGTGTAGCGGATATAACAGAAGAACAGAATGACATAAGCTATTTCTTTACACTTCTCTGCACTATTACTAGTATAACAGAATTAGGTATCACCCTAATGTCTAAACTGAAACAGAAACGGATACAGAATAATTTCCACAGAAGAGAATGCTAGTAATGGGCCTTTACTACCCTAACAGAAACAGACAGAAGCAGAATGCTGATAATGGGCCTTTACCACCCGAATAGAAACAGACAGAAATAGAAAATTAATAATGGTCCTTTACCACCCGAACAGAAACATTCAGATTAATCCCTACGGAAACAGAATGTGGAATTATGTGTATACTAGTAATTGGGCCTTTACCACCCGAACGGGCGGTACCACGCAGAAACAAACAGGTGTTACCACCCAACAGAAACAGACGGTACCAACAGAAACTGACAGAACTAAGTGTACCCTAAAACCCCACCCCAAGCGATCGGCTCCATAATACATAAATACCCTTTGTCGGCCCCACAGTAGGGTGTATCACTCCCTAAAGTGACAAACAATTGGCACATACCTATTTACAGATGTCACTGCGTCTTACATCCTCAGAGGCAGACCGGGATCCATGCACGCACATGACCCGGTTGGAACGCACCATCAACACCCCTCGCCATTATCAGAATGAACCACTTATAATTAGTTCAGTAAGCGTGCCCGAACCGTACCTACTGTTGGGTCAAAGTTTTGACACCAGAAAGGGTTACTGACTAATATGGGTCCCAAACAACAGATGACACAAGTATTTCCCGTCCTAACCTTGTGTCCCCAGACTAACAGATTTCAGATTAACTTGTTCACAAGTTCAGACATACAGAATTCAGATCAACTAATTCACAGACAAGTTTTCAGACTAACGGATCAGATATACAGATTTAACAGACTTACCGACTAACCAGTTACAGATTAACAGACTTACAGATTTGTCTAACTTTGTAATTGGGCCTATAGATTCACGGAACAGATTTATTAAATTCATCAGTCTAGTGGGTTTAACCCGTATCCGCCCAACATGTTTTAGACATCATATTTATCTCATATTTTCATTAATTAAATATTAATGCCCAGACCTCTCATGTTAGACTGACAGTTTGCAGCTACTGGTTAGGCCGGTAGGTTCCGGGCAGATTTCTGCCGCAAAATGAGTCTAACCTCGGGTTTTCAAGCACGTTATGGCTAACTTCTCACATTAGAACCTATTGTTTGCGGCCACTGGAATATGCCGGGCGGTTCCGGGCAGAAGTACGCCGCAAATTCATTCTAACCTCGGGTTAGCCATGTTTATCTTTGTGGCCAATTAATTAATAATTTACCATTTATGCCCACGCCGAATATACATGTCAATTATTCATGACTATAGCCAATTCAGATTATGTTAATAACAGACTGAATATATCAACTTAACAGATATAGCAGATAACAGATTTTCGCAGATTAGCCGACTTAACGGATTCAGCAGATTAAGTAATTTAGCAGATTTAGCATATAACAGATTTGGAATTTTCAGCAGACTTAGCAGATGATGGATTTGGCAGATGAACAGATCTAGCAGACTAGCCAGTAGAGTAGAACTAGCAGATTAAGCAATATAACAGAACTAGCAGATTAGGCAATATAACAGAACTAGCAAATTAGGCAAATATAGCAGAACTAGCAAATTAGGCAAATATAACCGATTTAATCATTCCTTAGAGTTTCACAAACATATCTTGCCTAATTATAAATTTGTCCTAAGTTTGCATGCCTAAATAGTTGTCATGATTCACACAATGATCATATACCCCACGTTTGCATTGAATTTACATGTCACGGATTATGGTCATAATTTACATGTCCCAATTTGGTTCAACTTGCCTAGTACAAAAGATTTACATATAAATTATGCCAAATATAGCCATCGATTTCAATGCATGTCATATTGTAACAACCCGAAATTCTGGGCCAGTTTAAAAAATTTTATTTTGGCAATTTATTGAATTTTGATTATTTAAAATGAATTATTTTAAATAATATCGACGAGAAATTTATTTTGAATGGAATTCGAACATATATATTATATAGTTCGTCGTTAGAATAAAAATATTTATTTATATTTATAAAAGGAATTGAAAATGGCGCGGTAGTTCGATAATTCAATTTCAAACTTCAATTGAATGTACCGGGTGCAAAACAATCCGGATTTTAGTGAAACCAACAATAATGGGATCTAATTGTGACTATCTTTCCAATGAATCCAAAAAATCAAAATTTCATAGGGGGGATCAAAGGATATGTCCAGTTGAAATTTCTGAACAGTCGCTATGAAATTCAGGCCCTTAAAAATGGACATTTTGCAAACGATCTCGGATTTCGACGAAACCACTTTTGTTGGGTCCGTGATGTCAAGTTATTGCTAGATTCCAAATTTCATTATTTTTCGAATCAATATGTGAGCGTGGCAAAGGAAAACGCGTTTGACCAGTTTTAGTTGATTTTAATCGACTGGAAAATGGCCATTTTTCAAACGGTCTCAGAATTCGACGAAACTTGTTTTGTTAGGACCGTATCGTCAATACGAAGCTAGAAAATATTTTTCTGGGATTTATACCGTTAGTATGTGACCCCAATAAATTGAAATGCGCGTTCAAATTCAATATATAGAGTTATATGTTGATTTTGACGAAAACAGATCGAAACAGTCGAACAAGCTTATGGCACATATCCCATTGTGTTCAGAATGGGGGTGAAACGCTATGGACGACAGGCGGTGGGCCTCGTTTAGAGGTCGTATGTAAAAGTCAACTTTTTGGGATTAAATAATTAAAAAAAAGAAAATTCTCCTTCTCCTCCCCTTAAATCCCTCTCCCCCCCCCCCCGTTTTCCACGTTCAAATCAATTTAGAAGAAAAAAAGAAAAAAACCTAACTACCGCGATACCCCCCCCAGGCGGCGCGCCACCAAGCACCCACCCCCCTCCTCCTCTGTCGCGATCGAAGCACCCACCCACCCCATCCTCCTTTGTCGCCATCGAAGCACCCACCCACCCCCTCCTCCTCTGTTGCGATCGAACCACCCACCCCCTTCCTCCTGCTGCAGATCGAAGCACCCACCGCCCTCCTCCTCCTCTGCCGCAACCGAAGCGCCCCCCCCCCCCCCTTCTTAGAAAAAAAAACACTGTAAGTTTAATTTATTTCATTTTTATTTTTTCTTTATTTTATTTATATAGGGTGATTAGCTATATAGAAAAAATCAGTTTTATACATGATATTATCAAATAAAAATCAATCCTTTTATATGGAGCAATAAAAAATGTGACTTTTATATAGTAGGAAAAAAGATGTGATCTTTATAGATGTAGCCAAGTAAAAATTCAATTTTTATATATTGAATAGCATAGTAAAAATTCGATTTTTATATATTGAATAGCATAGTAAAAATTTGATTTTTATACATTGAATGGTGAAGTAAAAATTAGATTTTTATATATTGAATAGTGAAGTAAAAATTCGATTTTTATACGTTGAATAGTGAAGTAAAAATTCGATTTTTATTTATTGAATGGCGAAGTAAAAATGTGATTTTTATATATGTAGAGAATACGGGCAGTGAAAAGTGACAAGAGGCAGAACGACGAAGATTTCTACAAAGAAGAGTCGAGGAGTTGGATTAGCTATTCTGTGAGAATTTCTCACTCTTTGATTTAATTTTCTAGTCATATATATATATACTAGGATGCAGACGGTGTTTAGTAGCACCCGACACCCGTCGTCCACAGACCATGGACGGTTTGTATGCTTGTTTGTTTGATTTTGATGTGTAGTTGATTGTGTGATGCGATGTGAAATGAAATAAAATATTTATATAGTTAAAATTTTATAGTTAAAAATAGAATTTTTGAAGTATATATCAAAGGAAATAAAAATAAACAAATCGTATGATTCGTTTATATACACACATTTGACTGATATTGATTGGGACGATAAATTTTACACATCGCCCAACAGCAGAAATAAAATCTGTGTTTGATTGTTTGAAACCCCACACGGGTATTGGGATGATATTTGATGTCCACTAATCCCGATTGTTTAGTTGTATGTCGATCGATTGGTTGACAGATTGTTATAAGCGTTGAATATTTATATTTGATGCTTATACAGTGTAGAATGCACTTTGGATGATGGTTGATTGTTCATCGTTGTTATTGTATACACGTGTTGTAGAAAATCCATATAATTAACATTATATGGTAATTGATTGGGCTTCATTCCAGTTTTGAATAGAAATATTCGAAAAAGAAATATTTGAATAGAAATATTTGAAAAAAAAAGAAATATTTGAATAGAAATATTTGAAAAGGAAATATTTGAAATAGAATATTTGAAAATAGAAATATATGAAGCCGTGTTGATTAGATTGACGCCATTTTGACGTGAACAATATTTATATCGATTTTATTCATTTTATAATGAATATCGAAAGTGATTTCAAAATCTGATATTTTGAAAAGAATTGAAATTCGAATTAAACTGAAAAGAAATGAATTCGAATTAAACTGAAAAGAAATGAATTCGAATTAAACTAAAAAGAAATGAATTCGAATTAAATTGAAAAGAATTGAATTCGAATTGAAATTGAATAGAAATGAATTCGAATTGAAATCGGGTAGAAATGAATTCGAATTGAAATTGAATTGAAAACGAACTGGAATTGAATTAGAAATCTATTTGAATTGAAATCGATTTGAAATGAATTTAAAACGAATTTATATTGGAATATTCAATTTTGATTTGAAATTGAATATGAAGTTGAAACCGTTTTGAAAACGAATTTAAAACAATTTATCAAGCACGTTTTGAATTGAAATCGACGAAGTATATTATATATATATATATATAATATAATGGCCTGAATAGAACGCGCCGCGCCGAGGCAGTTCACGAATTTCGACCATTGACTTCGAACGGATATTGTGGGAGATCCGACCGTCGGATTCTCCTGAAACCGGAACCGTTGGGTTCGTATCGAAAAGAGCTTTCGAACGAATATTGGAAATTAGAAATCTAACGGTTGTATTTGGAATTATTTTCAAATCAAATTTGAAAAAGGTCGTTGTAAGTGCAGTTCGATGGCCGTTGATGGATATCGACTGTACGGGCCTTGATAAAATTATTAAAAATAGTAATAATTTGTGTAAAATCATAAGAAATGATTTAGAAAGAATTGTGATGAAAAACTCCATATTTGAAAAGATAAAAATAGATTTTTTAACGAAATGAACTAGTTTTGAACTAGAATTATAATTCTGTTTATTTTTAAAATAAATAAACTGGATTAGAAATTGTTTTGAAAATAACCAGAATTTCCAATAATTGCATTGGAATGGATTTGAATCGAAATTGTCTTCAGAATATTTCGATGTTGAATTTCGTGATTATACAGATGCTGTTATGAAAATTTGAAAGATATTTATATATCGTTATTTCCAATACGATATCTGTTGGTCGTAGAATTTGATATTGAATAAAAGCCGATATATTTTCTATTCGGAGCCTTGTATTTAATATCAGATGTGATTTGGGTTTGTCGTGAATGGTGTCTTGACTGACACTGTTCTTGAACCCAGTTGAGAAAAGATTAAATCTTTTTATTTAGATTTAATGAAGTGTACCAATTAAATAATATTTAATTGTAATTGAATTAATATTGATTTTTGGGTTTATCGTGGACAGTGTTTTAAATAACACTCGTTCTTTAACCCGATAATTAATGGAATGTGGTTTTGGGTTTATCATGAACCATGTTTTAAATGACACTGTTTCTTTAACCCAGTTAACGATTAAAACTAAGTGGAGTTTTAATGAATCTTTAATTAGATTGAAATGATCGAGAATGGAGTATCCCCAGTTTTGCTCCAGGTGATAATTAAATCTTTAATTAGATTTGAACGTGAAATGGAAATTGAATTTACCGATAACACCATAGCGTTAGATATGAAGTATTACCAGTTTTACTTCATGGGATGAATAGGTTGGGATTGGGAAATTAAAACAAATGATTACTTCGGTAAAGTTCGTTAATCCCGACTAGTTTGAATTGATATTCAAAAGTAGATTAAAGAAAAAATTCAAGGAATTTATCTTGGATAAAATTAATGGAAACCTTTCCCTATGAATGTGAAATTTAGAAACTAACTGTCGGTTAGCCAAGCAGAATGGTTTTCTGGATATTGATCTGATGTTGGTTTCGGCCTTCGGGGTTAATATTCGGGAAATTATTCTCTTTATTAATTTACGGTTAGTGTAACGGCACGATTTTCGACCCTCCGAAAACCATGTCATTATTGAAAGAAATTAGAGGATGAGATAGAAAAGATAGAACTAATAGAATAGAAGAATAAGAAGTTATCAGAAATCTCACAGCGGAATTTAAAAATACAAAATACATTACATCATAGGGTCTGATACATCATAGTACATCATCATAGTACATTAACATAATTATACATCATGATATGGGAATCTAAACTGGATACATGGGTGTAGATAAAACTTCTAGACGGGTCCTGCAACTTGAACTTCGTAAGGTTCCATTTGCCTACCTGAATTACTTGCCTACTCATAATAAATATTATGAGTACCCAAGAGTTTAGGGAAAACATAAAAAATAAACTCCGGGTCAGTCAGGAGACTGGTGTGAGTAAATACAGTTAAAAAGATGTAAACAAGGAAATAAGGAATAAGGTGTTTCGTTATTAATAGATTCAATTACTTTAGAAATCTTTAGCCCAACTCCATAACTAACATATGGAAAATGACCCTTGTATTTTGATATCAAAACGTTCGATATTTACGATAGTATTTATCAAATAAATAATCATCTAGTGAATTGCTTGCATCTCACATTCACGTACATAGAATAAAATCTAAAACCCGAGCGCTTATTGGAATTTGGTTTCTAACTGACAGGGTATGGGAGCACCCACCGACCAGTGTACTCTAGAGAGGATACACTGGGGTTCAACAAGAACATCCTGCAACCCGGCCACACATGACCGTCCACTCATTTAGCTTGAGTGTAACGAATATATTACCACCTCCACGGTTGGGAATGACCCACCGATTACCGAAGGTAACAGAGGTGAATATAGATTTAGAAACAAAAGGAATTACTCTAGATGGTGATAATATACCCTGCTTGGGTTTGACCCAACTAGCCATGTTGCCTAGCCCAACTATTGTCTTTCCGGGTTGTGAGGTTTGAAGTCACGTTTACCGTTTCACGGATTATTCTTCAACGACTTTGAATGTCACACCGTCCTATCTGACAGACCACTCATTTGTTTCCACAAATATATTTTTGGGTATAAGGCTAAAGAAACGAATCTCTCCGCCACCAACATAACACAATTATGTAAAGTCGATGTGTAAAATCTGATCGATATACGTTGTCAGACATCCGACTGTTTGGATCTGTTCTGGGATTGAACAGACCGAGGATACTATTTTGGAATAGTCCTTGCATCCTTCATTTTTATCGATTTCAGGTATACGTCGTATAAATTCGAGTCGAAGTGGAATGTAGATTCCGGACTCTTCGAGTCGGTGTACGAAATATCTTTTATAGTCGACAATTGATTATCAGCTTAACTGTCTTTATTTCAGTTGCACGTTCTGTTATTTAGAGTTTATATACAGTATATATTTCTCTGGTTCATATCTGGATATCTTAAATATCTTTTAGAATTGTGTAGTTAAAGTGTGTGCGTCACACACAAGATGTTATACAGTTTTTATCATTATTTGGATGTGTATAGAAAAAGCCCGTGCTTCGCACAAGGTATTTTGTCATGTTGAACATTGATGTTTAGATGATGTTTCACTGCTAAAGTTCTGTTGGAAATCATTTATTTCCTTCATATTTTACTTAAATAAATTGCTTAATAATTTATTTAAATTAAATTATCTTTAAAACTTAAGTTTCCGTCTCGATGAACTTCATTGGACAACTTCGATTCTCTGACCTCACTGTCATCTTTACTGTTCCACTTGCCTAAGCTAAATTAAATAAAAAAATCTATTTTTATTTAATTAATTAATTACTGATTAATTATATTTTATTTATTTATTTAACTAAATTCGATTAAATTAAATTCTTGCATTTTAAAAACTGTTTCTCTCTTACAATTGCCAAGTCGGATCTGGCATCTCCAAATCAAATGACCACCAAGGGGTGATCACTCACTTTCACTTGCCAAACCCACTGGATCAACCATGCCAGAAAGCCTTGCCTCGACCCTTGCCTTGCCACTCCGATCAACTCGAAAACACTAGTGAATCCACTCGAAAATCTTGTGCCAACCTCCTCTTTTCCTTCTCCATTTTCTTCTCTGGCCACGCCTGTACAACGTGCACTGGTGTGCACGTGCACACCTCCACTGGCCAACTGCAAACCACCGATCCCCCTCCGACATGTCGCGTTGCCTTCTCCGATCATCTATGACCAGTCACCACCGTCACCAGTCACCTCCTTCTCCAAAACCCCCTTCAACATTTTCAAACCGAAACTGCTTCTTCGATACCCCCACCGACATCGACCTCGTCCGACACCCTCCGACCCCCTGGAGACCTCGCACCGCCGCCGATAGCTGCCCCAACTTCCGACGCTGCTCCTCCCCAAGTTCTGGCCCACTCGATCCATCGTGGACCCCACACGACCTCTGGAAATGCTCGAACTCATTTCGCTTCTCAGAAACATAAATCGAGCTCGTTAGCTAAATCCACTTGCTGGAAAAATTATCTGATATTTTTCCCATGATCCCCGAAGTCACAGCCTCCTCCACGCTCCACGCCTTGGCGTTCAACAACGTTGATCATCGGAATTTGGCGAAAATGCCATTTTCGTCCATCTCGACTTATCTACCCAGTCCCGACGTTTAAAATCTTGAAAACACTTTTAAAAATCATCGTTTGGCATGTCGATTACATTCATAAACCTGTATTTCGATTCTGTGATGTTTCAAAATTTAAGTGTTGAGTTTGAGATAGAGAACAAACTGTTCTTGTCTGTTTGGGTTTTCAAAACAAAATGTTCACGCTCTGATCTCTCTAAATGTTTGTAAATGTTTGAGTATACATAATTAACTCCTACGTATACACACATGTCTTGTGTTTTAAAACAAATCAAAGTGTAGTTTAAAATCAGAGAGTATTTGGTTTTAACAGAGGAATCATAGCGGTATTTTCCTTGTTCTCAATTTAAACTATAAACCCATTTCCCAACCTACTGTCCCTTATATACAGAGTTTACTGATGAATATAAACGAGGTGTTCTAGCATCTAGAAGAGTGTTAACATCATGATATAACTTGCAGTAACATATATACATGAAATGAGTAAAACTGTTTACAGTAAACAACATCAAACATTAGCTAAGTGAGGTTTACTCACTTGTAAACTCTTCCAATTTCTTGCCTGAAAATGGATGATAACTCTTAGCAAAAACTTGTATTTTTGTAAAGAGAAAATGCATGGAATTGGACGTGTATTTATAGGAAAATCTCTAAAGTTTTCTACAGCAAACTCTCTACCTACCCCATTTCTCTCTCTTGCATTTGTGGTGTAAAATTGTTACAGCAAAAGTAAGTGTACCCTTCACCGAAACATCTTCTTACCAACCTCTCTTTGGTCTCTACTAAGTATATGAGCCTATGCTTGCATTAAATGCAAGGCTTGATTTCATTAAATGCTACACAACACTTGCCATCAAAGTGTAAGAGAATGGATATTTCTCTCCTGATATTTGTTTGCTACTAAATCATTTCAGCCGCAGATATATATGTATGAGGGGATTAGGTCCTAATCTACTACTTAACGATGGGTTTGGATCTTGTTTGCTTTTGTATGCTAACTTCCATATGCTAGTTGTAAATAGGATTTAGTTACACTATTTTGTGTTGCCAATATTCTCACTCTTCTCTTAGTTAGAAATTTTGTCACAAATGTTTTGCTTAAGTATGTAATAATATAAATATTAAACATACCTTATATAAGTTAAGTTCTAGTGCAAACCATATATGTATATACATACATATAGGTGATTATACACATTTTAATTGGTTGAGAAACTCAAATATATTTAAATTTCCTTATTAAAATAGATATCAGATGCTTGAAAAATCCAGCCATTACAGACTACCCCACTTAAAAGAATTTCGTCCCGAAATTACATAAGAAAGATAGAAAGTTTCCAAAAGAAAATATTTCATAAACTGGTTGATTTTAGTACACATACACATACGACTAGTTCTATACTAACACTAGTCTCGATACATACAATAATACTAGACTTGACTACTCAAGTTCTAAACTGCCCCAAAATATACGCTCGTAACTATCCTCCTCCAGTCTCTGTCCTACTACTCGTCGTCAGAGATATCTATTATTTCTACGACCTCCTCGTCATCAGATATATTAAGGACCTCAACTACGTCTTCTGCATCAGTCACCTCCTCATCATCCTCTATATAAATCAGACCCACTGGTGGTATTAAATATAGCCTCACCACGGGGTATCCATACTCACTGAATACTTGTACTCCTCCTCCTGCTATGCGAAACTCGAAGAGAACTTGTTCCAATCTATTCCATATCGCTGTCCTTTGGGCTACTTTCTCTTCTTGCTGGTTTACCGTAGCAATGACTGGGGTTCCCGGAACAACTTGGTCTTCTTCTTCCTCATATTCTTCTTCATATTCTTCCTCATATTCTTCTTCATATTCTTCCTCTTCTTCGCCACCCTCATCTCCTTCACCATAACCGTCAATACTTCCTTCATCTCCTATCACTTCATCCTCATCAGTAAGTCTTGGTGTCCTCCATCTTGTTCTATTGGTTCGTTCCTGCCAAGCACGGATCCTTCTGATGATATGTGTGTACCTTCGTCGTCGATGGGTGATCTCTCTCGGTTGTTGTCGGAATCTCCTACTCTTTGTCTCTTTGCTTGTAGCATAAGAAACTGGAGTGGTGTCACCCTCTTTCTTGTTGTGGTCTTCCACACTGGAGCCATCTAACACGTAAGCAAGAATATAGAACTCATCAGTGATGTAAACATACAAGAGAGTTCATAAGTCCTAATAAACTGAATCCATAAAACACACATGCAAATGCTCATAGAAATGCACAAATCGAAATTTCCTTACATTTTACCCATACCATAGTAAATCATATCTAACTCGTAGGAAAATCTGGGTATAATTTCTTTATCTGCTTCTCGGTCTCCCACGTACAGTCTTTCGGGTTTTCGCTCCACTGGATCTTTAGTAGCCTCACCACTTTGTTGCGAAGTTGCTTTCCCTCTCGGTCAATAATACTGAATGGATGTCTAATCACTGTCAAGTCTGGCTCAATCTCTATCTCTTGCTGAACAGAGGGTTCCAGAATTAATGATGGATTGTGCATACATTTTCTCAAGTGTGATACGTGAAATACGTTGTGAATTCCCGCCATATATTCTGGTAATTCAACTTTATATGCTTGAAAACCAATTCTTTCTAAGACGCGGAAAGGTCCAACATATCTTGGTGCTAACTTTCCATATTTTCCAAATCTTACTACTCCCTTCATTGGTGAGATCTTCACGAAAACTAGATCTTCTATTTCGAATACTAAATCTCTTCGCCTTTTATCGGCATAGCTTTTCTGGCAATCCTGGGCTTCCTTCATTCTCAGTTTCACTAATTCCACTTTCGCTGTCGCTTCTAGTATCATATCCGGACCAAATACCAATTTGTTTCCGGACTCTACCCAACATGCTGGCGCTTTACAAGGTCTTCCATATAATGCTTCATATGGTGCCATCTGTATACTCGCCTGGTAACCGTTATTATATGAAAATTCTACTAGGTGTAAATGATCTTCCCACGACTCTCCAAAATCTAAAATACATGCTCTTAGAAGATCCTCCAATTTACGATTAACTCTTTTCGTCTGACCGTCCGTTTGAGGATGGTAAGCTGTATTGAAATTTAATCTTGTTCCCAACGTTCTCTGCAAAGCTTCCCAAAATCTACTTGTGAAAATGGTATCTCTGTCGCTTACAATGCTCGTTGGAATACCGTGCAGTCGTACTATCTCTTTCATGAATACTTCGGCTAATGTTATGGCAGTGCGCGTTGGTTTCACTGGAATAAAGTGCGCACTCTTAGTTAACCGATCTACGATTACACAAATCCCTTCGTAGCCTCTCCTTGTTCTTGGCAAACCATCGATGAAGTCCATCGATATCATTTCCCACTTCCAGTTGGGAATCTCTAATGGCCGTAATAGTCCAGCAGTCTTTTGATGGTCTCCCTTGACTTGCTGACAACATAGACATTCATTTACGAAAGTAATGATATCTTTATTCATTCCTGACCACCAGAATACTCGTCTCATATCATGATTCATTTTATGAATTCCTGGATGGATGCTCAACTTTGACGCATGGCATTCTTTTAAAACCTCCTGTCTTATCCCATCCACGTTAGGTATGCATAATCGGCCGTTTATTCTCAATACTCCTTGATTGTCCAACTCGAAGTCAGTCTCTTTTCTGTTTGTGACTCCTCGAATAATATTTTCCAGTTTGGGATCCCTTTTCTGATTACTCATTATCCTTTCTTGGAGAATCGGTGTGACTTCCAAAAGTGATAATATCGCATTTCTACTCAAGGCATCTGCCACTACGTTCGCTTTTCCCGGTGTATAAATGATATCCAAGTCATATGATGCAAGAATTTCTAACCACCGTTGTTGTCTCAGATTTAAATCTTTTTGAGTGTACAAATACTTCAATGGTTTATGATCGGTGAAAAGTTCGAATCTCTCACCCAGAAGATAATGTCTCCACATCTTTAATGCGAAAACAACTGCCAATAACTCTAGGTCGTGAGTTGCGTAATTCTTCTCGTGAATCCTTAACTGCCTACTTGCATATGAAATCACTTATCCCTTCTGCATTAACACCACTCCTACTACCTTTCCACAAGCATCGGTGTAAACTGCAAATCCTCTCGTTCCATCGGGAACAGCTAATACTGGTGCTTCCGTTAATCTTTTCTTTAGTTCTTGAAACGATTCTTCACACTTTTGGTCCCAAATAAACTTTTGGCCCTTCTTTGTTAACTTGGTCAGATGTGACGATATTTTGGAGTAGTCTCGGATAAATCTTCGATAGTATCCTACCAGTCCTAGGAAACTACGAATATCTGTTGGTGTTTGAGGTTGTTTCCATAGTTGTACTGCATCTACTTTAACTGGGTCTACTGATATCCCATCTCCGTTTACTATGTGCCCCAAAAATCTCACTTCCGATTTCCAAAACTGACATTTTGAAAACTTTGCCTTCAACACGTGTTTCCTTAGAGTTTCTAGCACTACTCTAAGATGACCACGGTGTTCTTCTTCGGTTTTTGGAAGGATTAAGATATCGTCAATGAAAACGAGAACGAATTTATTAAGAATTTTCCTAAAGACTCTGTTCATCAGATCTACGAAGAAAGCTGGTGCGTTGGTTAGTTCGAACGGCATAACCAACCATTCATAAAAGAAATCTGGGCCTCTGAATGCTGTTAAAGGAATACAATCTTCAGAGATTCTCAATTGGTGAAATCCTGTTGCTAAATCCATCTGGGAGAATAACGTTGCTCCGTGCAATTGGTCGAAAAGGTCATCAATTCTAGGTAATGGATATCTATTTCGGATGGTAACTTTATTCAACTCTCTATGGTCTACACATAGTCGCAAAGATCCATCCAACTTCACTACAAAAACTACCGTAGAGCCCCAACTAGAAAAACTTGGTCGGATTAAGCCTTTACTCAGCAAATCCCGAGTTTGTTTCTCTAATTCCTGAACTTCCTTGGGAGTCGTCCGTCTCTTTTGTTGAATCATTTGTCTAGCTCCTGGGACTAAATCAATTCGGAATTCGATCCCTCGATGCAGAGGTAAACTTCCGACTTCCTCGAATACGTCCTTGAATTCTCTTACTACTTCCAAAGTGTCAAGACTTTCTTGAGGTGCTTCTAAAGCGTATAGAAAACTACATGTGTGAATTCCCGGTTTCCCACAAGTTATTCTAGCTTTTCGCTTTAAGCTAGTTATAAGGGTTATGATTTCTTTATCACATTTTATCTTGGCTTGGAACTTGCTTAACCAGTCTAATCCAAGTATAAAATTGAAACTTTTGAAGTCTAGAACATAGAAGTCAAATCGAAAAGAGTGTGAGAGATATAAGAGAGTTATATCCTCACAACACATTTTAAGCTCAGTTTTCCCCATTATGGGGTTTGATACGCAAATGGGGTTTGGTGATATAATTGGTTTAAGGTCAAACTGATCTATGGTTTCGGCTGAAATAAAACTGTGTGAAGCGCCGATATCAAATAAAACACGAAGGTAAATTCCATTAAACTGTAAAGTACCTTCCAGCACCCCCTTCCCTTTCACATTCTGAGAAATAGACGGTTCATCTTTGATTGTAAAAACCGTAGGCTGTGGTGCCCTCTTCATCAATGGAGAGTCTTTCACTATGTGTCCTGGTTAATGACAGTTGAAACACAGATTCTTCACTACCATCTTGTTCCTCTGATTCTGGTTCTGGTTCTGATTTTGTTGCTGACGTTTCTGTTGCTGTCTCGGGTATTGCTGGGGTCTTTGTTGCTGTTGTGGGTATTGCTGGGGTTTCTGTTGCTGTTGTGTATATTGCTCGGGTTTCTAGTTCCCTTTTTGTTTACAGAATCGTGCAATGTGTCCCTTTTTCTTGCAGTTGTGACACACCACATTCTTAAATTTACCTTCCACAGTCTGTTGCCCCGTCTTAGCTTGGCCCTGATTATCATTCCAATCTGGGTTGACCTATCTTTTCATGAATTTCACCCCACTCGTCTCCCTAGTCTAGATCCTCGCACCTGGTTTCTTTGTATCTAGTGCTTCATATCTGAGTGCTAGGTCTACTAGTTCCACAAATGGATCCTTCAAATGTCCCATCATCCTTCCTTGCAGATTATCTCTAAGACCAGCAACAAACATCTCGTTCTTTTTCAAAAGTGTATTTATTAGCTCCGGTCCAAAGATTGAAAGTGCGTTGAACTGGTTTTCGTACTCAGCGACAGACATGCTTTCCTGCTTTAAGTCAATGAAGTCTTGGTACATCCTTGTCCTTCCAGTAGCAGGTAGGTACTGGCCTTCAAAAGCTTCTTTGAACATGGGCCAAGTAAAGTTTTCCTCAGGAGTGTTAGCAGTCTGGGCATCCCACCATATTGCTGCGGCTCCTTCCAGATTCCTTGAAACTAAGAGACGCTTATGCTCGACATCCAACCTCAGTCCTTTAAAAAACTTCTCACATGATCTAATCCATGATTGGACTCCGACCAGTGATTCAGTACCTCTGAAAATCTTTCCTCCCAGAGTTGTGTAATTCTTACAGACCATAGCAAAGTTAGGCTGAGTTGGTGCTCGGATTACTTCAGTAGTATCCACTTGTGTCTGGTTAACAGTGTGTCTGTTTGTCGTAGTTGCTCCGCTTGCTCCTCGGCCTCTTCCTCCACGAGAACTCATTTTCAACTCCTTGAGTACACGGATTGAAATTTTATTAACTAAATTGGAAAAATATGTCGAGGGATTACCTAAGTAACTACGATCTACCTATATTAAAAATATAGTATTTAGTAAAAATACGCTCACTCACTATTCCAAAGCCTAAATGTTTCCGAAGAACATAGGCTCTGATACCAACTGTAACGGCGCGATTTTTGACCCTCCGAAAACCGTGTCATTATTGAAAGAAATTAGAGGATGAGATAGAAAAGATAAAACTAATAGAATAGAAGAATAAGAAGTTATCAGAAATCTCACAGCGGAATTTAAAAATACAAAATACATTACATCATAGGGTCTGATACATCATAGCACATCATCATATTACATCATCATAGTACATTAACATAATTATACATCATGATATGGGAATACAAATCTAAACTGTATATATGGGTGTAGATAAAACTTCTAGACGGGTCCCGCAACTTGAACTTCGTAAGGTTCCATTTGCCTACCTGAATTACTTGCCTACTCATAATAAATATTATGAGTACCCAAGTTTTTAGGGAAAACACAGAAAATAAACTCCGGGTCAGTCAGGGGACTGGTGTGAGTAAATACAGTTAAAAAGATGTAAACAGGGAAATAAGGAATAAGGTGTTCCGTTATTCATAGATTCAATTACTTTAGAAATCTTAAGCCCAACTCCATAACTAACATATGGAAAATGACCCTTGTGTTTTGATATCAAAACGTTCGATATTTACGATAGTATTTATCAAATAAATAATCATCTAGTGAATCGCTTGCATCTCACGTTCACGTACATAGAATAAAATCTAAAACCCGAGCGCTTATTGGAATTTGGTTTCTAACTGACAGGGTATGGGAGCACCCACCGACCAGTGAACTCTAGAGAGGATACACTGGGGTTCAACAAGAACATCCTGCAACCCGGCCACACATGACCGTCCACTCATTTAGCTTGAGTGTAACGAATATATTACCACCTCCACGGTTGGGAATGACCCACCGATTACCGAAGGTAACAGAGGTGAATATAGATTTAGAAACAAAAGGAATTACTCTAGATGGTGATAATATACCCTTCTTGGGTATGACCCAACTAGCCATGCTGCCTAGCCCAACTATTGTCTTTCCGGGTTGTGAGGTTTGAAGTCACGTTTACCGTTTCACGGATTATTCTTCAACGACTTTGAATGTCACACCGTCCTATCTGACATATCACTCATTTGTTTCCACAAATATATTTTTGGGTATAAGGCTAATGAAACGAATCTCTCCGCCACCAACATTACACACTTATGTAAAGTCGATGTGTAAAATCTGATCGATATACGTTGTCAGACATCCAACTGTTCGGATCTGTTCTGGGATTGAACAGACCGAGGATACTATTTTGGAATAGTCCTTGCATCCTTCATTTTTATCGATTTCAGGTATACGTCGTATAAATTCGAGTCGAAGTGGAATGTAGATTCCGGACTCTTCGAATCGGTGTACGAAATATCATTTATAGTCGATAATTGATTATCAGCTTAACTGTCTTTATTTCAGTTGCACGTTCTGTTACTTAGAGTTTATACACAGTATATATTTCTCTGGTTCATATCTGGATATCTTAAATTTCTTTTAAAATTGTGTAGTTAAAGTGTGTGCGTCGCACACAAGATGTTATACAGTTTTTATCATTATTTGGATGTGTATAGAAAAAGCCCGTGCTTCGCACACGGTATTTTGTCATGTTGAACTTTGATGTTTAGATGATGTTTCACTGCTAAAGTTCTGCTGGAAATCAGTTATTTCCTTCATATTTTACTTAAATAAATTGTTTAATAATTTATTTAAATTAAATTATCTTTAAAACTTAAGTTTCCATCTCGATGAACTTCATCGGACAACTTCGATTCTCTGACCTCACAGTCATCTTTACTGTTCCACTTGCCTAAGCTAAATTCAATAAAAAAATCTATTTTTATTTAATTAATTAATTACCGATTAATTATATTTTATTTATTTATTTAATTAAATTCGATTAAATTAAATTCTTGCATTTTAAAAACTGTTTCTCTCTTACAATTTCCAAGTCGGATCTGGCATCTCCAAATCAAATGACCACCAAGGGGTGATCACTCACTTTCACTTGCCAAACCCACCGGATCAACCATGCCAGAAATCCTTGCCTCGACCCTTGCCTTGCCACTCCGATCAGCTCGAAAACACTAGTGAATCCACTCAAAAATCTCGTGCCAACCTCCTCTTTTCTTTCTCCATTTTCTTCTCTGGCCTAGCCTGTACAACGTGCACTAGTGTGCACGTGCACACCTCCACTGGCCAACTGCAGACCTCCGATCCCGCTCCGACATGTCGCCTTGCCTTCTCCGATCATCTATGACCAGTCACCACCATCCCCAGTCACCTCCTTCTCCAAAACCCCCTTCAACATTTTCAAATCGAAACTGCTTCTTCGATACCCCCACCGACATCGACCTCGTCCGACACCCTCCGACCCCCTGGAGTCCTCGCACCACCGCCGATAGCTGCCCCAACTTCCGACGCCGCTCCTCCCCAAGTTCTGGCCCACTCGATCCATCGTGGACCACACACGACCTCTGGAAATGCTCGAACCCATTTCGCTTCTCAGAAACATAAATCGAGCTCGTTAGCTCAATCCACTTGCTGGAAAAATTATCTGATATTTTTCCCATGATCCCCGAAGTCTCAGCCTCCTCCACGCTCCATGCCTTGGCGTTCAACGACGTTGATCATCGGATTTTGGTGAAAATGCCATTTTCGTCCATCTCGACTTATCTACCCAGTCCCAATGTTTAAAATCTTGAAAAAACTTTTAAAAATCATCGTTTGGCTTGTCGATTACATTCATAAACCTGTATTTCGATTCTGTGATGTTTGAAAATTTAAGTGTTGAGTTTGAGACAGAGAACAAACTGTCCTTTTCTGTTTGGGTTTTCAAAACAAAATGTTCACGCTCTGATCTCTCTAAATGTTTGTAAATGTTTGAGTATACATAATTAACTCCTACGTATACACACATGTCTTGTGTTTTAAAACAAATCAAAGTGTAGTTTAAAATCAGAGAGTATTTGGTTTTAATAGAGGAATCATAACAGTATTTTCCTTGTTCTCAGTTTATACTATAAACCCATTTCCCAACCTACTATCCCTTATATACAAAGTTTACTGATGAATATAAACGAGGTGTTCTAGCATCTAAAAGAGTGTTAACATCATGATATAACTTGCAGTAACATATATACATGAAATGAGTAAAACTGTTTACAGTAAACAACATCAAACATTAGCTAAGTGAGGTTTACTCACTTGTAAACTCTTCCAATTTCTTGCTTGAAAATGGATGATAACTCTCAGCAAAAACTTGTATTTGTGTAAAGAGAAAATGCATGGAATTGGACGTGTATTTATAGGAAAATCTCTAAAGTTTTCTACAGCAAACTCTCTACCTACCCCCTTTCTCTCTCTTGCATTTGTGGTATAAAATTGTTACAGCAAAAGTAAGTGTACCCTTCACCGAAACATCTTCTTACCAACCTCTCTTTGGTCTCTACTAAGTATATGAGCCTATGCTTGCATTAAATGCAAGGCTTGATTTCATTAAATGCTACACAACACTTGCCATCAAAGTGTAAGAGAATGGATATTTCTCTCCTGATATTTGTTTTCTACTAAATCATTTCAGCCGCAGATATATATATGTATGAGGGGATTAGGTCCTAATCTACTACTTAACGATGGGTCTGGATCTTGTTTGCTTTTGTATGCTAACTTCCATATGCTAGTTGTAAATAGGATTTAGTTACACTATTTTGTGTTGCCAATATTCTCACTCTTCTCTTAGTTAGAAATTTTGTCACAAATGTTTTTCTTAAGTATGTTACAATATAAATATTAAACATACCTTATATAAGTTAAGTTCTAGTGCAAACCATATATGTATATACATACATATAGGTGATTATACACATTTTAATTGGTTGAGCAACTCAAATATATTTAAATTTCCTTATTAAAATAGATATTAGATGCTTGAAAAATCCAACCATTACAGTTAGTGACTGATGAATTGGAATGAGGCGTATGTTGTTTTTGTGTAACACTTATTTAAAATATACGCGAGTTATTCGGAAAGACCGGCTTTATGCCATTCTGAATAACTGATGCGACGATAAGTCGAAGATGAAGATGATGGTCAAAGACCGGAGGTCTTCACGTAGTTTATGTGATTACTGATGATCTTGATTGGGGTGTACACCCAAGAAGATGGAAACAGTTGGTGATCTTCCAAACGTACTTGGAGATCGATGGATATGCGGGGTATTAGGTGCCTCCGGTTTCGTTCAGACACAGAACGGACTTGTCAATGGACTGTGTGTCTGACATTGGATTTCATTATATGTGACTGATGTCGGTTGCATTGAGTGGTTTGCCTGTGTGGCATGCTAAGATGCAAATGATCGAGGCTTCTGTTGTAAAGCAAAGTCTTGTGGTGATGATCAAAGCACAGCTTGTGTGGCACAACTTTGTGTAGCGTGAATTCGCGAGCCTCACGCCCCGGTTTTGAACCAAAAACGGGAGAGGACCTCAGGGAGGGCATGCGTTTCTTTCTAGCTAGGGTGGTGTCAGTGACCAACCAGCCCTGACATTTATATACTTTTCACCTGTGTGGTTGTTGCTGTTGCGAGGCGCCTCAGTTAGATCTGATGATCCGGGTCCGATGGAGCCATTCGTTGGCTCATTTACGCCCCGAAGGGCGGGGAAACGCAGTGTTCAGGCATTTTAATCCACATAGGTGGACCGGCCCTGACGATCCAAGGGTCGATGCGCTCTGACCCTGAGGCTCGGGCTAGAGAGTCTCGAAGACGGTGAGGACGATCACTAGCCTCAATTCGCAGATGGAAATCCAATTTCCAAATACGTGATTTTTGTAGTTTTAATTGTAGAGCCTAGTATGGCAACATAATATATGGTACTCATGCCGTCTATGATTGATACTTATGATTTGAAATTGTTTTAAACGCTATGCACTTCTTGTAGTATCAAATGATTTGTTTTAAAACGTATCAAGCACTCTTTGGCTGTTATAAGGGAAAACCCTATCCCTCGGCTTGCGTTGCATTGTGTGATAGGACCTGGGTCTTATAACAGCTTCATTTTTCTTTATTTAGCATCGCGCTGTTTGTTTTATGCCCTAGTGTTCTTGGAGGGAAACCCGTTCCGTGTTATACGGCGTGGTCCCTTGATTTAACGAACATTAAAAATAAAGTTAACTGTTTTAGTTCTAACACCAGTCACATGACTGACCTGGAGTTTATTGTTTTAACCTAAACTCTGGGTGCCCCTATTTTGACACGGGCAGCTAGTAGTTTTGGTTTTGCAGATTTATATTCATAGGATCCTGGTTTACAGCTGGAACGATGTCCGGAAAGCTTTGTAATTGTATATCTCTTCTAGTTGTGTATTGTATTATTTTCCGCTGCTATGTATTTAAATGTAATTTAAATCTCTGATATTTCTATGTAATATTCATTTATACTCTGTATATTCTTGTAATCTGATGCATTGTTGTAATGTACAATGAAATGTTCTTCCGTCTGCGTTCTATTTTGTCGTGTTCTGAAAACAATCCGTGCTTTCCCTTCTCTTCGGAGATCGGGGGAGTTCGGGCCGTCTCAGCATGGTATTAGAGCTTTGGTTTACAGAGCTCAAAGAACAAGACACGTTAGAACCGTACGAAAGAATTCATCAGATATTGGGTTAGTAATATCCAACGAGAATGACTCGTTAGAGATAGGATCAGTAGTATCCTAGAACAAGTGTGAAGAGTATATTTTTAAAATGAGAACAATTTTTGTTTTGAAAATTTAAATCACTGTATACGTATTTAACTATTTATTTTATATTGATTAGGACAGTCCAGTATATAAAGATTTTGCATATACGCCTTGCAAACGTGTATTTGAAGTTTTAATATATTGGATAGATATAGAATTACACTCTAGTCGTCCGAGGGTGATTCTGATGATTAATATTTCATCATTAGAATTTATATTCGAGTGACGAAGTGTAATATCTATATATTTCCTATTGACTGGTGTGAGAACCAAAAATTAGATAGGGCCTATTGTTGTGATTTGGCATCAAAAACATGATTTTTGTATATGTATCAAAATTATGAATTTGAAACTCTAGTTCACTAATTGATTGATGTTTGTGTTGTTTGTTTATTTGTTTGCTAATTTTTAGCCATTAAGCCTAATTGAATCACATATTGAATTATATTGAAAATTGGTCGCATTTGCTTGCATATACATGTGCTTACATTGAACAGGTCATAACAAGGAGGCTAGAGCAGAGAATAAAATTTGTTTGCCCGACAAATAGGTACATGTTTACTACATAATTTACTGTTTTGTTTGGGTGATGATGAATTTATGAGCCTATTAGCTAGCCGCTTGGCTTTTTCTTTTTCTTTTTGAGATCAGAAGGCCTGTACGGCAATTTCGGGATTTTCCCGTGGCTCCCAGTGCAGGGGAGGTTATGGCGAAATTTTTCGAAAATTCCGGGTGTTAGCCAAAATTTTTGAAGAATTTGAAAATTCTAAGAAACTGAAAAGTTGGAGAAGGGAAGCCAGATCGAACGTAGAGTTGATTAATCAAACCACTTTCGACTTTGTTCCTTTTCGGGGACGAAAAGTTTTAAGTGGGGGAGATTGTAACAACCCGAAATTCTGGGCCAGTTTAAATTTTTTTATTTTGGCAATTTTAGCAAATTTTGATTATTTAAAATGAATTATTTTAAATAATATCGACTAGAAATTTATTTTGAATGGAATTCGAACATATATATTATATAGTTCGTCGTTAGAATATAAATATTTATTTATATTTATAAAAGGAATTGAAAATGGCGCGGTAGTTCGACAATTCAATTTCAAACTTCAATTGAATGTACCGGGTGCAAAACAATCCGAATTTTAGTGAAACCAAAAATAATGGGATCTAATTGTGACTATCTTTCCAATGAATCCGAAAAATCAAAATTTCATAGCGGGGATCAAAAGATATGTCCAGTCGAAATTTCTGAATAGTCGCTATGGAATTCAGGCCCTTAAAAATGGACATTTTGCAAACGATCTCGAATTTCGACGAAACCACTTTTGTTGGGTCCGAGATGTCAAGTTATTGCTAGATTCCAAATTTCATAATTTTTCGAATCAATATGTGAGCGTGCCAAAGGAAAACGCCTTTGACCAGTTTTAGTTGATTTTAATCGACTGGAAAATGGCCATTTTTCAAACGGTCTCAGAATTCGACGAAACTAGTTTGTTAGGACCGTATTGTCAATACGAAGCTAGAAAATATTTTTATGGGATTTATAGAATTAGTATGTGACCCCAGTAAATTGAAATGCGCGTTCAAATTCAATATATAGAGTTATATGTTGATTTTGACGAAAACTGATCGAAACAATCGAACCAGCTTATGGCACATATCCCATTGTTTTCAGAATGGGGGTGAAACGCCATGGACGACAGGCGGTGGGCCTCGTTTAGAGGCCGTTTGTAAAAGTCAACTTTTTGGGATTAAATAATTAAAAAAAAAAAGAAAATTCTCCTTCTCTTCCCCTTAAACCCCTCTGCCCCCCCCCCCCCCCCCCCGTTTTCCACGTTCAAATCAATTCAGAAGAAAAAAAGAAAAAAAACTAACTACCGCGATACCCCCCCCCCCCAGGCGGCGCGCCACCAAGCACCCACCCCCCCTCCTCCTCTGTCGCGATCGAAGCACCCACCCCCTCCTCCTTTGTCGCGATCGAAGCACCCACCCACCCCCTCCTCCTCTGTTGCGATCGAAGCACCCACCCCCTTCCTCCTGCTGCCGATCGAAGCACCCACCCCCATCCTCCTCCTCTGCCGCAACCGAAGCGCCCCCCCTTCTAAAGAAAAAACACTGTAAGTTTAATTTATTTCATTTTTATTTTTTCTTTATTTTATTTATATAGGGTGATTAACTATATAGGAAAAATCAGTTTTATACACGATATTATCAAATAAAAATCAATCCTTTTATATGGAGCAATCAAAAATGTGACTTTTATATAGTAGGAAAAAAGATGTGATCTTTATAGAAGTAGCCAAGTAAAAATTCGATTTTTATATGTTGAATAGCACAGTAAAAATTCGATTTTTATATATTGAATAGCATAGTAAAAATTCGATTTTTATACATTGAATAGTGACGTAAAAATTCGATTTTTATATATTGAATAGTGAAGTAAAAATTCGATTTTTATACATTGAATAGTGAAGTAAAAATTCGATTTTTATATATTGAATGGCGAAGTAAAAAGGTGATTTTTATATATGTAGAGAATACGGGCAGCGAAAAGTGACAAGAGGCAGAACGACGAAGATTTCTACATAGAAGAGTCGAGGCGTTGGATTAGCTATTCTGTGAGAATTTCTCACTCTTTGATTTAATTTTCTAGTCATATATACTTGGATGCAGACGGTGTTTAGTAGCACCCGACACCCGTCGTCCACAGACCATGGACGGCTTGTATGCTTGTTTGTTCGATTTTGATGTGTAGTTGATTGTGTGATGTGATGTGAAATGAAATAAAATATTTATATAGTTAAAAATATTTTATAGTTAAAAATAGAATTTTTAACGTATATATGAAAGGAAATAAAAATAAACAAATCGGATGATTTGTTTATATACACACATTTGACTGATATTGATTGGGACGATAAATTTTACACATCGCCCAACTGCACAAATAAAATATGTGTTTGATTGTTTGAAACCCCACACGGGTATTGGGATGATATTTGACGTACACTAATCCCGATTGTTTAGTTGTATGTCGATCGATTGATTGACAGATTGTTATAAGCATTGAATATTTATATTTGATGCTTATACAGTGTAGAATGCACTTTGGATGATGGTTGATTGTTCATCGTTGTTATTTTATACATGTGTTGTAGAAAATCTATATAATTAACATTATATGGTAATTGATTGGGCTTCATTCCAGTTTTGAATAGAAATATTTGAAAAAGAAATATTTGAATAGAAATATTTGAAAAAAAAAAGAAATATTTGAATAGAAATATTTGAAAAGGAAATATTTGAAATAGAATATTCGAAAATAGAAATATATGAAGCCGTCTTGATTAGATTGACGCCATTTTGACGTGAACGATATTTATATCGATTTTATTCATTTTATAATGAATATCGATAGTGATTTCAAAATCTGATATTTTGAAAAGAATTGAAATTTGAATTAAACTAAAAAGAAATGAATTCGAATTAAACTGAAAAGAAATGAATTCGAATTAAATTGAAAAGAAATGAATTCGAATTGAAATTGAATAGAAATGAATTCGAATTGAAATCGGATAGAAATGAATTCGAATTGAAATTGAATTGAAAACGAACTAGAATTGAATTAGAAATCAATTTGAATTGAAATCGATTTGAAATGAATTTAAAACGAATTTATATTGGAATATTCAATTTTGATTTGAAATTGAATATGAAGTTGAAACTGTTTTGAAAACGAATTTAAAACTATTTATAAAGAACGTTTTGAATTGAAATCGACGAAGTATATATTATATATATTATACATATAATATAATGGCCTGAATAAAACGCGCTGCGCCACGGCAGTTCGAGAATTTCGACCATTGACTTCGAACGGATATTGCGGGAGATCCGACCGTCGGATTCTCCTGAAGCCGAAACCATTGGGTTCGTATCGAAAAGAGCTTTCTAACGAATGTTAGAAATTAGAAATCTAACGGTAGGATTTGGAATTATGTTCAAATCAAATTTGAAAAAGGTTGTTGTAAGTGTAGTTCGATGGCCGTTGATGGAAATCGACTGTACGGGCCTTGATAAAATTATTAAAAATAGTAATAATTTGTGTAAAATCATAAGAAATGATTTAGAAAGAATTGGGATGAAAAACTCCATATTTGAAAAGATAAAAATAGATTTTTATCGAAATGAACTAGTTTTGAACTAGAATTATAATTCTGTTTAATTTTAAAATAATAAACTGGATTAGAAATGGTTTTGAAAATAACCAGAATTTCCAATAATTGCATTTGAATGGATTTGAATCGAAATTGTCTTCGGAATATTTCGATGTTGAATTTCGTGATTATACAGATGTTGTTATGGAAATTTGAAAGATATTTATATATCGTTATTTCCAATACGATATCTGTTGGTCGTAGAATTTGATATTGAATATAAGCCGATATATTTTCTGTTCGGAGCCTTGTATTTAATATCAAATGTGATTTGGGTTTGTCGTGAATGGTGTCTTGACTGACACTGTTCTTGAACCCAGTTGAGAAAAGATTAAATCTTTCTATTTAGATTTAATGAAGTGTACCAATTAAATAATATTTAATTTGAATTGAATTGATATTGATTTTTGGGTTTATCGTGGATAGTGCTTTAAATAACACTCGTTCTTTAATCCGATAATTAATGGAATGTTATTTTGGGTTTATCGTGAACCGTGTTTTAATTGACACTGTTTCTTTAACCCAGTTAACGATTAAAACTAAGTGGAGTTTTAATGAATCTTTAATTAGATTGAAATGGTCGAGAATGGAGTATCCCCAGTTTTGCTCCAGGCGATAGTTAAATCTTTAATTAGATTTGAACGTGAAATGGTAATTGAATTTACCGATAACACCGTAGCGTTAGATATGAAGTATTACCAGTTTTACTTCATGGGATGAATAGGTTGGGATTGGGAAATTAAAACAAATGATAACTTCGGTAAAGTTCATTAATCCCGACTAGTTTGAATTGATATTCAAAAGTACATTAAAGAATACATTCAAGGAATTTATATTGGATAAAATTAATGGGAACCTTTCCCTATGAATGTGAAATTTAGAAACTAACTGTCGGTTAGCCAAGCAGAATGGTTTTCTGGATATTGATATTATGTTGGTTTCGGCCTTCGGGGTTAATATTGAGGAAACTATTCTCTTGATTAATTTACGGTTAGTGACTGATGAATTGGAATGAGGCGTATGTTGTGTTTGTGTAACACTTATCGAAAATATACGCGAGTTATTCGGAAAGACCGGGTTTATCACATTCTGAATAACTGATGCGACGATAAGTCGAAGATGAAGACGATGGTCGAAGACCGGAGGTCTTCACGTCGTTAGGGTGATTACTGATGATCTAGATTGGGGTGTACACCCAAGAAGATGGAAACAGTTGGTTGTCGTCCAGACGTACTTGGAGATCGATGGATATGCGGGGTACTAGGTGCCTCCGGTTTCGTTCAGACCCAGAACGGACTTGTAAATGGACTGTGTGTCTGACATTGGATTTCATTCTGTGTGACTGATATCGGTTGCATAGAGTGGTTTGCCTGTGTGGCATGCTAAGATGCAATTGATCGAGGCTTCTGTTGAAAAGCAAAGTCTTGTGGTGATGATCAAAGCACAGCCTGTGTGGCACAGCTTTGTGTAATGTGAATTCGCGAGCCTCACACCCCTGTTGTGAACCAAAAACGGGAGAGGACCTCAGGGAGGGCATGCATTTCTTTCTAGCTAGGGTGGTGTCAGTGACGTATCAGCCCTGACATTTATATACTTTTCTCCTGTGTGGCTGTTGCGAGGCGCCTCGGTTAGATCGGACGATCTGGGTCCGATGGAGCCATTCGTTGGCTCATTTACGCCCCGAAGGGCGGGGAAACGCAGTGTTCAGGCATTTTAATCCACATCAGTGGACCGACCCTGACGATCCAAGGGTCGATGCGCTCTGACCCTAAGGCTCGGGCTAGAGAGTCTGGAAGACGGTGAGGATGATCCCTAGCCTCAATTCGCAAATGGAAATCCAATTTCCAAATACGTGATTTTTGCGGTTTTAATTGTAGAGCCTAGTATGGCGACATGATATATGGTACCCATGCCATCTATGATTGATACTTATGATTTGAAATTATTTTAAACACTATACACTTCTTATAGTATCAAATGATTTGTTTTAAAACGTATCAAGCATTCTTTGGCTGTTATAAGGTAAAACCCTACCCCCCGGCTTGCGTTGCATTGTGTGATAGGACCTTTGTCTTATAACAGCTTCATTTTTCTTTATTTAGCATTGCGCTGTTTGTTTTATGCCCTGGTGTTCTTGGGAGGAAACCCGTTCCGTGTTATACGGCGTGGTCCCTTGATTTCCCGAACATTAAAAATAAAGATTAACTATTTTAGTTCTCACACCAGTTACATGACTGATCTGGAGTTTGTTGTTTTAACCCAAACTCTGGGTGCCCCTATTTTGACACGGGCAGCTAGTAGTTTTGGTTTTGCAGATTTATATTCACAGGATCCTGGTTTATAGCTGGAACGATGTCCGGAAAGCTTTGTATCCGTATAACTCTTCTAGTTGTGTATTGTATTATTTTCCGCTGCTATGTATTTAAATGTAATTTAAATCTCTGATATTTCTATGTAATATTCATTTATACTCTGTATATTCTTGTTATCTGATGCATTGTTGTAAAGTAAATGAAATGTTCTTCCGTCTGCGTTCTATTTTGTCGTGTTCTCAAAACAATTTGTGCTTTCCTTTCTCTTCGGAGACCGGGGGAGTTCGGGTCGCCTCACATATGTTCAAAAATCTCCTACTTAGGTGTTATTCACATTTAATAGATATCCTACTTTAATGTAAATCTTTATACCTAAGACATATTCTCTTTATCTCAAGTCATATGTTCAATACAGTCTATATTTATGTCCAATTATGTGCCTTCCTATGTCGTGTCCTCAAATCCTATGTTCAATCCCCTTTATGTTATAAATATGACATGTCCGGTCATATGTCTCAGATTTACGTTCTAGCTACAGTCCACGTTCTTTCCTCAAATCAGTCACCTATTGGTCATGCCCAATTTATGCATCATTCATTCTACTGTCCCAAACATTTTAGCGTACGTTAATCTCTTATGAGATTGGCTCAGGCTCGTGGTAGCCTGGCTATAAAATAGAAAGAGGAAAGAGATATAAAATAAGATCTAAATAGAACATAACAGATATAACCTCAGATTCTGATTTACAATTCATGTCACAATCAGGATTAACGTTTATATCAGAAAATAACCGCACTTGCCTTGGTTGGATTAAAGAAAGAACTTTAATTGTTGTAGAATCATTGCAGAAGCTTTAATCTCTAATTTTAATTGAGTTGCTTAGGTTGATGTCGGTTAGCTTCTAGTTTTGATTCCAACAGAGTAGCGACGCCATTTTTATTTTTATTAGAACAGAGGTAGAGTAGAAGCAGAATAGAATTGTGTGTAGAGAAGGCTAGGTCTTAGGATGTATTTATAGGTGTAGGAACTCATTTAAGCCCTCAGATTAACCCTAGAACTGATCAAGTCCGTCCAAACACGTCACGGCCTTCAAAATCGCACACGCACGCACCAGGTTCGACCATGGAGGTCGATCCCCCGGTCGAATGCCCAGTTGACTAGGTCTGGGGGGGTCGACTGCCCAGTCGACTCCCCAGTCGACCTGGGTCCTGGGGGTCGACTGCCCAGTCGACCTGGGTCCTTGGCGGGAAATTCCCCGCCCAGCCCGCTTCTGGGTTTGAATTCGAATTTCGAACTGTCTTCGATTCTGAAAATTTCTGAAACTTCGGAGGGACATATCTCCCTCATACGGACTCTGATTCTTGCAAACTCAGACTCGTTTCCAAGAAGAATTCCGAGACGAACGCAATGGCGCCGCCCTTTCCGTTGATTCTTATTTTAAAAATTAATTATCCTCTGATTTGTTACTTACATGTTCACAGAAAGTACGGGATGTTACATTCTCCCCTCCTTAAAGGATTTCGTCCCCGAAATCTTTATGTTAAGAAGAATGTGTCCTACCATCCAACATCCATCTACTCAATCATGAATCACTGGCGCCCATTGTCCTTAGAAACTTCTAATGTTGTGTGAACATATGCAAAGGTGTGTATATATGTTCCTTATCTAATGCAAAGATCAGGCAGTCCACTGATTCAGTTGACCTCCTTAATGCGAATTATGCCAGTGCCATGAGTCCAACATGTATGCAATTTCCCCACTCGATACATATCATTTCTATATGAGTGCACATCCATTCAGCCATATGCAACATCCATGTGTTGAGTCAATCATTTTGCATCCACAAAAATTGAAAATGCTCACACATCCATATGCAGTATGAGAGTGTTTTCGAGCCGATATAGTGCCTAGTGTGTGTATATGCATCCACGAGCAACCACTAGCAACCACTTGCATCCACTTGCAACCATCAAACATAACATGTCTCAAACACATGTTTACACCCATTAGTTTCTACCTAAAGTTCGAAGATTCGATCGATAGGATACAGCTGAATGATGGAAGCGAGTACAGATAAAACAAAAACTTGGTTCCCATTAGACATGGGTTCTAAGTATCGGCCCCGAAGACTGAAACCCACATCAGATTGACACCCAGATGATTACGCTCTTTAGATAATGTCAAAACTGGAAATCTTAACCTTATCATAAATATTCAGATATTTACAGATTACTGGTACAGATCATATTACCGAATGATTCTTAGGAAACTAAACATGATAAAACCCAGAATGGATGCGTCCTGCTTGACGACTAACACAGATATCTCTCAAACCCCAATCTATCACAAACAGATTAGTCATAACCCTTATGGATTTGGGTCTACAGCGGAATCAGAAACAATACTAGTATTAAAGTGCAGAGTATCGATTACAGAATCAAAATGCCAGAATCAGAAAGTGTTTTAACTCAACAATCAGATAAGAAAATTAAACCTTCTTCTTAAATTTTCTTATTTCTACCCTATCTACCAGTCCCTTGAGCATTCGCCTGTCCTTCAGAAATGGGTTCTGCCCTCTGCCCTTGCACTCGTCTCTTTGGGCAGTCCCTAGTGAAGTGCCCCATCTCACCACAGTTGAAGCAAGTGCCCTTCGTCTTTCGGCAATCCTTGTTCATATGAGTCGAGCTCCCACAAGTAAAACACTTTTTCTCTTTCTTATCTTCAGACTTTTCACCCTTCTTTTATGTTTCCTTTTTGGGCCACGCTTTCTTATTTTGTGGTTCTTCCTTCTTTGTCTCTTTCGGGCCCTTGTCTTCCTCGTGCAGTAGTGCCATGTCCACCAATTTCTCGTAAGTCGCTCCCATGGGTACATGGGTCATGGCTAGGCTGTGCAGTGGCTCGTTCAATCCTTTAACATAGAGGAGAGCCTTTTTATGCTGAGTGTTGACTAAATCTAATCCGAACCTAGCTTGTAGGTTGAACTGGTTGACGTATTCCTTGACTGTCATACTTCCTTGCTTAAGAGATAAGAACTTTTCCAGTTGTAAACTTCGTTTAGCTTGCGAGAGGAATTTTGTCTCAAACCTTGTTCTGAAATCCATCCATGTTTCAACTGGCCTCTCGGCGTTAGTGACTTCCCACCAATAGGAAGCTTCGTCTTTGAGCAGCCATACTGCCAAAGGTACCTTCTGCCTATCGTCCACCTCGAAGATAACGAATAGATCCTCAGTTTCTTTGAGCAAGTTCCTCGCTTCTACGAATGATTCAATTCCCTTGAAATCCTTTCCACACATGGCCCTAAAATCTCTACAGATCTTTGAGAAAGCAATTGCACGAGGAGGGGGTGGAGGAGGGGGTGGAGGAGGGGGATCATTTGCTGGACCTGCGGTGGCAGTCCTAGCCTCAAGATATTGACGAAACCAACCGGGTACATGAACACCCTCTGGTATCTCAGATGCTTCAGACATGCTGAAACGAAAAAGGAAAGATTCAATTACAAAAAGGACTGAAGGAAAGGTATATGGCTCTTGGGGATTATGTTTTTCAAAATAAGCTTTATTTTTGAAAATATTCCCTTTCAAAACCTTTTTTTTAAATAGTTTTCAAAAACTTTACCCAATCTGGTAACCTTCAGCTCTGATACCAAGTGTAACACCCCACCTCCGTTAAGGTCACTCACAAAGGGAATGCATTAACTTTGATGGAGCACTTTAGTAAGCAGAACAGAAACTTACAAGACAGATAAAACAGTACTTGAAAATTTTATAACTTTATTACAACAGAAACCGAAATAAGCTTGGTTACATCCTTTCAAATCACAATATCAGAATTCAAGTACAAAATATCAGTCTTGTACAAAAGCCTTCAGAATGCATAGTTTAAAATCATAATCCCCACGGAAGAAGACAAGCCATACTTTAAGCACTTCAAGCGGAAGAAATCTGGATCAAGCTAGAGTATTCCCTTCTACAAAACCGGGGGGGGGGGAACGGAAGAAAGGAGGCGAAAAAAAAAGGGTCAGAAAAAAAGTCTGGCAAGTCCAGTGATTTTCAGGTACGAACAGATAATAATAACATGACATGAACATAAAACTGGATGAGAGATAACTGTAGCATGTGTAGCGGATATAACAGAAGAACAGAATGACATAAGCTATTTCTTTACACTTCTCTGCACTATTACTAGTATAAAAGAATTAGGTGTCACCCTAATGTCTAAACTGAAACAGAAACGGATACAGAATAATTTCCACAGAAGAGAATGCTAGTAATGGGCTTTACCACCCCAACAGAAACAGACAGAAGCAGAATGCTGATAATGGGCCTTTACCACCCGAACAGAAACGGACGGAAACAGAATATTAATGATGGGTCTTTACCACCCGAACAGAAACAGTCAGATTAATCCCTACGGAAACAGAATGTGGAATTAGGTGTACACTAGTAATTGGGCCTTTACCACCCGAACAGACGGTACCACGCAGAAACAGACAGGTGTTACCACCCAACAGAAACAGACAGTACCAACAGAAATAGACAGAACTAAGTGTACCCTAAAACCCTACACCAAGTGATCGGCTCCCTAATAAATAAATACCCTATGTCGGCCCCACAATAGGGCGTATCACTCCCGAATGTGACAACCAATTGGCACAGACCTATTTACAGATGTCACGACGTCTTACATCCTCAGAGGCAGACCGGGATCCATGCACGCACATGACCCGGTTGGAACGCACCATCAACACCCCTCGCCATTATCAGAATGAACCGCTTATAATTAGTTCAGTAAGTGTGCCCGGAACCTACCTATTGTTGGTTCAAAGTTTTGATACCAGAAAGGGTTACTGACTAATATGGGTCCCTAACAACAGATGACACAAGTATTTCCCCTCCTAACCTTATGTCCCCAGACTAACAGATTTCAGATTAAATTGTTTACAAGTTCATACATACAAAATTCAGATCAACTAATTCACAGACAAGTTTTCAGACTAACGGATCAGATATACAGATTTAACAGACTTACCGATTAAACAGTTACAGATTAACAGACTTACAGATTTGTCTAACTTTGTAATTGGGCCTACAGATTCACGGAATAGATTTATTAAATTCATCAGTCTAGTGGGTTTAACCCTATCCGCCCAACACGTTTTAGACATCATATTTATCTCAGATTTTCATTAATTAAATATTAATGCCCAGACCTCTCACATTAGATTGACAGTTTGCCGCTACTGGTTAGGCCGGTTGGTTCCAGGCAGATTTCTGCCGCAAACTGAGTCTAACCTCGGGTTTTCAAGCACGTTATGACTAACTTCTCACATTAGAACCTATTTTTTGCGGCCACTGG
The DNA here is from genome assembly GCA_030737875.1 of Allium sativum. NCBI lineage: Eukaryota > Viridiplantae > Streptophyta > Magnoliopsida > Asparagales > Amaryllidaceae > Allium > Allium sativum. The sequence continues at coordinate 431,246,320 of CM060918.1, read as the reverse complement.
AATATGTCGGGTGGTTCCGGGCAGAATTACGCAGCAAAATCAATCTTACTTCGAGTTAGCCATGTTTATCTTTGCGGCCAATTAATTAATAATTTACCATTTATGCCCACGCCAAATATACGTGTCAATTATTCATGACTATAGCCAATTCAGATTATGTCAATAACAGACTGAATATATCAACTTAACAGATATAAGAGATAACAGATTTTCGCAGATTAGGCGACTTAACGGATTCAGCAGATTAAGTAATTTAGTAGATTTAGCATATAACAGATTTGGCATTTTCAGCAGAATTAGTAGATGACAGATTTGGCAGATGAACAGATCTAGCAGACTAGGCAGTAGAGCAGAACTAGCAGATTAAGCAATAGAACAGAACTAGCAGATTAGGCAATATAACAGAACTAGCAAAATAGGCAAATATAGCAGAACTAGCAAATTAGGCAAATATAACCGATTTAATCATTCCTTAGAGTTTCACAAACATATCTTGCCTAATTATAAATTTGGCCTAAGTTTGCATGCCTAAATAGTTGTCATGATTCACACAATGATCATATACTCCGCGTTTGCATTGAATTTACATGTCACAGATTATGGTCATAATTTACATGTCCCAATTTAGTTCAACTTGCCTAGTAAAAAAGATTTAAATATAAATTATACCAAATATAGCCATCGATTTCAATGCATGTCATATGTTCAAAAATCTCCTACTTAGGTGTTATTCACATTTGATAGATATCCTACTTTAATGTAAATCTTTATACCTAAGCCATATTCTCTTTATCTCAAGTCATATGTTCAATACAGTCTAAATTTCTGTCCAATTACATGCCTTCCTATGTCGTGTCCTCAAATCCTATGTTCAATCCCCTTTATGTTATATATATGACATGTCCAGTCATATGTCTCAGATTTACGTTCTAGCTACAGTCCATGTTCTTTCCTCAAATCAGTCACCTATTGGTCATGCCCAATTTATGCATCATTCATTCTACTATCCCAAACATTTTAGCGTACGTTAATCTCTTACGAGATTGGCTCAGGCTCGTGGTTGCCTGGCTATAAAACAGAAAGAGATACAAAATAAGATCTAAACAGAACAGAACAGATATAACCTCAGATTCAGATTTACAATTCATGTCACAATCAGGATTAACGTTTATATCGGAAAATAACTGCACTTGCCTTGGTTGGATTAAAGAAAGAACTTTAATTGTTGTAGAATCGTTGCAGAAGCTTTAATCTCTAATTTGAATTGAGTTGCCTAGTTTGATGTTGGTTAGCTTCTAGTTTTGATTCCAGCAGAGTAGCGACGCCATTTTTATTTTTATTAGAACAGAGGTAGAATAGAAGCAGAATAGAATTTTGTGTAGAGAAGGCTAGGTCTTAGGATGTATTTATAGGTGCAGGAACTCATTTAGGCCCTCAGATTAACCCTAGAACTCATCAGGTTTGTCCAAATACGTCACAGCCCTCAAAATCGCACACACGCGCACCAGGTTCGACCAGGGAGGTCGACCCCAAGGTCGACTGTCCAGTCGACCTGGTCTGGAGGGGTCGACTGCCCAGTCGACTCCCCAGTCGACCTGGGTCCTGGGCGGGAAATTCCCCGCCTAGCCCCCTTCTGGGTTTGAATTCGAATTTTGAATTCGAATTTCGAACTGTCTTCGATTCTGAAAATTTCTGAAACTTCGTAGGGTCATATCTCCCTTATACGGACTCCGATTCTTGCAAACTCGGACTCATTTCCAAGAAGAATTCTGAGACGAGCGCAATGGCGCAACCCGTTTCCCTTGATTCTTAATTTAAAAATTAATTATCCTCTGATTTGTTACTTATACGTTCACAGAAAGTACGGGGTGTTACACATTTGCTAGAGTGTCTCGAATCGGAGAGGAGCTTGCCCCTTGCCTCGACTCATGAAGGAATCCAATTTCCAACACAAAATATGCAGATGTGATTGTATTACTAGTATGGCGACATGATATATGGTACCCATGCCGCCTATGATTGATATTTATGATTGAAATCACTTTTGAAACATATATGCACTAGTAATAATATCAAACACTTTTGTTTATACGTATGAAGCATTTTTGGCCATTATAAGGTAAAACTCCATCCTTCGGCTCGCGTTGCATTGTGTGATGGGACCTGAGTCTTATAATGACTTCATTTTAATAAAAAGCATTGCGATGATTTAGTCATTTACTTCATTTCATGCACTAGCACTCATTGGAGTAAACCCGTTCCGCAAAATAAGCGTGGTCCTTTGATTTGCCTTATTATTGTTGTTTAATAAGTTAAGTAGATTTCTCATACCAGTCCCATGACTAACTCGTAGTTTGTTCCACCTTGTAAACTCGGGTGCCCTCATTTTCACATGGGCAGCCTAATTACAGGTATCTGGTGCACTTTTGGCTCATGGCGAGGCTTGACTACACCATGCTGACTATGACTTTTTCCGCCATTATTGTATATGTATTATGATTCCGCCACTGGCGATGTAGACTGATGTTTTTTTATGTACTCTTTATGTATGATTCCGCCTCTGGCGATGGTGACTGATTATGTATTATTATGCACTAAGTTGTATCCTGCACTGTGCTCTCTGATGTGGTGATATCTATATGATTCCGCTGTCATATGTGTGTAAATTATTCTATTTCTCGTTTATGCTATTATCTGTGATCTGCTAATGATGATTAATGTGTTATATTCCAATGATTATCCTTAACACCGTGTCACGGGGTTTTGGGATCGTCACACTATTGGACCTACAAATCAGCCGAGGGCGACCGATAAGAATAAACCGAGGCCTCGCAAAAATTCCATCAACCACATAAGCAAATGTCGGGCCGTGGTAAATCCCAACACCACTTCTAGGTGGATAGAAACGTGTGCACTCCCTGCATTCCCTTCTCCCGTTTAAGACTCAACCGGTGTGCGAGGCTCACGAAGTCACGATATACACAAAGCTATGCCTAAATAGACTGTGCTTTCATCATCAACCACAAGGCCTGCTTTTCAACAAAGCCTTGATCATTTGCATCTTAGCATGTCACATTGTCAGACCCTACCATATCATTGATCATCTACCAATATATATAACCTCTAAGCTCATACGTCTTAGAGAAGGGTGATAAGTAAAGAATAAATTCTTCACCACCAAACAGAAATATATAATCAGTAGCGTTCAACAAATACAGTAGAAATGAATACAATGTCAAACACGCAATCCATTTACAAGTCCGCTCTAGGTCTGAGCGAAACAACATGTCTGTCGATCTCCAAATGCTTTTGGACGATCATTACTAAATACCTTGCCTTGGAAGGCCAATCCCAATTCAAGATACCAGTCATCATCATCCCAACGATGTGAAAACCTTCGGTCTTCAATCACCGTCTTCATCTTCAACTCTTGATCGTCGTGGTGATTATTCAGAATGGGTTAAACCCGGTCTTTCTGAATAACTCGCGTATTTTTTGATTAGGAAGCAAATATTGGAAGATCACACATTACGCCACATTCCAACTCAGAATATTCTTTTAATAAGATATTCGTGTTAAAAGATTCTCATTAATTTTATCAAAGATAAACTCTAAAAATACAATCTTAAATCTTCCTTAAAAGATTTATTAAAACTCCAGTTTTGATTTGATATCAAAAATCATTATTACAAGGTCATTTATTTTAAGGAATAAATCTTGTCTCAAACAGGTTAAAGAACTAGTGTCCTTTATAACACTGTTCACAATAAACCTACAAATTAATTTCCAAAATACGGAATTCCACAGAAATCAAATCAATACATAATCGATATAAATTCTTGTATCGGACTAATAATATAAATGGAATAATGGCAAGGCCTCTTAAATTCCATTTATAATATCGGTCTTCTTTTACAGAAGCCCATTTCGATTATTACCAATCGAATTTCCACTTAATTCCAATTTAATACAATAAATTGGAAAAAGCTTGATTTTTAGAAAATGCCTTTTTAAATCTATAAAATAGATTTATAAATTCCAAATAATAATTTCAATGTAAATTGGATTAAAGGACAAATGTCGTTTAAAACATCGTCCACGATAAATCCACTTCACGTCTCAATTTATTTCATATCACAAAATATAATCGCAAATCCTCATAATCTTAAAAAACATATTTAAGATAATCATTAAAAATATTCTTTATATAAAAGATTCTAAATGAGAAGTATTCTTTATATACAAATTCTTATCTTTTACAAACACTCTTTGTTTTAACATATACTTGATTAAAAATATATTATGAAAATATATGCACTTTATATAAAAAGGATTTCTAATGTAAAAATATTCTTATTTAAAAGAACACCTGAATCGAAATGCGACTCAAACATTTACCATATAATTTGGATTACATGGATTTCACACACATCATATATAAGATAATAACAGTATAATCATCAAATCATCCATCTACATCCAAAGTGTAAATTCCACTGCGTAAGCTTTAAAATTAAATAATAACGCTCATCGCAGCCTGTCAATCTAATGATCAACATACAACTGAATTTTGTGATTAGTTTATGTTAATTTTCACCCCCAACACCCGTGTGGGGTTTCAACCATCAAACAAATAATAAACTAATTTGTGCACTTGGGCGATGTGTGAAAATTATCGTCCCAATCACATAAACAAGTCGGGTAACATGTGAATGGAAGTGTAATACACAATATATAGCCATGACAAACAAATAATTGGTTTCAACAAATGTAATTTGACATAAGTAAATAATTTGTCTTAACTAGTGTGAATTGACAAAAGTGAATATTTTTCTTAACTAGTATAAATTTACTAAAATGAATAGTTGTTTTTAACTAATGTAAATTAACAAAAATGAATAATTGGTTTTAACTAATATAAATTTATGATAGTGATTAATTTGTATTTCAATTCTAATATAATATTATAGTGCTATATTTTGTTTCATTCTTTCAATTTAGACAAAATAAATGTTTTTGTCTATTTTACTTTAATGATAAAAATGTGAATGTTTAGTTATTAAAATGTAACTTTTAAATTCTATCCTTTATTAATATCTAAAAATGTGAATAAAAGGGTAACTCTTTATTTTGAAAGTAAAATGAAACTTTCAATTCATGGTTTGTTTGCATTAAGGAATGCAAATAAAAATACAATTTTAAACCGATGTTTTATTCATATCAAAAATGCAAATCACAAATGTAACTTATCTTTTGATGTTTGGTTTGCATGTAGGATTGCAAACAAAAAATGAAACTTTTGTTTTAATGTTTTATTTGCAATAAAGAGAGCAATTAACAAATGTAACTTTTTATTTAAAAGTATATTTGAGTGAATGTAAAAAGGAACTCATTCCCAATGTGTATTTACATTAGTGGATGTAAATAAAAGAAACAAATTTTATTTAAAAGAGTATTTTCATTTGTGAATGCAAACAAAGAATAGTTTTGTTTACAAATTATATTTTCATTAGTGAATGTAAATAAAAGAAAATAAATTTATTTTCAAAGTATATTTTAAACAAATTCTATTAAATGTATAAAAGTGTGCACATTTGTGTTGGTAAATTTAGATAAAGAAAATAGACTATAGTTTCATTGAATATTTGCATTGATAAATGCAAATTAAAGAATAAACCTAAATTCCAATGCATATATGTATTGATAAATGCAAATGAAAGAAATAAACTTTATTTTCAATATATGTATTTGCATTGGTGAGTGCAAATGAAAGAATAATTTATTTCAATATATATTTGCATTGGTAAATGCAAATAAAAGAACAATTTCTATTTACTATATATATTTTCAATGCTGAATGTAAATAGAAGAACAAACTTTATTTTCAAAAGATATTTGCATTTTTGAACACAATATAAAGAACAAAACTTTATTTTCAATATATGTTTTATTTTCTAGTTTTATTTGTGTTGTCGAACACAAATAAAAATGTACTTTTTATTTTCATGTTATGTTTGCATTGTGAGATGCAAATAAGAAAAATGAATTTTATTTCATGCTATATTTGCATTGAAAAGTGCAAATGATAAGCAAACTTTTAATTTCTATGTTTATTTGCATTGAAAAACATGAATAAAATATCTATCCAATTTCTATGTAACTTCTGAAAATAATTTCTTATTTACATATAAAATGTAAACAAAATTATTACTTTCATTTCAGTAATCAAGTTTTGACAAAAATGATATTTTCAATTCAATAATCAAGTTTTGATAAAAGTGAAAATTTCAATTCAATAATCAAGTTTTGATAAAAGTGATATTTTCATTTCACTAATAAAGTTTTGACCAAAAATGTTCACTAATAAAGTTTTGGCCAAAAATGTGATCTCTTATTTCAATACTTATGCTTTAACCAAAATGTTATTTTTATTTCAATACTTAAGTTTTAGTCAAAATGTTATTTTTATTTCAATTTTATTTATATTGAAAATATAATCATTTTAATTCAATTTTAATTACATTGAAAAATGTAATCATTTTATTTCAAATTTAGTTACATTGAAAAATGTAATCTTTTTAATTTATTTCTAATTACATTGAAAAATGTAATCTTTTTTATTTATATATTTGTTTGCATCTAAAATTGCAAAACAAAAATGTAATTTTAATTCTAATAAAATTACAATAAAAATGTACTTCTTAATTTTCAACAAAATGACGGTAAAAAGAAGAAAAAAATGTCCTTTTTAAATCTAGCAATTTAAACAGGGCAAATTGTTGTTTTTATTTCAAACAAATATCACGGTGAAATAATATTCATTTTATTCTAACTAATGACAGTTATGATTCGACTACCAAAATATGGCAATGATGATAATTTTAATTATCTAATTATAACCAACATGAATACATACAATTCCAAACAGAGGTTCATCGCATTCAGCAAACAATCAACATTTCAATAGATACATACAACAGCAACAAGAATTATACATAGATTAAATATAAAAATTTCACGATGTAATGAATAAATAATTAATTTATTTAAAATAGAAATCTCACATTGATATGGCTGAAAATTCGACTATCTCGGATTCAGCTCTGGTATGCACCATCGTGAAGATCTCGGAAAGACGAGTCCAATGCAACTTACGGTTCGTCAAACGACCCTCGTATGAAAGAGATATTGATTTTTAAACATCGGATAAATTAAATATTTAAATAAATAAAATAATATTAAAATAAAGACCTTCTTCCTCCTTCGATCACGTTCGGCCGTACCCAAATCTCTTCCTCCAACCCCACGTCGCACCACACTTTGGCCACCCAGGCGCCGATCGAACACCGCCACTCCGAAGCCCGAACCATGAGCCACCACCGCCCAGAAGCCCAGCCAACTCGGCCCCCTCCTCGCCTCGAAATCCGAACCTGAATGCTCCGCCTTCCTTACCAGAATTCGCGAAATCCGTGCACTGAAACCCAATCGTAACCATATAGATTCGAAGCACTCTGAATTCTCTTCGATTTGATATATAGTTTGTAGATTTTTCACTGAACGGATTGAGAGAAATTAACGTTTGAATTTGGGATGTTTCTAGCCATTGTTTGAATATGCGGCAGCTGAAAGAATTAGGGTTAGGGTTTAATTTTTTTATTATGTTATTATTAAATCATTGAAAAACGTGTTATAAAGGCGGATTTCTGGACGGTCTCAGAATTGGGCATGCTTAGTGTCGATCTTAACGTTTTGAGGCCTTCTGAACGCAATGGGACAGGTCTCGTGGTCCAATTCTGAAATCTATAGAAAATTTATTTAAAATTCCATTAAAATTAATTAATTAAATATCGACCGTATATTTAAATATGCCGGGGCCACATATGACCTCAGAAAATTCCAAAAAATATATTTTTAGCTTTCTTATGACGACGGTTCTAACAAGACTAATTTCGTTGAATTCTGAGACTGTTTGAAAAATGGCTATTTTCAAGTCGTTTAAATTTAACTGAATAGTCAGAACACATTTTCTTTCGCCACGCTCACATATTAATTCGAAAAATTCTGAAAATTGAAATCTAGCTATAATTTGACATTCTGGTTCCAACAAAAGTGGTTTCGTCGAAAACGGAGGTCGTTGTAAAATTGACTATTTTCAAGGCCAATATATTTAATATTAAAAATACATTTTTAAACAAATAAATTCCGAAACTCAGAATATATAAGTGTTTATACTTTTTAAATGAGGAAACATTATTCCAGACTCAATGGAAGTGGTTTCGAGTCGAAATTCCTTCATATGTGAAAAGTAGTCCTCTGGGCCATATATAATATATATATAAATTCTACAACGACCTTTCTAAATATTGAATTGGCCATAACTTTTGATTCCGGCTTTGAAATTTTAATTTTTCAGATTCGTTAGAAAGATATGGTAAAGAAGATTTAAATATTCCTTGTTTCACTCAATTCTGGTTTATTTTGAATCCTGTACATTAAGTTAAAGTTCAAAATCAAATTTTAAAACTATCGTGCCATTTCTAACTCTTTTTATCTTTAAATTAAATTTATTCATTTTATCTTCGATTAAAACAGATTATAGCCATTATTATTTAATAATAAATCTCTTTATATTCCCAAAATTCATTAAAATTTTCTAAAATATTAATTTTAAATTGGTTCAGAATTTGCGGGTTGTTACAGCTAATTTCGTTTTAAGAGGAGGATTTGAGATCTCGGTTAAAGAACGAATGCCACAAAGGTTCGACTGCTTGGGATTTCGAGCGGAAGTGATTACCGGAGCAGCTGGTGACGGTAGGGACATAACTGCGGTGGGTGTGAAGGCGTCGATTTATGGTGGAGAAAGGAGCTGCCATCAATGAATTGGAAAGAAATTTACTTCGGGGGGAATGTTTTAGCAGTTGAAAGAAAATGAAGAGAGAATGAATTCTGCTCCCCCCCTTAGACGAGAAGAGGTCCTTATTTTTATAATACAAAGAAGGGAACCGATCACAGGAAATAGCAGCAGCGTTTAGAATTTTTCAGAAGACGAACAGAAAGGTGAAGACAAGTGGTAAAATTATTCAGCGGTGCTTGGCCAAGTGTTAAAATTTACTGTAAAACAAGGACAGATGTATTTTAGTAGCAAAAAATTGGGTTTAAAATTCTGCTAAATAGTGAAAATGGTTTGAATGATAGAAATAGATTGAACGAATGCTTCTACTGAATGGTACACAGAGGGAACAAACAACGTTGTTAACTTGTTCAAACGCATTATAAATTTGACAACTTCTAACCATAAATTAATTTTAAAGGTCGACGTAAAATATGTGAATTTTATTTCACAACTTATTCCTTACTTGTTTATTCAATTACGTTCAAAGAAAATTAAAGTCAAATTCTAAATTGAAATCTGATTATAAATACTTGTTTTAACGTTAAATCTAAACTAAACTTTTTATTTCTAAGCATCAAAATCTCTAAGTCGTCGCTATCACCCTTCAAAAATCCAGGTTGTTACATAGAATCCCACTCTAGTTGCCCAGAGGTGTTCTGATGGTGGTTCGAAACATCATCAGCATTTATGTTCGAGCTTCGAAAGTGGGATGTCTATATATTTCCATCAAACTGGTGTGAGAACCAAAACTAGATAGGTTTACTGTTGTGATTTGGCATCAAAAACATGATTTTCTATATATATCAAAATTATGAATTTGAAACAATAATCCACTAAATGATTGTTGATTGTGCTGTTTGATTATTGGTTTCATTTATTGAAATTTTGAACCATTTAGCCCAATGGAACCAAATTTATAACTGTATTGAAAAATGATTACAATTTGCATGCATATACATGTATATACATTGAACATGTCATATCAATGAGGCTAGAGCAGAGGAATAAAATTGTTTGCCCGACAAATAGGTACATGTTTAATGTATTTGTTGGGGATTTGATGATTTTATGAGCCATTACCTAGCCGCTTGGCTTTCTCTTTTTCCTTTGGATTGGTGAGGGCCCTGGGAGGCTATTTGAAATATCCCGATGCTCTCGGTGCAAGAGAGGTTCTGGCGAAATTTTTCGAAATTTAGGCATTAGCCAAATTTTTGAAAAATTTGAAAAGTTCTCAGAAACTAAAAAGTTAAAGAGCTTAAGCCATAATGAAAATAATGGAAGTTGAGTTGATTAGATAAACAACTTTCAACTTCATTCCTTTTCGAGGACGAAAAGATTTTAAGTGGGGGAGAATGTAACAACCCGGAAATTCTGAGTCAATTTAAAATTTTTATTTTGGCGATTTTAATGAATTTTGAATATTTAAAATGGATTATTTTAAATAATAACGACGGAAAATTTATTTTCGACGAAGTTAAAACGAATAAATTTATTTTAATTATATAACGAGCCTGAAATGGCGCGGCAGTTTGAAAATTCGATTTCAAATTTCAAATGAATATACAGAATTCGATATAAGTCAGAATTGGACGAAACGAGAAATATTTGAATCTGTTTAATAATATCTTTCTAACGGATGTAAGAAACTGAGATTTCACTTTATAGATTGAGAATTATGTCCAGTTTAAAATTCAGAAAAGTCGCTGTGGAATTTTTATATATTTTAATATATATAAAGGCCCTTATAAATGGAAATTTTGCAAACGACCTTCATTTTCGACGAAACCACTTTTGTTGGGTCCGAGATATCAAATTATTTCTAGATTCCAATTTGCGTAATTTTCTAAATCAATATTTGAGCGTGGCGAAGTTAAACGTGTTTTAACAGTTTCAGTCAATTTCGATCGACCAGAAAAGGGCCATTTTTCGAACGGTACCAGAATTTGACGAAATTAGTTTTGTTAGGACCGTATTGTCAATACGAAGCTAGAAATAATTTTTCTGGAATTTTCAGAGTCTGTATGTGGCCCCGGTAAATTAAAACGTGTGTTCAAATTAAATATGTATTGCTTTATATTTTAATTTAGATGGAAACTTAGCGTAACAGCCGAATTGGGTTACGAAACATATCCCATTGTGTTTGGAATGGGGGTAACTAGCTAGGGGCGACAGTCGTTGGGCTTCGTTTAGAGATCAAATGTAAAGTCAACATTTTTGAAGAAGAAAAATAATTAAAATAAAATAAAATATATATATATAACCTAAACCTAGTTCTCCTTCACTAAATCAATCCCGCCCCTAAATTGAAAAAAGCCCTGTCAGCCCCTCTCATTCTCGCTTTCGCCCCCTCCACCATGCCAGGCACCGCCGGCGTCCAAGGCCGCGCACCCCCTTCCTTCCTCTTCTCTCTCTCTCCGTCGACTCCCCTTTCCGATCGAAAACCTCCATCGATTCCTGAAACCACGCACCCCCCCTTGCTGACGCCAGTGCCATGACCTCCTGAAACAGCCACCATGAGCCGCAAAGCACACCTCCCATCCTTAACCTCAAACGCAGCCCCCCTCTGCCAAATTTGAACTGTAAGTTTTTTTTAATTATTTTACTTCTTTTTTTTTTTGCTTGACCTATGTAAGTAATTTATTTCAGGTTTGGATTCTCTAAAGGATAAAAGCGACGTTTTTTAGTTAATAAAAATACGGTCTTTATGATATTAAAAATACGATTTTTAGTTTATAAAGATATGGTTTTTATTTTTTTGAAAAGGTCGGATTTTTAGAGATTAAAAGGTCGAATTTTTAATACATAAAAAGTTTATATTTTTAACTAGAAAAGATTAGAATTTTATAACCAATAAAGATTTGATTTTTATGAATATGGTTTTATAATAAAGATACGATTTTTATCATCATAAAAGGAGAGTAAAAATATGATTTTTTTTTTTGCTTGAATAGAGAGTAAAAATATGAACCTTATGTATGAAGCAGCAACTTAAAAATAAGATCTTTATTAAAAAGAGAGCAATATAAAAATATAATTTTTATAGAAATGATTTTAGAATAAAAATAGGATTTATATTATGTATGTAGCGAATTCAAAATATAATCTTTATAACGAAGTAGCAATGTAAAAATATGATTTTTATATAGTAGAGATTATAAAAATATGATTTTTATAAGATAGAATATAAAATACGATTTTTATATGTGGTGTAGCGACATAAAATTTTTATTTTTATATATGTATGATAACAAAAATTCGATTTTTATATATATATGAAGAAGCGTTAAAAATTCGATTTTTATATATATGAAGTGGAAAATAAAAATATGATTTTTATGTACATATAGCATTATTAAAAATGTGATTTTCATATATGAATAGCATGAAAATGATTTGTTGGAATTTCGAACAAAATCCGAACCGTTCAGAAATAAAGAATGATGGAGTGGATCCCAAAGGTGAGAATTTCTCACTTTATTTTATTCTCTATTTAAAAATATATACTAGGATGCAGATAATGCTTAGTAGCACCCGACACCCACCGTCAACAAACCATGGATGACTTGTTTGTTTGTTTGTTTGGTGGTTGATTGGAATATTTGTTTGAATTTGGTTATTTGGGTAAAATGGAATTGATTTGATTGGTATGTGTATGGCGCAGGCCATTATTAGATTAGGGATAAGGCTAGGCCTTATCCCATTTCTAGTATCGCGCCGTTATGCCACCAAAATTTTCTAAAATATGTTAGAAGAATAAAAATATCATTTTTATTAGATAAATGAATAAAATAAAATATTCATTTACAAAACAGACGATTTGTTTATGTACACCCATTTGACTAATATTGATTAGGACGATAAATTTTACACATCGCCCAACTGTATAAATAAAAATCTGTGTTTATTGACTGAAACCCCACACGGGTATTGGGATGATATTTGACGTACACTAATCCCGATTGTTTAGTTGTATGCCAATCGATATGTTGACAGATAGTTGTGTAGTGTACTTTGGATGATGGTTGATTATTTATCATTGCTATTATATACATGCCTTGTATGGAATCCATATAATTAACATTATATGGTAATTGATTGGGCCTCATTCCAATTTGGAAAATAAAGAATATTATAAAATAAAAATTCATGTGTTGAATAAAATAAAGATTCATGTGTTGAATAGAGTGAAGATTCATGTGTTGAATAGAATGAATATTTATGTGTTGAAACTTATCATGTGTTGAACGAAATATTTTAACAATGAAATTCACATCTTTATCATATATAAAATTAGAAACCAACAGGAAACTAGTTAAGATGAGTGGTTTCCTGGGTATTGATCTGATGTTTGTTTCGGCCTTCGGGGTTAATACTCAGGGAATCATTCTCTTACTAATTTACGGTTAGAGGCTGATTAAGAATTAAACGATATTAAATCACAATTTCATCAAATATATAAAATAAAAAATTAGTCATGTGTTGAGAATATTCATGTGTTAAACGAAATATTTATACAATAAAATTCACATTTTTATTGTAAGTAAGAATTAATAAATATTCATGTGTTGAATAAAATATATATTCATGTGTTGAAGAAAATATTCATTTGTTGAATAGAATAACGAAGTTATTGAAATATATAAAGCCGTGTTGATTAGATTTGTGCCATTTTGACACAAACGATATTTATATCGATTATATTCGTTTCTATAATGAAAATAAAAAGGAAGTGATTTCAAAATCTAATATTTTAAAAATATTATCATTTATGTATTAATGATATGGAATATTCAATTTTGATTTAAAATTGAATATGAAGTTGAAATTATTTTGAAAACAAATTTAAAACGATTTATAAAATACGTTTAGATTTGAAATCGACAAAGTAAATATAATATATATATTTTATATATAAAATGGTCTGAATAGAACGCGCTGCGGCAGTTCACGAATTTCGACCATTGACTTCGAATTGACGTTATGGGAGATCCGACCGTCGGATTCTCCTGAAACCGGAACCGTTGAGTTCATATCGAAAAGAGCTTTCCAATGAATATTAGAAATTTGAAATCTAACGGTTGAATTTGGAATTATGTCCAAATCAAATTTGGAAAAGGTCGCCGAAAGTGCAGTTCGATGGCCGTTTATGAAAATCGACTGTACGGGCCTTGTTAAAATTATTAAAAATATCTATAATTTGTGTAAAATCATAATATATGAATTGGAATGGATCTGAATCGAAATTATCTTCGTAATATTTCGATATTGAATTTCGTGATTATACTGACATTGTAGAGGAATTTTGAAGATATATATATCGTTATTCCAATATGATATTTGTTGATTCCAGGATTTGATATTGAATATAAGCCGATATATTTTCTATTCAAAGCCTTGTAATTAATACCAAATGGGATTTTGGGTTTGTCGTGAACGGTCTCTTCACTAACACTTTTCTTAAACCCCGTGTGAAAATTAGAAATTAACTGAAGGTTAGATAAATTGAATTGTTTCATGGGTACTCATCTAATGTTTGTTTCGGCCATCAGGGTTAATACTTAGGGAATTGTTCTCTTACTAATTTACGGTTAGAGACTGATGAATGGAATGTGATTTTGGGTTAATCATGAACCGTGTTTTAAATGACATTGGTTCTTTAATCCAGTTAAAGATAGGATATGATATCCCAAGTTAAATAATCATAAATATTGATTTTTGGGAATGTTAAAACTAAGTGGAGTTTTAAATGAATTTTAATCAGATTGAAATGATCGAGAATGGAACCAGTTTTTCTCCAAAGCGATAGCTAAATATTTAATTAGATTTGAATGTGAAATGGTAATTAATATTTACAGATAACACCGTGGTGTTAGATGTGGAGTATGACCAGTTTTGCTCCATGGGATGAATAGGTTGGGATTGGGAAATAAAATAAATGATTACTTCGGTGTCGTTCGCTAATCCCGGCTAGTTTGGAAGACCTTAATATGGTTTGATATCCAAAGAAAGATTAAAGAATAAATTTAAAAGAATTTATCTTTGATAAAATTAAGGGGAACCTATTCCCTAATGATGTGAATTTTTGAATAAAAGAATATTCTGAATTGGAATGAGGCGTATGTTGTGTTTGTGTAACATTTGTTTATTATTTACGCGGGTTATTCGGAAAGGTCGGGTTTATACCCATTCTGAATAAACAATTCGACGATAAGTCGAAGATGAAGACGGTGGTTGAAGAATGGAGGTCTTCATATCGTTTGGATGATTATTGATGATCTTGATTGGGCTGTACACCCAAGAGGAGGGAATCAGTTGGTGATCGTCCACATGTACTTGGAGATCGATGGATATATGAGGAATAAGGTTCCTCCGGTTCCGTTCAGATCCAGAACGAACTTGTAAATGGACTATGTGTCTAACACTGGATTTTATTCTATGTTGATTGATCTCTATTAAATATACATCTGTTTGGTGGCGGAGAATTTATTCCCTTGCTTAACACCCTTCTCTGAGACGTACGAGCTCAGAGGTTGTGTATCGATGGACATTAGTCGCATGGAGTGAATTGCCTATATGGCATGCCTAAGTGGCAAATTATCAAGGCTTCTATTGAAAAACAAATTCTTGTGGTTGAAGATCAAAGCACGACATATGTGGCATAACTTTGTGTGTAGCGTTAATTCGCGAGCCTCACACCTCGGTATGAGTTAAAAAGGGGATCGTGACTGCAGGGAGAACACGACGTTTCTTTCTAGCGATGGGTGGTGTCAACGACCTACCAGCCCTGACATTTATATTATTTTTTCACCTGTGTGGTTGGTGTAATGCGAGGCGCCTCAGATATAGGTTTGATAGGACCGAGAAACGTGTGTTCAGGAATTGCCAATCCTCAAAAGTAAGAGAGGACCGATCCTGAAGATCCAGGATCGTTGTGTGTGGTCGTCAGACATTTGCTAGAGTGTCTCGAACAGAGAGGAGCTTGCCCCTTGCCTTGACTCATGAAGGAAATCCAATTTCTAATACGTGATATTTCAGTTTTGATTGTAGAACCTAGTATGGCGACATAGTGGTATGGGGCACTTATGCTGTCTATGATTTATACATTATGATTGAAGTTGTTTTTAACACTATACCCTTATAGTAATAATAAAAGATTAAATTTCGCGTATCAAGCATTGTTTGGTTGTTATAAGGTAAAACCCTATCCTCCGGCTTGAGTTGCATTGTGTGATGGGACCTGGGTCTTATAACAGCTTCATTGTTCTTTATTTAGCATTGCGCTGTTTGTTTATGCACTGGTATTCTTAGGGTAAAAACCTGTTTTGTATTATACGGTGTGCTTCCTTGATTTACCAAAATTTAAAAATCAAATTAATAACTGTTTTAGTTCTCACACCAGTCACATGACTGACCTGGAGTTTATTTTTTTAACCTACACTCTGGATGCCGTTATTTTCCGCACGGACAGCTAGTAGTTGGGTTTTGAAGATCTATATTCATAGGATCCTGGTTTACAGCAGGATCGATACTCGAAAAGCTTTGTATCCGTGTATTTCTTTCAGTTGTGCTTTGTATTATTTTTCCGCTGCTATGTATTTATATGTAATTTAAATGTCTGGTATTTATCAAATGTGCAATATTTATTCATACTCTGTATATTCTTGTATTCTGATGGATTTGTTGTAATAAACAATGAAATATTCTTTTGTTTGTGTTCTGATTCGTCTTGTCCTCAAAGTAATTCGTTCTTTCTCTTCTCTTCGGAGACCAGTGATGTACGGGTCGCTACACGAATCAAATGGAATCAAAGGTGAGTTAAACTCACTCAGTTCTTCCCACTTGTATTTTATATAAGTCGGGTTTTATTTTGTGTGCTATGGTTGCTTATGGTTTCTTATGATTGCTAATGATTGACAATTTGTCATTTATATATTGATTGAATTTCTGAAATTAAACCATTGTTTAATTTCAGAGAAATACCAAATCGTTATTCTAACGATTGGACCCAATTAAAGTAACTTACCTTATTGGTCACGTTAATAAAATAAACGTGTTTAATTTTTGAATTGTTTTATTCATTGGTTGATGTTAAATAATTGTCGTTTACTTTACAGATTCACTGTAACACCCCGTGTATTCTATAACAGTGAGATACACAAATTAAAGTATAAATAATTTCAAATCAAAGAATTAAGGGAAACGGGATACGCCATTGCGTTCGTCTCGGAATTCTGCTTGAGATAGAATCTGAGTTTGCGTAAAACGGGTATCATATGAAGAAGATATGGACGAACGAAATTGGGCAAAAACCCGGAAAACGGGTCAGAATGCACTGGCGCACTTGGGAAGTGCGCCAAAACAAAAATGAACTGGCTCACTTGGGAAGTGCGCCAGTACATTTTTAGCCTGGCGCACCTGCCAAGTGCGCCCAGGTCAGAATGACCTGCTGGTCAGGTCTTGGCTGGCCTGGTCTGTGTTTGGTCGATTTTCTGAACCTTGCCTTGTCACTAGGGCTCGGTGTCAGCTCCTGGTTGGTCTCCCCTTCAAACGAATGGCTATTATTGAACCAAGCTCCATCGACGGTATAAATCAACTCACAAAATCTATAAAAAGGACCTAAGACTAACCCTAATTCACACAAACTAAAATGGGGATGAGACCGTCATGCTGCTGAGGAGAGACTAAGGATAGCCGTCAGAAATAGAGAGACAATTAGGAGAAATATCAAAAGCTTAAAGCAACGTTAATTAAATCAAAGCAACGCCTACAACAAAGGATAGCATCTCCAAATTCAGAATTCAGATTCCTGAATTGAAGATTCATCATACGTTGTAAGTAGAGTGCTATTCCGATGTGAATAATTAATTGCGTTTGATTTGTGTAAAATGCGAAATGGAATCGTGGCGATAAAAATCTATATTTGTATGTTGTTTTGATTCTAAACGATTTGGGAATGTTATGGTATACGATTGGATATTTGCAAGACTGTGATTTGCGTTGGAAGTTAACAATGAAAGGGAATTGTGGTAATAATAATCAATACTTGTATGTTATTTTGATTCTAAACGACTTGGAAAATCTATGATATACGATTGGAATTCATACAAGTATATGATTTATAATGACAACCATATGTTGTGGAATTTTAATTGGAATTCATGCAAGTATATGATTCGTTATTATGCTAATATGATGTACATACTTTTATTATCTCTTTTAGTGTGCAATTGGACTAGGCTAAGTACTATGATTTATATGAATCTATGTTGAAATTGGCAAATAATACTTTTGTGTTAGAAACAAAAGTAAGCACCTTTATGAACATGACTAAACTATGTTTGGTATTATGCCTAGTTAAAAATATGTTTTAGGCCTAAGTTGTTATTAAAACCATATGGTGATATATGTTACACAATTAAGTTAGATTTACATCCCAATTGCAAGTTTACAATGATTCACGTTTAAGTATTATATATGCCATGGTTACATGAATAGAATGATTCATGTTTAAGTATTGTTTATGCCATAATCATATGAATAGAATGAATCACGTTTAAGTATTGTTTATGCCATGATTATATGAATAGAAATAATCATGTTTAAGTATTGTTTATGCCATGATTATATGAATAGAATGATTCATGTTTAAGTATTGTTTATACCATAATTATATGCTGTTACAATTGCAAGTTCAAATGTGCCTACTTTATGTTAATTGAATCGTTCATTGCAAGTTCATGCGTCCACACTCCCTTATTTCATGTTACCTTATAAACACCATGTTATAAGCCTCCCCTTTTCATATGGCTAAATTGGGTTTAAATATTAAACCCAACACACCTTACATTGTAGCGAACGTGTAAAACGGGGGTAATGACGTTTGGGTTAAAATATAGAGCCCAATAAGGACCCGAGGTTAGACTGAGTTGTGGCGTAAGACTGCCCGGACCCAACCGGCAACAGGCAGCCACAACAATACCTATCTGATGTGAGAGGTTGAGGCTTTAATAAGACAATTAAGGCTGAGTCAGGATTGTTAGGATTAAGTAAATTATATTAATACTTAATCAAAATGGAACATGCTAAACTATACAGACTGATTGGGGGTTAGGTTTATAAAACACTTAACCAACTTAGCATGTTGGCTAGAAATAGAAAACCTAGTAGCGGGGGACCCTTTTCAGCAGTAACCCTACAAGGTGTATCAGGATACCCTGAACTAGGCAGGGTGGGGCACGATTACTAGGAGGTCAAATCGACGGAGGTGGTGCAGTAGTGTAGGTTCTAACGGGTGCGGGCGTGCACACACTCCGGCGCAGAAAAATAAGGCACTGGGCACCAGTAGCATACCTGTGCATTCTAGAATTGTGTTGGGCCGCCACCATGGGACTTGATACACCCCATGGTGGGACCAGCATAGGTAACTACAACATCGGGGGTTGTAAGACACATGTAACTATGCGAGTAGGAGCCGATCATCAGAAATGGATCACTTCACCCTGATTATGGGGTGCCTGTTAGGAACTTGTTTATATGGGTACAGAGATTAATATGGGGTACGATAGTATATTCAACCCTAGACAACTTAACTTAGTTTATGGTGCTTTCCCATTTCCAGTTTATACTTATCATACCCAGTTCTTTATTCATAGACTGAATAGTCCTAGACTTACTCAGGCTTTATGTCTGACTCTACTTTTCTTTTGCCTTCTTTTCTTTCATCCCCCCCCCCCCCCCAGGTTCACAGGGAGGGAACACCGCAGCTTGACCAGGTTTCACATCCAGCTTGAAGAGAAAGAATGTATTGCTTGGATCTTTTCCGTTTTGGACTATGGCTTTGGACAACAATTATGGGACTTTTGCAGTTTATTTATGTTTTCTTTATGCTTCTTTAATAATGTAATCAAGACAGTTATGAAGTTGTTATGTCTTTGGAAGAATTGTAAGACAAGTATGGCATGTTTTTGTGAACACGTATTTTAATGAAATAAAAGATGTTTTTGTTTATCGCTGTTCAAAAATATGTGTTCTTATATCTGTCTTGTATATCTGTGACTTATACTTATAAACCTCCACCAAAATTAGGGCATTCCCTTTGAGAGTGACCCTAACGGAGGTGGGGTGTTTCATTCACCAGTTAAATGGAATTGAATGATCTAGTTTGATATAACCGATTTGGATACAGGGAAGAACATGTTGGAGGGATCCAACTGGATTCCTCAATTATATTAGATATTATTTATTCCCATATTATCATTATATGAACTGATTTTGTTGAATGATTGGTTTGATTTGATGATCGTTCATCTGAATTCAACATTTATTTCATTTAAAGAAATGGGTGATAACGGTTGAGTAATTGGCTGTATATGGCCTATAAATCAATCGTTTTCCAAGTATTGATTTTACTGTCGAGTGAATCAATAAAAGTGAAGTTATAAAAATTTATTTTATAACTGAAGATAGATTTTTAAATCTATATTTGAAGTTTATCAAAGGAAATAAATATTAATTATTATTATTTAACTTTATAATCAATTATTAATTGATTTTATAATGTAAATGTAATATAAATAAGATTTGTAAGCAAAAGAGCAGAAGATTAACCTATCGGTTAAGAGTTGAATAATTGTTTTTAATTAAAAATTAAATGGAATTATTTAAATTAATTATATTATTAATTAATTTAAAGGAAGGAGTAATTGGTATCAGTTAATGAAATAACTGTATTTTGGGTTGACTAAGTCAACCGTTCAAAGTGAGAGTAATTATTAATTAGTTTGTTTGAATTAATCTAGAGAAATGGTTTACGAATATTGTTTTAATTTGAATAAGATTTTAAAAGGAGAATTTATTATTTATTTTAATTAATAAAGGAATTAACTACCCATACAGCAGTTAAAGATTGAAATAAATTATTATATTAAATGATAATTTAGGGGATTACTTTTTAATGGAAATTCAATAAAAAACAATCAAAGTTGAGACGAAATCTAATTGAATTGTGAAAAGGAATTTATGCACGGGTTTTATATTAAAACCTGAGTTTTTATAACAAAGTTATAAAAGAGATCTATAAGCGAATGCGATAACTTAAATTAAATGTTTACTTAATAATTGAATTACGTAAAAGGAAATTACGAGAAAAGGGTTTATATTAAACCACAATTGTATATACAACATTTATAAAAAGAGATGAGGTGTTAAAACGTTAATTTTAAATTAATGTTGCTTAATAATGGAATTAATAGAATGAAGGAAATTGAAATAAGATTATCAAAGCGGGAAATGGTTGAATGGATTGGAAAAGGGTTTGTTGAAAGTGAATTTGATAAAGGAGTAAGTAATAGGATTTTTTTGACAAAAATTCGTGTTGTAAAACAAATTGTTAAACGAGTGGAAGTGTAAAGAATTACGTTAGTAAGTTATTTCTAAATAAATGAATTAAGGAACTATGGTTATATTCGAGAGGGGTATTTCAAAAGTAAGTAGGTTTTATAAGATCATATTTTAAATAAAATAGTTAGATGGGATTTGTTTTGATAATTGAAATATTGGATTATGAAATTACAACTCATATATATCTTAAGATAAGAATGTTGTTGATTTAGGTCTGAGAGGTAATTAAAATACCCCAACTAGAATGACTTCAGGATTATCTAAGATGATATTAGTTGTAATGGTAAAGAGAAATAATAATGCGATGTTATTGGTGAAAATTTGGAAATATATAATGAGATTCTGAAGTAAAGGAAATTAAAAGGATTTGATGATATAATTGATGTTTTCAAAGTAAAGGAAAATAGAGGAGGATCGCGTGAAAATATAATAATATTTTCAAGTTAAAAGGAAACGAAATGTAAAGTTTGAAATGGGATTATTCTACAAGAATAAGCATTAGTTATTGTTCCAAGTAATGAACAAAGGAATTTCGTAATGTTGTTTTATGAGTGGTAAGTTGAATTCATTTCCCAATTAAAGAAAATGAATAATGACGCAGTAAATGTTTAAAAAGGAAGTTAAATGGGAATTTGAATATAGTTGTAAGGTATTTTTCAAAGTATTATGATGAAATGCTTTTAGAACATTAGTATATTAAAATAAGAAGTATGTAACAACTTAGAAAATCAGAACCAATTTAAAAATTTTATTTTGGCATTTTTAATGGATTTTTAATATTTAAAATGAATTATTTTAAATAATAACGACGGAAAATTTATTTTCGACAAAGTTAAAACGAATAATTTTATTTTAATTATAAAACAAGCCTGAAATGGCGCGATAGTTTGAAAATTCGATTTCTAATTTCAAATGAATATACATAATTCAATATAAGTCAGAATTGGACAAAACAAGATATATTTGAATCCGTTTAACAATATCTTTGTAACGGTTGTAAGAAACTAAGATTTCGTTTTATAAGTTGAAAGATATGTCCAGTTTAAAATTCAGAAAAGTCGCTGTTGAATTTATTTATGTTTTAATATATATAAAGGCCTTTAAAAATAGCCATTTTGCAAACGACCTCCGTTTTCAACAAAACCAGTTTTGTTGGATCCGGGATGTCAAATTATTGCTATATTTTAATTTTCGTAATTTTTGAAATTAATATGTGAGCGTGGCAAAAGAAAACGTGTTTTGTCAATTTCAGTCAAATTGGATTGACCAAAAAATGGCCATTTTTCAAACGGTCTCCAAATTCGATGAAATTAGTTTTGTTAGGACCGTATCGTCAAAACATAGCCAGATTTATTTTTCTGGAATTTTTGGAGTCAGTATGTGGCCGTACACAATAAATTGTGAATCTATCAGCCATTTAAGTTAGAAACAGAGCTTTCTAAGAAAACGGACTCGGAATTTGACGAAATTAGTTTTGTTAGGACCGTATCGTCAAAACATAGCAACATGTCAATTTTCATCGCCACTGGAGTTCGTGTGTGGCCGGGGCATCGATAACTGTCAATTGGAAACCGCGTGAGCTAAGAAAATATTAAAATAATACACCCCACTACCATATAACACCCCCACCACTTCATAAACACTCATTTATTCCTTATCCTCCCAAATTTGCAGTATCCACTTCTGCAATTTTACAAAAAAGCCCCCGAACACAAAAACCTTCATATCTTTCAATTCATACACAATTTCAACAAACGTTTTATGGGTATTGTAGATAATGATGATCTCTACCTACCACAAAAAATTGGTGAGCTATCGTCGCACGGATTCGCCAGAAATCCAAAGGAAGAAAACACATTCCGATTTTGGGCAAATTAAGGCCAATCCGTGAAGAATTAGGAGATGGCTCAGTTGAAGAATTTGTAGAGGAGGGAGAGCCCTACAACTTTGTCTAAGGGTGTAGGGTCTGAAAGTGTTTGTGGTGACGGGAAAAATGAGTTCAACGTGGATGACTTTTTCTGGCGAGCAACAAATGGATTTTGGCCAATTGGTGCCGCAACAAGTGATATCATCAGGGGGTGTCTAAGTGGAAGTTGAAGCTGGATGGACGGCGGTCCGATTTGGGTAGTGGTGCGATGGCGAAGTTCATTGGTGGCGCCTGAATTTACTGCGAAGCGGATTTGGAGGAAACCGTGATTCTGGCATACTGGCATTGAGACTGGGGTGGAGGTTCATGATGGAGCGGCAGCGTGGAAGGGGCAACGATGTGGTAGGGTCGGGTCGACGTCAGGTGGCCTGAGGCGGCGCAGAGAGGTGATGATCAACGAGGAAGGAGGTGAGGGGCTTAAACGCAAATTATTTTCTTTTAATTTTTGCATACAATGTTTACACGTTCATAACTTTGTGTCACGATGTTGAAATCGCATGAAACTAGGTCCGTTCCGATCGTGGGGACGAGAGCTTCACAACAAAACAAACCGCGTCCAAAAAGGAGCATGTTGGAATTTCAGGCAAATTCAAACCCGAACCGTACCAGAAATTCAGATAAAACTGGCGGAGTGGATCCCAATGTGAGAACTCCTCACTAAAATTTCTTGTTCAGTTATTTATTTTATAACTGCATATATGAACTACTCCCCGTCGTCGACAGATCATGGACGACTTGTTTGTTTGATTGTGTTGTGAAAATTGTTTGTAATATTAAATGGACTGTAAAATATTCATGTGTTGAATAAAATAATTATTCATGTGTTGAAACAAATATTTTATCGTTAAAAATATAAATTTTAACGTGTATATAAATATAATAAATATTCATTTAGAAATTGGATGATTTGTTTATGTACACCCATTTGACTGATATTGATTGGGATGATATATCTTACACATCGCCCAACTGCACAGATAAAATATGTGTTTGTTGATTGAAACCCTACACGAGTATTGGGATTATATATGGCATACACTAGTCCCAATAATTAGCTGTATGTCAATCAACTGGTTGACAGGCTGTTGTAAGCGTTAAACATTTATATTTAACGGTTACGCAGTGAAGAATGCACTTTGGATGATGGATGATTGTTGATTATGGACGTTATATACATGCATTGTATGAAATCTAGATAAATAACATTATATGGTAATTGACTGTGTCTTATTGCAGTTCATAAAGAAAGAATATTTTAAAATAACGAATATTTTAAAATAAGGAATATTTAAAATAATATTCAGTAAATGATCAAAATCTGATTTTGATGTCTGATTTAGGATGGACACGAATATATTTAAATATACAAAGTCGTGTTGATTAGATATGCGCCATTTTGACTCGAACAATATTTATATCGATTTTATTCATTTTCATAATGAATATCGAAAAGGAAATAATTTCAAAATCAAATATTTTGAAAATATAATCATTTATATTACAATGATATAGAATATTCAATTTTGATTTAAAAATTGAAAATGAAGTTGTAATCGTTTTTAAAATGAATTTAGAACTATTTATAAAATACGTTTTAAATAGAATCGACGAAATATGTATAATATATATATATATATATATATTATATGACGTGAATAGAACGCGCCGCGCAGCGCCCGTTTGCGAATTTTGACCATTGACTTTGAATTGACGTTATGGGAGATCCAACCATTGAATTCTCCTAAAACCAGAACCGTTGGGTTTGTATTGAAAACAACTTTCCAATGAATGTTAGAGATTTGAAATCTAACGGTTGGATTTGGAATTATGTCCAAATCAAATTTGGAAAAGGTCATTATAAGTGCAGTTCGACAACCGTTTATGGAAATCGACTGTACAAATCACATAAATTAGAAGCGATGTATGGATATCAACGACACTCGGATTTCATACTTCGTGAATGGCCACTTATGGCGCCGTAAATGGCAATTGGGTGTTGAGTATTTATTTTTATGGATGATTTGGTGATTTGTGTGGTGATTGTGATGATTAACATATTAAAAATAATGTTAACATTGATGTGCTAGCTGAAATTAAATTATAAATATCTACTTATTATTTAAAAAGTGAAAATAGGTTAATTAGAAAATAATACACACCAAATTAGAATTGGTTATTTTTATTAACCAACAATTATCTAAAATTGACTGTTGTTTTTTGAAAACTCCACACGGGTATTGGGATAATATTTGACATACACTATACCCAATATTTAGTTGTATGTCAATCGATGGGTTGACTGGCTGTGATGAGCATTATTTATTCATTTTAATGCTTATACAGTGGTAAATTACACTCTGGATGAAGTTTGAATGGTTAATGATTATTTATCATTATTGTTGAATACATGTGATGTATGAAAATCCATATAACTGAAATTATATGGTAATGGATTAAGTCGCATTCCAATTCAGAATTAACGAATTTTTAAAATAAAGAATATTTTAAAATAATGAATATTTTAAAATAAAATTCATAAAAGAATAAGAATATGATTTTGATGTCCGATTAGGGATGGACACGAAAATATTGAATAATGGAAGCTGATTTAAGTATATACGCCATTTTTAACTCGAACAGGTTTATCATTCGATTTTATTTGTTTTATTATAAATATCGAAAAGAAAATGGATTTCAAAACCCGATATTTTGAATATTATCATTTTAATATTATAATGATATGAAATATTCAATTTTGATTTAAAATTTAATTTGAAGTTGAAATCGTCTTAAAATGAATTTATAAATGATTTATAAAATACGTTTTGAATTGAAATCGACGATATATATATATTATATATATTTAAATGGTTTGAATAGAACGTATCGCACAGCCACCGTTCGCAAATTTCAACCATTAACTTCAACTTGATGTAACGGGAGATCCGATCGCTGGATTCTCCTAAATCCAGAACCGTTGGGTTTGTATCGAAAAGAGCTTTCAAATGAATACAATAGATTTAGATTTGAACGGTTGATTTTCGAATTATGTCCAAATAAATTACAGAAAAGGTCGCTATAGATGTTGTTCGGTGGTCGTTATTGGAAACCGACTGAAATGGCGATATTAAAATTATTAAAAAAATGGAAAAATTGTGTAAAATCATAATAAATGATTTGGAATGATTTTGGATGAAAAAATTCCAGTTTTGAAAAGATAAAAAGATATTTTTATTGAAATGAACAAGTTATTAACTAGAATGATTGTCCAATGTTTTTTAAATAAATAAATTGGACTTGTAAATGATTTTAGAAATAACCATAATTTTAGATATGAATAAACTGGAATGGATTAGAAAGGAAATAATTTTTGGAATATTTCAATATTGGATTCCGTTATTATACAGATATTGTTGAGGAATTTCGAAGATACATATATCGTTATTCCCAATACGATATCTGTTGGTTTCAGAATTTGTCATTGAATATAAGCCGATATAATTTCCATTTAGAGCCTTGTATTTGATATCAAATTGGATTTTGGGTTTGTCGTGAATGGTGTCTTAAATAACACTGTTTTTAAACCATGTTGAGAAAAGAATAAAATTTTAATTAAGATTTAGGTGAAATTTTCCAATTAATTAATATTTAATTCGAATTGAATAAAAGAATTGGATTTTTGGGTTTATAGTGAATGGTGTTTTAAATAACATTTGGTCTTAACCCAATTAACATGAAGAACATGATTTCAAATTTACAATCTTTTAATTAAGATTATTGGAATTTTCCAAAGTAAAGATTTCCAATTTAATATATTAAATTGGATTTGAATGGAATTCGATTTTGGTAATAATCGAGATGAGCTTCTGTAAAGGAAGACTGTTACTATGTATGGAATTTAAAAGGCTTTGCCGTTATTACATTTATATTATTAGTCCGATATGGGAATTTATATCGATTTTAATGAACCTTTAATTAGATTGAAAGGTTAATGTGGTAAATAATTCTGCCAAATTTGAGAAGTGTTTGAAAATGGTGTATCACCAGTTTTACTTCATGCGATAGATAAATCTTTAATTAGATTTGAAACGTGAAATGGTAAATAAATTTATCGATAAAACAGTGGGTGTTAGACATGGAGTACCACTTGTTTTGATCCATGGGATGAATAGATTGGGATTGGAAAATAAAATAAATGATTACTTCGGTAAGGCTCGATAATCTCGACTAGTTTGATAAACCTTAATTTGGTTTAAATTGTGAAAAGAATATTTGAATAAAACAATATTCTGTATTGGAATGAGGCGTATGATGTGTTTTAATAGCAATTGATTATTAAGTATAAAATACGCAAGTTATTCGGAAAGACCGGGTTCATCCCATTCTGAATAACTAATACGGCGACTAAAAGTCAGCGATGAAGACGGTGATCGAAGACCGGAGATCGTCACATCGTATGGATGATTACTAATTTCTTGATTGGGCTGATCCCCCGAGACAAGGTAATAAGTGATGATCGTCCAAACGTACTTCGAGATCGGCCAGATATGCGAGGACCTCTCTCATGTATTGGACACATGGGACGAGGAATAAGGTGCCTCCGGTTTGGTTTAGACCCAGAACTGATGTAATGACCCGGGTTTTCGGTCGACTAATTTTAAATATTTAAAATGGTTTTAATTATTGAATTGAGAATATAAATCAATTTTTATATTGAGTTATCTATTTAATAATCGATTTTGATTTAATATCGAATATATTAGATTATCGTAACACGAACAATTATTAAATTCGAGATTTAAAACCGAATTGAATAACAGTTTAGATGATCAAAACAAACTCCTGTTTGAATTTGAATAATAATATTAAATTATTATCGAAGATTTTAATGGTTTGAAATTTAATTTACATCAATTTAAATTAATATCTATTCCGAATGATCGAACTGGACTTCGGTACTTGTCCCAATGTGTTCAGAATAGTGTTATAACCCTAGGAATGTCATTTTATGGGTTCAGAGAGGAGTTCAGAATCATGAGGTATTTTAATTTAAGGATACTGGTTAAATTCAAAGAGAAAATTAAATAAATAAAATGTGTGCTCGTTGGCCCTTTCCTCACCACTAAGAAAAAACAACTCGTGGCTTTTCTGTATCCTTCCTTTCACTAAGAAATCGTGTGGAAATAAAATCAAAACCGTGCCTCTCTATCCTCCTCAAAATCAAAAGCAAAAAGATTTTTTATATCCTCTTCTGCGAAATCGAAGCTTTACAAGGAAACCCAAAACAAGCCGAGGTTTCTTTTTCCATTCATTCGAAGGAACCAAATTCATTTCTGAAAATGGCCGCTCATCCTCTTAAACATTCAAATCTAAAATTGTTGATTCCATCCGCAACATCACCGCGAGTTCGACATCAAAGAAGAGGCTCTCGTGAATCCGAGGAAATGGGTGGGTTCGATTTAGGGTTGCACGTTAAGGTTTGTAGGACCATCGGGGGTTTGTTCAACATTGCTGGGTGCGATGCATGATTTGGGGGCATCGATTTCAAACAGCCGTGAGTTGGGGTCCACGATTTTTGGCGATTCAGGTCAGATCGCGATGTGGCCTGGAGGCCGACGTCAACCTTTGAATGGGCGAAGGAGTGTCTGGGTTTCAGCGAGACTGGAGGGGAAGTAATGCAGTTGAAGTTAATGGCAGTATCTGAACTTAGGTATTGAGGAATGACTGTGATTGACTGAGAAGTTTTTGGAGTTCGGCAGCAGGGAAAATGATGGTGGAGCTTGTTTGTTATGGTCCAGTTGGTTGCCAAGGTTATGTGTAGATCTGGGGCATTTGGCAGTTGATCAAAGAGAAGGTCAGCCTTGGTTTTAGGGAGTCTGATTTGTTCTCAAGTGTGGCTGTGAATGAACATGCGTTAGAGGAGTCTCAAGATAGTAGGAAGTTGAGGATTTTTAGACAATGCAGTCTGTTGTTAGGGTAACCGGATGGCAGAATACTTGGCTAATGGAGATGCTAACTATAGAGGAGGGGGATGACGACTAGGACATGGAATGGTAGTAGCATTGCGGTTGTATCAAATGCATTATATTGATAGAATGATTCTACGATAGTTAGTAGGGAAGTCATACTGACTAAATAAGGATTTGCAGTAGCGAAAGGTATACGTTTTTAATAAATTAAAATTTCATAGAATAATTAATTTATTTAAGTAGTTAATTTAAATAAAATAATAATCGATAAATAAATAATCGTAGATAAACAGATTTATTGGAAATGATTCGAAGGCGAAAATATGGAAATAAACCGGGTATTCGACAACTGAAATTTCGGTGTTCTCACTCAAGAATTTTATTTAAATTATTTTTATCGGAAAAAATAATTGTTGATTGCTCGAATGCGTTAAATATTGTTGTGTCCATTTTAAATATATATTACTTATTTAGGATTGGTGTTTGTGGCTATTATATATATATATATATATATATATATATATATATATATATATATATATATGGTTGGTTGGATTCCCACAGTATCATTAGCGGATGCCCACGGCATCATTAGCGGATGATTTCCCTGTGCACTCCACAAATATATATTAGTGGATGACCTTCATACCGCGATATCCAGCCTTGAAGCATGATGGGTATTATTTATGTTGGCTAACGTCTGTGGATGCAGGAAAGCAGGTTGGAGGGATCCAACTGGATTCCTCAAAAGTATATTATCTATTTGTTTATTTTTTTGCATATATACTGTCATATATTATGTGTTAGAAAACCTATAATTAATGATTATGAGTTTTGTGTGTTTAGTTACCACTAGGCCTAAATGTTGATATTTAAAAATATTGTGAAAAGGAAATTTCCAGTTTTAAAACGGAAATTCAATTTTTCTAAATTAGAATTTGAAATTTGAATAAAACAAAAATATTAATTTGGTTTGAATAATTAAAACAAGTAGTTCATTTATAAACGAAGTTCATAAAGAAAGTGAAATGAATTATCATTGGATAATTTAGGAAAAATAAATACAAGTGTGAATTTGAAAAGGGAAATTTATTTTTCCAAATTAGAAATATTTATTTCAATGAATTTGAAATCGAGACTTGTTTAAATATACAAACAAGTAATATAAATGGTGTTTGTAAGTAAAAAGAAAAAATCATCAATTTGGATAATTTGAATATTTAAATTCAAATGTGAATTTAAATTGAGAACATAGAATCGTTTGAAATAATAAACGATTAACTTTATTCCGGAATTCAGAATATAAAAGGAATTGATTTTCAAATAGATTTGAAATGAAAAGTTGGTTTAAGATAGTATAATAAACAACTTAATGTATAAATGATGTTTATAAATTAACTGAAATATATTATCGTTAGATAAATTTAGTGATTTAAATCCAAGTATGAATGTAAAAGCGAATTGGAAAACATGTTGAAAATAGAACGATTGATTATATGTCGGGAATTCAGAATATAAACTGAATTGAAATAAGTTTAAAGGATTTATAATTGAAATTCGATTCACATCAAATTTACAAACAAATTCGTTACGAAGGAAATTGGAATTCAGTATAGGAGATTGTCGTAAATGAAATTATAACTAAGTAGTGAAATAATCGACAACTAGAGATAAGTTGAAATATAAGTTGGAATAAATTGAAATTGGATAAGAAAATATTAGACAGGAATGTAATGAAGTGTTAGAAGAGTATAAATATAATGTTCGACAAAAAGGTACGTATTTAAATAGAATATGAGATTTTATGCACCGTATCGGCAAGCCGCATGGCTTTTCCTTTTTCTTTTTGATTGGAGAGGGCCTGTGTGGCAATGTTTGATTTTTTCCGGTAACCCCGTATAAAGGAGGTTATGGCAAATTTTTCTAGAAATTTAAGAATTTAGAATATTTTTTAAAAAAATCTGATAACTAGAGATCTATATATTAATATATAGAATTCGATAAAGAAACGAACTTAAAATAGAATATTATAAACGAAAAGGAATTTTATAAATAAAATCCTGGGAGATATACGTTTTAAAGTGAATGATGATTTAAAAGAAATAGAGTTAATCAAATAGAGTTAAAGAAATAGAGTTAAGCAAAATTTGAAACTGACTAGAGATCAGTTAAGTTGAATAGTTTTCTAAGTATCAATCGGATGTTGGTTTCGGCCTTCGGGATTAATACTTGGAGAATTGTTCTCTTACTAGTTTACAGTTATGGATTAATAGATGTGGAATGGTAGTGATGCATGAATAAGAGATGGAAATGTTTTCCAATATTAATAACATATATTTTCTGAACATAGAAAATAAGGATATATATATATATATATATATATATATATGTTTGATGATTTGATCGATAATTCCATTTGGAAATAAGATCGTTGTGTGTACACAGACATTTTTCATTTGATTGTTATATCACTGACTATCAAAGTTTTTGACCATTTTAACGTTGTTAATATGGAGAGATCGATTGGATTTTTATCCGAAGAACCACTCCGTATTGGCATAAGCGATGCAAACTGTAACACCCCGTATTTTTAATGTAATTAAAAATGTATATATATCCACAGATAGGATTAATATGGTGATGTATAATGAAAATTAATTAATATATGAAAGAAAGAAAGGATTGGTTGCATGCGATGTAAATATGTTGCAAGCACTGATTTGCAAACATAATGCATTAACATTAAAAAAAAAGATTCATGCATTGGTTTAATTTAAGTATTGTAACTAACATGAAAATGAGAAGTAAGGAATGAACAATAATTATCATTTTTCTAAGACTTATTAACAAAAGACTTTGTAGCTCAATTGGTTAAGGCATTGGATTTGTAACATGGAGGTCGGGGGTTCGAACCCCGGCGACAGCATAATTTTTATCTCTGTTTTAAAGAGGGCCAACTGAACATGCAAATATATGTACATATACAAATTCAAAATTTGAAAGGATAAGAACGTACATATAAGGAAATAAAGAAAATATATGTATATACATGAGAATATATATATATATATATATATATATATATGCAGAAATATATGTATACGAAAGATAAAATTTAAGATAAGGCTATAGTAAATGAAATATGGCAAGAATTAAAAAACGGTGCAACATCGTTTGAATTTTGAAAATAAAATGAAAGTTGTGCGTATATATATATGCGTAAAATGGTCGTTAAAGGAATTGTTTACATATAAGAATATTTCATGTGAATAAAACAGTTAAATAAATTCCAGAAATTCAAAAGTACGAAAATCAAATTTCTACGCCAAAACAATTCAAACATTCGAAATTCAAATTTCTGCGCCAAAACAGCTTGTGGGACCCAATGCTGACTTAGCACTGCATGTACGATAAGATTTGGCTAGATTCATATGCGAACCTGGACTTTTTTCTTAACTAGTTCAATGCTGACTCAGCGCTGCGTGTACGATAAGGTCTTGAGCAACTATATAAACAGCACTAGTCTCCTCCTCTATTCACAATTCTTCTCTACCCTTATGCTGCAAAGATTCTGAGTGAACATGGCTTCTTCTCCTCCACTTAAAATAAATAATAAATAAAATAATATATATAAAATAAATCAAGATGAGGAGATGCTGCTCAAAGACTTTCAAGAAGAGATTTGAATCAAGATTAAAGCTTCAAGATAAGGATCAAAGGCTAACATCGCACGAATCATAGCAACGCCATCTTTCTTTTCAAATCTAAATCTCTGTAAGTCAGTTATTTTAGATTTGAACGTTTTTCTTTGTTCGTGACATGAAATTAAAGGAATAAAAGAATATGCCAAATCTCTCTCTCTCTCTCTATTCGAATTAGTGCCTATATTCTTGGACCTAATCAAGAACTGTTATGATTCAAGGACAAATAAGACTGTGACTATGAAACTATGGACTTAAAACCATATGCCTCTTTGACTATGAACGTTGCCTATGACTATGAACGTTGCCTATGACTATGGACATTGCCTATGACTGTGACTGTGACTATGAGAATTATTTCCTTGAGTAAGCTTATGCTTTTGATTTGGAAACATAAACTATTGCCTATGACATAACAAGGACAGCTGTGACTAAACACCTATGATTTCTGACTAGGAAAGTGTTGCTGTGAAATTAGGTCTAAACCTGATCTTTCTATTCTATCTATCCTTGGTTTTCGTTGGTTTTAGACCTTGGGAATTTACCTATTAAGTTAGGTCTACCCATGTTCTTGAACCTACGTCTCTATTCTGTCTATTCTTAGTTTTCTTTGGTTTTAGACCTTGGGAATTTACCTATTAAGTTAGGTCTACCCATGTTCTTGAACCGACGTTGTTGTTCAACCCTCTTTATGCCAGTTAGTATGTCTATATGTTGCATAGCATCTTTGGTTCATTCCCTATTTTCTACGAACCTAGCTTTATTTATAATCTAGACTGAATCACGATTATACGAACGATGGGAATGCGGTTTGGGCAAAACATGAAATTTACTAAAAACATAGTTTAACTTGAAAATTGGCATAAATTGGGAACATATATTATGGCATGTTCATAGGAATGCAAATTGGATAAATTCGACATAAATTATAAGATGTGTAATTTGAACCTAGTATTGACGTGTAAATCTAGCATTTACATGAATAGTGAACTAGAGTAATAAGTCTAGTTTGACGTGAATTAGAATGTTGAATCGGAATTGGATTAGCTAATTTGGCACGGTAAGTATATTGGAATAAATGTGAAATTGGCCATAATTGGGAATAACTGTCAGGTTTAGCAAAATCATGGTTAGTGACACATAATTAGGTATAGTTTACATACCAAAAAGCATAAATATGATATAGAGGGGAAAATGGGCCATAGAAATAAATGTAGACAGATTACATTAAAAGAGTAATTGGGAAATAAGTAAATCAGGAATAATTTACTTATAGAATTTGTCCTAAATGAGAAAGGTAAATTTAGACAAATTAAAGATTTATTAACGACATCTCTTTTAATGAAACACCAGAAAGTTCTAGGGTGACAGAGAGGATACTGTCTAGGCTTGGGTTTGGAAAATACAAGTTTCCTGCTCTCCCTGGCTATCCCTAACTGATCCGACGGACGGGATAGTTACTTTCAAAACCTGATTTGAAAATTAATCAAAACCCTTTGAACTTAGAAAACACGAATATGCCTAACCCGAGGTTAGACTGAGTTGCGATGTAAACCTGACCGGAACCAACCGGCACATCCAGTATTAGCAACAATATCTATCTAATGTGAGTGGTTGCGGCTATAATCTATTTAGTTAAAGCTAGAACAAGAATGGTAGGGTTAAGTTAACTAAGACACTTAACCAGTTCAACATGATAACTAAACTGATGGGTGGAGATAGGTTCAGACTGACATTTAATACAGTTGAGCTAGAATGAGAGGGTTAAGTCCATAGGAACACTTAACCAACTCAACACAGTTAAGCTAGGATGGGAGGGCTAAGTCCATAGAGACACTTAACCAAACTTACGGTAGCAAGACAAGATTTGTATGGGTTAAGTAAGTAAGAAAACACTTAGCCAAATTAAAATGTTAACTAGACTAAGAAGGTGGGGTTAAGTAAAGTTAATACACTTAGCCAATTTGATATGTTAGCTAGGCTAGACCGTAGGGTTAAGTAAACTTGAACACTTAACCAATACAGGATAATGGGTTGGGTTAACACCAATATAACTTGGTTTGTGGCCGGGTTAAGTCAACATGAATTACTGATAACATTAACCAGTTTAACAGGATAAATAAAGGGGTTAAGTTAGCTTGAAGTGACTAATGACACTTAACCAATCCAAAATGACGGGAAAGAGAACTAAGTAGTAAACCTTAGTTAAGAGAACAACTATTCTGGAAACTAAGTGGTAAACCTTAGTTGACAAAACTAAGTAGTAATTCTTAGTATAACACGAGGAGGAGCGAACGTCTGTCTGATTAAAAAGAAGGCTCCAACGAATTGGGTTACGAAGCCCGAGGCTTCGAGGGGACGTGAGGGTAGTCTTGGTATCCCTCTGTGAGGCTGTAAATGATCCGCCTGGGCCCATAGAGGTTAAGGTCTGCGTAGAAGAACCAGGAGTATGCCTTGGTTGCAATACATGACAACCTAAAGACTAGGATGGACCGACGTGATTCGGCGAGCAAACGGTAGCCCTGTGATAGCGACTCATCGTCTACCATCCATCTTGAGTCAATCGAGATACGTGAAGCGGAAAGGCAGAGAACTCCAAAAGACCATCTACTTGCTATCTTGTTATGGTTGCGGATGGCCATAGGATAGTGGGGCACCGAGGGCCGGCATATAGTTCTCATTTTACAAGGCGTGCCTTTCATTAGTTGAGGGAGGGGTCAAGTGGGACCATAGCCACTGGAATAAAAACAGACCTTAGCATCTGCATCGGCAGATATCTGAAAGCTCCCGACCGAGTTCTGTATTCCTTGATTTGCCCTATCACAGGACTCAGACCGCACATTACAGGACATGTGCATCTAGACAAGCGATAACGATTCGCGATACATGCGTGGGGAAGCCTAGGAACATATACCACTCTAGATAGTGTGTCCTGGACTTGGGGGCGTCGTTCGTCAGGTTGCGTAATCCCTAGTTGGACTAGGTGGCATAAACCCTGAACTCGGAAAGCGTTCAGCAAATAGCGTAAAACTCTAGTTAAATCAAGAAAGCACTTGATAGAAAACCGTAGATTAGATCTAGGTAATAAATAATAAATGTATGCCTGAAGTCAATGGAAACTACAGAAGTGTGGATCACGTTATCATTACTAGTTGGAACACTAGTTAGGGGGTGCAGAGATATAGAAACCAGTATAACAAGGAAATAGCGAAGCGGCGAAAGTATTAGAGCGTATCCGGTTTATCTTAGCATATCTTGTGACTACCTTGTCTAATCTTGTTGACCCTATTGTCATGGTGTAATCTTGTATTCAGTTAATTCATGTCATTTTGTTTTTCCATGTTCACATGCTAGAAGTTACTGAACTTACTCAGGCTTTATGTCTGACTCTGTTTTTCTTTTGTCTTCTTTTCTTCCGTTTCCCCCCAGGTAGTAAAGGAGGGAATAGTTTAGCTCAGGTTAAGTTGGACTGCCACTCTTTCCCAGCTTGAAGATTTGTCAAAGTTTGCTTGGATTCTCTTTTCAGATGCTATGGCTGGCTCTTGCTAAAATCGGGGAACATAAATGCTGTTTTTTTATGCTTCTTTATTTTGAAAGACAGATGATACTCTGATATTGTAAAGAAACCATTGTACAAACTGTTTTATCAATAAAGCAAAGTTTTATTTTCCGCTGTTTTATTTCTGTCTGTCTTGTAATTTATCTGCATCTTTTACCCTAAATGCTCCACAGAACTTAGTGCATTCCCTTTGTGAGTGACACTAACGGACGTGGGGTGTTACACGTGGTATTAGAGCTGAAGGTTATCGGATCAGATAAAGATTTGAAAAATTATTTTTCAAAACAGATTTTAAAGAAGCATTTTCAAAAGAAAAGTTTTGTTTTAAAAGGCATATTCCCCAAAGCCATAAGCACTAACTTTTGATTCTCTGTTTGAGTCATCGTTTCCTTCTTTCTTGAGTCTCTGGGGCTCATGGCTTTCTGGGAGGTAACCTCATCGAAGGGCAAAGTAGTGCCCGACTTCCATCTATAGCCGTAGTAGTTTCACCTGCGGCCAGTTTTCTTTCAAGCTTTGTAGGCGATTCTGTACGATGGAGGCAGCTTTCGAGAGATTTGTCAACATGATTACACACGTAAGAGGATGAAGAGTTTGGCTAAGGAGCATAACCCAAGGATGAGGAATTATAAAACCTAAGACAAGAGGAAGTATCTTTACTAGGGTACAATAGGGCATATAATTAAGGACAAGGGCAAGAATGAGGAACAAGATTTTTAGAAGGGCAAGTACATACTTTCACCTCTAAGTGTACCTAGGAGAAAGGTAGTAAAGTTCTGTTGGAAGAGTCTAGTTTTGCTGTTCGTACTATTTCCTTTGGTTTTAGCGCTTCGCATTTGTCCATATCCACTTCCACAGTTGAGTCTCTGCACCGTAGTACTTGTATAGTAGAAAGATCCCACTAGAGTCTCAAATCCCATTTGGTGGTCCGACCAGTTTATTTTTGGTTAGTAGGGATTTGAGGATAGCTATCAAGTTTGCTTATATCATCTCACGAGGATCGTCTAAATTCAGAAGAGATATTCCTTGGGTGTTTGTCTGATATTGGTTTAGGCCTTTGGGGCTTGTACTTGAGGAATGTCGAGTTCGACTAGGATGTTTTGCATGAGAGAGGAATAGTTGTGGCAAGTACTCTAAAAAGCACGTAGTAACCTTTCGACCTCTATAGTTATGGCATGTCGGATAAGAGGGAGACCTCTAATCATCTTAGTACATATACTTGGTACCATGATTAACATCTGTTTATTTTGGATTTGGAGGTCAGAAACTCCAGAATCATGAAGTTAAATTAGTTAAGATACAGTGGAGTAAAGCTCAAGAAGGCTAGATACTAGCGTCATAACCTTTTTCTTAAGGGTGCACCCTTGATTTCTTTGTGTAGGAGCTTTACGCATAATTGTTTCTCTCTTTCCGAAGTATATCACCTAGGTCGTATCTTCGATCCTTAGGTAGAAATCAATGGATGTGAACATGTGTTTGAAACATGTTATGGTTGGTGGTTGCAAGTGGTTGCTAATTGTTGCTCGTGGATGCATATGTATACGTATTAGGCACTAAACCAAGTTCGGACACTTTCATCTTGCATTTACAGATATGTATTTGTTTGTAAGTTGAACTTGATATGTGATCATATGGATGATGCTTATGGACAAATGGCTGTGCACGCATGTAGTATTTACATAACTAGGGATGCTTGCATACATGATTGGACGCATGGCACTGACATGATTCGCATTAAGGAGGTCAACTGAATCAGTAGACCGCCAGATTTTACAGTAGATAAAGACATATACGCACACTATGCATATGAACATGAAAGCATTAGAAATCTTTTGAAACGACCCGAACTTCCCCGGTCTCCGAAGAGAAGGGAAAGCGCGGATTGTTCGAGTTCAAGCCACAACAGAACGCAGACGGAAGAACATTTCTTTGTATATTACAACAATGCATCAGAATACAAGAATATACAGAGTATAAACAAATAAATATTACACAGAAATATCAGAGATTACAATAAATTACATAGCAGCGGAAAATAATACAAAACACAACTAGAAGGAGATATACGGATACAAAGCTTTCCGGATATCGTTCCAGCTATAAACCAGGATCCTGTGAATATAAATCTGCAAAACCAAAACAACTAGCTGGCCGTGTCAAAATAGGGGCACCCAGAGTTTAGGTTAAAACAATAAACTTCAGGTCAGTCATGGGACTGGTGTGAGAACTAAAACAGTTATTTAAAACTTTATTTTAAAGTTCGGTAAATCAAGGGAGCACACTGTATAACACGGAACGAGTTTCCTCCCAAGGATACCAGTGCATAAAACAACAGGGCAATGCTAAATAAAGAAAAATGAAGCTATTATAAGACCCAGTTCCCATCACACAATGCAACGCAAGCCGGGGAATAGGGTTTTCCCTTATAATAACCAAACATGCTTAGTACGTTTAAAACAAATCATTTGATACTATTATAAGTGTATAGTGTATAAAACAACTTCAAATCATAAGTATCAATCATAGACGGCATGGGTACCATATATCATGTCGCCATACTAGGCTCTATAATCAAAACCGCAAATGTCACGTATCTGGAAGTTGGATTTCCATCTATGAACCGAGGCAAAAGATAGTCCTCAATCGATTCGAGGCTCTCTAGCTCGAGCCTCAGGATCAGACCGCATCAACCCTTTAGATCGTCAGGGTCGGTCCACCGATGTGGATTATTATGCCTGAACACTATGTTTCCCCGCCCTTTGGGGCGTAAATGAGCTAACGAATGACTCCGTCGGACCCGGATCGTCCGATCAAACCGAGGCATGTCGCAACAGCAACAACCACACAGGTGAAAAGTATATAAATGTCAGGGCTGGTAGGTCACTGACACCACCCTAGCTAGAAAGAAACGCATGCCCTCCCTGAGGTCCTTCTCCCATTTTTGGTCCACAACCGGGGTGCGAGGCTCGTGAATCAACGTTACACAAAGCTATGCCACACAGGCCTTGCTTTGATCATCAGCACAAGACTTTTCTTTTCAATAGAAGCGTCGATCAATTGCCACTTAGGCATGCCACACAGGCAATTCACTCTATGCGTTTGATATCCATCAGTATATAACCCCTGAGCTCGTACGTCTCAGAGAAGGGCGTTAAGCAAGAGAATAAATTGTCCACCGCCAAACAGATATATATTTAATAGAGATCAATCATACAGACTAAAATCCAATGTCAGACACACAGTCCATTTACAAGTCCGTTCTGGGTCTGAACGAAACCGGAGGCACCTAGTACCCCGCATATCCATCGATCCCCAAGTATGTCTGGACGATCACCAACTGTTTCCATCTTCTTGGGTGTACACCCCAATCAAGATCATCAGTAATCACCCAAACGACGTGAAGACCTCCGGTCTTCAACCACCGTCTTCATCTTCGACATATCGTCGTATCAGTTATTCAGAACGGGATAAACCCGGTCTTTCCGAATAACTCGCGTATATTTTAAATAAGTGTTACACAAACACAAAATACGCCTCATTCCAATTCATCAGTCACTAACCGTAAATTAACAAGAGAATAATTCCCTAAATATTAACCACGAAGGCCGAAACCAACATCAGATCAATATCCAGAAAACCATTCTGCTTAGCTAACCGACAGTTAGTTTCCAAATTTCACATTCATAGGGAAAGGTTCCCATTAATTTTATCTAAGATAAATTCCTTGAATTTATTCTTTAATCTATTTTTGAATATCAATTCAAACTAGTCGGGATTAGCGAACCTTACCGAAGTAATCATTTGTTTTAATTTCCCAATCCCAACCTATTCATCCCATGAAGTAAAACTGGTTATACTTCATATCTAACACCACGGTGTTATCGGTAAATTCAATTACCGTTTCACGTTCAAATCTAATTAAAGATTTGACTATTGCCTGGAGCAAAACTGGTGATACTCCATTCACGATCTTTTCAATCTAATTAAAGATTCATTAAAACTCCACTTAGTTTTAATCTTTGACTGGGTTAAAGAATCAGTGTCAT
The DNA here is from genome assembly GCA_030737875.1 of Allium sativum. Taxonomy (NCBI): domain Eukaryota; kingdom Viridiplantae; phylum Streptophyta; class Magnoliopsida; order Asparagales; family Amaryllidaceae; genus Allium; species Allium sativum. The sequence continues at coordinate 431,205,829 of CM060918.1, read as the reverse complement.
TTAAAACACTGCTCACGATAAACCCAAAAATCAATACCAATTCAATTTCAATTAAATATTATTTAATTGGTACCCTTCATTAAATCTAAATAAAAAGATTTAATCTTTTCTCAACTGGGCTTAAGAACAGTGTTAGTGAAGACATCATTCACGACAAACCCAAATCACATTTGATATTAAATACGAGGCTCTGAATAGAAAATATAACGGCTTATATTCAATATCAAATTCTACGACCAACAAATATCGTATTGGAAATAACGATATATATATATATCTTTCAAATTCCCATAACAATATCTATATCATCACGAAATCCAACATCGAAATATTCCGAAGACAATTTCGATTCAAATCCATTCCAATATAATTATTGGAAATTCTGGTTATTTTCAAAACCACTTCAAATCCAATTTATTTATTTAAAAATAAATAGAATTATAATTCTAGTTCAAAACTAGTTCATTTCGATAAAAATCTATTTTTATCTTTTCAAATATGGAGTTTTTCATCCCAATTCTTCACAAATCATTTCTTGTGATTTTACACAAATTATTACTATTTTTAATAATTTTATCAAGGCCTGTACAGTCGATTTCCATCAACGGCCATCGAACTGCACTTACAGCGACCTTTTCCAAATTTGATTTGGACATAATTCCAAATCCAACCGTTAGATTTCAAATTTCTAATATTCGTTAGAAAGCTCTTTTCGACACGAACCCAACGGTTCCGGTTTTAGGAGAATCCGACGGTCGGATCTCCCGTAATATTCGTTCGTAGTCAATGGTCGAAATTCGCGAACTACCGCGGCACGGCGCGTTCTATTCAGGCCATTATATTATATATATAATATATATAATATATACTTCGTCGATTTCAATTCAAAACGTGCTTTATAAATCGTTTTAAATTCATTTTCAAAACGGTTTCAACTTCATATTCAATTTCAAAACAAAATTGAATATTCCAATATAAATTCGTTTTAATTTCTTTTCAAATCGATTTCAATTCGAATTCATTTATATTCAAATTCAATTCGAATATATTTATATTCAATTTCAATTCGAATTCATTTCTATTCAATTTAATTCGAATTCACTTCTATTCAATTTAATTCGAATTTCAATTCTTTTCAAAATTTCAGATTTTGAAATCACTTTCGATATTCGTTATAAAATGAATAAAATCGATATGAATATCGATCACGTCGAAATGGCGTAAATCTAATCAACACGGCTTCATATATTCATATTTTCAAATATTTCTTTTTCAAATATTTATATTCAAATGTTTCTTTTTCAAATATTTCTATTTTAAATATGGAATGAGGCCCAATCAATTACCATATAATGTTAATTATATGGGTTTTCTACAACACATGTATACAATAACAACGATGAACAATCAACCATCATCCAAAGTGCATTCTACACTGTATAAGCATCAAATATAAATATTCAACGCTTATAACAGTTTGTCAATCAATCGATCGACATACAAGTAAACAATCGAGAGTAGTGTACGTCAAATATCATCCCAATAACCGTGTGGGGTTTCAAACAATCAAACACAGATTTTATTTGTGCAGTTGGGCGATGTGTAAAATTTATCATCCCAATCAATATCAGTCAAATGTGTGTATATAAACAAATCGTCCAATCTGTTTATTTTTATTTCATTTCATATACACGTTAAAAATTCTATTTTTAACTATAAAATATTATCCACTATAAAATATTTTATTTCGTTTCTCATCACATCACACAATCAACTACACATCAAAATCAAACAAGCATACAAGCCATCCATGGTCTGTGGACGACGGGTGTCGGGTGCTACTAAACACCGTCTGCATCTTAGTATATATTTCAACTAGAAAAATAAATTAAAAGTGAGAAGTTCTCACTGATTTGCTAATCCAATCCCACGACTCTTCTTATGTAGAATCTTTGCCGTTCTTGCCTCTTGCCACTTTTCACTTCCCGTATTCTCTACATATATAAAAATCACATTTTTACTTCGCTATTCTTTTTTTAAAAGAAAAAATGTGTGATCTTCTAATAAGAAGAGAGCACACATATATATCATAACATCAAAAGATACAGAGTCCCAATACATCTCCCTAGGAGTAAAACATCCAATCACTCACAAAATATCAACTCAACTCTTAGTAATGAATTGGATAGTAGATAGATGAGCTCCGGAAAAACCACCGCCCATCTACTCCTATATCGAGTTCCGGCAAGGCCACCCCCCGATATAGAAGTATATCTACTCCAATACTATGATCAAAACCTCCCAGGAAAGAAAAAAATACAACCCATAATAACTCTCAAGTACAAACACAATGAGAGCTCACAATAAAACCAAGTAACAAAAACAGATAGCCATCCATCTATAGCTCCAGTAAGCTCCTCCACCCTGAAAACGAAGCAAACCATGCAAGTCTTCAATTTCCTTCCACCTGTAAACCTGAATAACAACTACGATACCCTTAATTAGTAAGTATCACATATGTGTATGGCTATAATTGTATATATAAATGTATAACAATATATTTATATATACCATTATGAGACCATACACATATATGATAAGAAAAAATAAACTAAAAATTCAAAAAATATAGTAAAATTTCTACATGCAAATACGAAGCCTATTGTTTCCGAGATACCGGTAGATACTCTTAAATAATTCCAAATTAGACCTAACTTTTTGCAACAAATTTCCCAAACTCGAGTCTCTAACATACTTATAACATGGAGTGGTCATCCATTCCAAACAGAAATAAACTATCTTAATGATTAAGTTATCAGGGGACACTGAACTGGACTGAAAAAAATCTCTGATTTCTTTCACACCAAATGAACCAACTAATGATAATGATTAACTAATCCATTACATATCTCTGTTTAGATTTGTAAGTAAGTCTATAGTGATTCCAATACTTCTCATAGTTGTTAAATATATTCATACTAGACATAACAAAAATCCTAAGCACCATAGTTAAAATAAAATTGGAAAAATTACATGAAAAGAATAAATGATCAACATGTTCCTCTAAATGACTACAAAAACAACATTTAGCATCAAACAAAACATTCTTCTTCTTTAAAAACTCCACTGTGTTAAGCTTCTTATGAGTGATCAACGACATAAGGAACTTTGTTTTAGGAGGAGAATTTGATTTCCATATAAACTTAAAAGGAAGTAATGACATACCAGGGAAATTAATAAGTTTGTACATTGAATGAACTGAGTAGACTAAACTCCTATCCAATCCCCAACTAATAGTATCCCTAAACTCAACCAAATGGTACAAGATTAATTTTGCTTTCAATAGGGCCAACTGTCTTAGTAAATCCCCTTCTAAAATATTTACAAATGAAAACTCCCATGGGGGTTCCAAATTCCTTCGATAAACCTCCGCAATTAATGAATTCTTAAAGTCACAAACATTAAAGAGTTCAGCAAATTCAGTTTTAAGAGGAACACTGGAAATCCATGCATCATGCCAAAAAAAGGTAGAATTACCAGAATGAACTATCGTCTTGCAACCTAACTTGAAAAAGTCACAACATTTTAATACTTCCGTCCAGAAATGAGATAATCTATTAGTCCCACTAACTACCGATCCTCCTAGAAATTCACCCATGGAGTAATAAGATTTTAAAACTAAGTTCTTCCAAGTAGCTACTGTATCGGGACTTCTAAATTTCCATAGCCATTTAGTTAGTAAAGATGAATTAAAAATTGCAAGATTAATAATCCCTAAACCCCCATCATTTCTGGACTTGCAACATAGTTCCCAATTAACTAAACACTTATAACTATTACAATTAAGGTCACCGTTCCAAAGGAAATTCCTTCTAATTCTGTCTATTTTCTTAATAACCCACTTAGGGAAACGATGAACCATCATCCAATAAGTGGGGATGGCTGACAAAACCGAATTAACTAATACTAATCTACCCGCTCTAGAAAGAAATCTATTATTCCAGCTAGATAATCTATTACTAATTTTATTGATGATTATTATCCAGTCCTCCTTTATAAGCTTGGAAGGTCTTATTTTAAATCCTAAATAGTCGAACGAAAATTTCATAATAGAACAGTTTAAGGTGTTAGCTACTAAGGACTCAACATTATAACTATCATTAATTACCATAACTGCGCTCTTATCGAAATTAATACGAAGCCCAGACAACATCTCAAAACAATATAATATAAATTTAAGGGTAATAATGTGCTTAGGTAAATGTGACGAAAACAAAAGCGTATCATCTGCAAATTGAAGTATAGATAATTAATTTTGTAACTACTCATTCCCTACACTCCCTAAAATACCTAAATTCCCAGCCCTCTTAACAATTCTTGAGAAAACATCTACGGCTAAATTAAATAAAAAAGGCGAGAGAGGATCGCCTTGTCTGAGACCACTCTTAGACTGGATCTTTTTACCAATTACTCCATTAACCACTACACTGGAACAACCCGACTTAAGTAGTAACATAATCCAGTTAGTCCATCTAACACTAAAACCCCTGGCAAGACAAAGCTCACAGATAAAATCCCAGTCCACTAAGTCAAATGCCTTCTCAAAGTCTAACTTCAAGATGGCACATGTAAAGTTATTTTTAAAACAAACATTTAAATATTCCTGTACTGCCGCTACCCCGTCCACTATATTTCTACCCTTAATAAACGTTGTTTGAGAATCATCTATTAGGTCATTCATCTTAGTACTTAATCTATTGGCAAGGACTTTAGATATAATCTTAACTGATACATTAATTAAAGAAATAGGTCTGAAATCCTTAAGTGAATTCGCTCCAACTCTCTTATGTATTAGAATGACATTAGCAAAATTAAAATTACCTAACCTCAGGTTACCATTATAAAAATCATTGAAAAGATTAATAATGTCACCCTTTAGAAACCCCCAAAATTGTTTATAAAAAAGGACTGAGAAACCATCAGGTCATGGTGCTTTGTCACTAGGCATATCACTGATTGCCTTCCACATCTCGTACTCAGTGAAAGGACTATCTAAGCCAGTCAAATCAATCCTAGAGGTAATCGGGTAAATGTCATTCCATCTAACATTAATCCTTCTTTTTATCTTAGTACCTAAAATCTGCTTGTAATACCCAGTAAAAGCATCATTTAAATCCTTCTATATCGATACCTCTACATCATTAATAAAAATGGAGTGAATCAAGTTATCACGCCTCCAGTTATTAGCTATACTATGAAAGAATTTTGTATTGTTATCACCTTCTTTTATCCATTGAATTCTAGATCTTTGTCTCCATATAACCTCTTCCTTCTCCATAATCAACTTAAGATCATACCTTAAATTACTAAGTCTATCACTCTCATTCATATTAAGTATTCTAGTTTCACTAACTTTATCTATATCTAACATTTCACATAAAATCTTATCTTTTTTAATTCTAACATTACCAAATACAAACTTGTTCCAACGTTTAGGAAAAAATCTAAGCTTTCCTAATTTTGCAACAAAAATCTTAGCTGAGTTATCTTTATATAAGTTATTATAATAAAATAAGGAATTCTCTTTAACCGCAATCAAATTATTAAAACTACTATCCAGTAACCACATCTTCTCGAATTTAAAATTTCTACTTATTATTAGATTTAAATCACAAGATAAAACAATTGGACAATGATCTGACAATAAAAATGGTAAACCTTTAATTCTACATATGGAATATCTATCCTCCACCTCAGAATTTATAAAAAATCTGTCTAATAGAGCAAAAGAAGGACTATCTCTAGCATTGGACCAGGTGAACATTCTATTATAAATCGGAATCTCTATCAAATTATTTCCTAATATGAATTCATTAAATTCCTCCATGTCAGAAAAATCTCCTTCTCTAGGTGCTCTTTCCCCTAAAAATCTGGTGACATTGAAATCACCCCCAACTACCCACTGATTGAAAGAAAGATTTCTAAAGTCAGCACATTCTATCCACAACCGTCTTCTCTCCATTTTTGTATGTGGGCCATGAACATTTGAAATGCCCAAAAGGGAATTATCTCCTGTCGAAGCTAATATAATATGCAGAGAATGCATCATAGGTAGCTCCTGTACGAGTCTAAATTGATTGTCTTTCCAACCAATCATGAGGCCACCGGCAGTACCTATAGCCGGTAGACTGGACCAGTTACGGAAGTAAGACCCTCCTAACCTTCTAAACAAACTAGGGTCAGGATCATCAATCTTAGTTTCTTGAAGTAAAACTATATCAAGGTGAAAATCTTTAAAAAAAATCCTAACCTTATCAAATTTTTTGGGTTCATTTAAACCTCTAATGTCCCAACTAACTATCCTCATCGACCAATAGATGATGCTCTCTCTAGTTCTCTACTCCTAATAAAATCGACATCTAAATCTAAGTCAAAAAAAACAAAAGCAGTGTCGCTAGCAAGCTGAAATAACTAATCGGTGGAAAGGCTGCCTAAAGCATACGAAGAATAATCACTACCGAGAACAGGAACCATACCTGAGCCCGAGTTCGCATTGCCACTACTGGCAAACGAACCTTGAGACCTACCATAAGATGAAGCGATCTATGTCTCAATCGTGCACTACGTCTAACCACTCCAGAACCACGCTCAGCTCTCCTCCTTCTTCCTCGCCTAACCGGAGAAGTAAAATCTCCAACAATAGGTGATCCCGTACTACATTCAGTTTCACCAACCGAAAACAAACCACTGTTATCAACTGGCATTGACCCCACCTTCGGCAAAACACATATCACCTGAGGTACGCCAAAACTCGGACACCATGACAATGAAAAGAGTTTCACGACAGGCTCCACGAACCATAACAAACACCCTGACATAATTAAACTCACCTTCCCACCATTCGAATTAAAACCAATCCAAGATTTAAACCTGCACCATACATTCTAGCTTTCGTCATTCATGCAAATATTCCCACTACACACCCCCACATCTACCAACCTATCACTGAAGTCCACCAGAGCCCGCCTCTCCCAATTGTGAACAGTACCAGCATTGCCTTCTTTCATAAAACCCACCGCGCCAATCCTTTTTCTGTCAGAACAATGATTAATCAAAACCTCTTCATGCCCAAAAAGTGACGACCTCTGCTTTGCAAATTTTACCTTTCCGACTTTAAAACCCTTTTTAAACTTTGATGAAGACGATGTCTTACACCTAAAAAGATCATCAGAAACATCCACATCTCTATCATAATACAACCGCACCACACTCCCATTCTACATCTCCTTCTCTCCATCAAGCATATCATACCCATCACTGCCCAACAAATCAAAAGCATTTGAAAGTTCCACCTCCTCGTCCACTATCCAGCTCGTGTTTTCCGCTACCCCTGGTACATTTACACTGTCCAAGACACAACCAGTAGCTACCTCCCCCATGCATTCTTCAAAACCTCCTGTCATTATATCACTACCCAGCGAGCTAAAGCCATCTTTAGACCCATTAAATCCATCAGTTCCGCCAGCAGATAACACTAGCCCCATACAATGCAACACATCCGGATCTGATAACATGGGGTCATTCATCATTGACCAATAAAAACCTTCCTCATCCATCCCATCCTCATCAACACAAATACCACCTACATCATGAAAATCTACAAAGGAACCCAAATCCTCCCCTGATTTACTTGCCACGCCAGATTTTTCCTTCTTATCGCATTCAGACTTGAAAAACAATTCCTCTTCCGTATACTCGCAGTTAATAATTGTATTCACAGTATCAAAATGCGCAAGCAACTTGTCCAACATCCTAAACGCCAACCTTTTGTTTCTTACCCTCGAGTCAATGAAAATTTTCCTCAAATTTACGAGGTTCAAGCTGAAAGCATAAGCGGACTCTTTCCTTGTCATCGGTGACGGAAGAGGCGGAAAAATATTTACATCATCCTCACTTTTACTCCCCAAAATTCCATCTATCATGCCTTCCAGGTTCCATCCCATCGACAATAACAAATATGCCCCGTTATTCTCATTAACAGCAAAATCAACCATGTACAAATCCAACAACTCTGACATATTCAAACATATCATCAAACAGTTGAAGTGCAGCAGCTCAAAAACTGATTTTCCAGAGAATCTTGACGTACATTTTTCCTGACGATGCCCCAATCCTCTACAATTGAAGCAGCGTAATCCGTTTCTACAATCCTTTGCAATATGGAAGGAGTCCCCACATCGAAAACAAAAACGATCACTCGCTTTTTTGTCAAGACTTAAATTTTTTAACGAAGACCAGTTTGGAGTAGCCAAGGATGGAGTTTTAATGACATCAGCAAATGATCGATTATCAGTAAAACTCATCTCATTTTTATGAAGTCGCTCTGCCTGAAAGTTAAGTTCAGTCTCCCTTCTTTTAAGTTGGTCATTTTTTTAATCCGCACCGGCCCTGAATCTTTTAGGATACCCGAAATGCCATGATAGATTCCTCTTGATTCCCCTGCAAAAAGAGTACATCACCTGAATTAAGAGTAATCTTACCCATGTCATTTGAATTTTCATTCCTATATACAAAATCTGTCGAGTCTCCAATAGAAAAAGATATAACAGGTAGGCCAAGCAAGAAGCTTTCTGGATTCTCATCTTTGTCTTGATGTATAACCAATCCCCCATCTATATCATAGTAGTTTACGATGCATACGTCTGGAGACATGGAAGGTAACACATCCTCTTTATCCCCAATTTCCTTTTTCACAAGAGACATAGCGTTATCAACCAATTTCATGAAGGCCAATGGAATAGTTGGAGGAGAAGCACCATCAAAACTCCTCCTGTCTTCATATGTCCTCAATAGGGGATTCCAATTTCTACCTAATTCTTGACATTTCTTTGCGATAAAAATCTGATCTTCAATATTTATGAAGTTCTTTAGTAGAATCAGACCCGGACCCAGAACTTTAACCTGAATCCGCCAAGAATTAGTTGAAATCGAACAATTTCTGCTTTTATGGCCTATTTGATCACAAATATAACATCTAATTTGATGATTGCAATTCCTCACTAGATGATCAGATTCACCGCAACAAAAACATCGCTTGCTATACCGGATAGATACCAGATCCGGACGAGAGATGAATCTACTCTTTCTCCCCTTCGTAAACGATTTACCCAACAGAGGAATTGATCAAGATTCTTCCACCGAAGAAGAAGATAGCATTTCCGCCATTATTAGCAAGATCGAAAGCTTTATTTAGGTTGCATTTTTTTTACTTCGCTATTCAATATATAAAAATCAAATTTTTACAATGCTATTCAATATATAAAAATCGAATTTTTACTATGCTATTCAATATATAAAAAACGAATTTTTACTATGCTATTCAATATATAAAAAACGAATTTTTACTATGCTATTCAATATATAAAAATCGAATTTTTACTATGCTATTCAATATTTAAAAATCGAATTTTTACTACGCTATTCAATATGAAAAAATTGAATTTTTACTATGCCATTCAACATGTAAAAATCGAATTTGTACTATGCTATTCAATTTATAAAAATCGAATTTTTACTATGCTATTCAATATATAAAAATCGAATTTTTACTATGCTATTCAATATATAAAAATCGAATTTTTACTACGCTATTCAATATATAAAAATCGAATTTTTACTTCGCTATTCAATATATAAAAATCGAATTTTTACTTCGTTATTCAATATATAAAAATCGAATTTTACTTCGTTGTTCAATATATAAAAATCGAATTTTTACTTCGTTATTCAATATATAAAAATCGAATTTTTACTTCGTTATTCAATATATAAAAATCGAATTTTTACTTCGTTGTTCAATATATAAAAATCGAATTTTTACTTCATTCTTCAATATATAAAAATCGAATTTTTACTTCGTTATTCAATATATAAAAATCGAATTTTTGCTTCGTTGCTATATAGATAAAAATTCTATTTTTACATCGTTGTTCTATACATAAAGATTTCACCTTTTCTCTTTCTTCACTATAAAAATCATATCTTTACATTGCTACTACCATAAAGATCACATCTTTAACATTTCCACTATATAAAAATTACATCTTTAATCTCTCTATAGTATAAAAATTATATTTTTCCTATGCCTATCATATAAAAATTATATTTTTATTTGTCTACTAATGTCAAAATCATATTTTTATCTCTAACAAACTAATTACTTTATAAATAAATAACCTAGACAAATAAATAAACCAAAATAAAAATAAAAATAAAATAAACTTACATTGTATCGGATTTTCAGAGGGGGGTGTCTTCGGTCGACAGCAGGAGGATGGGGGGGGGGGATCCGTCTCGGTAGAGGATGGGGGGGGTGTCGGAGTGGGTGAAAGAAGAAGAAGAAGCGGCTGCAGCAGCAGGTAGGGGGTGTATCGCGTGTCGCGGAGAGGCAGGGGGGTTTTCGTCGCGCGGTGGCGCAGGGGGAGGGGGGGTCGTGCGGTGGCACGCCGCCTGGGGAGGTCGGGGGTAGCTTAGGGTTTTTTTTAAAAAAATAACTGAACGGGGGAGAGAATGGAGAAAAAAGGGGGGATTTATATAAAATTATATATTATTTTAATTAGTTAATTTTCAAATGGAAGGTGGACTTTTATTTCGAACTCAAAATTGAGCCCACCGACTGTCGTCCCTAGCATAATACCCCCATTCCGAACACAATGGGATATGTATCGTAAGATGATTCGATCGTTAGCATCAGTTTTCGTCAAAATAAACATATAACTCTGTATATTGAATTTGAATATGCATTTCAATTTGCCGGGGTCACATACTAACTAGAAAAATTTCAGAAAAATATTTTCTAGATTCGTATTGACGATACGGTCCTAACAAAACTAGTTTCATCGAATTCTGAGACCGTTGGAAAAATGGCCATTTTCCAGTCGATTAAAATCAACTGAAATTGGTCAAATGCGTTTTACTTTGCCACGCTCACATATTGATTCGAAAAATTATGAAATTTGAAACCTAGCAATAACTTTACATCATGGATCCAACAAAAGCGGTTTCGTCGAAATCCGAGGTCATTTGAAAATTTTCCATTTTTAAGGGCCTGAATTCCATATCGACTATTCAGAATTTTCAACTGGACATATCTTTTGATTCCCGCAATGAAATTTCAATCTTTCAGATTCGTTGAAAGATATTCACAAATAGGTCCTAATGTTTTTGGTTTCACTAAAATCCGGATTGTTTTGCACCCGGCACATTCAATTGAAGTTTGAAATCGAATTATCGAACTACCGCGCCATTTTCAATTCCTTTTATATATATAAATAAATATTTATATTCTAACGACGATTCGATTAAATATATATGTTCGAATTATATTCAAAATAAATTTCTCGTCATTTTTATTTAAAATAATTCATTTTAAATATTCAAAATTCGCTAAAATTGCCAAAATAAAAATTTTAAACTGGCCCAGATTTTCGGGTTGTTACATCTTTTAAGGACAATGAATGCCTGTGATTGAATGGTTGAGTAGATGGGTGACTGGATGGTAGGACACATTCTTCCTAACTTGAAGATTTCGGGGACGAAATCCTTTTAAGTGGGGGAGAATGTAACACCCCGTATTTTTAATGTAATTAAAAATGTATATATATCCACAGTAGGATTAATATGGTGATGTATAATGAAAATTAGTTAATATATGAAAGAAAGAAAGGATTGGTTGCATGCGATGTAAATATGTTGCATGCACTGATTTGCAAACATAATGCATTAACATTAAAAGAAAAAGATTCATGCATTGGTTTAATTTAAGTATTGTAACTAACATGAAAAATAGAAGTAAGGAAAGAAAAATAATTATCATTTTTCTAAGAATTATTAACAAAGGACTTTGTAGCTCAGTTGGTTAAGGCATTGGATTTGTAACATGGAGGTCGGGGGTTAGAACCCCGGCGACAGCATAATTTTTATCTCTGTTTTAAAGAGGGCCAACTGAACATGCAAATATATGTACATATACAAATTCAAAATTTGAAAGGATAAGAACGTACATATAAGGAAATAAAGTAAATATATGTATATACATGAGAATATATATATATATATATATATGCAGAAATATATGTATACGAAAGATAAAATTTAGGATTAGGCTATAGTAAATGAAATATGGCAAGAATTAAATAATGTTGCAACATCGTTTGAATTTTGAAAATAAAATGAAAGTTGTGCGTATATATATACGCGTAAAATGGTCGTTAAAGGAATTGTATAAGTATAAGAATATTTCATGTGAATAAAACAGTTAAATAAATTCCAGAAATTCAAAAGTTCGAAAATCAATTTTCTACGCTAAAACAATTCAAACATTCGAAATTCAAATTTCTGCGCTAAAACAGCTTGTGGGACCCAATGCTGACTTAGCACTGCATGTACGATAAGATTTGGCTAGATTCATCTGCGAACCTAGACTATTTTCTTAACTAGGTTCAATGCTGACTCAGCGCTGGGTGTACGATAAGGTCTTGAGCAACTATATAAACAACACTAGTCTCCTCCTCTATTCACAATTCTTCTCTACCCTTATGCTGCAAAGATTCTGAGTGAACATGGCTTCTTCTCCTCCACTTAAAATAAATAACAAATAAAATAATATATATAAAATAAATCAAGACGAGGACATGCTGCTCAAAGACTTTCAAGAAGAGATTCGAATCAAGATTAAAGCTTCAAGATAAGGATCAAAGGCAAACGTCGCACGAATCATAGCAACGCCATCTTTCTTTTCGAATCTAAATCTCTGTAAGTCAGTTATTTTTAGATTTGAAAGTTTTTCTTTATTCGTGACATGAAATTAAAGGAATAAAAGAATATGCCAAATCTCTTTCTCTCTCTCTATTCAAATCACTGCCTATATTCTTGGACCTAATCAAGAACTGTTATGATTCAAGGACAAATAAGACTGTGACTATGAAACTATGGACCTTAGAACACTATGAATGTTGCCTATGACTATGAACATTGCCTATGACCATGGACATTGCCTATGACTGTGACTGTGACTATGAGAATTATTTCCTTGACTAAGCTTATGCTTTTGATTTGGAAACATAAACTATTGCCTATGACATAACAAGGACAACTGTGACTAAACACCTGTGATTTCTGACTAGGAAAGTGTTGCTGTGAAATTGGGTCTAAACCTGATCTTTCTATTCTGTCTATCCTTGGTTTTCGTTGATTTTAGACCTTGGGAATTTACCTATTAAGTTAGGTCTACCCATGTTCTTGAACCTACGTCTCTATTCTGTCTATTCTTGGTTTTTTTTGGTTTTAGACTTTGGGAATTTACCTATTAAGTTAGGTCTACCCATGTTCTTGAACCGACGTCGTTGTTCAACCCGCTTTATGCCAGTTAGTATGTCTATCTGTTGCATAGCATCTTTGGTTCATTCCCTATTTTCTACGAACCTAGCTTTATTTATAATCTAGACTGAATCACGATTATACAAACGATAGGAATGCGGTTTGGGCAAAACATGAAATTTACTAAAAATGTAGTTTAACTTGAAAATTGGCATAAATTGGGAACATGTATTATGGCATGTTCATAGGAATGCAAATTGGATAAATTTGACATAAATTATAAGATGAGTAATTTGAACCTAGTATTGACGTGTAAATCTAGCATTTACATGAATAGTGAACTAGAGTAATAAGTCTAGTTTGATGTGAATTAGAATGCTGAATCGGAATTGGATTAGCTAATTTGGCACGGTAAGTATATTAGCATAAATGTGAAATTGGCCATAATTGGGAATAACTGTCAGGTTTAGAAAAATCATGGTTAGTGACACTTAATTTGGTATAGTTTACATACCAAAAAGCATAAATATGATATAGAGGGGAAAATGGGCCATAGAAATAAATGTAGACAGATTACATTAAAAGAGTAATTGGGAAATAAGCAAATTAGGAATAATTTACTTATAGAATTTGTCCTAAATGAGAAAGGTAAATTTAGACAAATTAAAGATTTATTAACGACATCTCTTTTAATAAAACACCAGAAAGTTCTAGGGTGACAGAGAGGATAGTGTCTAGGCTTGGGTTTGGAAAATACAAGTTTCCTGCTCTCCCTGGCTATCCCTAACTGATCCGACGGACGGGATGGTTACTTTCAAAACCTAATTTGAAAATTAATCAAAACCCTTTGAATTTAGAAAACACGAATATGCCTAACCCGAGGTTAGACTGAGTTGCGATGTAAACCTGCCCGGAACCAACCTGCACATCCAGTATTCGCAACAATATCTGTCTAATGTGAGTGGTTGCGGCTTTAATCTATTTAGTTGAAGCTAGAACAAGAATGGTAGGGTTAAGTTAACTAAGACACTTAACCAGTTCAACATGATAACTAAACTGGTGGGTGGGGATAAGTTCAGACTGACACTTAATACAGTTGAGCTAGAGTGAGAGGGTTAAGTCCATAGGAACACTTAACCAACTCAACACAGTTAAGCTAGGATGGGAGGGCTAAGTCCATAGAGACACTTAACCAAACATAAGGTAGCAAGACAAGATATGTAGGGGTTAAGTAACTAAGAAAACACTTAGACAAATTAACATGTTAACTAGACTAAGAAGGTGGGGTTAAGTAAAGTTAATAAACTTAGCCAATTTGATATGTTAGCTGGGCTAGACCGTAGGGTTAAGTAAACTTGAACACTTAACCAATACAGGATAATGGGTAGGGTTAAGACCAATATAACTTGGTTTGTGGTCGGGTTAAGTCAACATGAATTACTGATAACACTTAACCAGTTTAACAGGATAAATGAAGGGGGTTAAGTCAACTTGAAGTGACTAATGACACTTAACCAATCCAAATTGACGGGAAAGAGAACTAAGTAGTAAACCTTAGTTAAGAAAACAACGATTCTGGAAACTAAGTGGTAAACCTTAGTTGACAAAACTAAGTAGTAATTCTTAGTATAACATGAGGAGGAGCGAACGTCCGTCTGATTAAAAATAAGGCTCCAACGAATTGGGTTACGAAGCCCGAGGCTTCAAGGGGACGTGTGGGTACTCTTGGTATCCCTCTGTGAGGCTGCAGATGATCCGCCTGGGCCCACAGAGGTTAAGGTCTGCGTCGAAGAACCAGGAGTATGCCTTTGTTGCCATACATGGCAACCTAAAGACTAGGATGGACCGGCGTGATTCGGCGATCAAACGGTAGCCCTGTGATAGCGATTCGTCGTCTACCATCCATCTTGAGTCAATCGAGATACGTGAAGCGGAAAGGCGGAGAACTCCAAAAGACCATATACTTGCTATCAAGTTATGGTTGCGGATGGCCATAGGATAGTAGGGCACCGGGGGCCGCCGTATAGTTCTCATTTTACAAGGTGTGCCTTTCATTATTTGGGGGAGGGGTCAAGTGGGACCATAGCCACTGGAATAAAAACGGACCTTAGCATCTGCATTGGCAGATAACTGAAAGCTCCCGACCGAGTTCTGTATTCCTTGATTTGCCCTGTCGCAGGACTCAGACCGCACATTACAGAACATGTGCATCTAGACAAGCGATAACGATTCGCGATACATGCGTGGGGAAGCCTAGAAACATATACCACTCTAGGTAGTGTGTCCTAGACTTGGGGGCGTCGTTCGTCAGGTAGCTTAATCCCTAGTTGGACTAGGTGGCATAAACCCTGAACTCGAACAGCGTTCAGCAAATAGTGTAAAACTCTAGTTAAATCTAGAAAGCACTTGATAGAAAACCCTAGATTAGATCTAGGTAATAAATAATAAATGTATGCCTGAAGGAAATGGAAACTACAGGAGTTGGGATCACGTTATCGTTACTAGTTGGAACACTAGTTAGGTGGTGCAGAGATATAGAAACCAGTATAACAAGGAAATAGCGAAGCGGCGAAAGTATTAGAGCATATCCAGTTTATCTTAGCATATCTTGTGACAACCTTGTCTAATCTTGTTGACCCTATCGTCATGGTGTACTTTTGTATTCAGTTAATTCATGTCATTTTGTTTTTCCATGTTCACATGCTAGAAGTTACTGAACTTACTCGGGCTTTATGTCTGACTCTGTTTTTCTTTCGTCTTCTTTTCTTCCGTTTCCCCCCAGGTAGTAAAGAGGGAATAGTTTAGCTCAGGTTAAGTTGGACTGCCACTCTTTCCCAGCTAGAAGATTTGTCGAAGTTTGCTTGGATTCTCTTTTCAGATGCTATGGCTGGCTCTTGCTAAAATCGGGGAATATAAATGCTGTATTTTGTATGCTTTTTTATTTTGTAAGACAAATGATACTCTGATATTGTAAAGAAACCATTGTACAATCTATTTTATCAATAAAGCAAAGTTTTATTTTCCGCTGTTTAATTTCTGTCTGTCTTGTAATTTATCTGCATCTTTTACCCTAAATGCTCCACAGAACATAGTGCATTCCCTTTGTGAGTGAGACTAACGGACGTGTGGTGTTACACAAACCTTGTATGTTGAATATATTGAAGACGGAGTAGAGTGCAGGGACTTTTTCTATTAATAGAAATTGTGCCTTCGGTTTTGTTTAGTCCCAGAATGAACGTATATGGACGAATGTCTGACAGAATATTTCCAATGATTGCATATGCTGGACTGTTCAAACATATATGATGGCAACTGATATTCCCTTAGCATAATATCCAGAATATTTGTGCAAACCCAATTAATGATTAACGGATCCGATAATGTGGCATTCAAAGTAATTTGTGTTATCAATGAGAGAAGTAATTGTAGCCTCTGGCCTCAACAACTGGGAAATGACAAAAATGGGGTAGGCGGCATGGCTATGTGGTTAGTTCCCATTAGGGTGTATAATCACCTATCTAGAGAAATTCTATTTCAATCTTTAATCTATCGATGTTGTTCCTTATCGGGAAACAATTGCTGATCCCAAACGTTGGTGATATACATTCGATACACTCAAGCGAAATGAGTGGGTGGTCATGTGTGGATGAGTTGCAAGATGTTCTTGTTGAACTCGATGTATTCTCCTCTGGAGATACACCAGCGGCAGGTGGTTCCATACATTGTCATAGTCGGAATCCAATCTCCAATAAGCACCTGCGGTTTATGATTATAAATTATATATGTGGAGCGTGAGATGCAAGCGTTCCACTAGATTTCGATTTATTTGATTTACACACTATTATAATATCAAAAGAGTTTTGATATAAAGATTATTTTGGATTCTCATAAGGGAAAAACCCGTTCCATGTTATACGGCGTGGTCTTATGAGATATCATTTATTTTCTCAAACTGTTTTAAATTATTTACTCATACCAGTCCCATGACTGACCTGGAGTTTATTTTGCTTTGTTTTACCTAAACTCTTGGGTGCCCAATTTTGTACGGGCAATCAAGTAGTTCAGGTGTTTACAGATATTTGGAGGAGCTTGGAGCAGGAGGCTTCAACGTTAGTAATCTGGTGTTATTTCCGCTATATTGTAAGTGTTGTACTCTGATGATAATGTTATATATATACCGTCAAATTTTGTATTTCAAAAGCTGTTATATTTTATATTTTATTTCGTTGCGATGTGAGATTCTATGTTGTGTTTCTGTTCTTCTTCTTATATTTTAAAGTTTCTTTCTTTCTATTCTCACCCTCTAATTTCTTTCTATTAATGATTTGTATTTTCGTGATATTTGGGTTGGATGTATGATGTATGCAGTCAACTCTGATATTACGGATTTGCGGGACGTTATAGTTGGTATCAGAGCTTAGGTTGAGCGAACAACTAGGCTTTGGTGGGATTGTGCTCATTAGAGATAGGGTCAGTAGTACCCTAGAATGAGTTGAGTGTATATATACGAGAGAACGTATTTGTTAATTGATATAAAATTTTATTAATACTATGTTGGCTTGTCTGTTGAGTGGTTTATGAATTCTGATCGAATCATGGAACCCCATGAAGTCAATAGGAATTTCTAAACACTTGAATAGAAAATTCGACATGATATTGTTTTAAAGTAGGTAAATGAAATAGTTTTACCCAAAAAAAAAAAATTCTATTTTTGATAGAAAAAGAATAATTTTCTGAAATTATTATAATATATGGATGTGTTGAATGTTAATATTATAATCAAATTAGATTATAAAATTGAAACGGGTATATATAACCAAATAAAATTTGTACATAAAAGAAATATACAAGTGAAACGAATTAAAATTTGATTCAGAACTAGAATTTGGAATTTAATCCTGGGAAGTTGGAAAATATTTTATGAAGTAAATATATTGATTGTTCAAATAAAAAGAATGTAAACCAAAAGTTTTGGTAGAACTGAAATTTGTTGAGTTATGAAATATTGAATTTCAACATAAGTGGATTTTGAAAAAGTAAATAGGTTAGTAGCATTTTTCCTACCTTAGTAATTTCGGGGACGAAATTCTTTTAAGTGGGGAAGAATGTAATGACCCGGGTTTTCGGTCAATTAATTTTAAATATTTAAAATGATTTGAAATATTGAATTGAGAATAGAAATCAATTTTTATATTGAGTTATCGATTTAATAATCGATTTCGATTTAATATCGAATATATTAGATTATCGTAATACGAAAAATAATTCAATTTAAAGAACAAATGTTATTTAAAACACAGTTCATGATAAACCCAAAAATAAATTCAAACTCAATTCCAATTAAATACCATTTAATTGGTATACTTCGTTAAATCTAAATAAAAGATTTAATCTTTTTCTCAATTGGGTTTAAGAACAGTGTTAATGAAGACACCCTCCACGACAAACCGAAATCTCATTTGATATTTAAAACAAGGCTCTGAATAGAAAATGTATCGGCTTATATTCAATATCAAATTCTATGACCAACAAATATCGTATCGCAAATAACGATATATATATATATATATCTTTCGAATTTCCATAACAATATCTGTATAATCACGACATTCAATATAGAAATATTCCAAAGATAATTTCGATTAAAATCCATTTCCAATTTATATTTTGAAAATTCTGGTTATTTTCAAAACCATTTCAAATCCAATTTATTTATTTTTCAAAATAATTGAATTATAATACCAGTTCAAAACTATTTCATTTCGATAAAAATCTATTTTTATATTTTCAAATATGGAGTTTTAAATCCCAATTCTTCTCAAATCATTTCTCATGATTTTACACTAATTATTGATATTTTTAATAATTTTATCTATGCCCGTACAGTCGATTTCCATCAACTGCCATCGAACTACACTTACAGCGACCTTTTCCAAAATTGGTTTGACATAATTCCAAATCCACCCATTAGATTTCTAATTTCTAATATTCGTTAGAAATCTCTTTTCGATACGAACCCAACGGTTCCGGTTTTAGGAGAATCCGACGGTCGGATCTCTCGTAATGTCCGTTCGAAGTCAATGGTCGAAATTCATGAACTGCCGCAGCGCGGCGCGTTCTATTCAGGCATTTATATTATATATATAATATATATTTCATTGATTTCCATTTAAAACGAATTTTATAAACCGTTTTAAATTCATTTTCAAAACGATTTCAACTTCTATTTCAAATTCAAATCAAAATTGAATATTTCCTTATAAATTTTTTTACATTCATTTCTATTTGATTTCAATTCAAATTCATTTCAATTCGATTTCAATTCGTTTTCAATACGAATTCATTTCTATTCAATTTCTATTCGATTTCAATTCAATTCAGATTTCAATTTCTACTTCAATTCAAAATATTCGGTTATGAAATCACTTTTCAATATTCATTATAAAACAAATAAAATCGACAAAATTCCCGTTTGCTTTGAAATGGCGTTTAACTACTTAACACGGCTTCACATTTCAATTTTCACTGAATATTGTTTTAAATTATTCGATATTTTTGAACTGGAATAAGACACAATCAATTACCATATACTTTCAGTTATATGGATTTCATCCAATTCATATACACAACAATGACAATAAACAGTCAACCATCATCCAAAGTGAGTTCCACACTGTATAAGCATCAAATATGAATATTCAATGCTTATAACAGTCTTTCAATCAATCGATTGACGTACAGCTAATTATTAGGATTAGTGTATGTCATATATCATCCCAATACCCGTGTGGGGTTTCAATCAATCAAACAAAAATTTTATTTGTGTAGTTGGGCGATGTGAAAAATTTATCATCCCAATCAGTATCAGTCAAATGTGTGTATATAAACAAATCATCCGATTTGTTTATATTTATTTCATTTTAAATACACGTTAAAATTTTCTATTTTTAACTATAAAATATTTTTAACTATATAAATATTTTATTTCACATCACACAATCAACTACACATCAAAATCAAACAAACAAGCATAAAAGCCGTCCGTGGTCTATGGACGACGGGTGTCGGGTGCTACTAAACATCGTCTGCATCATTGTATATATTTTAACTAGAAAACTAAATTAAAAGTGAGAAGTTCTCACCTTTGGGATCCACTCCTCCATTTTATATTTCTGAACAGTTCAAATTTGGATTTGCTTTCCACCCGTTCCATCGCAACCCTTTTCACGCTGTTCATATCAAAAGTCATATTTTTAATATGATGTTTTATATATAAAAATCATATCTTTACATCGCTACTTCATTATAAAAATTATATTTTATATCGTTCTTCTTCTAATAAAGATTATATTTTTATAACTCTAACTATTTAAAAATCATATCTTTTATGTTTTTAAAATCACTTCTTTTACAAAGTAAAAATCACTTCTTCTTATAATAAAAACCTTAACTTTCATATGAATAAAATCATATTCTCAAGTGAAAAAAATTCTAATCTTCTTCGCTTTCATGTATTTAAAAATTAAGGAATTTATATTTTTCAAAACAAAGAAATCATATTTTTCAAAATTAAAAATCCAATCTTTTTCTACTTAAAAATCATAACTTTGTTGATTTAAAAACCATATCTTTCAAGTGTAAAAAAAATCTTAAGTTCATATGAATGAAGATCTAATCTTTAACCTAATCAAAAATCAAATCTTTCTTTGTTATTCACATTGATAAAAATCACATCTTTGTATGCTAAAAATCAAATTTTGATCCTATGTCATAATATATAAAAATTGAAATCTTAAATCACTAAAGATCTTACCTTTAAATAAATAAAGATCATAACTTAAATGAACAAAAATTTGAAAAACTCACCGTAAATCGATCTGTGGAGTGGTGCTGCGCGCTCGTTGTTGGGGGATGGCGGAGTATCGGAGGGGGGCGTCGGAGATGGGGCTTCAGACCGACGGTGGCGTCTTGGGGTTGTAGCGGCGGGACTGCTAGGGTTTAGGGCGGATTCAGGTAGTAGACGAAGGGAGGGCGAGAGAGAAGGTCGGGGAGGAGGTGCCGGAGGGGAGGCGACAGGGGTGGGGAGGGGCGGCAGGCCCCTGGCGCGGTAGCGAGCCTTGAATTGGGGGGGGGGGTGGTTTTTCTGAAAGAAGAGGCGGCTTACGGGACTGAGAGAAAGGAAAGGGTTGGGGGGTTTTATAAAATTTTATATTATTATTTATTTAATCTTTAGCCCCAAAAAGTATCTTTTTATTTCGAACTCGAAATCGAACCCACCGACTGCTGTCCCCAGCGTATTACCCCCCATTCCGGACACAATGGGATATGTAACGTTGGTAAATTCGATTGTTTCGATCAGTTTCCGTTCAAATTAAAATATAAATATGAATATATTAAATTTGAACGCACATTTCAATTTAGCGGGGCCACATACAGTCTCTAAAAATTCCAGAAAAAATATTTCTAACTTCGTATTGACGATGCGGTCCTAACGAAACTAATTTCGTCAAATTCTGAGACCGTTTGAAAAATGGCCATTTTCCAGTCGATTAAAATCAACCGAAACTGGTCAAACACGTTTTCTTTTGCCACGCTCATATACTGAATCAGAAAATTACGAATTTTGGAATCTAGCAATAATTTGACATCACGGATCCAACGAAAGTGGTTTCGTCGAAAACCGAGGTCGTTTGCAAAATTTCCATTTTTAAGGGCTAGAATTCCATAGCGACTATTTTGAATTTCCAACTGGACGTATCTTTTGATCCCCGCTATGAAATTTTGATTTTTCGGATTCCTTGGAAAGATATTCTTAATTAGATTCTAATATTTTTGGTTTCGCTAAAATCCGGCTTATTTTGAATCCTGCAAATTCATTTGAACTTTGAAATCGAATTATCGAACTACTGCGCCATTTTCAATTCCTTTTATAATTGAAAATAAATATTTATATTCTAACGACGATCTATATAAATATATACGTTATAATTCTATTCAAAATAAATTTCTCGTCATTATTATTTAAAATAAATCATTTTAAATATTCAATATTTATCAAAACTGCCAAAATAAAAAATTTACATTGGCTCAGAATTTCTGGGTTATTACAATCTCCCCCACTTAAAACTTTTAATCCGCGAAAAGGAACGAAGCCGAAAGTTGTTTAACTAATCAACTCAACTTGCAGTATTTTCATTACGGCTTAAGTTCTTCAACTTTTCAGTTTCTAAGAACTTTTCAAAATTTTCAAAAATTTGGCTAACACCCTAAATTTTCGAAGAATTTCGCCATAACCTACCCTGCACCGGGGACTTCGGGATATTTCATATAGCCTTCCATGGCCTTGTGCAATCCAAAAGAAAAAGAAAAAGCCAAGCGGCTGCCAATTTGCTCATAAAATCATCGAAAAACCCAAGAAATACAATAAACATGTACCTATTTTTCGGGCAAACCATTTTATTCCTCTTCGCTAGCCTCCTTGCTACGACCTGTTCAATGTATACACATGTATATGCATGCAATTGTGATAAATTTTCAATACAATTCAATATTTGATACAGTTTGGCTAAATGGTTCAAATTTTTAATTAATCGACCAATAATCAAACAAAACAACCATCAATCAATTAGTGGATTATCTTTTCAAATTCATAGCTTTGATATCTAGTCAGAAATCACATTTTTGGTGCCAATCCACAACAATAAGCCCTATCTAGCTTTGGTTCTCGCACTAGTCAATTGGAATCATATAGAGATCCCACTTTCGGCACCTGAATACAAATGCTGATGATGAGGCCTCATCATCAGAATCATCTCCGGGCGACTAGAGTGTGATTCTATATCTATCAAATATACTTGAGGCTTCAATACACGTGGATCAGATGTATATTAAAATTTCTATATACTTGATTGCCCAAATCAATATAAATAAATAATCAACTACGTATAATTGATTTAAATTTTCAAAACAAAAATTCGTTTTCATTTCAAAAATATACTCTTCACACTCGTTCTAGGATATTGCTGATCCTATCTCTAACGAGTCATTCCCATTGGATATTACTAATCCAATCTCTGATAAATTCTTTCGTATGGTTCTAATGTGCCTTGTTCTCTGAGCGTTGTAAACCAAAGCTCTGATACCACGATGAGACGACATGAAATCCCCCTAGCAGGAAATCATAGATTGAATTGAGGACAAGCCACGTCGGAACACAAACAAAAGAACATTTCATTGTTAATTACAACAATCTCATCAGGTTACAAGAACATACAGAGGATGAATCAATATTACACATTATAAAATATCAGAGATTACAGTACATTATATAGTAGCGGAAAATAATACAAAATATAACTAAAGGAGATATATAGATACAAAGCTTTCCGGATATCGTTCCAGCTGTAAACCAGGACCCTGTGAATATAAATCTGCAAAACCAAAACTACTAGCTGCCCGTGTCGAAAATAAGGGCACCCAGAGTTTAGGTTAAAACAATAAACTCTAGGTCAGTCATGTGACTGGTGTGAGAACTAAAACAGTTATTAATCTTTATTTTAAAGTTAGGTAAATCAAGGGACCACGCCATAAACACGGAACGGGTTTCCCCCCAAGAATACTAGTGCATAAAACAACATCGCAATGCTAAATAAAGAACAATGAAGCTATTATAAGACCCAGGTCCCATCACACAATAGAACACAAACCGGAGGATAGGGTTTTCCCTTATAATAGCCAAAGCATGCTTGATATGTTTAAAACAGATCATTTGATACTATAATAAGTGTATAGTGTTTAAAACAATTTCAATCATAAGTATCAATCATAGACGGCATGGGTACCATATATCATGTCGCCATACTAGGCTCTACAATCAAAACCGAAAAATGTCGTACTGCAAGTTCGATTATCATTTATGATATGAACCGAGGCTAGGGATCGTCCTCATCGCTTCGAGACAATCTAGCCCATGTCTCAGGCAAGCGCGCAGGCAAGCCTTGGATCGTCAGGGCTGGTCCACCGATGTGGATTATTATTCCTGAACACTGCGTTTCCCCGCCCTATGGGGCGTAAGTCTGGTCCGTCTTCCTACCAGAATAAATCGGTCGAAACCGATATAACCGAGGCGCCTCAAATTCCATCATCCACATAAGCAATGTCAGCCAGTTCAAGCACTGACTCCATTTCTAACTAGAAAGAAACGCATGCCCTCCCTGAGGTCCTTCTCTCATTTTTGGTTCACGTCGGGTGTGAAACTCGCGAATTAAATGCTACAAAAAGCTATGCCACAACGGCCGAGCTTTGATCATCAACCACAAGACTCTGATTTTCAACAGAAGCATTGATCATTTGCACATTAGCATGCCACACAGGCAATTCATGCTATGCAACCGATATCAATCACACAGAATGAAATCCGATGTCAGACACACATCCATTTACAAGTCCGTTATGGGTCTGAACGAAACCGGAGGCACCACGTACCTCTCATATCCATCGATCTCCACGTACGTCTGGATGATCACCGACTGATTCCCTCCTCTTGGGTGTACAACCCAATCAAGATCATCAGTAATTATCCAAAGATGTGAAGACCACCGGTCTTTGACCACCATCTTCATCTTCGACTTATCGTCGTATCAGTTATTCAGAATGGGTTAAACCCGGTCTTTCCGAATAACTTGCGTATATAATAAACAAGTGTTACATAAACAAAACATACGCCTCATTCCAATTCATCTGTCACTAACTGTAAATTAGTAAGAGAACAGTTCCCCAAATATTAACCCCGAAGGCCGAAACCAAAATCAGATCAATACCCAGGAAACCATTCATCTTAACTAATCTTCAGTTATTTGCTAAATTTCACATTCTTAGGGAAAGGTTCCCATTAATTTTATCAAAGATAAATTATTTAAATTTATACTTTAATCTTCTTTTGAATATCAATTCTAACCAAATTACGGTTTATCCAAACTAGTCGGGATTAACGAACCTTACCGAAGTAATCAATTGTTAAATTTCCCAACCCCAACCTATTCATCCCATGAAGTAAAACTGATAATACTTCATATCTAACACCACGGTGTTATCGGTAAATTCAATTACCATTTCATGTTTAAATCTAATTAAAGATTTAACTATCGACTGGAGTAAAACTGGTGGTACTCCATTCTCAATCATTTCTTGAATTTGATAATTTTAATTATCAAATTCACTTTTCAATCTATTTAAAGATTCATTAAAACTCCACTTAGTTTTAATCTTTAACTGGGTTAAAGAACCAATGTCATTTAAAACATGGTTCATGATAAACACAAAACCGCATTTTATTTCCACCAGCCTTTAACCGTAAATTAGCAAGCGAACGATTCCCTATGCAATAACCCCGAAGGTTGAAACCAACATTAGATCAATACCCAAGAAACCATTCAACTTAACTAATCTTTAATTAATTTCTGATTTTCTTAACTCCATTGTGTCTAAGAATAGTATTATTAAAGATACCATTCACGACAACCCAAATCACATTTCATTAATTATCGGGTTAAAGAACAAATGTTACTTAAAACACAGTTCACGATAAACCCAAAAATAAATTCAAATTTAATTCTAATTAAATACCATTTAATTGGTATACTTCATTAAATCTAAATAAAAGATTTAATCTTTTTCTCAACTGGGTTTAAGAACAGTGTTAATGAAGACACCATCCACGACAAACCCAAATCTCATTTGATATCAAATACAAGGCTCTGAATAGAAAATGTATCGGCTTATATTCAATATCAAATTCTACGTCCAACAAATATCGTATTGGAAATAACGATATATAGATATATATATCTTTCAAATTTCCATAATAATATCTGTATAATCACGACATTCAATATCGAAATATTCCGAAGATAATTTCGATTCAAATCCATTTCCAATTTATATATTGGAAATTCTGGTTATTTTCAAAACCATTCAAAATCCAATTTATTTATTTTTCGAAATAATCGAATTATAATTCCAGTTCAAAACTAGTTCATTTTGATACAAATTTATTTTTGTCTTTTCAATTATGGAGTTTTCATCCCAATTCTTCTCAAATCATTTCTCATGATTTTACACTAATTATTGATATTTTTAATAATTTTATCTAGGCCCATAGAGTCGATTTCCATCAACGGACATCGAACTGCACTTACAACGACTTTTTCCAAATTTTATTTGGACATAATTCAAAATCCAACAGTTAGATTTCTAATTTCTAATATTCGTAAGAAAGCTCTTTTCGATACGAACCCAACGGTTCCGGTTTTAGGAGAATCCGACGATCTGATCTCCCGTAATGTCCGTTCGAAGTCGAAATTCACGAACTGCCGCAGCGCGGCGCGTTCTATTCAGGCCATTATATTATATATATAGTATATATTTCGTCGATTTTCATTTAAAACGAATTTTATAAACCTTTTTAAATTCGTTTTCAAAACGATTTCAACTTCTATTTCAAATTCAAGTCAAAATTGAATATTTCCTTATAAATTCTTTTTTACATTCATTTCTATTTGATTTCAATTCAATTTCAATTCCATTCGATTTCAATTCGTTTTCAATTCAATTTCAATTCAATTTGAATTCATTTCTATTTGATTTCTATTCGATTTCAATTCAATTCGGATTTCAATTTCTATTTCAATTCAAAATATTCGATTATGAAATCACATTTCAATATTCATTATAAAACAAATAAAATCGACAAAATTCCCGTTCGCTTTGAAATGGCGTTTAACTACTTAACACGGCTTCACATTTCAATTTGCACTGAATATTGTTTTAAATTATTAGATATTTTTGAACTGGAATCAGACACAATCAATTACCATATACTTTCAGTTATATGGATTTCATCCAATTCATATATACAACAATGACAATAAACAGTCAACCTTCATCAAAAGTGCGTTCTACACTGTATAAGCATCAAATATGAATATTCAATGCTTATAACAGTCTGTCAATCAATCGATCGGCATACAACTAATTATTGGGATTAGTGTATGTCATATATCATCCCAATACCTGTGTGGGGTTTCAATCAATCAAACACAGATTTTATTTGTGCAGTTGGGCGATGTGTAAAATTTATCATCCCAATCAGTATCAGTAAAATGTGTATGTATAAACAAATCGTCTGATTTGTTTATATTAATTTCATTTTAAATACACTTTAAAATTTTCTATTTTTAACTATATAAATATTTTATTTCGCATCACACAATCAACTACACATCAAAATCAAACAAACAAGCATACAAGCTGTCCATGGTCTGTGGACGACGGCTGTCGGGTGCTACTAAACACCGTCTGCATCCTAGTATATATTTTAACTAGAAAACTAAATAAAAAGAGAGAAGTTCTCACCTTTGGGATCCACTCCTCCATTTTATATTTCTGAACAGTTCAAATTTGGATTGCTTTCCACCCGTTCCATCGCAACCCTTTTTACGCTATTCATATCAAAAATCATAATTTTAATATGATGTTTTATATATAAAAATCATATCTTTACATCGCTACTTCGTTATAAAAATTATATTTTTATATCGTTCTTCCTCTAATAAAGATTATATTTTTATAACTCTTACTATTTAAATATCATATCTTTTATGTTTTTAAAATCTCTTCTTTTACAAAGTAAAAATCACTTCTTTTTATAATAAAAACCTTAACTTTCATTTAAATAAAATCATATTCTCACGTGAACAAAAATCATATTTTTCTTCTCTCAAAAAAAAATCTAATCTTCTTCGCTTTCGTATATTTAAAAATCAAGGAATTCATATTTTTCAAAACAAAGAAATCATATTTTCCAAAATTAAAAATCCAATCTTTTTTCTACTTAAAAATCATAACTTTGTCGATTTAAAAACCATATCTTTCAAGTGTAAACAAGATCTTAACTTCATATGAATGAAGATCAAATCTATAACCTAATCAAAAATCAAATCTTTCTTTTTTATTCACATATATAAAAATCACATCTTTATATGCTAAAAATCGAATTTTGATCCTATGTCATAATATATAAAAATCGAAATCTTAAATCACTAAAGATCTTACCTTTAAATAAATAAATATCTTAACTTAAATGAACAAAAATTTGAAGAACTCACAGTAAATCGTTCTGTGGAGGGGTGCTGCGCGCTCGCTGGTGGGGGATGGCGGAGTATCGGAGGGGGGCTTTAGAGATGGGGCTTCAGACCGGTGATGGCGTCTTGGGGTTGTAGCGGCGGGACTGCTAGGGTTTGGGGTGGATTCAGGTAGAAGACGGAGGGAGGGCGAGAGAGAAGGTCGAGGACGAGGGGAGGAGGTGCCGGAGGGGAGGCGACATGGGTGGGGAGGGGCGGCAGGCCCCTCGCGCAGCGCCGAGCCTTGAATTTGGGTGGGGGGGTGCGATGGGTTTTCTGAAAGAAGAGGGGGCTTACGGGACTGAGAGAAAGGAAAGGGATGGGGGGGTTTATAAAATTTTATATTATTATTTATTTAATCTTCAACCCCAAAAAGTAACTTTTTATTTCGAACTCGAAATCGAACTCACCGACTGTTGTCCCCAGTGTATTACCCCCATTCCAAACACAATGGGATATGTCACGTAGGCCAATTCGACCGTTTCGATCAGTTTCTGTTCAAATTAAAATATAAATCTGTATATATTCAATATGAACGCACATTTCAATTTATTGGGGCCACATACAGTCTCTAAAAATTCCAGAAAAAATATTTCTACCTTCGTATTGACGATACGGTCCTAACAAAACAAATTTCGTCAAATTCTTAGACCGTTTGAAAAATGGCCATTTTCCAGTCGATTAAAATCAACCAAAACTGGTCAAACACGTTTTCTTTTTCCACGCTCATATACTGATTCAGAAAATTACAAATTCTGGAATCTAGCAATAATTCGACATCACAGATCCAACAAAAGTGGTTTCGTCAAAAACCGAGGTCGTTTGCAAAATTTCCATTTTTAAGGGCCAGAATTCCATAGCGACTATTCTGTATTTTCAACTGGACGTATCTTTTGATTCCCGCTATGAAATTTTGATTTTTCGGATTCCTTGGAAAGATATTCTTAATTAGATTCTAATATTTTTGGTTTCGCTAAAATCCGGCTTATTTTGGATCCTGTACATTCATTATAACTTTGAAATCGAATTATCGAACTACCGCGCCATTTTCAATTCCTTTTATAATTAAAAATAAATATTTATATTCTACCGACGATCTATATAAATATATACATTCTAATTCTATTCAAAATAAATTTCTCGTCGTTATTATTTAAAATAAATCATTTTAAATGTTCAAAATTTATCAAAATTGCCAAAATAAAAAATTTAAATTGGCTCAGAATTTCCGGGTTTTTACAAGGTATTTTAATTTAAGGATACCTGTTAAATTCAAAGAGAAAAATAAATAAACAAAATGTGTGCTCGTTGGCCCTTTCATCACCACTAAGAAAAAACAACTCGTGGCTTTTCTGTATCCTTCTGTTCTCTCAGAAATCATGTGGAAATAAAATCAAAACCGTGCCTCTCTATCCTCCTCAAAATCAAAAGCCAAAAGATTGTTTATATCCTCTTCTGCGAAATCAAAGCTTTACTAGGAAAATCAAAATAAGCCGAGGCTTATTTTTCCATTCATTCGAAGTAACCAAATTCATTTCTGAAAATGGCTGCTCATCCTCTTAAACATTCAAATCGAAAATTGTTGATTGCTTCGCAACATCACCGCGAGTTCGACATCAAAGAAGAGGCGCTTGTGAATCCGAGGAAATGGGTGCGTTCGATTTATGGTTGAGCGTTAAGGCTTGTAGGACCATCGGGGGTTTGTTCCACGTTGCTGGGTGCGATGCATGATTTGGGGACATCGACTTAAAATAGCTGTGAGTTGGGGTCCGCGATTTTTGGCGATTCAGTTCAGATCGCGATGTGGCCTGGAGGCCAACGTCGACCTTTGAGTGGGCGAAGGAGTGTCTGCATTTCAGCGGGACTGGAGGGGAAGCAATGTAGTTGAAGTTTATGGTAGTATCTGGACTGAGTTGTTGAGGAAGCACTGTGATTGACTGAGGGGTTTTTGGTGTTCGACAGGGGGGAAAATGATGGTGGAGCTTGTTCGTTATGTTCCAGTTGGTTGTCAAGGTTATGGGTAGATCTGGGGGATTTGGCAGTTGATCAAAGACAAGGTCAGCCTTGGTTTTAGGGAGTTTGATTCTCAAGTGTGACTGTGAATGAACAAGCGTTAGAGGAGTCTCAAGACAATACGAAGTTGAGGATTTTTAGACAGTGCAGTCTGTTGCTAGGGTAACCGGATGGCAGAGTACTTGGCTGGTGGAGATGGTAACTATACAGTAGGGGCATGACGACTTGGACAAGGAATGGTTGCAGCATTCGGTTGTATCAAATGCAGTATATTGGTAGAATGATCCTATGGTAGTTAGGAGGGAAGTCATACTGACTGAACAAGGATTTGCAGTAGCGAAAGGTATACGTTTTTAATAAATTTAAATTTCGTAGAATAATTTATTTATTTAAGTAGTTAATTTAAATAAAATATTAATCGATAAATAAATAATCTTAGATAAACATATTTATTGGAAATGATTCGAAGGCGAAAATATGGAAATAAACCGGGTATTCGATAACTGAAATTTCGGTGAGTAATTCTCTTTTAAGAATTTTATTTAAATTATTTTTACCATCAAAAAAATTGTTGATTGCTTGAATGCATTAAATATTGTTGTGGCCATTTTAAATATATATTAGTTATTTAGGATTGGTGTTTGTGGCTATTATTTATATATTGGTGGTTGGATTCCCGTAGTATCGTTAGCGGATGCCCGCGGTATCATTAGCGGACGATTTCCCTATGCACCTCACAAATATATATTACTGGATTACCTTTATACCGCGATATCCTGCCTCAAAGCAAGATGGGTAGTATTTATGTTGGCTAACATCTATGGACGTAGGAAAATAGGTTTGAGGGATCCAACAGGATTCCTCAAAAATATATTATCTGTTTGTTTATTTTTTTGCATATATACTGTCATATACGATGTGTTAGAAAACTTGTAATTAATTATTAGGAGTTTTGTGTGTTTAGTTACAAATGGGCCTAAATGTTGATATTTAAAAATATCGTGAAAAGCAAATTTCCAGGTTTAAAAAGGAAATTCTATTTTTCTAAAATAGAATTTGAAATTCGAATAGAACAAAATTATTAACTTGTTTTGAATAATAAAAACAAGCAGTTCATTTATAAACGAAGTTCATAAAGAAAGTGAAATGAATTATCATTGGATAATTTAGGAAAAATAAATACAAGTGTGAATTTGAAAAGGGAAATTTATTTTTCCAAAGTAGAAATAATTATTTCAATGAATTTGAAATCGAGACTTGTTTAAATATATAAAAAAGTAATATAAATGGTGTTTGTAAATAAAAACAAAAAAATCATCAATTTGCATAATTTAAATCTTTAAATTCAAATGTGAATTTAATTGAGAACTTAGAATCGTTTTAAATAATAAACGATTAACTTTATTCCGGAATTCGGAATATAAAAGGAATTGAGTTTCAAATAGATTTGGTATGAAAACTTGGTTTAAGATAAAATAATAGACAAGTTAATGTATGAACGTAGTTATAAATTAAGTGAAATAAATTATCATTAGGTAAATTTAGCGATTTAAATCCAAGTATGAATGTAAAAGCAAATTGGAAAACGTGTTGAGAATAGAACGATTGATTATATTTCGGGAATTCAGAATATGAACTGAATTGAAAAAAGTTTAAAGGATTTATAATTGAAATTTTATTTACATCAAATTTACAAACAAATTTGTTACAAAGGAAATTCGAATTCAATATGGTTGATTGAAGTAAATGAAATTATAACTGAGTAGTGAAATAATCGACAATTAGAGGTAAGTTCAAATATAAGTTGGAATAAATTGAAATTGGATATGTAAATATTAGACAGGTATGGAATGAAGTGTAACACCCCACGTCCATTAATGTCACTCACAAAGGGAATGCATTAACTTCCATGGAGGTTATAAGTGAATATAGAACAGAAAAATTACAACAAGACAGATAATAAATAGTACTTGGAAATCTAAAACTTCATTTTATTGCAGCGGAAATTAAACATGTTTGTTACATCATAAAACCATAGATCATAACCAAGTACAATATCCATCTTCATAAAAACAAAATACATAATCCCATTACATAATAGCCATTAAAAAGATAACAAGCTGGACTTTACTTCAACGGTCCAAGCTTTCCAAAGAGAGATGAAGCAATTCAATCAAACTCCACTAGAGCTGGGCCCAACCTGAGGACCTGGTGGGGGAAAAAGGATAGAAATAGAGGGGGTCGGACATAAAGTCTGGCGAGTATGATAATTCTAACAATACTATTATCAAAATTACTAGACTAAGGCATAAGCTGGAGGACAAGTAATTGTCTATGAACTCTTAGGAAGATAAAGATAGCGTTTAAGATAACGTTAAAGATAATGGTAAAGGCACACCTAATTACTAACGAATGATTACTACACTGCACCGCACATTACTACACCGCACCACACATTACTACACTGCACCACACCAGTCACCCTATTGTTTGATCCCACTTGCTTCACACAGAAACTTTATAAATAGCCTTACGTACCCCTAGCTGACTACATAGGTGCCGTCTGCCCCTATCTCCACTAGGTGTACCCCACTACCCACTTTCGATCGGCTCCCTACTCGTAGATACCCGTGCTGGCCCCACAGTGGGGTGTATCACTCCCCTAAAGTGGCAACCCGATACAACTTGAGAATGCACGGCTTATACCTACACGATGCAACAACGTCTTACCTACCAGCCCGGGTCCACACACGCATATGAAACCCGTTGGACTTGCGTTGCCACCGCTCCCCGTTTTGGCCTCTTACAGTCAAACCCAGCATGCGTGTCCCGTCCTCGAATTGGGTCGAGCCAACAAAGATACGTTTGGGATACTGGTCGAAATGGGCCCCCACAAGCTACCTACCTAAGCTTGTCACTAGTATATCCCACTTAGCCCTCTTTATCATGTTCATTTACATGTGTTTTTGGTTAAGTCTTACTAATCGTATTTCACATGCCACTAAGGGCACCCCCTAGATTCCTCATGCCACCTAAGGCACCTACTTAACCCCCATGTCCCACCTTACATGTTTATCTGGTTAAGTATTTCTTAATTCATTCAGGCCATAACCTCATAAAGACCTCTCACATTAGACTGGCATTTATGGCAGCTAGATTTGCCGGGCGGGTCCGGGCAGTCTTACACCATAAAAGAGTCTAACCTCATGTCTTTACAACCGTTATGCTTTAGTTTAGGCCTAGGACCTCTCACATTGGGCTGACATTTGTGACCACTGGATTTGTCGGGCGGGTCCGGGCAGGTTTACGTCATGAACGAGTCCAACCTCGTGTCCTAAGCATTGATTAACACTTAAAATCTTTTACCCCAGTTCTAATAATTCCCTATTCAAATTATTAATTTAGTCAACTTTTAATGATGTCCATAATTGGCTCAATTATGGCCATCCACTTATGGCATGCAAAATATATCAATTGCACCCCAACTTTTTAATATTAAATCCTTAATATTACCCCTACTCACGTTTATACGTTCGCTTATTCAACGTAGAATATATGTTAGACTCGAATAGTCTAACTTATAGCACAAAAATAAATTATCACAACATATAGACAACTAAAATAAATCTAATCATAATAGGGTGAAACTTGCATAAACTACACATGTTGAGGATCTAAAGGTGTCAACTTGTTAAAGGTCACAATTTACATGATATGATCGTAGCCCAAATCTATACATAAACTTGTATATGGGGTTTTTAGGCGACATAATGATGGTGTGAACTAGCATAGGATATCACATATATCATAGCAAATTTCTAGATGTCATAATAGATGTCTTGGTATATGTTCATAACTTTTCTAATCAATCTAACTTGCATATGTGACTTGTCATATAGATCAACATAACCCAAACATGATGATTTAATTAATATGAACTAACTAGCATAGATGGTAACATCATGGCCTTTTTAACATGTATGATTCATCACAACTTAGCATAGAAACTTTCAGCATACATAACATCATCATAGCATGATTTACAACATATAAGATATCATCATCACATAACATTGTATTTACAATATACATGATAGCAAAAGGGGTTTACAACAACATATATGATAATTCACATCGTCTACTCATAATCCATTCATAAGTCAATCTAATTAAAATGATAATAATCTTGTTAAGATCATCATACTCACCATTTAGAGAAGAAAAGAGAGAGTTTTGCTTTGCTTTAGGGTTGAGAGAATTAGAATTGAATTTTCTTTTCTTCTTTCTTAGTTGGCGGCGGCTCCATTGATTTCCATGGCGATGGTATGACGGTAACTATTCTATTTTAATTAGGTTTAGGGTTAGCATTAGGATGTATTTTTATGTGTAGGAAGTTATTTAGGACCATTAGATTAACCCTGAACCATGAGAGCCAATCAAATGCAAAATCTGCATTTGAGCGAATCGACCCACGGGTTGACAGCCAAACACCCTGCATTAACCCCTAGTCGACCCAACGAGGCTCGGGTCGACCTCAAAAACTGGTCGGTTCGGTTATTTCCGCTCCCAATTCGCTGTTTTGAACTTTTTCGCATATTTGTTTATTTAATTTTTAATTTATATATACATGTATATATATATATATTTCTCTGCGCAACCCATTTCACTTAATTCTTTTCTAAAAATTAAGTATACTTTAATTTGTGAATTTTAATGTTATAAAATTACGGGGTGTTACATTCTCCTCTCCTTAAAGGATTTCATCCCCGAAATCTCCAAGTCAAGAAGAATGTATATCCTACTATCTAATCGTCCATCTACTCAACCATCAAACACCAGCATCCATTGTCCTTAAAAGACTTCTAATGCTTTAATGTTTATATGCACAGTGTGTGTATATGTCCATATCTAATGCAAAATTAGGCGGTCTACTGATTCAGTCGACCTCCTTAGTGCAACTCATGATAATGCCATGCGTCCAATATGTATGCAAAAGATTCCTAATGATACATATTAATTCTATATGCGTGCATAACCATCCACCCGAATGCAGCAACTATATGATAATACAACCATTATACATCCATTTTACTAAATACATCCATATATATGCAATATGCAATATGAAGTGACTAAGCCGATCTGGTGCCTAATAGTGTGTGTATATGCATCCACGAGCAACCACTAGCAAACACTTGCATCCACTTTGCATCCACCATACATAACATGTCTCAAACACATGTTTCAACCATAGGATTATTCTAACTAAAGGTCATAGATACTAGCGAGAGGATATACTAAAGATAAGATAAGTACAAGCTTAGCGATAAAGGAGAAATTAAAAGACATACCCTCAAAAAGAAAAGGGTATCGTGAACGCATCTTCTCTTCTGTCTCCCAAGTAGCGTTGCTCTCATCATCTCCCCATTGCACTTTGACTAGTCTGACCTCTCGATTCCTCAACCTCTTGATCTCCGACCCAAGAATGCGCGTAGGAGCTCGTCGAATTGTCGCATCACTCTCTATCTCCACCTCTCTAAGCAAGCTCGGCTCTACCACTTCGGCGGTCTCGTGCAAGCACTTCCTCAAATGTGACACATGGAATACTTCGTGTACACCACTAAGTCTCTCGGGCAACTCCACTCTATACGCCATCTGTCCAATTTTCTCCTTAATAGGAAACGGCCCTACAAACCTTGGTGCTAATTTCCCAACGGACCCAAAGCGAAAAACGTTCCGTAATGGAGATACTTTGACAAAGACCATGTCCCCAACTTCAAACTCGAGATCTGTCCTCCTCTTATCCGCATAAGATTTCTGCCTATCCTGTGCTGCTTTCATCCTCCTTCGAATAAAGTCGATCTTCTCTGAAGTCTCCCTAATCATATCGGGCCCAAGTAAGATCTTATCCGTAGATTCCCACCAATATGTAGGTGAACGACAAGGTCGTCCATAAAGAGCTTCGAATGGTGCCGTACCAATGCTGGACTGAAAGCTGTTATTATATGCGAACTCCACCAATGGAAGATGCTCTTCTCACGTACCCCCAAAGTCTAGGATACATAGCCTCAACAGATCCTCTAGAATGCGATTCACCCTCTCAGTCTGGCCGTCCGTCTGAGGATGATATGCGGTACCCAAACATAACTGAGTCACTACCGCCTCTTGTAAGCTTCTCCAAAATTCGCTAGTGAAAATAGGATCACGGTCGCTCACTATGCTAGAAGGAACACCGCGCAAACGAACTATTTCTCGAACGTATACGAAGGCTAACCATGGAGCAGTCCTCTTACTCTTTACGGGAATGAAATGGGCACTTTTAGTAACT
Organism: Allium sativum; assembly: GCA_030737875.1. Classification (NCBI taxonomy): domain Eukaryota; kingdom Viridiplantae; phylum Streptophyta; class Magnoliopsida; order Asparagales; family Amaryllidaceae; genus Allium; species Allium sativum. The sequence goes on along the minus strand of CM060918.1, from coordinate 431,168,932 downwards.
CTATCTACTATAACCCAAATCCCGTATTACCCTTCCTTGATCGCGGTAACCCATCCACAAAATCCATCGAGACACTTTCCCACTTCCATAGTGGAACCTCCAATGGGTGAAGCAACCCACTGGGTTTCTTTTGCTCCGCTTTTACTTGTTGGCACACCAAGCATCTAGCGACATACTCGGCCACATATTTCTTCATGCCGGCCCAAAAGTAAACTCTCTTCATGTCTTTGTACATCTTGTCCCCGCCTAGACGAATGGTCATCTTCGAACGATGTGCTTCGTCAAGAATAGTTTTCCTTAGGTCATCGTATTTTGGTACACAAAGTCTACCGTCCCTACGTAACCAACCCTTATCATCTAGGGTATACCTACGGAGATAGCTTGATGACTCCCCTCCTTTGAGCTTTTCTACTAACTCAACTAACTGTGGGTCGTCTCGCTGTGCCTCGCCAATCCGTCCCAAAAGTGTAGGTCTGACCTCCAAGGATGCTAGCAAACCGGGTAAGAAGTCAACGAAAGGTCTAAAATCAAACATAGAGATGAACTCTAAACTTCGCCGCTCAACAAACAAAGGACTTAATGATAATCATTTTCTACTTAAGGCATCGACCACCATGTTACCCTTGCCAGGGGTATATGCTATCTCAAAGTCGTAGGACGCCAAGAACTCCATCCACCATTGCTGCCTTAAGTTCAAGTCCTTTTGAGAGAATAGGTATTTTAAAGATTTGTGGTTAGTGAATAGTTCAAATTTCTCGCCCAGAAGATAATGACGCCAAGACTTAAGCGCGAAAACAATAGCGGCCAATTCTAGGTCATGTGTAGGATAATTTTTCTCATGCGCTCTCAAATGCCTTCCACCATAGGCTATTACCCCACCCTCTTGCATTAAGACTGAGCCTAGTGTAACACCCCACCTCCGCTAGGGTCACTCACAAAGGGAATGCACTAGGTTTAGTGAAGCATTTTCGAGGTAAACATGCACAGAAATATTACAAGACATGACATATATAAAACAGCGGAAGTAAAACAAATTTCATTACCTTATAAAATAAGGTCTAAAGCCTTTTACATCAGAATACATCAAAACCTGTCTTGCAATAGTAAAGAAGCATAAAACCTTTTCATAAATTATTCCCCAAAATAAAGCGGTGAAGCAGCCATAGCCAAGCGAAGACCAAGCTATACAAGATGACCTTCAAGCATAAGAGGTCCGAACTAAACAACATCATTTCCTCCCTGAAAACCTGGAGGGGGGGAAACGGAAGACAAAGAGGAGAAACAAAACGAGGTCAGTCATAAAGACTGGTAAGTCCTATCTACTTCCAGTATAAAAACAGGTGAAGGTAACATGACATGCATAAACTGAAAGTAAACATAAGGATGACGACAAGATAGATAAGCTAAACCAAGATAACTGGATGAACTACTGTAGCGAGATAAACTAAGGTATCATGATAAACTACGCTGTCAAGATAAATCAAGGTATCACATCGTCAGGTTTCTATCAAGTATACTATCCCAAGATATCTATCATGTATAACATCCCACGGTATTTACCATGTATATTTGCTCTGCACCTCTCTTACTAGTATCCCAACCCGTGTCATGTGTTAGCTATGAATGTCCCTTGCCCAATGTCATGTAATGGTCCATGTCAACCTAATATATAGCATATATAGGTTTTCCCAACTCGTATGTTTCTTTCCATGTATAAGTTCAGTCCTTTGCCGTAGGCTGTACGGGCTTTCCCATGTTTATTTATACCACCTCAACGTAGTACCATTTTATCCTTGAAGTTGGTTTGGACTGCCACCCTGGATCTAGTTATGTTTTCTTACCATGAACTATCGCGTGTTCACTTAGGATTTATGCCACCTAGGACCACCAGGGATTATGCTACCTAATGAACGTTTCTGTGTCTCGGTTTGGGTTCAGGCCACCTAGGGCTACTAGTGATTATGCCACCCGTCAACTGCGCCCTTTATCCCATGTATGTATCGTGAATTGTTTTCCATGTCTAGACGCACATGTATCTCAATGTGCCACTCGAGTTCCGTGCTAGGGCAAATCAAGAAATACGGAACTCGGTCGGGAGCTCTAAGTCATCTGCTGATGCAGATATCAAGGTCTGTTTTTGTATCCGTGGCTATGGTCCCACGTGACCCCTCCCTCAACTACTGAAAGGCAACCCAAGAAAAATCATATATGAGAACTACATCCCGGCCCCACTATGCCCCACTTTCCTATTGGCCAACCTCACCCATGACTCGACAGCAAGAACATGGTCTGTTGGGTATTCTCTGCCTTTCCGTTCGTACATGATTGACTAAAGATGGTAGGTAGTCGGCGACGTGCTATCCAGGGCAAAAACAAGTATCGTCAACTCCACGCTAATCCATCCCAGTCTTTAGGTCGCTCGCATAGCAACCAAGGCATACCCTTGGCTCTTCTACCGCAGACCTTAACCTCTGTGAGGCCGTGTTTCATGGACCATCTGCCACCTCACAGAGGGATACCAAGAGTACCCTCACGTCCCCCGAAGCTACGGCTTTGTCACCCACTTCGCTGGAGCTTTTTATCCAAGTTATATAAGTTGCTCCTCCTCGTATACTAAGCGATGACCTGCCGTATCAGGTTACTCATCTATTTATGAACTAGTCCCATGTCCTTGGCTAAGAATTATTACTTAGTTATTCTTAACTATGGTTTACCACTTAGCTTCTCTTCCCTTTATCCTTGATTAACTACGATTTTCTACCTAGTTCCTCTAACTAGGGTTTTGTCTATTGGGTTAAGTGTTGTTATTCCGGTTCATGACTTAACCCACCTACGAATCATGTCAAGATTGGCTAAGTATTTAAGTTCAAGGCCTAGCCCTACAATTTGGTTAAGTATACCAAGAAGCTCATGACTTAACCCTATTCAATCATCAAGTCAAATTGGTTAAGTGCTTGTTTATCTTAACCCTATTAGATTATCGTGTTGGATTGATTAAGCATAGATTATCTTAATCCCATCATATTATCGAGTCGGATTGGTTAAGTATGGGATAGCTCAACCCCATCCACTAATCGTAATACAGTGGTTAAGTTTATTTAAAAGGTCTTGTGACTTAACCCTATCAGGCCCGCATATTAGATTGGTTAAGTATAGGTTACTTAACCTCATCAAATCATCATGTATAATTGGTTAAGTAGAAGTTACTTAACCCCATTAAATTATCATGTGAAGTTGGTTAGGTATTGGTCACTTAACCTTATTGAATTACCAAGTTTAGATTGGTTAAGTGTTTAACTTAACCCTATCGAATTACCGTGTTTAGATTAGTTAAGTGTAGGTTACTTAACCCCGTCTAATCACCATGTTTAGATTAGTTAAGTCTAAGTTACTTAACCCCATCTAATTACCAAGTCGGATTAGTTAAGTGTAAATTACTTAACCATATCCCCTAATTGTCTTATATGGTTAAGTGTCATTAAGTGATCATGTCCGGTTTAACTTAACCTACCCATTCATGTCATATCGGTTATGTGTCATTAATCAAATTTACTTAACCTTATCATGTGGCATTGATTAAATTAATGCACTTTTAACCTCTGACATTAGACCTTGTTGTGGTTACTAGTTAAGCCGGGCGGTTCCGGGTAGATTTACACCACAACCTAGTCTAACCTCGGGTTTTAAGTGCTATGTGACCAACTACTTACATTGAGTCCTATTGTTTGTAGCCACTAGTTAAGCAAGGCGGGTCCGGGTAGATTTATGCTACAAACTCAACCCAACCTCGAGTTGGTCACTTTCATGTTTGGTCTAGTGTCATGTTACACTTACAACCCACACATGTCTAGTTCAAGTTCCATGTTTTCCTACGTGTCATGACCACATTTAAATGTATCATGAATGACATGTTCTCATGTAAACCCCATGTCAAGTTTTCGTGTCATATCACGTTATTTCCTAAGCTACCCAAATGTATTTCCAACCCAAGTGGAAGCTAGTCACATAGTAAGGATACTATGCTACATATTGGCCCCAACACATGCACGATGTCAAAAAGGGATTGGCCACAAACATGCATGGTATCATAAAGGGTTTGGCCTCAAAATATGCATAGCATCATAAGTTCTTTTTTTTTTTTTTTTTTTTTTTTTGCCTCAAACATGCATAATGTCACAATGAGATTAGCCACAAACATGCATAGTATCATAAGAGAATTTTGCCACCAACAGACATTGTATCATAAGGGAATTTGGCCACAAACATGCATAGTATCATAAGAGAATTTGGCCACAAACATGCATGATAACACAAGGGGTTTGGGTTCATTTACATGCATAAGCCCCAAAGTCAAGTCTTTGCCAATGTTTCACAAGTCAAATGGTTCCCAAAGGTTCATGCTAACATTCCATAGATAAAGATTCAAACTTGCAAGATAAACTAGGTGAGACATAACATGAATGGCATGATTAAGTCGCTAAAACCTAGCCCAAGGTCATAGATCATAGAAAAGGGGCAAAATTAGGTTCACATAGGCTAGCATACTTATGTTTCATCGCATTTTATTCCATGTCACATTAGAACCACTGTTAGAATCTACAAGTAGCTACAACTTACATAGCGAGGCTTAGGGAAGGATTATGCATCGTCTTGACGAAGAAAGATGGCTCATTTGTTGAAGAATCGTCATGAAATTGGCCTAGCAACGTTGATCCACTCCCTTGATTTGATGTAGCAAGCCAGCACCTTTGATTCGGATCTTGTTTTGAGTGCATAGTCTCTTGGAGTTGGAGATGGAGGCCATGATCAATGGAGATTTTGGCAGCACTTAGTTGCTAGAATGATTTTTAGGGATTTAGGTTAGATCCTAGGGTGTTTTTATAGAGATTAGGAGTAGTTTAGGCCCTTAGATTAACCCTAGGATAGATCTGAATCCCAAAAACCCATCACAGGCCAATAGACCAGACCCAAGAGCATGTCTTGAGGAACAAGTCAGGCACACCCAGGCCAACTGGCCTACCACCCAAGTCGACAGGGATGTCGACTGGGCAGTCGACACCACCTGGGGTGTGTCGACTCCCAAGTCGACTCCCCAGTCGACTTGGGGGTGGCGGGAATTATTCCCGCCTGTTCTGCTTGGCTGAATTTGAATTCTAATTTCAAATTTGAACTGTTTTTGAACTTGAAATTTTCTGAAAACTTTGATGGGCCATAATTTGGTCATACGGACTCCGATTTCCGAAAACTCGGACTCTATTTCGCGTATTTTTCAGATACGAACGAAATGGCACAACCCGTTTCTCCTGATTCAGATTTTATCATTAAATTATACCTTGATTCTTGTCCAAGCACGTTGTAAAAATCCGGGTTGTTACATTCCCCCCAACTTAAAGGATTTCGTCCCTGAAATCACCAAGTTAGGAAGAACGTATCCTACCATCCATCATCCATCTACTCAAAACATCATCCACAAGCAACCATGGTCCTTAGATGATTTCTAATGCCATATGAACATATGCTGAACGTGTGTGTATATGCACTTATCTAATGTAAATGATCAGGCCTGAGTGATCTTTCTAATGCAAAGTATGTTTAGTGCCATGAATCCAACATGTATGCAAATAGTCCTAGTCATATAAACACTATATGTGTGCACAACCATTCATCCACATGCAACATCCACATGATAACATATTCAATTTTATACATAAACAAGTTCAAATACTCGTGCATATGCAACATGAAACGTGACCGCGTCAATCTAGTATCTAATGTGTATTCGCGCATCCACGAGCAACCACTTGCAACCATTTGCAACCGTATCAATCATAACATGTTTCAAATACATGTTTACATCCATAGAATTCTATCTAAGGTTCCCAAGATAAGATCGAGGAGATAAACATGACAAACTCCTTACGGGGTTTGCAGCGGAGACTGGATCGAGAGGATATCCATAAAGCGATAGCATGCAAGCAAGCTCTACAGGAGAACCAGGGATCAACAATATATTCTTAAAAAGAGATATGATGCGCGCGTTTAAGCCGCATTTCCTTGAGCTTAATTCCATTATGCCTTGACCTCCTTTGACTTCATGATTTCGTAGTTCCTTGATCCCTATTTCCAAGGTATGAGTCGGAACTCATTTCACTGTCGCCTCTCGTTTCACTTTCACTTATTCTTTCCCTAGTATGCTCGGCTCAAACATATCTGCGTACTCATGCGAGCTCTCCAAAATTCACTAGTGAATTATGGATCTCATTTACTGATGCCAATCCATGTTACCACGTGCACTTGCTAGGGTGATTCCTATAACCCATGCTCAAGCGGATTGAGCCATCAGCCTTATTGGCGAACGTTACTCGATCGGATCATAGATTTCCGATAAATGCATCAAGAGATTCTAAGTAACTAATCACGACAAAACCCAAAAGGTTATACAAGACTTCGAGGGTATTACCAAGGCAAGTTAAGAGTTTAACTACCCTCCTTTCAAAACCGAGAATGGCATCCCTTACTGGATAACCACTTCATCCCTAGAATCCATCCATAGCTCAACAATAGAAGCATTGTTTCTAATCTCAACACTTGGCATAGACGTTCTCAAATCCAAACAAGTCATGAATAAATGGACCGACTCTCCAACCAGATTTTGGGACTAAAGTGGGATCTTCTACCATGTTAGTACTAAGGTGCAGAGACTTAACTATCGAGGCAGACTTAAATGATGCAATGATCAAAACAAAGTCTGGACGGGATCATTGAAAAGAAAGGCTAATCCTTTAACAGAAACAGTACCATTTCTCTTAGGTACGCTAGAAATGAGAGCATACAATTTCCCTCTCGCTGATCTTGTCCTTATCTTCCTTTGTGGATCAAGCCATACCAACAAGTTGCTTATTCTTAAGCTCATGTCCTTTATCCTTGCTCTTATTATCCCTTCTGATAACTTCGGTAACAGGTCTCTCGAGAACTTCCTCCATCGCACGGGAAAACACTTACGTAGCTAAACAAGAATTAGTCGCAGTTAAAACTAATGTGACTACAGACGAAGGAAAGAAAGGAAAAGAGGTTCAATCAAGGAAACAAAGGATAGTGCTAATGGCATTTGGGGAATAGCCTTTAAAAACTTTTCTTGAAAAATGCTTCTTTTTAAACGGTTTCTCAAATAGTTTTCAGAAGGTTTTAAAAACTTTTTCCCAGTCTGGTAACCTTCTGATCTGATACCAAATGTAACACCCCACCTCCGCTAGGTTCACTCACAAAGTGAATGCACTAGGTTTGGTGAAGCATTTTCGAGGTAAACATGCACAGAAATATTACAAGACAGAACATATATAAAACAGCGGAAGTAAAACAAATTTCATTACCTTATAAAATAAGGTCTAAAGCCTTTTACATTAGAATACATCAAAACCTGTCTTGCAATAGTAAAGAAGCATAAAACCTTTTAATAAATTATTACCCAAAATAAAGCAGTGAAGCAGCCATAGCCAAGCGAAGACCAAGCTATACATGATGACCTTCAAGCATAAGAGGTCTGAACTAAACAACATCATTTCCTCCCTGAAAACCTAGGGGGGGGGGGGGACGGAAGACAAAGAGGCAAAACAAAACGGGGTCAGTCATAAAGACTGGTAAGTCCTATCTACTTCCAGTATAAAAAAAGGTGAAGGTAACATGACATGCATAAACTGAAAGTAAACATAAGGATGACGACAAGATAGATAAGCTAAACCAAGATAACCGGATGAACTACTGTAGCGAGATAAACTAAGGTATCATGATAAACTACGGTGTCAAGATAAATCAAGGTATCACATCGTCAGGTTTGTATCAAGTATACTATCCCAAGATATCTATCATATATAACATCCCACGGTATTTATCATGTATATTTGCTCTGCACCTCTCGTACTATTATCCCAACCCGTGTCATGTGTTAACTATGAATGTCCCTTGCACAATGTCATGTAATGGTCCATGTCAACCTAATATATAACATGTATAGGTTTTCCCAACTCGTATGTTTCTTTCCATGTATAAGTTCAGTCCTTTGCCGTAGGCTGTACGGGCTTTCCCATGTAAATTTGTACCACCTCAACGTAATACCATTTTATCCTTGAAGTTGGTTTGGACTGCTACCCTTGATCTAGTTATGTTTTCTTACCATGAACTATCGCGTGTTCACTTAGGATTTATGCCACCTAGGAGCACTAGGGATTATGCTACCTAATGAACGTTTTCGTGTCTCGGTTTGGGTTTAGGCCACCTAGGGCCACTAGGGATTATGCCACCCGTCAAACGCGCCCTTTATCCCACGTATGTATCGTGAATCGTTTTCCATGTCTAGACGCGCATGTAACTCAATGTGCCACCCGAGTTTCGTGCCAGGGCAAATCAAGAAATACGGAACTCGGTCGGGAGCTTTAAGTCGTCTGTTGATGCAGATATCAAGGTCTTTTTTTGTATCCGTGGCTATGGTCCTACATGACCACTCCCTCAACTACTGAAAGGCAACCCAAGAAAAATCATGTATGAGAACTACATCCCGGCCCCACTATGCCCCACTTTCCTATTGGCCAACCTCACCCATGGCTCGATAGCAAGAACATGGTCTGTTGGGAGTTCTCTGCCTTTCCGTTCGTACACGATTGACTAAAGATGGTAGGTAGTCGGCGACGTTCTATCCAGGGCAAAATCAAGTATCGTCGAATCCTCACTAATCCATCCCAGTCTTTAGGTCGCTCGCATAGCAACCAAGGCATACCCTTGGCTCTTCTACTGCAGACCTTAACCTCTGTGAGGCCGGGTTTCATGGACCATCTGCCACCTCACAGAGGGATACCAAGAGTACCCTCACGTCCCCCGAAGCTACGGCTTTGTCACCCAGCTCGCTGGAGCTTTTTATCCAAGTTATATAAGTTGCTCCTCCTCTTATACTAAGCGATGACCTGCCGTATCAGGTTAATCATCTATTTATGAACTAGTCCCATGTCCTTGGCTAAGAATTATTACTTAGTTATTCTTAACTATGGTTTAACACTTAGCTTCTCTTCTCGTTATCCTTGATTAACTATGATTTTCTACCTAATTCCTCTAACTAGGGTTTTGTCTATTGGGTTAAGTGTTGTTATTCCGGTTCATGACTTAACCCACCTACGAATCATGTCAAGATTGTCTAAGTATTTAAGTTCAAGGCCTAGCCCTACAAGTTGGTTAAGTATACCAAGAAGCTCATGACTTAACCCTATTCAATCATCAAGTCAAATTGGTTAAGTACTTGTTTATCTTAACCCTATCAGATTATCGTGTTAGATTGATTAAGCATAGATTATCTTAATCCCATCAGATTATCGAGTCGGATTGGTTAAGTATGGGTTAGCTCAACCCCATCCACTAATCGTATTACAATGGTTAAGTTTATTTAAAAGGTCTTGTGACTTAACCCTATCAGGCCCGCATATTAGATTGGTTAAGTATAGGTTACTTAACCTCATCAAATCATCATGTATAATTGGTTAAGTATAAGTTACTTAACCCCATTAAATTATCATGTTAAGTTGGTTAAGTATTGGTTACTTAACCTCATTGAATTACCAAGTTTAGATTGGTTAAGCGTTTAACTTAACCCCATTGAATTACCTTGTTTAGATTAGTTAAGTGTAGGTTACTTAACCCCGTCTAATTACCATGTTTAGATTAGTTAAGTCTAAGTTACTTAACCCCATCTAATTACCAAGTCGGATTAGTTAAGTGTAAATTACTTAACCCCATCCCCTAATTGTCTTTTATGGTTAAGTGTCATTAAGAGATCAAGTCCGGTTTAACTTAACCTACCCATTCATGTCATATCGGTTAAGTGTCATTAATCAAATTTACTTAACCTTATCATGTGGCATTAATTAAATTAATGAACTTTTAACCTCTCACATTAGACCTTATTGTGGTTACTAGTTAAGCCGGGCGGGTCCGGGTAGATTTACACCATAACCTAGTCTAACCTCGGGTTTTAAGTGCTATGTGACCAACTACTCACATTGAGTCCTATTGTTTGTAGCCACTAGTTCAGCCGGGCGGGTTCGGGTAGATTTATGCTACAAACTTAACCCAACCTCGAGTTGGCCACTTTCATGTTTGGTCTAGTGTCATGTTACACTTACAACCCACACATGTCTAGTTCAAGTTCCATGTTTTCTAACGTGTCATGACCACATTTAAATGTATCATGAATGTCATGTTCTCATGTAAATCCCATGTCAAGTTTTCGTGTCATATTCACGTTTTTTCCTAAGCTACCCAAACGTATTTCCAACCCAAGTGGAAGCTAGTCAAATAGTAAGGGTACTATGCTACATATTGGCCCCAACACATGCACGATGTCAAAAAGGGATTGGCCACAAACATGAATGGTATCATAAAGGGTTTGGCCTCAAAATATGCATAGCATCATAAGGGTTTTTTTTGGCCTCAAACATGCATAATGTCACAACGAGATTAGCCACAAACATGCATAGTATCATAAGGGAATTTGGCCACCAACATACATAGTATCATAAGGGAATTTGGCCACAAACATGCATAGTATCATAAGAGAATTTGGCCACAAACATGCATGATAACATAAGGGGTTTGGGTTCATTTACATGCATAAGCCCCAAAGTCAAGTCTTTGCCAATGTTTCACAAGTCAAATGGTTCCCAAAGGTTCATGCTAACATTCCATAAATAAAGATTCAAACTTGCAAGATAAACTAGGTGAGACATAACATGAATGGCATGATTAAGTCGCTAAAACGTAGCCCAAGGTCATAGATCATAGAAAAGGGGCAAAATTAGGTTCACATAGGCTAGCATACTTATGTTTCATCGCATTTTATTCTATGTCACATTAGAACCACCGTTAGAATCTACAAGTAGCTAGAACTTACATAGCGAGGCTTAGGGAAGGATTATGCATCGTCTTGACGAAGAAAGGTGGCTCATTTGTTGAAGAATCATCATGAAATTGGCCTAGCAACGTTGATCCACTCCCTTGATTTGATGTAGCAAGCTAGCACCTTTGATTCGGATCTCGTTTTGAGTGCATAGTCTCTTGGAGTTGGAGATGGAGGCCATGATCAATTGAGATTTTGGCAGCACTTAGTTGCTAGAATGATTTTTATGGATTAAGATTAGGTCCTATGGTGTTTTTATAGAGATTAGGAGTAGTTTAGGCCCTTAGATTAACCCTAGGATAGATCTGAACCCTCAAAACCCGTCACAGGCCAATAGACCAGACCCAAGAGCATGTCTTGAGGAACAAGTCAGGCACACGCAGGCCAACTGGCCGACCACCCAAGTCGATAGGGGTGTCGACTGGGCAGTCGACACCACCTGGGGTGTGTCGACTCCCAAGTCGACTCCCCAGTTGACTTGGGGGTGGCGGGAATTTTTCCCGCCTGTTCTGCTTGGATGAATTTGAATTCTAAATTCAAATTTGAACTGTTTTTGAACTTGAATTTTTTTGAAAACTTTGACGGGCCATAACTTGGTCATACGGACTCCGATTTCCCAAAACTCGGACTCTATTTCGCGTATTTTTCCAAGACGAATGCAATGGCATAGCCTGTTTCTCCTGATTCATAATTTATCATTAAATTCTGCCTTGATTCTTGTCCTAGCACGTTGTAAAAATCCGGGTTGTTACACCTAGTCCTGTCCCACGAGCATCAGTATAAACTGTAAATGGCTTACTCCCTTCTGGCAATACTAAGACTGGGGCTGAAGTCAAAGCTCTCTTCAATCATTGGAACGCATCATCACAATCTACGTCCCATGTGAAAACTAGGTTCTTCTTCGTCAGGCGTGCCAATGGAGCTGATATCTTTGCGAAGTCTTTGATAAACTTCCTATAGTAGCCAGCCAACCCCAAGAAACTTCTCACGTCGGTAGCATTTTTAGGAACCTTCCAATCTTGGATGGCTGCCACCTTCGCGGGATCTACAGCCATCCCTTCTTTGGAAACCACGTGTCCTAAGAACTATACTTCCTTCCCCCAAAAGTGACACTTATAAAATTTAGCTTTAAGCTTATGCGCTCGAAGAGTCTCCAACACTTCCCTAACAAGTAGGGAATGCTCTTCTTCATCCTTAGAAAAGATCAAGATGTCATCTACATAGACTACCACGAATTTGTTAAGGTACTCCCTAAACACCCTACTCATCAAATCAACAAAATATGCGGGGACGTTTGTCAAACCGAAGGGCATCACTAGCCATTCATAGAAACCGTCCGGAGTCCTAAAGGCAGTCTTGTCTATGCTATCCTCGGCCACTCTCAACTGATGGAACCTAGTGGCTAAGTCCAACTGCGAAAACACTAAGGTGCCAACTAACTGATCGAAGAGATCGTCAATTCTCGGCAGTGGGTGTCTGTTCTTCTTAGTAAGTTTATTAAGTTCTCTATAGTCCACACAAAGTCTATGGGACCCATCAGCCATCGTGGAAAATACTACTGGAGCACCCCACTCCGATATACTTCGTCTTATGAACCCCTTCTCAAGCAACTCCTTCACTTGCTTACCGAGTTCCCTCCTTTCACGTAGAGCCATGTGGCGTACTGGCAAAGATACTGGTTTCGCATTATCCACAAGATATATACGAAAATCTATCTCCCGCTTCGGAGGCAAGCCCTTCACCTCCTCAAACACATCCGAATATTCTCAGACCACTCTAACAGATCGTAGATTTTCCTCAGATGCGTCACGCGATTCTAGATAACTTAGCATAACCGAATTTATGGGATTACAAAAGATTTCGAGAGTGTTGCCAAGGCGAGTCACGAGCCTAACTACTCTCCTTTCACAATCAAGAACAGCCCCATTTCTGGATAACCAATCCATTCCTAAAATTAGCCCATAGCCCGTGAAGCCCAACACATAAGCATCACATCTAAATTCAACGCTAAGTATGGAAATTTTCAAATCCAAACACATCATAGACAAATAAGCTGAGCCCCCAATTGGATTCGAAACAACTAAGGGATCCTCTACTAAACTGGTGTTTAAGTGCAGTGATTCAACAAATGACGTAGAGATAAACGAATGCGATGTGCCCGAATCGAATAGGGTACGGACAGGATGACCGAACAGAAAAACTAAGCTTTCAACAGAAATGGTTCTACCTTGTTCTTGCAGTGGTGGGACCGTGAGAGCCTGAACTTGTCCCCTTGCCTGCCCTGGTGCTATAAGAGCCTGCACATGTCGTCCCGAGGTAGCTCCTGCCCTCTGCCCCTTCTTTAGGCAGTCCTTCACTAAATGTCCCGCATCGCCACAATGAAAACAACCTGTCTTCTTTTTCTTTCGGCAATCCTTGCTGAGATGGCCTGGTGTCCCACAGTTAAAACATTTCTTCTTTCCCTTGCCGTTATTGTCTTTACCACCCTTCTTGTTTTGCTGTTGTGGTTTCTTCTGATCCCCCTTCTTCTCGGGTGCCTTATCAGCTTTAGCGCTTTTCTCCTTATGCATGAGCGCCATTTCTACTAACTTCTCAAAGGTGGTCCTCATCGGGATGTGGGTCATAGCCAACCCTTGCAATGGTTCATTCAAGCCATTCACGAAAATTAGAGCCTTCTTCTCCGGCGTGTTTACTAAGTCCAAGCCAAACCTTGCTAACTGATTAAATTTATTGACATATTCTTTCACTGATGAGCTTCCTTACTTCAATGTCAAGAACCTTTCCATATATAGATTTTCTTCCGCCCTTGAGAGAAACTTCGCCTCGAACCTACATCTGAAATCCGCCCAAGAGTCAACAGGATGCTCCCCATTAGTGACCTCCAACCAAAACGAGGGCTCTCCCTTCATCAACCAAGCTGCTAAACGAACTCTCTTCCCTTCTTCTACTTCAAAGATTTCTAGCAATTCTTCCACCTCCTTAAGCCAATCTCTAACTTTCACAAACGTTTCTGACCCTTGAAATGGTTTTCCACCCATAGCCTTGAATTCCTTGCACGTCTAGGCAAAAGTATCTACGCGAGGAGGAGAAGGAACGGGTGCAACTGGTGGTGGAGGAACATTGGCTGGACCTGCAGCGGCGCTAGCCTCTAATAACCTCCTATACCATCCTGGTATCGCTACACCGTCGGGTAGATTAAGATCTTCAGCCATGCTGAAACGAAAAAGGAAAGATTCAGAATGGAGAATTCGAAAGATAAAGATATGGGCTATTGGGGATTATGTTTTTCTTAAAAACTTTTCTCTTTAAATTTCTCATTAAAACATGTTTTTGAAAACACTTCTTCCGAAAATAACTATTTTTTGTTCTGGTAACCTTAAGCTCTAATACCACGTGTAACACCTCACGTCCATTAATGTCACTCACAAAGGGAACGCATTAGCTTCCATGGAGGTTATAAGTGAATATAGAACAGAAAAATTACAACATGACAGATAATAAATAGTACTTGGAAATCTAAAACTTCATTTAATGTTATAAAATTACGGGGTGTTACATGAAGTGTTAGAAGTGTATAAATATAACGTTCGACCAAAAGGTAAGTATTTAAATTGAATATGAGATTTTATGCGCCGTATCGGCAAGCCGCTTGGCTTTTCCTTTTTCTTTTTGATTGGGCCTGTGTGGCAAGGTTTGAAATTTTCCGGTAACCCCGTACAAAGGAGGTTATGGCGATTTTTTCCAGAAATTTAAGAAGTTAAAATATTTTTAAGAAAATCTGATAACTAGAGATCTATATATTATTATATAGAATTCGATAATGAAATGAACTTAAAATAGAATACTATAAACGAAAAGGAATTTTATAAATAAAATCCTAAGTGATATACGTTTTAAAGTGAACGATGATTTAAAAGAAATAGAGTCAAAGAAATAGAGTTAAGCAAAATTAGAAACTAACCAGAGATTAGTTAAGTTGAATAGTTTTCTGAATATCAATCTGATGTTGGTTTCGGCCTTCGGGATTAATACTTAGAGAATAGTTCTCTTACTAGTTTACAGTTAGGGACTAATAGTTGTGGAATTGTAGTGATGTGTGAATAAGAGATGGAAATGTTTTCCAATATTAATAACGTATATTTTCTAAACATAGAAAATAAGGAAATATGAATATATATATATATATACATATATATGTTTGATGATTTGATTGATAATTCTATTTGGAAATAAGATCGTTGTGTGTACACACACATTTTTAATTCGGTAGTTAAATCACCAACTATCAATGTTTTTGACCATTTTAACGTTGTTAATATGGAGATGTAACAACCCGAAAATCTGGGCCAGTTTAAAATTTTTATTTTGGCAATTTTAGCGGATTTTGATTATTTAAAATGAATTATTTTAAATAATATCGACGAAAAATTTATTTTGAATATAATTAGAACGTATATATTATATACGTCGTCGTTAGAATATAAATAATTATATATAATTATAAATAAAATTGAAAATGGCGCGGTAGTTCGATAATTCGATTTCAAACTTCAATTGAACATTCCGGGTGCAAAATAAACCGGATTTTAGTGAAACCAAAAACCTTAGGATCTAATTGAGAATATCTTTCCAACGAATCCGAAAAAACAAAATTTCATAGCGGGAATCAAAAGATATGTCCAGTTGAAAATTCTGAATAGTCGCTATGGAATTCAGGCCCTTAAAAATGGGAATTTTGCAAATGACCTCGGATTTAGACGAAACCACTTTTGTTGGATCCGTGATGTCAAGTTGTTGCTAGATTCCAAATTTTATAATTTTCTGAATCAATATGTGAGCATAGCAAAAGAAAACGCGTTTGACCAGTTTTAGTTGATTTTAATCGACTGGAAAATGGCCATTTTTCTAACGGTCTCAGAATTCGACGAAACTAGTTTTGTTAGGACCGTATAGTCAATACGAAGATAGAAAATATTTTTCTGGAATTTTTCTAGTCAGTATGTGACCCCAGTAAATTGAAATGCACGTTCAAATTCAATATATAGAGTTATATGTTGATTTTAACGAAAAATGGTCGTAACGGCTGAATTGGCTTACGTAACATGTCCCATTGTGTTCGGAATGGGGGTAATTAGCTAGCGGCGATAGTCGTTGGGTTTGAATTGGGGATTGAATGGAAAGGTTACTTTTTGGAATAATAAAATAATTAAAATATAATATATAGCCTTTATCACCTTCCCCTTTCTTCAGAAGGTCAACGCATCAAAAAAAAAAAGAACTCGACATCGCGATTCAGCCCCCCCCCCCCTCGAGAAGCACGCCGCCGCGCCCTTGATGGCCAATCGCCACCTCGCGCCTCCCCCTTCGGCCCGCTGCCGTCAGCCAACACCCTTCCCCTCCGTCCAACTTCCCACTTTGCCCGCGCAATTGAAGAACGACGCCCTTCCCTGACCCCCACCTCGAACCACGGCCCACCCCGGCACCACCAGCGGCCAACGCAGCACTCCGACCACCATGAATCTCGCCGGAGCCGCCCCACAACCCACCGCCTCGCCTGAAACCGCCGCTGTAGGGCCCTTTCCCCTGTGTCGAGCATCTGACGCCCTCCACCCCCGTTGATAAAGAAATGTAAGTATTTTTCTTTGTATAATTAGCCGTTTTGGGGCTGTAATTAAATCATTAAGAGGGTATGACATTGTTTTTCATAAAGGTGGGATTTTTATATCGAAGACATAACAAAAAAATGCGATCTTTAAGTGTGAAGAGTTGAGGTTAAAAATGTGATTTTTATCCTTATAACATCGAAATAAAAATCTAGTTTTTATATGCGTAGCGATGAAAAGATTATATATTTTTTTATTAGAAAAAAGGTTGGATTTGTATAGTGAGAAAGATAGGATTTTTATTTCGTTAAAGAAGAGATTTTTGAAATGAATAGAGAATATAAAAATATAATTTTTATATAGCAGAGATAATAAAAATATAATTGTTATATAGCAGAGATAATAAAAATATAATTTTTATATAGCATAGATTATAAAATTTTAATTTTTATATACATGTAGCGTTATTAAAAATGTGATTTTTAATATGAACAGCGCAGAGAAGACCGCGTTGGCTTTGCAAACGAATCTGAATTCAAACCGTTCAGAGATAAGAGAATGGAGGAGTGGAACCCAAAAGTGAGAACTTCTCACCTTTCAATTTAATTTTTCTAGTTATAAATATATACTAGGATGCAGACGGTGTTTAGTAGCACCCGACACCCATCATCCACAGACCATGGATGGCTTGTTTGTTTAATTGTTTGGTTGTGTAGTTGGTTAGATTATTTGGTTTGAATTGAATTGTTTGGTGAAATGAAATTGATTTGATTGATGTGTGAATGGCGTGGGCCTTCACTAGACCGGGGATAAGACTAGGCCTTGTCCCGTTCCTAGTATCGTGCCGTTATGCCGCCGAAATTTTCTAAAATATGTTAGAAAAATAAAAATATCATTTTTATTGTGTAAATGAACTGAATATAAATTCATATGTTGAAATAAAATGTTTTTATCGTTAAAAATATAATTTTGACGTGAAGTGAATAAAATAAAATATTCATTTACAAACCGGACGGTTTGTTTATGTACACCTATTTGAATGACATCGATTGGGACGATAAATTTTACACATCGCCCAACTGCACAAATAAAATCTGTGTTTGATTGTTTGAAACCCCACACGGGTGTTGGGGTGAAATTTGAAGTTCACTCATCCTGATTGATTGAATATGTCGATTGATTGATTGACAGGCTGTTATAAGCGTTAGATATCTATATTTGATGCTTATACAGTGTAGTGCACTTTGGTTGATGGTTGATTATTTTTCAATGCTATTATATACATGTGTTGTATGGAAATCCATATAGTTAACGCTATATGGTAATTGATTGGGCCTCATTCCAATTTAGAAGATAAAAAATATTATAAAGTAAAGGTTCATGTGTTGACTGTACCCATCCGTTGAGATTAGTCATGTGTTGAACGAAATATTTTAACAATAAAATCTATATCTTTATCAATATAAAGTAAAGGTTCATGTGTTGACTGTACTCATCCGTTGATATTAGTCATGTGTTGAACGAAATATTTTAACAATAAAATCTATATCTTTATCAATATAAAGTAAAGGTTTATGTGTTGACTGTACTCATCCGTTGAGATTAGTCATGTGTTGAACGAAATATTTTAACAATAAAATCTATATCTTTATCAATATAAAATAAAGGTTCATGTGTTGACAGTACTCATCCGTTGAGATTAGTCATGTGTTGAACGAAATATTTTGATAATAGAAATATTTTGATAATAAGAAATATTTGAAATGGAATATTTGAAAATATCAATATATGAAGCCGTGTTGATTAGATTGACGCCATTTTGACGTGAACAATATTTATATCGATTTTATTCATTTTAAAACGAATATTGTAAAGTGATTTCGAAATCGAATATTTTGAAATGAAATTTAATTTGAATTGAATCGAATAGAAAACCAATTTGAATTGAATCGAATAGAAAACCAATTTGAATTGAATCGAATAGAAAACCAATTTGAATTGAATTGAAAATGAATTCGAATTGAATTGAAAACGAATTGAAATGAATTCAAATTGAATTGAAATTTGAATTGAATAGAAATGAATTTTAAAGCGAGTTTATAAGGAAGAATTCAATTTTGATTTATATTGAAATGGAAGTTGAAAATGTTTTTGAAACTAATTCAAAACTATCTATATAATTTGTTTTAAATAGAAATCGACGAAATATATATTATATATATTATATATATAATATAATGGCCTGAATAGAACGCGCCGCGCCGCAGCAGTTCGCGAATTTCGACCATAGACTTCGAACGGATATTACGGGAGATCCGACCGTCGGATTCTCCTAAACCGGAACCGTTGTGTTCGTATCGAAAAGAGCTTTCTAACGAATATTGGAAATTAGAAATCTAACAGTTGGATTTGGAATTATGTCCAAATCAAATTTGGAAAAGGTCGTTGTAAGTGCAGTTCGATGGCCGTTGATGGAAATCGAATGTACGTGCCTTGATAAAATTATTAAAAATAGTAATAATTTATGTAAAATCATAAGAAATGATTTAGAAAGAATTGGAATGAAAAACCCCCTATTTGAAAAGATAAAAATAGATTTTTATCGAAATGAACTAGTTTTGAACGAGAATTATAATTCTATTTATTTTTAAATAAATAAATTGAATTTGAAAAGGGCTTTAAAAATAACCAGAATTTCCAATGATTGCATTGGAATGAATTTGAATCAAAATTGTCTTCAGAATATTTCGATGTTGGATTTCGTGATTATACAGATGTTGTTATGGAAATTTGAAAGATATATATATATATATATATCGTTATTTCCAATACGATATTTGTTGGTCGTCGAATTCGATATTAAATATAAGCCGGGATATTTCCTATTCAGAGCCTTGTATTTAATATCAAATGTGATTTGGGTTTGTCGTGAATGGTGTCTTGACTAACACTGTTCTTGAACCCAGTTGAGAAAAGATTAAATCTTTTTATTTAGATTTAATGAAGTGTACCAATTAAATAATATTTAATTGAAATTGAATTGATATTGATTTTTGGGTTTATCGTGAACAGTGTTTTAAATAACACTTGTTCTTTAACCCGATAATTAATGGAATGTGACTTTGGGTTTATTGTGAACCGTGTTTTAAATGACACTGATTCTTTAACCCAGTTAACGATTAAAACTAAGTGGTGTTTTAATGAATCTTTAATTAGATTGAAATGATCGAGAATGGAGTACCACCAGTTTTGCTCCAGGCGATAGTTAAATCTTTAATTAGATTTGAACGTGAAATGATAATTGAATTTACCGATAACACCGTGGTGTTAGATATGAAGTATTACCAGTTTTGCTTCATGGGATGAATAGGTTGGGATGGGGAAATTAAAACAAATGATTACTTCGGTAAGGTTCGTTGATCCCGACTAGTTTGAATTGATATTCAAAAATAGATTAAAGAATAAATTCAAGGAATTTATCTTGGATAAAATTAATGGGAACCTTTCCCTATGAATGTGAAATTTAGAAACTAACTGTCGGTTAGCCAAGCAGAATGGTTTTCTGGATATTGATCTGATGTTGGTTTCGGCCTTCGGGGTTAATATTTGGGGAATTATTCTCTTGTTAATTTACGGTTAGTGACTGATGAATTGGAATGAGGCGTATGTTGTGTTTGTGTAACACTTTTATAAAATATACGCGAGTTATTCGGGAAGATCGGGTTTATCCCATTCTGAATAACTGATACGACGATAAGTCGAAGATGAAGATGATGGTCGAAGTCCGGAAGTATTCACGTCGTTTGGGTGATTACTGATGATCTTGATTGGGCTGTACACCCAAGAAGATGGAAACGGTTGGTGATCGTCCAGACGTGCTTGGAGATCGATGGATATGCGGGGTACTAGGTGCCTCCGGTTTCGTTCAGACCCAGAACGAACTTGTAAATGGACAGTGTGTCTGACATTGGATTTCATTCTGTGTGACTGATATCGGTTGCATAGAGTGGTTTGCCTGTGTGGCATGCTAAGATGCAAATGATCAAGGCTTCTGTTGAAAAGCAAAGTCTTGTGGTGATGATCAAAGCACAGCCTGTGTGGCACAGCTTTGTGTAACGTGAATTCGCGAGCCTCGCACCCCGGTTGTGAACCAAAAACGGGAGACGGACATCAGGGAGGGCATGCGTTTCTTTCTAGCTAGGGTGGTGTCAGTGACCTACCAGCCCTGACATTTATATACTTTTCACCTGTGTGGTTGTCGCTGTTGCGAGGCGCCTCGGTTAGATCGGACGATCCGGGTCCGATGGAGCCATTCGTTGGCTCATTTACGCCCCAAAGGGCGGAGAGACGTATTGTTCAGGCATAATAATCCACATCGGTGGACCGGCCCTGACGATCCAAGGCCCACCTGAGTCTGGGTCCTGAGACATGGGCTAGATTGTCTCGAATCGGTTGAGGACGATCCCTGGCCTCGGTTCATAGATGGAAACCCAATTTCCAAATACGTGACTTTGCGATTTTGATTGTATAACCTATATATGGCGACATAGTGTTATGGGGCATTCATGCCGCCTATGATTGATACTTATGATTTGAAGTTGTTTTATACACTATACACTTATAATAGTATCAAAATGATTTCTTTTAAACGTATCAAGCATTCTTGGCTATTATAAGGTAAAAACCCTATCCCCCGGCTTGCGTTGCATTGCATTGTGTGATAGGACCTGGGTCTTATAATAGCTTCATTTTTCTTTATTTAGCATTGCGTTGTTGTTTTATGCACTGATATTCTTGGGAGGAAACCCGTTCCGTGTTATACGGCGTGGTCCCTTGATTTACCTAATGATTTAAAATAAAGATTTACAACTGTTTTAGTTCTCACACCAGTCACATGACTGCCCTGGAGTTTATTATTTTAACCTAAACTCTGGGTGCCCTTATTTTGACACGGGCAGCTAGTAGTTTTGGTTTTGCAGATTTATATTCACAGGATCCTGGTTTACAGCTGGAACGATATCCGGAAAGCTTTGTATCCATATATCTCCTTCTAGTTGCGTATTGTATTATTTTCTGCTGCGATGTATTTAAATGTATTTTAAATCTCTGATATTTCTGTGTAATATTTATTTGTTTATACTCTGTATATTCTTGTAATCTGATGCGTTGTTGTGATATACAGTGAAATGTTCTTTGGTCTGCGTTCTGATTTGTCGTGTTCTCAAACGATAGGGCGTTTCGAACGGTCTAGGTCGGTTTAGCGATCGATTCAGATCGAGCGAAATTCCTTTTCGCCACAGTTGGTATCAGAGCTTTGGTTTACAAAGCTTAGAGAACAAGACACATTAGAACCATACGAAAGAATTCATCAGATATTGGATTAATAATATCCAATTAGAATGACTCGTTAAAGATAGGATCAGTAATATCCTAGAACGGGTGTGAAGAGTATATTTTTCAATTGAAAACAATTTTGTTTTGAAAATTTAAACCATTTTATACGTATTTGAATATTTTATTTATTTTGAATATGGACAATCCAATATATAAAGATTTTGCATATATGCGTCATGAACGTATATTCAAAGTTTTAATATACTGGATAGATATAGAATCACATTCTAGTCGCCCGGAGATGGTACTGATGATTGTCATGACATCATCGGTATTTATGTTCGTGTTTCGATGGTGTGATATCTATATATTTCCATTAAACTGGTGTGAGAACCAAAACTTATATAGTTAGATCACATTGTTGTGAATTGGCATCAAAAACATGATTTTTTGTATATATATCAAAAATTATGAATTTGAAAACTTTAATTCACTAACTGATTGATGTTAGTGTTGTTTGTTTATTTGTTTGCTAATTTTTGAACCACTTAGCCTAATTGAACCAATATTGAATTGTATTGAAAATTGGTCGCATTTGCTTGCATATACATGTATATCCATTGAACAGGTCATAGCAAGGAGGCTAGAGCAGAGAATAAAATTTGTTTGCCCGACGAATAGGTACATGTTTACTACATAATTTACTGTTTTGTTTGGGTGATGATGATTTTATGAGCCTATTGGCTAGCCGCTTGGCTTTTTCTTTTTCTTTTTGAGATCAGAAGGCCTCTATGGCAATTTCGGGATTTTCCCGTGGCTCCCGGTGCAGGGGAGGTTATGGCGAAATTTTTCGAAAATTTAGGGTGTTAGCCAAATTTTTGAAAATTTGAAAATTCTCAGAAACTGAAAAGTTGTAGAATGGAAACCAGATCGAACGTAGAGTTGATTACTCAAACCACTTTCGACTTTGTTCCTTTTCGGGGACAAAAAGTTTTAAGTGGGGGAGATTGTAACAACCCGAAAATCTGGGCCAGTTTAAAATTTTTATTTTGGCAATTTTAGCGGATTTTGATTATTTAAAATGAATTATTTTAAATAATATCGACAAAAAATTTATTTGAATATAATTAGAACGTATATATTATATACGTCGTCATTAGAATATAAATAATTATATATAATTATAAATAAAATTGAAAATGGCGCGGTAGTTCGATAATTCGATTTCAAACTTCAATTGAACATTCCGGGTGCAAAATAAACCGGATTTTAGTGAAACCAAAAACATTTGGATCTAATTGAGAATATCTTTCTAACGAATCCGAAAAATCAAAATTTCATAGCGGGAATCAAAAGATATTTCCAGTTGAAAATTCTGAATAGTCGCTATGGAATTCAGGCCCTTAAAAATGGGAATTTTGCAAATGACCTCGGATTTCGACGAAACCACTTTTGTTGGATCCGTGATGTCAAGTTGTTGCTAGATTCCAAATTTTATAATTTTCCGAATCAATATGTGAGCGTAGTAAAATAAAACGCGTTTGACCAGTTTTAGTTGATTTTAATCGACTGAAAAATGGCCATTTTTCTAACGGTCTCAGAATTCGACGAAACTAGTTTTGTTAGGACCGTATCGTCAATACGAAGCTAGAAAATATTTTTCTGGAATTTTTCTAGTAAGTATGTGACCCCAGTAAATTGAAATGCGCGTTCAAATTCAATATATAGAGTTATATGTTGATTTTAACGAAAACTGGTCGTAACGGCCGAATTGGCTTACATAACATGTCCCATTGTGTTCGGAATGGGGGTAATTAGCTAGGGGCGATAGTCGTTGGGTTTGAATTGGGGATTGAATGGAAAGGTTACTTTTTGGAATAATAAAATAATTAAAATATAATATATAACCTTTATCACCTTCCCCTTTCTTCAGAAGGTCAACGCATCAAAAAAAAAAAGAACTCGACATCGTGATTCAGCCCCCCCCCCCTCGGGAAGCACGCCGCCGCGCCCATGATGGCCAATCGCCACCTCGCGCCTCCCCCTCCGACCCGCTGCCGTCGGCCAACACCCTTCCCCTCCGTCCAACTTCCCACTTTGCCCGCGCAATTGAAGAACGACGCCCTTCCCTGACCCCCACCTCGAACCACGGCCCACCCCGGCACCACCAGCGGCCAACGCAGCACTCCGACCACCCTGAATCTCGCCGGAGCCGCCCCACAACCCACCGCCTCGCCTGAAACCGCCGCTGTAGGGCCCCTTCCCCTGCGTCGAGCATCTGACGCCCTCCACCCCCGCTGATAAAGAAATGTAAGTATTTTTCTTTGTTTAATTAGTCGTTTTGGGGCTGTAATTAAATCATTAAGAGGGTATGACATTGTTTTTCATAAAGGTGGGATTTTTATATCGAAGACATAACAAAAAAAATGCGATCTTTAAGTGTGAAGAGTTGAGGTTAAAAATGTGATTTTTATCCTTATAACATCGAAATAAAAATCTAGTTTTTATATGTGTAGCGATGAAAAGATTATATATTTTTTTATTAGAAAAAAGGTTGGATTTGTATAGTGAGAAAGATAGGATTTTTATTTCGTTAAAGAAGAGATTTTTGAAATGAATAGAGAATATAAAAATATAATTTTTATATAGCAGAGATAATAAAAATATACTTTTTATATAGCAGAGATAATAAAAATATAATTTTTATATAGCATAGATTATAAAAATATAATTTTTATATACATGTAGCGTTATTAAAAATGTGATTTTTAATATGAACAGCGCAGAGAAGACCGCGTTGGCTTTGCAAACGAATCTGAATTCAAACCGTTCAGAGATAAGAGAATGGAGGAGTGGAACCCCAAAGTGAGAACTTCTCACCTTTCAATTTAATTTTTCTAGTTATAAATATATACTAGGATGCAGACGGTGTTTAGTAGCACCCGACACCCGTCATCCACAGACCATGGATGGCTTTGTTGTTTAATTGTTTGGTAGTGTAGTTGGTTAGATTATTTGGTTTGAATTGAATTGTTTGGTGAAATAAAATTGATTTGATTGATGTGTGAATGGCGTGGGCCTTCACTAGACCGGGGATAAGACTAGGCCTTGTCCCGTTCCTAGTATCGTGCCGTTATGCCGCCGAAATTTTCTAAAATATGTTATAGAAATAAAAATATCATTTTTATTGTGTAAATGAACTGAATAGAAATTCATATGTTGAAATAAAATGTTTTTATCGTTAAAAATATAATTTTAACGTGAAGTGAATAAAATAAAATATTCATTTACAAACCGGACGGTTTGTTTATGTACACCTATTTGAATGACGTCGATTGGGACGATAAATTTTACACATCGCCCAACTGCACAAATAAAATCTGTGTTTGATTGTTTGAAACCCCACACGGGTGTTGAGATGAAATATGAAGTTAACTCATCCTGATTGATTGAATATGTCGATCGATTGATTGACAGGCTGTTACAAGCGTTAGATATCTATATTTGATGCTTATACAGTGTAGTGCACTTTGGTTGATGGTTGATTATTTTTCAATGCTATTATATACATGTGTTGTATGGAAATCCATATAGTTAACGCTATATGGTAATTGATTGGGCCTCATTCCAATTTAGAAGATAAAGAATATTATAAAGTAAAGGTTCATGTGTTGACTGTACACATCCGTTGAGATTAGTCATGTGTTGAATGAAATATTTTAACAATAAAATCTATATCTTTATCAATATAAAGTAAAGGTTCATGTGTTGACTGTACTCATCCGTTGAGATTAGTCATGTGTTGAACGAAATATTTTAACAATAAAATCTATATCTTTATCAATATAAAGTAAAGGTTCATGTGTTGACTGTACTCATCCGTTGAGATTAGTCATGTGTTGAACGAAATATTTTAACAATAAAATCTATATCTTTATCAATATAAAATAAAGGTTCATGTGTTGACAGTACTCATCCGTTGAGATTAGTCATGTGTTGAACGAAATATTTTGATAATAGAAATATTTTGATAATAAGAAATATTTGAAATGGAATATTTGAAAATATCAATATATGAAGCCGTGTTGATTAGATTGATGCCATTTTGACGTGAACGATATTTATATCGATTTTATTCATTTTAAAATGAATATTGTAAAGTGATTTCGAAATCGAATATTTTGAAATGAAATTTAATTTGAATTGAATCGAATAGAAAACCAATTTGAATTGAATCGAATAGAAAACCAATTTGAATTGAATCGAATAGAAAACCAATTTGAATTGAATCGAATAGAAAACCAATTTGAATTGAATCGAATAGAAAACCAATTTGAATTGAATTGAATTGAAAACGAATTCGAATTGAATTGAAAACGAATTGAAATGAATTCAAATTGAATTGGAATTTGAATTGAATAGAAATGAATTTTAAACCGAGTTTATAAGGAAGAATTCAATTTTGATTTAAATTGAAATGGAAGTTGAAAATGTTTTTGAAACTAATTCAAAACTATCTATATAATTCGTTTTAAATAGAAATCGACGAAATATATATTATATATATTATATATAAAATATAATGGCCTGAATAGAACGCGCCGCGCCGTGGCAGTTCGCGAATTTCGACCATTGACTTTGAACGGATATTACGGGAGATCCGACCGTCGGATTCTCCTGAAACCAGAACCGTTGGGTTCGTATCGAAAAGAGCTTTCTAACGAATATTGGAAATTATAAATCTAACAGTTGGATTTGGAATTATGTCCAAATCAAATTTGGAAAAGGTCGGTGTAAGTGCAGTTCGATGGCCGTTGATGGAAATCGACTGTACGGGCCTTGATAAAATTATTAAAAATAGTAATAATTTATGTAAAATCATAAGAAATGATTTAGAAAGAATTGGGAAGAAAAACCCCCTATTTGAAAAGATAAAAGTAGATTTTTATCGAAATGAACTAGTTTTGAACTAGAATTATAATTCTATTTATTTTTAAATAAATAAATTGAATTTGAAAAGGGCTTTAAAATAACCCGAATTTCCAATGATTGCATTGGAATGAATTTGAATCGAAATTGTCTTCGGAATATTTCGATGCTGGATTTCGTGATTATACAGATGTTGTTATGGAAATTTGAAACATATAGATATATATATCGTTATTTCCAATACGATATTTGTTGGTCGTCGAATTTAATATTAAATATAAGCCGGGATATTTTCTATTCAGAGCCTTGTATTTAATATCAAATGTGATTTGGGTTTTTCGTGAATGGTGTCTTGACTAACACTGTTCTTGAACCCAGTTGAGAAAAGATTAAATCTTTTTATTTAGATTTAATGAAGTGTACCAATTAAATAATATTTAATTGAAATTGAATTGATATTGATTTTTGGGTTTATCGTGAACAGTGTTTTAAATAACACTTGTTCTTTAACCCGATAATTAATGGAATGTGACTTTGGGTTTATTATGAACCGTGTTTTAAATGACACTGATTCTTTAACCCAGTTAACGATTAAAACTAAGTGGTATTTTAACGAATCTTTAATTAGATTGAAATGATCGAGAATGGAGTACCACCAGTTTTGCTCCAGGCGATAGTTAAATCTTTAATTAGATTTGAACGTGAAATGGTAATTGAATTTACCGATAACACCGTGGTGTTAGATATGAAGTATTACCAGTTTTGCTTCATGGGATGAATAGGTTGGGATGGGGAAATTAAAACAAATGATTACTTCGTTAAGGTTCGTTGATACCGACAAGTTTGAATTGATATTCAAAAATAGATTAAAGAATAAATTCAAGGAATTTATCTTGTATAAAATTAATGGAAACCTTTCCCTATGAATGTGAAATTTAGAATCTAACTGTCGGTTAGCCAAGTAGAATGGTTTTCTGGATATTGATCTGATGTTGGTTTCGGCCTTCGGGGTTAATGTTTGGGGAATTATTCTCTTGTTAATTTACGGTTAGTGACTGATGAATTAGAATGAGGCGTATGTTGTGTTTGTGTAACACTTTTATAAAATATACGCGAGTTATTCGGGAAGATCGGGTTTATCCCATTCTGAATAACTGATACGACGATAAGTCGAAGATGAAGACGATGGTCGAAGACCGGAAGTCTTCACGTCGTTTGGGTGATTATTGATGATCTTGATTGGGCTGTACACCCAAGAAGATGGAAACAGTTGGTGATCGTCCAGACGTGCTTGGAGATCGATGGATATGCGGGGTACTAGGTGCCTCCAGTTTCGTTCAGACCCAGAACGAACTTGTAAATGGACAGTGTGTCTGACATTGGATTTCATTCTGTGTGACTGATATCGGTTGCATAGAGTGGTTTGCCTGTGTGGCATGCTAAGATGCAAATGATCAAGGCTTCTGTTGAAAAGAAAAGTCTTGTGGTGATGATCAAAGCACAGCCTGTGTGGGACAGCTTTGTGTAACGTGAATTCGCGAGCCTCGCACCCCGGTTGTGAACCAAAAACGGGAGACGGACATCAGGGAGGGCATGCGTTTCTTTCTAGCTAGGGTGGTGTCAGTGACCTACCAGCCCTGACATTTATATACTTTTCACCTGTGTGGTTGTTGCTGTTGCGAGGCGCCTCGGTTAGATCGGACGATCCAGGTCCGATGGAGCCATTTGTTGGCTCATTTACGCCCCAAAGGGCGGAGAGACGTATTGTTCAGGCATAATAATCCACATCGGTGGACCGGCCCTGACGATCCAAGGCCAACCTGAGTCTGGGTCCTGAGACATGGGCTAGATTGTCTCGAATCGGTTGAGGACGACCCCTGGCCTCGGTTCATAAATGGAATCCCAATTTCCAAATACGTGACTTTGCGATTTTGATTGGATAACCTATATATGGCGACATAGTGTTATGGGGCATTCATGCCGCCTATGATTGATACTTATGATTTGAAGTTGTTTTATACACTATACACTTATAATAGTATCAAAATGATTTCTTTTAAACGTATCAAGCATTCTTGGCTATTATAAGGTAAAAACCCTATCCCCCGGCTTGCGTTGCATTGTATGATAGGACCTGGGTCTTATAATAGCTTCATTTTTTTTATTTAGCATTGCGCTATTGTTTTATGCACTGGTATTCTTGGGAGGAAACCCGTTCCGTGTTATACAGCGTGGTCCCTTGATTTACCTAATGATTTAAAATAAAGATTTACAACTGTTTTAGTTCTCACACCAGTCACATGACTGACCTGGAGTTTATTGTTTTAACCTAAACTCTGGGTGCCCTTATTTTCACACGGGCAGCTAGTAGTTTTGGTTTTGCAGATTTATATTCATAGGATCCTGGTTTACAGCTAGAACGATATCCGGAAAGCTTTGTATCCGTATATCTCCTTCTAGTTGCGTATTGTATTATTTTCCGCTGCGATGTATTTAAATGTAATTTAAATCTCTGATATTTCTGTGTAATATTTATTTGTTTATACTCTGTATATTCTTGTAATCTGATGCATTGTTGTGATATAGAGTGAAATGTTCTTTGGTCTGCGTTCTGATTTGTCGTGTTCTCAAACGATACGGCGTTTCGAACGGTCTAGGTCGGTTTAGCGATCGATTCAGATCGAGCGAAATTCCTTTTCGTCACAGGAGAGACCGGTTGGATTATTATCCGAAGAACAACTAGTATTGGCATAAGCGTTGCAAACCAAGTGTGCTGAATATATTGAAGACGGAGTAGAGTGCAAGGACTTTTTCTATTAATAGAAATTGTGCCTTCGGTTTTGTTTAGTCCCAGAGCGAACGTATATGGACGAATGTCTGACGGAATATTTCCAATGATCGCATATGTTGGACTGTACAAATATACATGGTGGCAACGGATTTATTCCCTTAGCGTAATACCTAAAACATTTGTGCAAACCCAATTAATGATTAACGGATCTGATAATGTGGAATTGAAAGTAATTGTGTTATCAATAAGAGAAGTAATCGTAGCCTCTGGCCTCAACAACCGGGAATTGACAAAAATCGGGCAGGCAGCATGGCTATGTAGTTAGCTCCCATTAGGTTGTATAATCACCTATCTAGAGAAATTCCATTTCATTCTTTAATCTATCGATGTTGTCCCTTGTCGGGAAACGGTTGTTGATCCCAACCGTTGGTGATATACATTCGATACACTCAAGTGAAATGAGTGGCCGGTCATGTGTTACTGAGTTGCAAGATGTTCTTGTTGAACTCGGTGTATTCTCCTCTAGAGATACACCAGTGGCAGGTGGTTCCATACCTTGGAATAGTCGGAATCCACTCTCCAATAAGCGCCTACGGTTTATGATTATACATTATATATGTGGAGCATGAGATGCAAGCGTTCACTAGATTTCTATTTATTTGATTTAGACACTATTATAATACCAAAAGAGTTTTGATATAAAGATTATTTTGGATTCTCATAAGAGAAAAACCCGTTCCGTGTTATACGGCGTGGTCTTATGAGATATCATTTATTTTCTCAAACTGTTTTAAATTGATTACTCATACCAGTCCCATGACTGACCCGGAGTTTATTTTATCTAAACTCTTGGGTGCCCAATTTTGTACGGGCAGTCAAGTAGTTCAGGTGTATACAGATATTTGGAGGAGCTTGAGCAGGAGGCTTCAACGTTAGTTATCCAATGTTATTTCCACTGTATTGTAAGTGTTGTACTCTGATGATAATGTTATATATATACAGTCAAATTTTGTGTTTCAAAAGCTGTTATATATAATATTTTATTCCGCTGCAATGTGAGATTCTGTGTTGTGTTTCTGTTCTTCTTCTTCTATTCTAAATTTCTTTCTTTCTATTCTCACCCTCTAATTTCTTTCTATTAGTGATTCGTATTTTCGTGATATTTGGGTTGGATGTATGATGTATGTAGTCAACTCTGATATTACGGATTTGCGGGACGTTACAACAGACTTGTAAATGGATGTGTGTCTGACATTGGATTTCATTATGTGTTGATTGATTTCTTTTAAATATATATCTGTTTGGTGGCGGAGAATTTATTCTCTTGCTTAACACCCTTCTCTAAGATGCACGAGCTTAGAGGTCATATACTGATAGACATCAGTTGCATGGTGTAGATCGCCAGTGTGGCATGTTGAGATGCTAATTAACAAGGCTTTTGTTGAAAAGCATAGCCTTGTGGTTGATGATCAAAGCACGACTTTAAATGGAAAAGCTTAGTGCATAACATTAATTCGCGAGCTTCACACCCCAGTATGAACCAGAAATGGGATGATGGACCGTAGGGAGTGCATGCTTTTCTTTCTAGCTAGGAGTGGTATCATGGTATGGAGCCCAAAATTTTTACTTATGTGGATGATGGAAAGCAAGGTACCTCGGATTTGAGTCTCTAGTGGTCTTGATGGTCGACATAATAACCAGATTTTATGCCCCATAGGGGAGGGAAACGTATTGTTCAGGAATAACCAATCAACTAAAGTAAGTGTCGACCGGCCTTGCCAGATCCCAGGTGCAGTTGCGGCTGAATCCTGAGGCACGGGCTTGAGTGTCTCGAATTCGGTAAGGAAGATCCCTTGCCTTGGTTCATGATGGAAATCCAATTTCCAATACGTGACTTTTCGGTTTTAGTTGTAAACCTGTATGGCGACATAGTGGGATGAGGCGCTCATCCCTTCTATGATTGATACATTTATATTTGAAGTTGTTTGATACACTATGCACTTATAGTAATATAAAAATGATTTTTTTTTAAACGTACCAAGCATGTTTGGCTATTATAAGGTAAAAAACTCTAATCTCCGGCTTGCGTTGCATTATGTGATGGGACCTGAGTCTTATAATAGCTTCGTTTTTTTCAAAAGCATTGCGTTGTTTATTAAATTATTTTATTTGAAGCTTTGGTATTCGTAGGAGTAAACACGTTCCGTGGCATACAGCATGGTCCCATGAATTACCATATTTTAAAGTAAGATTTAATAACTATTTGAATTTTTTACACCAGTCCCATGACTGACTTAGAGTTTATTGTTTTCACCTAAACTTCTGGGTGCGAATATTTTCCATACGGGCAGCTAGTAGTTTTGGATTTCACAGATATTTCTTTTCACAGGATCATGGATTATAGAAGGGGCTATATTCAGAAAGCATTGTAGCTGTATGTCTCTTTCAGTTGTGGTTGTAGTTGATTTCTGCTGTACATTATTCTTATGTATTATTTTTCTGCTATTTTGTAATTTAATTCTCTGATATTTTTCTGTGTATTATTTATTTGAACTCTGATATATTCTTGTAAATTATTGTAATAACAATTAAATGTTCTCTTATTTGTGTTCCGATGAGTCG
Organism: Allium sativum; assembly: GCA_030737875.1. Classification (NCBI taxonomy): domain Eukaryota; kingdom Viridiplantae; phylum Streptophyta; class Magnoliopsida; order Asparagales; family Amaryllidaceae; genus Allium; species Allium sativum. Next base: position 431,136,717 of record CM060918.1, on the reverse strand, counting down.
TGTTCTCAAAGAAATCCTTTATTTTCCGTCTTTTCGGAGATCGGGGGATTTTAGGACGTCACAGGTTGGTATCAGAGCTTTGGTTTACAGAGCTCGAGAACAAGGCATGTTAGAACTAAACGAAAGAATTCATCGGAAATAGGATTAGTAACATCCTATAAGAATAACTCGTTAGGGATAGGGTTAGTAATACCCTAGGATGAGTTTGAAGAGTGTTATTTCTAAAAATGGATTTAATTTTGAAAAATATATCTTATTATATGTATTTGAGTATTTTAATTTATATTGAATTTGGACTATCGAGTATAAGAAGATTTTGCATATACGCGTCATGAACGTATATTCGAATTCTCAAATATGCTGGACAAATATAGAATCAAACTCTAGTCGCCCAGAGATGATTCTGCTGATAGCAGCTGCATCATTAGTATTTATGTTCGAGTTTCAAAAGTGGGATATCTATATATATCCAATTGACTGGTGTGAGAACCAAACTTAGTTAGTATTTATTGTTTGTAATTTGACACTAAAAATATGACTTTGAGGATATATTAAAGTTGTATATATATTTGAAAAGCTAATCAATTAATTGATTGCTGGCTGTGTTGTGTGATTATTCGTTGAACTAATAAAAATATTGGAATGGTAATTAATTTTACCAATATAAGAATGTGATAAATTAAGTCAAATCAAATATAAAGTAGAACTGAGTTGAAAATTGATTGGAATTGCCTACATAGACATGTGTGTGTGTATATATATTGAGCATGTTATGGGCTTCGCATTGAGTAAGGAAATAAATTGTGTGCCCGACAAACAGGTGAACCTTAATGAGTTGGTTGCATAATTTTATTATTATAACAACTCCTGTGAATGAAATTGGATGCGTTGTGATGGTTGTTCTGTGTGAGATTATAAACCACGCCACAAGATAGCAATAAATAAATTATGAACTACACTGCATGGCATACTACATGAAGATAAAATATCATATCATATTCCATATAAGCATTTGGCGCTTATACGACGAGGTTTGATTTACCATATGGGCGAGATGCTTGTATGGAAATGACTGAATTACAAGTCGAACAGAAGTCTGATTCTGGACATAACTAAGGAATACATATAATGGTGCTCGGGGTAGGATTTAATAAAAAACCTACATAGATCTAGAGATGACAAAAATTCACATTTCTCTTGTTGTTAATTAAGGCACATGGATTATTTATTTTCCAACACTGGGCAAGGTTGTGAGATTATGATCTTGACACATCTCCCTTGGGCATAGATAGGTCACAAAAATTGTGTATGCTTTTTATTGACTTATTGGGTTCCTAATACGGCCCAATTTATTTTTCAAACCCCCTCCACCACGTACAAAGGAGGTTATTGTGAAAATTTTCGACAATTTAGGGTGTTATCCAAATTTTTGAGAAATTAGAAAATTCTTAGAAATTGAAAAGTTGAAGAAGGAAAGCCAGAATGAAAGTTGAGTTGGTTGGTTAAACAACTTTCAGCTCCGTTCCTTTTTGAGGATGAAAAGATTTTAAGTGGGGGAGATTGTATTAACCCGGGGTTTCAGAACCAATTAAAATTTTTATTTTAGCTATTTTAATGGATTTTAAATATTTAAAATGATTTATTTTAAAAATAACGATTTAAAATTTATTTAAATCGAAGTTAGAAAGTATAAATTTATTTTAATTGTATATAGAGTTTGAAATGGCGCGGTAGTTTGAAAATAGGATTTTAATTTTCAATTGAATGTATAAGATTCAAAATAAATCGTATTTCAATAAAACCAAAAACATACGAATATGTTTAATAATATCTTCCTAGCGAATGTGAAAGATTCAGATTCCATAATATAAATTGAAAGTTATGTCCAATTTAAATTTTAAAATAGTTGCTATAGAATTTGTATATATTTTAAATAATATATAGCCCTTAAAATATAGCCATTTTGCAAACGACCTCCGTTTTCGACAAACGTCCAACGTTTTTCGAAATGAACTAGTTATTAACTAGAATGATTATCCCATGTTTTTCAAATAAATAGATTGGACTTGTAAATGATTTTAGAAATAACCAGAATTTTCCAATGAATAAATTGGAATGGATTAGAATGGAAATAATCTTCGGAATATATCAATTTTGGGTTCCGTTATTACACGGATATTGTTGAGGAATTTGGAAGATACAGATATCGTTATTCCGAAAGCGATACCTGTTGGTTTCAGAATTTGACATTGGATATAAGCCGATATAATTTCTTTTCAGAGCCTTATATTTGATATCAAATTGGATTTTGGGTTTGTCGTGAATGGTGTCTTAATTAACACTATTCTTAAAACTAGTTGAGAAAAGAATAATGTTTAAATTAAGATTTAGGTGAAGTTTTCCAATTAATTAATATTTAATTGGAATTGAATAAAAGAATTGGATTTTTGGGTTTATAGTGAACAATGTTTTAAATAACATTTGTTCTTTAACCCAATTAATAGTGAAGAACATGATATGGGATTTACAATCTTTTAATTTAGATTAATTGAATTTTCCAAAGTAAAGATTTCCAATTTAATATATTTAATTGGTATTGAATGGAATTCGATTTGGTAATAACCGAGATGAGCTTTTTTAAAGGAAGACCATTACTATGTATGGAATTTAAAAGGCTTTGTCGTTATTCCATTTATGTTATTAGTCTGATACGGGAATTTATATTGATTATATACTGTTATGATTTCCATGTAGATTCCGTATTGATGGAAGAGGATTTTGGGTTTGTAACAACCCGGATTTTTTGAAACAAATTAAAAATTTTATTTTAGCTATTTTAATGGATTTTGAATGTTTAAAATGATTTATTTTAAATAATAACGACTAAAAATTTATTTTAATCGAAGTTAGAGCGTATAAATTTATTTTAATTATAAAACGAATTTGAAATGGCGCGGTAGTTTGAAAATTCGATTTTAAATTTCAGATGAATATATAGAATTCAATATAAATCGGATTTCAGTCAAATCAGAAATGTTGGAATTTGTTTAATAATATCTTTCTAACGAATGTGAGAAATTGAGATTTCATAATATAATTGGAAAGTTATGGCCAGTTTAAAATTCAGAATAATCTCTATGGAATATAAACATATATATATATATATATATATATTTTTCATAATATATGGCCCTTAAAAATAGGCATTTTGCAAACGACCTACGTTTTTGACAAAACGACTATTGTTGTATCTAGAATGTCAAATTATTGCTAGATTCCAAATTTCATGATTTTTGGAATCAATATGCGAGCGTGGTTAATTTAAAACGTGTTTGTTAAATTCAGTTTGAATTTAATCGACTGGAAAATGGGCATTTTTCGAACGGTCTCCAAATTCGACGAAATTAGTTTTGTTAGGACCGTATCGTCAAAAGATAAGTAGATTCATTTTTCAGAAATTTTTGGAATCAATATTGGCCCTAGTAAATTAAAGTGTACATTTAAAATTCAATACACATCGATTAATATTTTAATTTTGATAAAAACTGATCGAAACGATAGAATTGGCTTAAGAAACATATCCCGTTATGTTCGGAATGGAGGTAATTAACTAGGGGTACTTTTGGCGCAGGTCCCTGTTAAGTTTCAAAATTAGGCTCACATCCGGTCTTAAACTTATTATAAATTAGGTCCCTATTTTTATATTTAGAAAAATTGCATACATTTCTGCAACAATTTATCATCATTTGTTCAACTTTATTTGCATACATGTATGCAATTCTAAATTTTTGCATACATGTATGCAACTATTCTGAACGAATATTTGCATACATGTATGCAAATATTTGTTCAGAATAGTTGCATACATGTATGCAAAAATTTAGAATATTTGCCTACATGTATGCAAATATTCATTAGAATAGTTGCATACATGTATGCAAATATTTTGAATATTTGCATACATGTATGCAACTATTCTGATGAATATTTGCATATGTGTATGCAAATATTCGTTCAGAATAGTTGCATACATGTATGTAAAAATTTAGAATATTTGCATACATGTGTGCAAATATTCATTAGATTAGTTGCATACTTGTATGCAAATATTTTGAATATTTGCATGCATGTATGCAACTATTCTGATGAATATTTGCATACATGTATGCAAATATTCATCAGAACATGTATGCAAATATTCGTCAGAATAGTTGCATACATGTATGAAAAAATTCAAAATATTTGTATACATGTACGCAAATATTCATTCAAAATATTTGCATATATATATATATATATATATATATATATATATATAAATAGACACAAATATTATGAATAACACGTAAAAATGAAAACAGGGACCAAATTTATAATAAGTTTAAGACCGGACCTGGGCTTAATTTTGAAACATAATAGGGATGTGACACTAATTTTCACTTTAGCTAGGGGCGACAGTCGTTTGGTTTGATTTCGAGTTCGTAGAAATAACCAAGTAATTTCTGAATTAAATATTATTATAAATTTATATATACGGCCAAAATGAAACCCTAATTTCATTCCTATTTTTGAGCTGCCGGTCTAAATACGATGGCCACGAATTTCGAAAATTTAATCCTTAATCTCGAATGTTATAGTTTGAATCAGATCCTCGTTTCAAAACAAAAGTGAGAGAATTCAACCAGCTTTCAATCCGTATGGCTATGATCAAGTATCGATGCAAGATTTGGGGTGAATAGCCACTCAAAGTGGCGTCGTTCGAGCCCGTTTCCGGCAGGGCGGAGGGCGTCACGCCTACTGGCGTCGCCGGCGGTGGGAGGTGGCATTCTGGTCTTCGATGTAGGGCGGTCCGATCATGGTCTAGCGAAGTCTAGAGACGGCAGTGGTTCGATTTTTCCTTGGAATGATTTCCAGGAAGTAACGATATTTGGGGGAGAGGATTAAGGGTTAGTGGAAAAATAATTAAAGTTAATTATATTAATTTTTGTAATTAAAATTGAAATCTCCATATCTTTTCCATACAAGCACGAATTGGATGATTTCAGATCCGCTGGAATCGCACAGAGGAGAGGTTCAACATGGAACTGGCGGGAATCAAAACGGATCAAATTTGAAATTGAGGCAAATTCAAATCCAAACAGAACTAAAATTCATAAATAAAAGAACGGCGGAGTTGAAACGAATGTGAGAACTCTTACTCACTCTAATTGTTATATAGTTAAATATATATTAGGATGCAAAAAAGGCTTAGAATCCCACAACACCATTTATTGTACAAACCATGGTTGTTTGTTTGGATTGAATTGACTGTTTTGTGTTTACTGAATGTATGAACTATATAAAATATTCATGTGTTGAAATAAATATTTTTATCGTTAAAAATACAATTTTTAACGTATATATGAATGAAAATAAATATTCATTTACAAATCGGATGATTTGTTTATGTACATCTATTTAACTAATATGGATTGGGACGATAAATTTTACACATCACCCAACTACACAAATAATACTTAGTATTTGTTGGTTGAAACCCCACATGGATATTGGGATGATATTTTACGTACACTAATCTCAATTATTAAGTTGTATGTTAATAGTTTGGTTGACGGACTGTAGTAAGCGTTAATTATTTATATTTAATTGTTATGCAGTTGTGTAATGCACTCTGGATGATGGTTGATTGTTTGTCATTGTTATTATATACATGTGTTGTATGGAATCCGTTTAAATAACATTATATGGTAATTGATTGGGTCTTATTTCAATTTGGAAAATAACGAATATTTTAAAATAATATTCAGAAAATGGATTAAAAATATTCATGTGTTGAATAAAATATTTAAACAATATTTTAAAATAATATTCCGTAAAGGATTAAAATGTGAATTTGATGTCCGATTTTGGATGGACACGAAAATATTGATATATGTGACGCCGTGTTGATTAGAAATGCTTCATTTTAACGCGAACGATATTTATGTCGATTTTATAAATTTTTTTATAATGAATATCAAAAAGGAAATGATTTCAAAATCTGATATTTTGACAATATTATCATTATATATTATAATGATAAGGAGTATTCAATTTTGATTTAAAATTGAAAAGAAAGTGGGAATCGTTTTAAAATGAATTTATAAAATACGTTTAGAATGAAATATATATTATACATATTAATGGCTTGAATAGAACGCGCCGCGACCTTTCGCGAATTTCGACCTTTGACTTCAAATTTACATTATGGGAGAGATGACCATCAGATTCTTCTAAAACCGGAACCGTTGTGTTCGTATCGAAAAGAACTTTCTAATGAATATGAGAGATTTGAAATCTAATGGTTGGAATTATGTCCAAATCAAATTTGGAAAAGGTTGCTATGGATGCAGTTCGGTGGCCGTTATTGGAAACCAACTGTACGGGCCTTGATAAAATTATTAAAAATATTAATAATTTGTGTAAGATCATAATAAATGATTTGGAAAGAATTGGGATGAAAAATACCACGTTTGTAAAGATAAAAATACATTTTTATCAAAATGAACTAGTTGTCAACTAGAATAATAATCCAATATTTTTAAAGAAATAATTGGATTTGAAATGGTTTTAAAAATAACAAAAATTTTCCAAAAAATAAATTGGAATGGATTGGAATGGAAATAATCTTCGAAATGTTTCGATATTGGATTCCGTGGCTATACAGATATTGTTGTTGGAATTTGGAAGATACAGATATCGTTATTCCCAGTACGATATCCGTTAGTTTCAGAATTTGATATTGAATATAAGCCGATATAATTTCTATTCAGGGCCTCGTATTTAATATTAAATTGGATTTTAGGTTTATCGTGAGTGATGTTTTAAATAACACTGTTCTTAAACCCAGTTGAGAAAAGAATAAATTTTTTAATTAAGATTTATTAAAATTTTCCAATTAATTAATATTAAATTGGAACTGAATAAAAGAATGTGATTTTGGGTTTTTCGTGAATGGTTCTTCAATAACACTATTCTTAAACTGTCACAACCCGTATTTTTATAACGTGTAATAACCATAAATCAAGGCAGAATTAATTTTTAAAATGAGAATCAAGGGAAACGGATTACTCCATTGCGTTTGTCTCGAAATTCTGCTTGGAAACGAGTTCGAGTTTTCGAAAATCGGAGTCCGTATTACCATGTTATGACCTTTCGAAGTTTTCAGAAGTTTTCAAGTTCAGAACAGCTCAGAATTCGAATTCAAAATTCTAAATTCAAACCTAAGAACGGACAAGGCAGGAAATTTCCCGCCCAGGACCAGGTCGACCTGGGGGTCGACAATGTAGTCGACTTGCCCAGGACTAGGTCGACCATAGTGTCGACGTGGGGGTCGACCTGGTGGCCGAGCCCACTTTTGAAGCTGGATTCATTTTGATGTTTCTGGCCTCGTTTCTGTCTATATTCCTTGACCTGACCCTATATAAACAGCCCCTAACACTAGTCTCTCTACACAAAATTCTCTCTGACCTTATGCTGCTCTAATTCTGGTTGAAAAAGTTAGAGAAAGAGACTACTTCTTCTACGTTTAAACTACGTTAAGAGAATTGCTGATTTGGGGACTTCTATTAGGACTCGACTAAGCATATAAAGATCCAACATCGACTTCCTTTTCTAATTCTCGAACCACGATCTGTAAGCCCCAGTTACTTTTAGATTCAAACTGTAAATGTAATATGAATATGTTGTAAATTGAAATTGGACCTGTGTATGATGACTGTTTTACATCCTTGCTTGTTCATCTTGGATCTTGACTTTTGGGTATATTACTATGACATTGATTTGGGGCCTATTTATGTTGTAAATCAAAGAGAAGAACCCCTCATATTATCATGTTGAATCTGCTATTAGTCACAAGTTTATGACTATCACCTTATGTCAATCGCTACCATGACTATACTATCACCTTATGACAATTATTATCTTGACTAGTACCTTATTTTGCTAGATTTGGAATCTTTATGTTTGAGGCCAATATTCCATATGCCAGTAATGTTATAATCTTTTATCTCAGGTCATACCACGCTATGCTAGAAATCACTTTTGCCACCTTATACCCGTCCCTTTTTATGTTATTTCCTAATTAGATTTATTTTATCGATTCGAGTTTATGTGTGATGGGTATATGATCTGGGTACATTAGGTAAAACATAAATTGGCTTTGAACATGAACGTTATTATAACTTGAACCTGGATATGGGCAAGAACTTGACATGAAACTTACATGAAATCATGAAATGAAAACTCGACATGAATTTTGACATGAAAACTTGAACGTGGGCATGACACTTAGATAAACTTGAAAATGGCCAACTTGAGGTTGGGTTGAGTTTGCGGTGTAAATCTGCCCGGAACCGCCCGGCAAATCTAGTGACTGCAAACAATAGGATCCAATGTGGGTAGTTGGTCATATCGCACGAAAAACCTGAGGTTAGACTATGTTGTGGTGTAAATCTTCCCGAACCACCCGACAAATCTAGTGACCACAATAGTTAGTCTAATGTGAGGGGTTGGGGGTGCATTAATGAATTAATGCCACATGATAGGGTTAGGTCATGAACCACTTGAATATACTTAACCAACTTGACATGATGATTTGATATGGTTAAGTCATGAACCGCTTGAACACACTTAACCAACTTGATACATGATTTGGGTAGGGTTAAGTCATGAATTTGAATGACAACACTTAACCCATTAGAAACCCTAGTTATGTGGTCCTTTTCAGCAGTAACCCACTTAGATATATCACGATACCCTGGGACTAGGCAGGGTGGGGCACGATTACTGGGCTGATTGTAAGTGACCAGAACGAAGGCTAAGTTGGTGCGCCATAGTAGCTTCAGGCGGACTATGGTCGTGCACGTAGTCCGAAGTTGAAAAAGCTGGCATTGGGCACCCATAGGTTTACACTGTGCGTGCTTGATTCGTGTCGATGGTTGGCACCATAGGGCTTGATAAACCATATGGTGGACCTAGCACAGGTAACAACATTTCAGGATAAAGCTGTATGATATAGACACATGACGAGCTAGAACTTGTAGGGAGCCGATCGATTAGTAGATCGTACCGTAGGACCCTTTAATGGGTCACTTATCCTGTTATCCTGTTATCTTAATTATCCTACCAGTTCTGTTATCATCCTTATGTTTAATTCCAGTTTTCACATATCACGTTACGTTTACTAGTTTTCATACTGAAAGTCACTAGGGCTTACCAGTCTTTATGACTGACCCTTTGTTTTCACCTCTTTTTCTTTCGTTTTCCCCCCAGGTTCTCAGGGAGGAAACACTAGCTCTTCGCTTGGATTTAGCTTTCTTTCTGATAACTCATGTACGGTTTGGTCTTGAGCTACGCTATGGCTACTTTTGCTATTTATGGGGAATAATTTACTTTTGCTACTTTAAGTTTATGCTTCTTTATCTAGAACTTGATGTAATGGAATAATTTGTACCTTGGATATATGAGGTTTTGACTCTTTTCTTGAAAGTAATGAATTTTGGTTTTTAATTTCTACCACTGCTTATTTTATGTTCTGTCTCGTGATATCTCTGTGTATGCTTACTTAGATAATTCTACACCAAAACTAGTGCATTCCCTTTGTGAGTGACCCTAGCGGAGGTGGGGTGTTACATTTGGTATCAAAGAAGAAGGTTACCGGGCTGAGCAAAAGTTTTAAAAACCTTTTGAAACTATTTTCAAAACCATTTTTAAAATGCATTCTTTTAAGAAAAGTTTATTTTTAAGAAAAAGCTATTCCCCAAAAGCCATTAGCATTTTCCTTCGTTTCCTCATTTGAATCTTTCTCTTTTCGTTTTTTTAGCATGGCTGATCTTAACCTGCCTGAGGGAATACCCGTGCCTAGATGGTTCCGAAGGTACTTAGAAGCTAGGGCCAACGGCGCGGGCCTGGCAGACATCCCTCCTCCTCCTCCCCCAGTGGTCGCGGTTCCTCCTCCTCCTGGTTCCGCCTTTGCCAAAATATGCAAAGACTTTAAAGCAATGGGCGGCAAGAACTTCGTTGGAACTGAAACCTTCGTTGAGGCACAAAACTGGTTAAAGGAGACTGAAGACTTGTTTATTATCTTTGATGTGGAGGACCATAGGAAAGTTCGGTTTCAGCGTGGTTGTTGAAAGAGGAAGCTGCATTTTGGTGGGAAGTCACCAACGCCACCAGGCCAATTAAGACTTGGGCAGACTTTAGAGAGAGGTTTGGGCTTAAATTCTTATCGTCGGCAGAAGAGAACCTTCAGATGGAGAGGTTCCTCGCGCTCAAGCAAGGAGACATGTCTGTTAGGGAACATGTGAATAAGTTTAATCAGCTTGCTCGGTTCGGTTTGGATTTGGTCAACACAGCCCATAAAAAGGCTGTACGCTTTGCTCGAGCATTGAACGAGCCACTACACAGTTTGGCCATAACTCATATACCCATGGGAGCGACCTTCAAAAGCTTGGTGGATATAGCTCTACTTCATGAGGAAGACAAGAATAACAAGAAGGAGGTTAAGCCTAATGAGACTCGGAATAAGAAAGTTGACTCCAAGAAGGGAGGCAACAAGAATAACAAGAATAACAAGGGCAACAATACAAGGCGCGTGAGACAAGGAAGTGCAACTTTTGTGGTATTACGGGACATCTAGCGAAAGACTGTAGAAAGAAGAAGAGAAAGTTGGGTGAATGCTTTCATTGTGGTGATACTGGACACATCAGCAAGGATTGCCCTAAGAAGCAAGGTCAGGGGCAAGGGCAGACCCGACGAGTAGGACCTTCTGGAGGGCAGTTGCATGCTCTCAACAACACTGCAGCTCTTGACCGAGGTAGTAATATTTCCGTAGAAAGCCTTGTTTACATTTATGACTTTCCTGTTCGAACCTTATTTTACTCTGGCGCATCGCATACTTTTATTTCTTCTGATATTGTTGAAAATATGCACATAAGTACTAGTCTGGTTGAGGATCCCGTTATAGTTTCAAATCCAATTGGGGGCTCCGCCCATTTATCCATGATGTGTGTGGATTTGAGGATCTCTATCTTAAGCGTAGAATTCACGTGTAATGCTTATGTCCTCGGATTTATGGAATACGGTTTGATCCTAGGTATGGATTGGTTGTCCAATTATGGAGCCATTCTTGATTGTGAATGAAGGGTAGTGAGGCTCATGACTCGCCTCGGTAATAACCTTGAAATTTCTTGTAACACTAAGGGTCCGGTCATGTTGTGTTATCTTGAATCTCTTGACTCGTCCATCGACAATTTGCAATCTGTAAAAGTGGTCCGAAAATATTCAGACGTCTTTGAGGAGGTAAGGGGGTTACCTCCTAAACGCGAGATAGACTTCTGAATTTATCTTGTTGATAATCCCAAGCCAGTTTCATTTCCCGTTAGGCACATGGCCCCGCGAGAAAGAAGAAAGCTCAGTAAACAAGTTAAGGAGTTGCTTGAGAAAAATTTCATAAGACGAAGCATTTCTGAATGGGGTGCTCCGGTGGTATTCACTGCTAAGGCAGATGGTTCGCTTCGTCTGTGCGTAGATTATCATGAGTTAAACAAGCTGACAAAAAAGAATAGGCACCCACTGCCAAGAATCGACCATCTGTTTGACCAGGTTGTAGGAGCATCTATTTTCTCTCAACTCGATCTAGCCACAGGATTCCATCAGCTTAGAGTGGCTGAGGATAGCATTGACAAAACTGCGTTTTGGACTCCAGATGGGTTCTTCGAATGGTCGTCATGTCGTTTAGGTTAACAAATGCACCCGTGTATTTTGTAGATTTGATGAGTAGGGTGTTTCGGGAGTTCCTTGACAAGTTTGTGGTATTTTTGTAGATGATATTTTAATCTTCTCAAAAGATTAAGAAGAGCATGCTAGACATCTCAGGGAACTCATGGAAATACTAAGAGCACACCAGTTAAAGGCTAAGTTCTCCAAATGCCATTTTTGGAGGAAGGAAGTTCGGTTCCTTGGACATGTAGTTTCTAAGAAAGGCATAGCCGTGGACCCCGCAAAGGTAGTCACGGTACAAGATTGGAAAATTCCTAAGAATGCAACGGATGTGAGGAGCTTCCTCGGTTTGGCGGGCTACTACAGGAAGTTCATTAAGGACTTCGCTAAGATTTCAGCCCCTCTTACTTTAACAAAGAAGAACCTAGCTTTTGTATGGGACATACAGTGTGATATTGCTTTTCAGAGACTCAAGAGAGGCCTCACCACAGTTCCAGTTTTGGCATTACCTGACGGATGCAAGATGTTTACCATGTACACAGATGCATGTGGCACGGGATTAGGCGCAGTCCTAATGCAAGAAGGGAAAGTGATATGCTATGAGGGCAGACAACTTAAAGTTTATGAGAAAAACTATCCCACGCTTGGAGTTGGCCGCGATTGTTTTTGCACTTAAAACTTGGCGCCATTATCCTCTTGGGGAGAGATTCGAGCTGTATACCAACCACAAATCGCAGAAGTACCTCTTCTCACAGAAAGATTTGAATCTGAGACAACATCGATGGATGGAATTCTTGGCATCATATGACTTCGATATAGCTTATAACCCTGGCAAGGGTAACGTGGTGGAAGATGGGCTAAGTAGGAAAAGGTTGACCTTGAGCCCCTTGTTTGTTTAAAGGAAAAGCCTTGAATTTATAGCAACCTTTGATTTTACACCAGCTGTTGAGTCATTGACTGCTACGTTAGCATCTCTTGAGTTAAGACCAACACTTCTAGATCAAGTAGGGACTTCACAAATGGAACACCCACTGATAGTCGAAATCATGGATAAGCTGATTAGGGGTGAGAAGTCAAGTCACCTCAGTAGGTATGCCATAGATGACAAGGGATGGCTAAGGCATGATGGGAGGTTATGCGTCCCGCAAGTGGGAGACTTAGTAAGGAAAGTTCTCGAGGAGACACATCACTCGAAGATGACCATACATCCCGGAGGGGATAAGATGTACGGAGATATGAAACGCATTTTCTTTTGGACTGGAATGAAAAAGGACGTGGCAGAGTTCGTTTCAAAGTGCATGGTGTGCCAACAAGTAAAGGCAAAGTTGAAGAAGCCTGGTGGGCTATTACATCCTTTGGAGGTTCCGCAATGGAAATGGGAGAGTATCTCGATGGATTTCGTGGATGGAGTACCAAGGTCAAGGAAGGGAAATACTAGCATATGGGTCATAGTTGATAGACTCACGAAAAGTGCTCACTTCATTCCAGTGAAAACCAGGAGGACCGCATCATGGCTAGCGTCTATTTACCTTCGAGAGATAATACGGTTGCATGGAGTTCCTTCTAGTATAGTTAGTGATCGTGACCCGATTTTTACTAGCCAGTTTTGGAATAGTCTGCAAGAGGCAATGGGTACACGACTGAACTTCAGCACGGCCAATCACCTGCAGACGGATGGACAAACCGAAAGGGTAAATAGGGTGCTAGAGGATCTTTTGAGACTATGCATTCTTGACTTTGGTGGTACTTGGGAAGACCATCTTCCTCTCGTGGAGTTTGCATATAACAATAGTTACCAAGCTAGCGTCAGAATGGCACCGTTCGAAGCCCTATATGGAAGACCGTGCAAATCGCCAACTTATTGGTGGGAGATGACAGACAGACATATACTTCGGCCCGACTTGATAAGGGACACTTCTGAGAAGATTGAGTTGATACGAAGACGAATGGAAACGGCGCAAGATAGAGAGAAATCTTATGCAGACCAGAGAAGGACAGACCTAGAGTTCGAAGTCGGAGATATGGTCTTTATCAAAGTTTCTCCGTTACGCAATGTAGTTCATTTTGGAGCAGTTGGAAAGCTATCACCATGGTTCGTAGGACCGTTCCCTATCACTGAGAGGATTGGACGGATGGCCTGTAAGGTAGACTTACCCGAGAAGTTGACTGGAGTACACAATGTCTTTCACGTCTCGCATCTCCGAAAGTGCTTGCATGAGTCGGCCGAAGTGGTTGAGCCAAGCAACCTTGAAGATGTAGAAGTGGAAAAAGAAGCAACATTGAGGCGGGTTCCAATTCGTATCTTAGGAACAGAGATTAAGAAGCTAAGGAATCGAGAAGTTAAGCTAGTTAAAGTGCAGTGGAGTGAAGCCCAAGAAGATGCAACTTGGGAAACTGAAGAGAAGATACGCGCGCTTTACCCATTTCTTTTTTAGGGTACATTCTCGATCTCTTTTTCCTATAAGCTTGGAAACCTTTTCGTATCATGCTTCTACTATCTACGTTTGTCTTGTTATCTTCTCAATCTTATCTTGAGAACCTTAAGTAGAACCATATGGATGTAAACATGTGATTGAAACATGTTATGGTCGATGTTTGCAAATGGTTGCAAGTGTTTGCAAGTGATTGCTATTGGATGCATGACACACATTAGGCACTAGATCGACTCAGTCACAATTTCATGTTGCATATGCATGAGTGCTTTTACTTGTACAGGGATGGAACTTGTTATGCTATCACTTGGATGTTGCATATGAATGAATGTTTGTGCATTCATGTAAAGATTATAAACTATGTTAGGAATTTGGATACATGTTGGATTAAATACACTAACATACTTTGAATTAAGGAGGTTTACTGAATCAGTAACCGCCTGATCTTTTGCATTAGATAAGTTCATATACACACACTTTCTGCATATGTTCATACAACATTAGAAATCTTTTAATGACAATGGTTGCATATGGATGATGCTTTGAGTAGATGGTTGATTGAATGGTAGGATATATTCTTTCTAACTTAGAGATTTCGGGGACGAAATCGTTTAAGGAGGGGAGAATGTAACAACACGTATTTTTATAATGTGTAATAACCATAAATCAAGGCAGAATTAATTTTTAAAATTAGAATCAAGGGAAACGGATTACGCCACTGAGTTCGTCTCGAAATTCTGCTTGGAAACGAGTCCGAGTTTTCGAAAAACGGAGTCCGTATGACCAAGTTATGACCTTTCGAAGTTTTCAAAAGTTTTCAAGTTCAAAACAGCTCAAAATTCGAATTCAAAATTCGAAATTCAAACCTCAGAATGGGCTGGGCTGGAAATTTCCCGCCCTGGTCCAGGTCGACTTGGTGGTCGACTATGTAGTCGACCTGCCCAGGAATAGATCAACCACAGTGTCGACCTGGGGGTCGACCTGGTGGCCGAGCCCACTTTTGAAGCTGGATTCACTTTGATGTTTCTGGCCTCGTTTCTGTCTACATTCGTTGACCTGACCATATATAAACAGCCCCTAACACTAGTCCCTCTACACAAAATTCTCTCTGACCTTATGCTGCTCTAATTCTGGTTGAAAAAGTTAGAGAAAGAGACTACTACTTCTACGTCGAAACTACGTTAAGAGAATTGCTAATTTGGGGACTTCTGTTAGGACTCGACTAAGCATATAAAGGTTCGACATCGACTTTCTTTTTCTAATTCTCGAACCATGATCTGTAAGCCCCAGTTACTTTTAGATTCAAACTGTAAATGTAATATGAATATGTTGTAAATTGAAATTGGACCTGTGTATGATGACTATTTTACATCCATGCTTGTTGTTCTTGGATCTTGACTTTTGGGTATATTACTATGACATTGGTTTGGGGCCTATTTATGTTGTGAATCCAAGAGAAAAACCCCTCATACTATCATGTTGAATCTTCTATTAGTCACACGTTTATGACTATCACCTTATGCCAATCGCTACCATGACTATACTATCACCTTATGACAACTGTTATCTTGACTAGTACCTTATTTTGCTAGATTTGGAATCTTTATGTTTGAGGCCAATGTTCCATATGCCAGTAATGTTATAATCTTTTATCTCCAGTCATACCATGCTATGCTAGTAATCACTTTTGCCACATTATACCCGTCCCTTTTTATGTTATTCCCTAATTAGATTTATTTGTATCGATTCGAGTTTATGTGCGATGGGAATACGATCTGGGTAGATTAGGTAAAACAAAATTGGCTTTAAACATGAATGTTATTATAACTTGAACCTGGATATGGGCAAGAACTTGACATGAAACTTACATGAAATCATGACATGAAAACTCGACATGAATTTTGACATGAAAACTTGAACGTGGGCATGACACATAGATAAACTTGAAAATGGACAACTCGAGATTGGGTTGAGATTGCAGTGTAAATCTGCCCGGAACCGCCCGGGAAATCCAGTGACTGCAAACAATAGGATCCAATGTGGGTAGTTGGTCATATCGCACGAAAAACCCGAGGTTAGACTATGTTGTGGTGTAAATCTGCACGGAACCTCCTGGCAAATCCAGTGACCACAATAGTTAGTTTAATGTGAGAGGTTGGGGTGCATTAATGAATTAATGCCACATGATAGGGTTAAGTCATGAATACTTGAATATACTTAACCAACTTGACACGATGATTTGATGGGGTTAAGTCATGAACCGCTTGAACCCACTTAACCAACTTGATACATGATTTGGATAGGGTTAAGTCACGAATTTGAATGGCAACACTTAACCCATTAAAAACCCTAGTTACGCGGTCCTTTTCAGCAGTAACCCACTTAGATGTATCACGATACCTGGGACTAGGCAGGGTGGGGCACGATTACTGGGCTGATTGTAAGCGACCAGAACGACGGTTGAGTTGGTGCGCCATTGTAAGTTCAGGCGGACTATGGTCGTGCACGTAGTCCGAAGTTGAAAAAGCAGGCATTGGGCACCCGTAGGTTTTCAATGTGCGTGATTGATTCGTGTCGATGGTTGGCACCATTAGGCTTGATACACCCTATGGTGGACCTAACACAGGTAATTACATTTTAGGATAGGGCCGTATGACACAGACACATGACGAGCTAGAACTTGTAGGGAGCCGATCGATTAGTAGATCGTACCGCAGGACCCCGTAATGGGTCACTTCATGATATTGGGCCAAAGGATCATTACATGATTAATACTTGACATGGGTTAGAACACTAGTACAGTTGGTGCAGCGAATCTCGAATATGCAATGCTAGACTTGACTTATCCTGTTATCTTAATTATCCTACCTGTTCTGTTATCATCCTTATGTTTAATTCCAGTTTTCACATATCATGTTACCTTTACTAGTTTTCATACTGAAAGTCACTAGGGCTTAGCGGTCTTTATGGCTGACCCTTTTTCTTTCTCCTCTTTTTCTTTTGTCCCCCCCCCCCAGGTTCTCAGGGAGGAAACACTAGCTCTTAGCTTGGATTTAGCTTGCTTTCTGACAGCTCATGTACGGTTTGGTCTTGAGCTATGCTATGGCTGCTTCTACTAATTATGGGGAATAATTTACTTTTTCCACTTTAAGTTTATGCTTCTTTATCTAGAACTTGATGTAATGGAATAATTTGTACCTTGGATATATGGGGTTTTGACTCTTTTCTTGAAAGTAATGGAATTTGTTTTTTAATTTCTACCACTGCTTACTTTATGTTCTGTCTTGTGATATCTCTGTGTATGCTTACCTAGATAATACTCCACCAAAACTAGTGCATTCCCTTTGTGAGTAACCCTAACGGAGGTGGGGTGTTACATAAACCCCATGTGAAAAGAATAAATCTTTTAATTAAGATTATTTGAGTTTCCAGTTATATTTAGTAATTGGAATAAAATGGAATGTGAATTGGGTTTATCGTGAACAGTCTTTTTAAAGAAATTTGTTCTTTAACCTAATTAATAGTGAAATGTGATTTGGAATTTATAAATCTTCTTATTAAGATTTAATGGGAATTTTCCAAAGAAAAGTTTTCCAAATTAATAAAATAAATTGGAATGGAATGGAAATCGATTAGGTAATAACCGAAGTGAACTTCTGTGGAGGAAGACAGTTACTATACATGGAATTTAAAAGGCTTTGCTATTATTCCATTTATATTATTGGTTAGATATGGATGTTCATATCGATTATATATATATTAATCTGCATTCCGTAAAGATTACATAAATAATGGAATGTGATTTTTGGTTTATCGTGAACTGTGTTTTAAATGGCATTGGTTCTTTAACCCAGTTAAAGACAGGATTTATTTCTAGAAACTTAAATAATCATTAAATAATGATTATTGGAATATTAAAACTAAGTGGAGTTTTAATGAATCTTTAATTAGATTGAAATGTGAATGCGATATTTTAAATTATCAAATTTGGGAAATGAGAATGGAGTATCACCAGTTTCTCTCCAAGCAATAGTTAAATCTTTAATTAGATTTGAACATGAAATGGTAATCAATTTTACTGACAACACCGTGGTGTTAGACATGGAGTATTACCAGTTTTTCTCCATGGGATGAATAGTTTGGGATTCGGAAATGAAATAAATGATTACTTCGGTAAGGTTCGCTAATCCTGACAAGTTTGGAAAACTTAATTTGATATAAATTGCAAAAAGAATATTTGACTAAAAGAATATTCTGGATTGGAATGAGGCATATTTTGTGTTTTTATAGCACTTGTTTATAGGATACGTGAATTATTCAAAAAGATCGGGTTTATCCCATTATGAATAATTGATACGACGATAAGTCAACGATGAAGATGGTGATTGAAGACCGGAAATCTTCACATCGTTTGGATGATTACTGATGTCTTAATTGAGCTGTTCACCCAAGACGAGGTAATAAGTGGTGATCGTCCAGACGTACTTGGAGATCAACCGGATATGCGAGGACCGCTCTCCTGTATTGGACATATGGGACGAGGAATGAGGTACCTCAGGTTTCAGTCAGACCTAGAATGAACTTGTAAATGGATGGTATGTCTGACATTTTATTCCTTTATACTATATTCGTTGATCTTTCCTAAATTGTTTAGTGGCGGAAAATTTATTCTCTTGCTTAACACCCTTCTATAAGATGTACGAGCTTAGTGGTTATATATTGGTGGAAATCAATAGTACGGTATGGATTGACAGTGGGCATGCTGAGTGGCATGTGGTCAAGGCTTTTGTTAAAAAGTAGGGCCTTGTGGTTGATGATCAAAGCACGACTTTAGATAACATAGCTTTGTGTATAGCATTAATTCGCGAGCCTCACACCCCGATGTGAACCAGAAACGGAAGAGGACCTCAGGAAGGACATGCGTTTCCTTCTAGCTAGGAGTGATTTCATGGTATGGAGCCCAAATATTTTACTCATGTGGATGTTGCACATTATTTGATGGATAGCGAGGCGCCTCGGATATATCGGTCACTACGGGGATGATGGATGACATGGTCGACCTACCGACCGGACTTACACCCCGTAGGGCGGGGAAATGTATAGTTCAGGGTATATTAATCCACTTAGTGTGGATCGGCCCTGACGATCCGAGTGCAGTTGCGGCTGAATCTTGTGACACGGGCTAGAGCATCTCGAATCGGAAGAACGATCCCTTACCTTGGTTCATGATGGAAATCCAATTTCCAATACGTGACATTTCGGCTTTAATTGCAGAACTAGTGTGGCGACATAGTAGTATGGGGTATTATGCCGTCTATGATTGATACATTTATATATGAAGTGATTTTGACACTATACACTTATAGTAATATCAGAATGATTTGTTTTAAACGTACTAAGCATGTTTGGATATTATAAGGAAAAACTCTATCCTCTAGCTTGCGTTGCATTATGTGATGGGATCTGAGTCTTATAATAGCTTCATTTTTTCCAAAAAGCATTGTGCTGCTTGTTTTATGCACTGGTATTCTTGGGAGAAAACCCGTTCCGTGTTATACGCGTGTTCACTTGATTTACTCTATTTCTAAAGTAAAGTTTTAAATAACTGTTTTAGTTCTCACACCAGTCACATGACTGACCTGGAGTTTATTATTTTAACCTAAACTCTAGGTGCCCCTATTTTCCACACGGGCAGCTAGTAGTTTTGGTTTTGCAAATTTCTATTGACAGGATCCTGGATTTACAACTGGAACTATATTTGGAAAGCTCTATATCCGTGTATTTCTTCTAGTTGTGTTATGTATTATTTTCCGCTGCTATGTACATTATTTTAATCTCTAATATTTTTCAATGTGTAGTATTTATACATACTTTGTTATATTCTTGTACTCTGATGTAATTGTTGTAATAGCAATGAAATATTCTTCTGTTTGTGTTCTGATTTGTCGTGTTCTCAAAACAATCCGGGCTTTCCCTTATGGGCGAGTTTGGATCGTTTCAGATGTTGTATCAGAACTTTGGTTTACAGAGCTCAAGAACAGGACACATTATAACCAAACGAAAGAATTCATCAGAGATTGGATTAGTAATATCCAAGGAGAAAGACTCGTTAGAGATGGGATCAGTAGTGTCCTAGAACGAGTGTAAAGAGTGTTATTTTTAAAATAAAGGTTAAAACAAATTTTGTTTTAAAAATTTAAACCCTATTATATGTTTGTGAGTATTTTATTTTGTACTGATTTTGGGACAATCGAGTATATGAAGATTTCGAATATACATGTAATTAACATGTATTTGAAGTCTCAAATATACTGGATGGATATAGAATTACAATCTAGTCACCCGGAAATGATTCTGCTGACGACTACGTAGCATCAGTAGTTTATTTTCGAGTTTTGAAGGTGGGATATCTATATATTTCCAATTGACTAGTGTGAGAACCAAAACTTAGATAGGTTTATTGTTGTGATTTGGCATCAAAAATAGATTTTTAGTATATACAACAATTTATGTGTTTGAAACGATAATGAAATAATTGATTGTTGGTTGTGTTGTTTGATTATTAGTTTAACTAAGAAAATTATTGAAACCAATAAGAGAATGAAAGGTAAATTAAGCCAAATCGAGTCAAATTTTGAACTGAATTGAAATTGATTGCAATTGCATATATGTACATTTATACAAAATGAACAGGTCATAGCATGGAAGCTAAAAAGAGGAATAAAATTGTTTGCCCGACAAATAGGTACATATATAGTTACTGTATTTCTCAGGTTCTGATGATTTTATGAGCCGATTGGCTAGCCTCTTGGCTTTTTCTTTTTGGCTGATGAAAGCCCTGTGAGGCAAGTTGCGGTTTTAAATATCAACCCGTACAAAGAAGATTATGGTGAAGTTTTTCAAAAATTTACGGTGTTAGCCAAATTTTTGAGAAATTAGAAAATTTTTAGGAATTGAAAAGTTAAAGAATGCAAGGCAGAATGAAAGTTGAGTTGGTTAGTTAAACAACTTTCATCTCTGTTCCTTTTCAAGGACGAAAGGATTTTAAGCGGGGGAGATTGTAACAACCCGAATTTTCTGAACTAATTAAAAAAATTTGTTTTAGCTATTTTAATGGATTTTGAATATTGAAAATGATTTATTTTAAAAATAATGATTTAAAATTTATTTGAATCAAAGTTAGAACGTATAAATTTATTTTAATTATATATAGAGTTTGAAATGGCGTGGTAGTTTGAAAATTGGATTTTAAATTTCAATTGAATGCATAAGATTCAAAACAAATCGGATTTGAATAAAACCAAAAACATTTGAATCTATTTAATAATATCTTTCTAACGAATGTCAAAGATTCAGATTTCAGAATATAAATTGAAATTTATGTCCAATTTAAAATTTAAAATAGTCGCTATAGAATTTATATATATTTTAAATAATATATAGCCCTTAAAATATAGCCATTTTGCAAACGACCTCCGTTTTCGACGAAGCCACTTTTGTTGGATCCGGAATGTCAAATTATCGCTAGATTCCAGATTTCATGATTTTTGGAATCTATATGCGAGCATGGTGAATTTAAAACGTGTTGGGTAATTTTAGTTTGAATTTAATCGACTGGAAAATGGCTATTTTTCAAACGGTCTTCAAATTCGACGAAATTAGTTTTGTTAGGACCGTATCATCAAATCATAGCTAGATTTATTTTTTTGGAATTTTTGGAATCATTATTGGCTTCGGTAAATTTAAATGTACTTTTAAAATTTAATATACATTGATTTATATTTTAATTTTGACGAAAACTGGTCGAAACGATAGAATTATCTTACGCAACATATCCGATTGTGTTTAGAATGGGGGTATTTAGCTACGGGTGATAGCCATTGGGTTTGATTTCGAGTTCGTAGAAATAACTAAGTAATTTCAGAACTAAATATTATTATAAATTTATATATAATGCCAAAATGAAACCCTAATTTCATTCCTTTTTCTGAGCCGCCAGTCTAAATGCGATGTCCACGAAGCTCGAAAATTTAATCCTTAATTGCTACCAATATAGTTTGAATCCGATCCTCGTTTCAAATCAAAAGTGATACAGAATTCAACAAGCTTTCAATCCGTATGGCTATGATCAAGTATCAATGCAAGATTTGGGGTTAATAACCAGTCAAAGTGGCGTCGTTTGAGCCAGTTTCTAACAGGACGGAGGGATTAGCGCCTACTGGCGTCACCAGCGGTGGGAGGTGGCATTATGGTCTTCGATGTAGGGCGGTCTGATCGTGCTCTGGCGAAGTGTAGAGACCGCGGTGGTTCGATTTTTACCTGGACGGATTTCCAGGAAGTAACGATATTTGGTGGAGAGGATTAAGGGTTAGTGGAAAAATATTTAAAGTAAATTATATTAATTTATTTATTTATGTAATTAAAATTGAAATGTCTATATCTTTTTCATACGAGCACGAAATTTGACGATTTTAGATCCCCTGGAATCGCAGTGAGGAGAGCTTCAATATGGGACTAACGGGAATCAAAACGGAGCAGATTTGAAATTGAGGCGAATTCAAATCCACACAGAACTGAAATTTAGAAATAAAAGGATGGAGAAGTTGAAACGAATGTGAGAACTCTTACTCACTCTAATTATTTTACAGTTAAATATATACTAGGATGCAGACGGGGATTAGAAGCCCCCGACACCATTTATTGTACAAATCATGGTTGTTTGTTTGGATTGAATTGACTGTATTGTGTTTACTGAATGTATGAATTATATAAAATATTCATGTGTTGAAATAAATATTTTATCTTTAAAAAGTATAATTTTAAATGTGTATACGAATGAAAATAAATATTCATTTACAAATCGGATGATTTTTTGTGTACACCCATTTAACTGATATGGACTGGGCTGATAAATTTTACACATCGCCTTACTGCACAAACAATACTCAGTATATGATGGTTGAAATGCCACATATGTATTGGGATTATATTTAATGTACACTAATCCCAGTTGTTTAGTTGTATGTCAATCGTATGGTTGAAGGACTGTAGTAAGCGTTAATTATTTATATTTAATGCTTATACAGTTGTGTAATGTGTTTTCCCCAAAATTGGGCTAAAAACCAAGGATGTGAGGAAAATGCCTCACAAAAAATGAAAAGTGGGGCCGCACAATTACTAGAATGCAAGTAGAAGACATAAGCCTTTATAGTGGTTCAATCCAATAATGATCTACGTCCACTTTCATAAGAAATTCCATTATCAATATGATGATTACAAGATTAACTTCTTTTTTACAATACTTTTTTCACTCTCTTACTCACAATTCACACTCAAATCTATTAGAGATGACGAAGAAGCATGTAGATCTATGGAGATTTAATGGAGATGGTGTAGGATTGGTATAGTTCCTCTTTGAACACAGACTCATCTAATCAATCTTCAATTCATAAGTCATTTGGATGCATTTGATGGAGATCATGATCCATGGATTAATCTTCAATCTACGATGTTGGATAGATATTGGAATTGTTGAGGAATATTTTCGGCAGCACTTCGTGGCCTCCAGATTCGATCCCCCCAAATGAAAAAGTGAGGGGGTATTTATAGGAGATTTCCAGGCCATGTGGCAGTTCTGTAATTATTCAGAAAACGCCATGACTCATGTCGCCACCGACATGACTCGGATCTTTGCTATAACTTATGTCGCCAACGACATGATTCATGTCGCATTGCGGATTGACTCTCGGTGCCTCGAGATTGCGACACGACATGACTCTCCTTGGCATGATTCAATTCGTGCAGACGGTAGATGTCAACAATCTGGTGATAACTGGCGCGGCATAGCTTCTATCGCGGCATGACTGGCAACTTGACTCCTTATAAAACCAAGTGGAATGGCGTTGTAGTGGCATGACTTTACTTTGTTGTGGTCCTAATGGTATGAACGACATGATGCCTTGACTTAGGCACAACTTAGTTCCTTGTGAGATGACCTTTTAGTGCGGATTGGTACAACTTTATGCAGTGAAATACTATTGATACCATGTCGCGGAGCGGTATAGTACATCTGATATGAACGTGTAACGGTTTGATGTTGTCCAACCACCTGAACTCAGAAGAATGGCACGTCATGTGGCCCATCTTATGTCGTTCACGATATGGTGAATGGCGTGATGATCATTGCGGCTTATCTTCATGTCGCTACGCCGGTCTAACATTACATACGAGACCGACATGACTTGAATCTGACTTGTGATGCTTGGAGTGACTTGGTATAGCACGGCATGGTGGTTTGATCGAACCTTCTCCCTTTCGACATGGTTTTAATGACTTGGCTAACCCAACATGGCTCAAACCCTTATTTTTACAGGTTAAAATTTTCCCCTCGAAGTCCGTGTTATCAAAGATGGCATGGGCTTCGAATCCTTATACTTTATGACATCTTCTCTAAGTGTCTTAGTTAGGTCGATGAGTAGTCTAACGAAGTGGGCCAAGTCATTTCCCAGCTCATGTCGCACATCGTATAAGCCATCTTCATGCCGAATGTTTTTATGTCGCCATGGGCTTTAAATGAATTCTCATTCGGTCCAATTTATGTTAACACCTTCATATTGCTTTTTAAAGTCGCACAACCATTCATATGTCCTATTCCACTCTTCATCTCGAAGCTTTACCTCGTTAATGGCGGATTGGATTAGTGAAATATTACCTACCTTCTCTTAAGTGACTTGTCTAATCAAGCCGACGCCTTCATCAAGACCTTCACGATTGGATTCTAACTGACTTCGACGAGCTTCATCAATCCGCTTTGTCACTTATACTCTTGATTTTAAAGAATCCTTCCTTCGATCGACGATTCAGAGGTTATTGCAAGTAATTGTTAGACTTAAATTCCTTTTTTTCTGAAGGGTAGGACTTGTATAGAATCCGAGGATTTTTGTTCACTTTTCATAAGGTGATGGCCGTGTGAATTGACTTTTACCGTCTCGCGTTACTGGGATGTTTGTGAATCAAAAATGAATTGAATTGGAATGGATAATTATGTATTGTGGTCTTTGAATTTCTTTGATCTTCTTTTGAACCACGATTTTTATGTAATACATACGACTTTCGTCTTATGTCGTTCTGACGGCATGAGTTTTAAACCATGCTTGAGCGACATAACCTTAATGCCATAAAATTGTCTTGTTTTGGTCTTTGATGCGATGATGATCATATGAATTGTTTTTGACTATTTTGTTCATACTGCACACTAGTTGCCTGCTAAAATGCTCGAAGTATGAACTTTTATTGTTTTACTATAACTGCAGTACATCTGTTTTTGTGTTGATCCAAGGTAGGTTATAAACATGTATAAGTGTCCACTTTGATCCCAAATTGTACGAATTGACAAGACTCCTAAACTGTCACGGCAATTCATGTCGGAAACCGATACGAGTCTCTGGCTATAGGTCGGTATGAGTCTCAAGTCGTGATAACGACTTGAGTTGTAGGTCGTAAAGTGCAACATCGGTATGAACCTTAATCTAGGATAATTTTCAAACATTCCTTTTAATGCTAGGACCTTTGTGAATCTAGGGTTGTGGATCGACATGAGATCCAAATCGTGGATTGAAGCGAGTTTCATGTCGCGGATCAATATGGGTGTTATGTCGTAAACCGACATGAGCCTCATATTGTTAACCAACATGAGCCTTGTGCAATGACCCGACATGAGCCTCATGCCGTGAACATATATGAGCTTCATGTCGTGACCTGTCATGGATTCCAAGCCGTGGTAGCGACATGAGTGAACCGACATGTTGTTGCTACGACATGAGCAATTACGTCATAACGACATAATTCTACTACCATCAAACGCCTTGCCACGGTGTTTGTCTCCACCATTTCAACGTTTTGATGTGTTTTCACATTTTATTCTTCAATTTTTGCTACTAGAAAATTGAAATATATTCAAGTATATCTGTGTAGAATGACTACTGAAAAGCAAACTCTTCTTCAAAGTAAAGAGACCTCCTCGGCACAAACCGATCCCTCTCTAAACAAGGCTTCTGAGACTAAAATAGCCACAACTTCTAGCCAATTTTCTGCCCCCTTCCTTCGGACCTTCTCCCAATTAAAGCTAGGGATTAGGAGAGACAGTCTACCACCCTAACTCAGGAGCAACATGAACTATTGTGCAGCCAATACGGAATTCCTCAAGTTGACGTACTTGCTGACGAGCCCCCTACTGGATATGTTGCTGTAAACAAGCAAATGCTAGCAGCTGGTGCTATTCCCCCATTTAGTCCCTAGAAAACTATCTAGGGATTGCTCCTTTCCAAGTCCACCCTAGTGGTTACACTGTTCTACTGGGTCTTTATGTTCTTTTCAAGGATACGACAAAGCAAGAGCCTACTTTCGAGGAACTTCGTTGCTTATGTTCTTTCAAAATTTGGAAGGACCCCCCTTTTGTTACGCATGCTGAAGGTGCCAGAAATCGGAAGCTTGTTCTCGAATTACTAGACAGTGTTTCGGGATTTTTAAACCAATTCTTCTTTGTGAGGTGCCCCGAACCATTTCGAATGGAGTGGGCAGGCGGAGATGTGCACAATTTATTGAGTAGCTTTAACTTTTCTTTCCTCTAAGTTATAAATTCTTACATTATTTCTTTTGAAATGCAGTACTCCCAACCCCGATTAAGGACAACAAAGCATCCGCTTCTCTTAAATCCACGTATAAGACAATGAAAGCCATTGACGAGGCTAAGAGAAGTAGAAAACTTTTAGTTACAGAAAATACTCTTCACCAATATGAGCTACTTCACCCTTTGAGGAAGTTTTTAGGCAAGGC
The DNA here is from genome assembly GCA_030737875.1 of Allium sativum. NCBI lineage: Eukaryota > Viridiplantae > Streptophyta > Magnoliopsida > Asparagales > Amaryllidaceae > Allium > Allium sativum. Next base: position 431,109,691 of record CM060918.1, on the reverse strand, counting down.
TAGACCTTCCACTCCTAAATCTAAACCTGCAGAGTCGGACGTCAGCTATCCTGATGACAGGAATGTATTTCGGGCCGATGAAAACCCTATTGTTAACCCTTCTTTGAAAAGATGTTCAAAACCTACTAGTGGAATAACATCACCGTTGACTTTGGACAAGGATGAAGATTTTAACCGTCGTAGGGACGAGGATCCTACAACATCAGCCAAGTTGACTGAGAAAGAGAACACTTCCCCGCATTCTGAGTCAGAATCAGATTCCGAACAGGCTAAGAGAGATAATAGGGAAGCGAATCCTTTTGAACCCGAGCACGGGACTGAACATGACAGGGAAGATTTAACTGTATTAGAAAGTGATCCAAACATTGGGACTATAACTGGAAATTCCCCTACTGAAAATGCAGCTAAGGACGATTCTGCAGGTACATTTGACAACTTGAGTGATCTCAACTCTGCTTGATATCTTATTCAGGATGGTGCGGTAACTCAGCATCTCAACCTTTAAACCATAGAAACTGGACTTAGGGATGCAGCCTCAACCGAGTCAGAAGGGCATCTTAAATCTTTAGGAATCCCCTTAGACCCAGGGGAAAAACTGGACTGTTAATAATAGTGTTCTTTAAAGAAATTCGTCTTGTGCATTCTAATTCCTTTTCTGTACTTATATCTTGCTTTACCTTTTTTAGATACTCTATAGTTTCAAGTATTGAAAACTCATCCATATCTCATTCCAGGTTTAGACATGCACGGGAGACGCTTATCAGGAATCAGATTAGATTTAAGTAAAAGGAGCAAAGCTATTGACCCGAAATACATACTACGATCTGAACCTCAACAATCATCACACCATCACAAGCAACCCCATCCTCCTCCACCTTCGAAATCCTCTTCCCAAACTTTTCACGCATCGGGATCTAACTTGACGGAGGAACAGAGAAAGAAGATACGTGAGGAAGAAGAGGAAGAGGCAAGAAGATGCCAATGGCTAAGGGAGGACACTCCCGATGAAGGAGATCGAGGGAAGAAACGAGGAAGGGACGGTTCTTATAAACACTCCCGAGTGGAAAAGATACCCATTATACCCCGACTTTCTTCATCTTCTGGCCCTCTCGGTCCTTCAGCCGAGATTCATTCAATTATTAATAAACCTCGCCATGATCCTGGTCCACTAAACATTCCTCTTTCCGAAAGACTTCCTGGTTGGAATGTAATGACCCGAATTTTCTCGACTTTGGTTATCACCATAAACTCAATGATGACGAACCAAACATCGAAAAATACCGGAAAGTTAAGTAAGAAATTAGAGGGTGAGGATAGATAAGATAGAAACTTAGAATAGAAGAAGAAGAAGAACATACAATGTCAGAGTAAACACTAATCTCACAGCGGAGCGAATAAAATATAACATAACTTTTATATAAAAGATTTTACTTGAATGTACATATCATTATCAAGTACAGCACTTACAACACAACGGATTAATGATAGCTACATAATCTTGAAGCCTCCTGCTCCAGCACTTCAAGTATCTGTAAATCCCGACTACTTGACTGCCCATACAAAATTGGGTACCCAAGAGTTTAGGGAAAACAAAACAAAATAAACTCCGGGTTAGTCATGGGACTGGTGTGAGTAAAACAGTTTAAAACAGGTGGAACAAATAAACGGTATCTCATAAGACCACGCCGTATAACGGAACAGGTTTTTTCGTTATGAGAATCCAAAATATCTTTACATCAAAAACCTTTTGATATTATAATAATGTCTATCAAACCCAATATAATAATCATCTAGCAGAAACCCTTTCATCTCACGTTCTACATATGTAGTATACAATCAAAACCGCAAGCACGTATTGGGTAATGGATTTCCATCTATGACAAGGTATGGAACCACCGTTCGCTAGTGTACCTCTAGAGAGGGATACACTGGGTTCTACAAGAACATCTTGCAACCCGGCCACACATGACCGACCACTCATTTCGCTTGAGTGTATCGAATGTATATCACCAACGGTTGGGATCAGCGACCGTTTCCCAAATGGGACAATATCGAAAATAGATTTTTAGAAGTAAATGAAACTCTAGATTAGGTGATTATACACCCTAATAGGTGCGACCTACATAGCCATGATGCCTGCCCGATTTCTATCATTTACTGATTGATGAGGCTTGAGGTTACGCTTTATCATCACATCAGATTCACTTCGAACGCCACATTGTCAGATCCATCAAAAGTCACAAATTGACGTCTGCCATAGTACATTACGTTTTAGCTAAAGAAGTTCCTTCTCCACTTCCACTCTTGGTACGGTTGAAGAAATCAATGTACGTGACCTTTCTGGAAATACTCTGTCAGACATTCATCCGTACAAGTCATCCAGGAACAGGATGAACAAAAGGCACTATTCAATAAATCCATCTTAGGAACTGTTATCTAAGACTTATACAATAGCCATTTCACTTTACTCCATCTTTAATTATCTTTGGCATATATGATTCGCAATGCTTATGCCAATACAGAGTGGTTCTTTTGATAATAATCCAACCGGTCTCTCCATATTAACAAAGTTAGAATGGTCAAAACTTTGATAGTTTGTGATTTAACTATCAAAGAAAACACGTGTGCAAATAATGATATTATTTCCAATAGGAAATTATATCGATCAATCATCATTCAACATTTATCTCTTTATTCATTAATTTACTTATCTCCTGCTTCCAGAAGTTCTAAATTCTTATTTTTCTATTATCAGAAAACATTTCTGATTTCTCGTTTGGAAAACATTTCCAAAACTTCTTAATTGGGAATTAAACAAATGTTTAAAACTATATTGTGATGACGACTCAAACCACTATACTAAATTACTAAATCCACTTAACCACTTCACATTCGAACCTTAACCATTTCTTAATTAAAAACGCAGTCAATCAAGTTGGGGAATAGCTACCTCTCAGACCTTAACTGAACCACCTTTCAAATCTCGAAATAGATAAGATTCACCCTTTTAACTCTTTAACACTTCCTTACGAACCCTCGGATTCTATTTAAGAACCCCCTTCTTTTACAAGTCTACGTGATTATAACAATTGTGCTATAATCTCCTGCATCCGAAATATATTATCTTTAATATGACTTTATTTCCTAACTCGAATAATATAAAGACAAATAATTTATTTACTCCTATTCAGTTAACTCTAATCTATAACTCTTAATTGAATATAATAACTCTTACTGGATTACTCTTATTCGAATAACTTATTCAAATAACTTATATTCGATTTGCTTACTTTCGAATACTTATACTCGATAATCTCTTTCTTCGAATAAATCTTATTCAATTTAACTCCTGTTGAATAACTAGATTCAACCAACTCACTTCGAATATTTCTGATTCGATTATCCCACTTCGAATATCTCTCATTCGATTATCTCACATCAAATATTTCTAATTCGATTTACTTCTTCGAATAATTAAATTTGATTAACTAATTTCAACTCTATTCGAATAAACTAAATTCGATTAACTCCATTTGAATAACTCTAGTTCGAATAAACTAAATTCGATTAACTCCATTTGAATAACTCTAGTTCGAATAAACTAAATTCGATTAACTCCATTTGAATAACTCTAGTTCGATTTAACTCTATTCAATACGATTTAACTCTATCGATTAACTCTAACTGATTAACACTAATTGTTTAACTCTAACTAGTTAACTCTAACTGGTTTAACTCTACGGTTTAACCTAACTGGTTAACCGTACGGTTTAACCTAACTGGTTAACTCTAATGGTTTTACTCTAATTGGTTTAACTCTACGGTTTAACCTAATTGGTTAACCCTAATGGTTTTACTCTAACTAGTTAACCCTAATGGTTTTACTCTAATTGGTTTAACTCTACGGTTTAACCTAACTGGTTAACCCTAATGGTTTTACTCTAACTGGTTAACCCTAATGGTTTTACTCTAACTGGTTAACCCTAATGGTTTTACTCTAACTGGTTAACCCTAATGGTTTTACTCTAACTGGTTAACCCTAATGGTTTTACTCTATCTGGTTAACCCTAATTGTTTTACTCTAACTGGTATAACACTACGGTTTAACCAAACTGGTTAACTTTAATGGTTTTACTTTAACTGGTTAACCCTAACTGATTAAATCTTTGTCCTTATTCAGTTTCAAACATTGATGTTGAAATCGATTCTTACTTCTTTATATAAGTCCTGACTTATATATTCTATTTATCCAAATGATAAATATTTAACTTAATTTATAAATATCATTTATAAATCAATCAGCTCCTTTTTTCTGTTTACTTCTTCATATATAAATTCAAACTTATATATATCTATTTATCCAAATGATAAATATTTTCTTTTTATAATCTATTTGTTTTCAAAACAAATATTTCCTTTCTAACCCTATTTGTTTTCTTCAACAAATATTTCCCATTTTATTTTATTTGCAAATAGTTTGCAAATATTCCCTTTATAATCTCTTATTTATTCCTTAATAAATATCTTCTTTAATGACTTAGTTCTAAGTGTTCCCTTTATTACCTTATTTATTTATTCTAAGTATTTCCTATAAAAATATCTTATTTAAAACTTATTCAATTTCCTAAGTCAATATCCTTGTTTAACTTATTCAATCCCTAAGTTAATATCCTTTGTTTAACTTATTCAATCCCTAAGTTAATATCCTTTGTTTGACTTAGTAAATTTCTAAGTTAATATCTCTTTATCTTAACCTATTCTTTAACAAATAAGTAATCCATTAATCGTATCTTATTTATTTAATGAATAAATATCTCATTAAAGGCCCGTGCTTTTAAATAAATAAAGTTTATTTAAATTCTAAGTAGTGTACTACCGTACAATGTTAATAACTTTCACATACGGTATCAGAATTCAGCAAAACAAGATCCGATAGGATCGTATGGACGGGAGCAACCCAACGGAACTGACTGGAAGTGGATCGGTGCTCGTATGAATTCATGGCGAAATAAATTGTTTGATTCAAATCAAACAAACAGTTTATCGTTCTTTAACGATGAACTGCAAATGTGAGTAAATCTCACTAACTCTGAACATCTTATAATTTCATGTTGTATTTTGAGAACAGGTAAATATTGGTTGATTCACTGTGTGTTGACTGTTTGATTGAACTACTAGTCAGTTAGTTGAATTTCTGTATTGGTTCTGTTTAACAGAATATATCATATGAACTGAAAGTGATGTTGATTATATTGTGTATCATCTGTGGGTGCAGGGAAACAGGTTGGAGGAATCCGACTGGATTCCTCAACAGTTATTTTATTGTTTTTCCATATATTTTGATATATGATGTGAATTATAACCTTGTTGTTGATTGTGTGTGTATGGACGATATTGGACATCGTAATTTAATATGTTAAACACCATAACATACCGGGATTTGGAGAAAAGGGGAATTTTTCAAAGTGAATACTGAAAAGAGAATATTTATAAAATCAGATGATTTTATAAAAGAGAATATTTATAAATAGAATATTTATAAGTAGGAATATATATAAATGGAATATTTATAAACAGTAAATACATTTAAGTGGGAATTATAAATGAACGAAATCTTTATAAATAGAATATTTATAAAGTGGATTACTTATTTAGAAAATAAATAGGATAAGATAATGAGATATTTATTCGTTAAATAAATAAGATACGATTAATGGATTATTTATTTGTTAAAGTAATAGGTTAAGATAAAGAGATATTCACTTAGAAATTTACTAAGTTAAACAAAGGATATTAACTTAGGGATTGAATAAGTTAAACAAAGGATATTAACTTAGGGATTGAATAAGTTAAACAAAGATATTGACTTAGGAAATTGAATAAGTTTTAAATAAGATATTTTTAGAGGAAATACTTAGTATAAATAAATAAGGTAATAAAGGAAACACTTAGAACTAAGTCATTAAAGAAGATATTTATTAAGGAATAAATAAGAGATTATAAAGGGAATATTTGCAAACTATTTGCAAATAAAATAAAAAGGGAAATATTTGTTCAAGAAAACAAATAGGGTTATAAAGGAAATATTTGTTTAGAAAACAAATAGATTATAATAAGAAAATATTTATCATTTGGATAAATAGATATATATAAGTCTGAACTTATATATGAAGAAGTAAACAGAAAAAAAGGAGCAGATCAATTTATAAATGATATTTATAAATTAAGTTAAATATTTATCATTTGGATAAATAGAATATGTAAGTCAGGACTTATATAAAGAAGTTAGAATCGATTTCAACATTGATGTTTGAAACTGAATAAGGAAAAAGTGTTAATCAGTTAAGGTTAACCAGTTAGAGTAAAACCATTAGGGTTAACCAGTTAGAGTAAAACCATTAGGGTTAACCAGTTAGGTTAAACCATAGAGTTAAACCAGTTAGAGTAAAACCATTAGGGTTAACCTGTTAGAGTAAAACCATTAGGGGTAACCAGTTAGAGTAAAATTATTAGGGTTAACCAGTTAGAGTAAAACCATTAGGGTTAACCAGTTAGGTTAAACCGTAGAGTTAAACCAGTTAGAGTAAAACCATTAGGGTTAACCAGTTAGAGTAAAACCATTAGGGTTAACCAGTTAGGTTAAACCATAGAGTTAAACCAGTTAGAGTAGAACCATTAGATTTAACCAGTTAAGTTAAACCGTAGAGTTAACTAGTTAGGTTAAACCGTAGAGTTAAACCAGTTAGAGTTAACTACTTAGAGTTAACTACTTAGAGTTAAACAGTTAGAGTTAATAAGTTAGAGTTAAGCGATAGAGTTAGATCGAAATACAGTTATTGAATAGAGTTAAATCGAACTAGAGTTATTCTAATGGAGTTAATCAAATTTAGTTTATTCGAACTAGAGTTATTCAAATGGAGTTAATCGAATTTAGTTTATTCGAACTAGAATTATTCAAATGGAGTTAATCGAATTTAGTTTATTTGAATAGAGTTGAAATGAGTTAATCGAATTTAGTTATTCGAAGAAGTAAATCGAATCAAAAATATTCGAAGTGAGATAATCGAATCAAAGATATTCGAAGTGGGATAATCGAATCAGAAATATTCGAAGTGAGTTGATCAAATCTAGTTATTCGACAGGAGTTAAATCGAATAAGATTTATTCGAAGAAAGAGATTATCGAATATAAGTATTCGAAAATAAGTAAATCGAATATAAGTTATTCGAATAAGTTATTCGAATAAGAGTAATCCAGTAAGAGTTATTAGGTTGGAGTTATTCAGTTAAGAGTTATAGATTAGAGTTAACCGGATAGGAGTAAATAAATTAGTTGTCATTATATTATAGAGTTAGGAAATAAGAGTAATATTAAAGATAATACATTTCGGATGCAGGAGATTATAACACCATTGTTATAATCACTTAAACTTGTCAAAGAAGGGGGTTCGTGAATAGAATCTGAGGGTTCATAAGGAAGTGTTAAAGAGTTAAAAAGGTGAATCTTATCTATTTTGAGATTTGAAAGGTGGTTCAGTTAAGGTCTGAGAGGTAGCTATACCCCAGCTTGATTGACTGCGTTTTTAATTAAGAAATGGTTACGGTTCGAGTGTGAAGTGGTTAAGTGGATTTAGTAATTTAGTATAGTGGTTTGAGTCGTCATCTCAATATAGTTTTAAACATCTGTTTAAATCCCAATTAAGAAGTTTTTGAAATGTTTTCCTAACGAGAAATCAGAAATGTTTTCTAATAATAGAAAAATAAGAATTCAAAATATATGGAAGCAGGAGATAAGTAAATTAATGAAATAAAGAGATAAATTTTGAATGATGATTGATCGATATAATTTCCTCTTGGAAATAATATCGTTGTTTGCACACGTGTTTTGTTTGATAGTTAAATCACAGACTATCAAAGTTTTGACCATTTTAACGTTGTTAATATGGAGAGACCGGTGGATTGTTATCCAAAGAACCACTTTGTATTGGCATAAGCGTTGCGAATCATACATGCCGAAGATAATTGAAGACGAAGTAACGTGCAAGGGCTATTGTATAAGTCTTAGATAACAGTGCCTAAGATGGATGTACTGAATAGTGCCTTCGGTTCATCCTGTTCCTGGATGACTTGTATGGACGAATGTCTAACAGAGTACTTCCAGAAAGGTCACGTACACTGCTTTCTTCAACCGTAACAAGAGTGGAAGCGGATAAGGAAACTTCTTTAGGTAACACGTAATGTACTATTGTAGACGTCAATTTGTGATTTTCGATGGATCTGACAATGTGGCATTCGAAGTGAATCTGATGTGTTGATAAAGCATAACCTCAAGCCTCATCAATTGGTAAATGACATAAATCAGGCAGGCAGCATGGCTATGTAGGTCGCACCTATTAGGGTGTATAATCACCTGATCTAGAGTTTCATTTACTTCTAAACATCTATTGTCGACACTATTCTATTTGGGAAACGGTTGCTGATCCCAACCATTGGTGATATACATTCGATACACACAAGCGAAATGAGTGGTCGGTCATGTGTGGCCGGGTTACAAGATGTTCTTGTTGAACCCAGTGTATCCTTCTCTAGAGGTACACTAGCGAAAGGTGGTTCCATACCTTGTCATAGTTGGAAATCCATTACCCAATACATGCTTGCGGTTTTGATTGTATACTATATATGTAGAACGTGAGATGAAAGCATTTCTGCTAGATGATTATTATAATGGGGTTGATAGACATTATTATAATATCAAAAGGTTTTTGATATAAAGATATTTTGGATTCTCATAAGGGAAAATCCAGTTCTGTTATATGGCGTGGTCTTATGAGATATCGTTTACTTGTTCCACCTGTTTTAAACTGTTTTACTCACACCAGTCCCGTGACTGACCTGGATTTTATTTTGTTTACCCTAAACTCTTGGGTGCCCAATTTTTTTCGGGCAGTCAAGTAGTCGGGATTTACAGATACTTGAAGAGCTGGATCAGGAGGCTTCAGGATCATATAGCTATTATTATTTTGCGGTGTTGTAAGTGCTGTACTTGATAATGATATGTACATTCAAGTAAAATCTTTTATTTAAAAGTCATATTATATTTTATTCGTTCAGCTGTGAGATTCGTGTTTACTCAGATGTTGTATGTTCTTCTTCTTCTTCTATTCTAAGTTTATATCTTATCAATCCTCACCCTCTAATTGCTTACTTAACTTTCCGGTATTTTTCGATGTTTGGTTAGTCATCATTGAGTTTACGGCGATAACCAAAGTCGACAAAATCCTGGTCATTACATGGAACCTGAAATGGCTAATGTTTGACCGTGGAGTAAGTTTAACCGATGCCGATGATTTATCTAAGGAGGTGGAAGCAGTTATAAGCCAAAAACATATCCAGTTTGACACTGCTAAGAGTCAGCTCGAGACAAAGTGGAACATAGTAAGAGACAGTGCCTACAAGAAGCTGCGTGGATGGGAAAAATTTGGTGATGACCACCAAAAGTGCCATGACACTAATCTTACAAATATTGCCAAACTGGAAGGTGACAAAGTCAAGTGGGAAAAAGTTTTGGATGATTGTGAAGCTACCATTGCCGTTCTCAATAAAAGAGTTGCAGAGTTAGAAGCATCAAATAACGAGATCACGAAGCTCCGAGAAGAACTCGATACCGCCAAGTAAAGAGAAAAATATACTATTACTGCCAAGCGCAATGTTGATGCTGAATTGGCTGTAGAGAAAGATTTCTCAAAACAATATCAGGAGGATGCCACCAATATTCGTAAGGAAGTTAAATCCCTAAAGGCTTCCAACCAGACATTGATGGACAAGGTAGAATTGCTTGAGAAAGATAAGATAACCGTAGAAGAAGCTCATAAACAGGCTATGGACGAAGCTGATGATGACATGTTCCGATTCTATGTATATAGTGTTATGAGCCTTAGGAGTCTGCATTACTTAGGGGATAGTTTTGCGCGTACTTTTGCGCTTGTCTGGGAGCGAGTGCTCGGAATTAATGGTGATGAATATAGATAGGACGAACTCATTATCAAACTCCTAGATGATAGGTCCAGAGAGGCTTTGGAAAAAGGAAAGGCACAACTAATAGACAAGAGGGCCGATACTGCTGGTGAACAAGTTCAACCCCAATCTGATGCCAACCCTCCTACTGATCCCTCGGCCCTTGGAGCTTCCATTTCACAGACATTAGTTAACCCAGCCGATGCTTCTAAAGAAAAAGATGTTGTTACTGACGGAAATATCAATACAGAGAATATTGTTGAAGAGCACGGTGGAGACGACGAGGCTGATGATTACAATTATGATCATTGGATAATTGAGCACAGGGATCCCCCAGAAAATCTTCTTGATTCAGGTATAATTGAAACCGACTACACCCTATCGGGCTTAGAGTCCATTTTCGATTCGGCTGGGTCCCTTGCTTATTATGCTCGATGTTTCAGTACTCTAAATTCAATTTCACCCTTGTCTTCTCCTACTATAGGCAATGGAACAACAACAGGGGCTACCAGGGTCGATTCACCACTGATGACTTTCTCTCTTACTATTGTCATCACTGCTCCTCCTCCTAGTAGTGCACCCTTACTTATTGCAGCTCCTGGGTTGCAAGATGCAATGATCGGTGCCCCCCTGGGTTTGGATGATGTTGACTATAGCCTTAGTGATGATGTTGAGGCTATCGAAGTAGGCAAAAGTTCCCAAGACATTGTCAAGGGAAAGAAGAAGAAAACTATTAAGTCCTCATCATCTTAGAAGAAAAAGAAGAAGAAATACACAGAGGCTATCACTTTATCTTCCCAAGAGACTCAAAGTAATGTAGAAGAAACCCCTCCACCTTTGGCTAACAAGCTTTCTTTGAGATCAAGTGATAGGAAGAAATGATCGCGCTTAGTAGTATCTTAATTTGGTTGTTAGCTGTTTTTCTTTTGGATGTTGTATTCAGGCCGGTTGTATATGCGGGCGCCGGTCCCTGCTCATTACTTTTGTACTTGTCGTCTTTATGCACTCTGTCGTCTGAAGTTTTGGACTTTGACTTGTGACTTTATGGTATAGTTCTGCTTTGTTGTCAGGAAATTGTGTCCTACGTTCCATGCTTTAAGTTTCGCTTTTAGCCTCGTTGTACTTCTTTATTTTGTATTTCATACCTGTTCTTTATTTGCAATACAAATTCTGCACGACAAATTGTTTGTTATTATGACCATTTTATTAGGGTTTTTAATTTCACCTTAGTCATTTCATAAAATCTAGTTCTGTTGGTTGGAATGATCCAATGCCGAGTTTTCATAAAATTATGACCATATTGTGGTATGTTTAGGAGAGCGTTATTAGATTTCTTTAGTGTGATGGTAATGCCCCCATACCACAATTGGTTTCAATACTTTTGAAATTTAGGCTTGGTATTTATAGTTAGATAGGGAATCTGTTATTCCTAGTAACTGAGCGAGTAAGTTACTTGGGGTTTTTATCAGATAATTTTGTGGGAAATTTCTGGCTCCGTTGGTAGCCGAATTTGGAAGATTCGGCTTATGGTCGGGAGCAATTGAAAGGATTTTTGATCCGTCGTTCGTAGAGTCTGAATAATTTAGACGCTTGTTGAAATTTTCGGATGCCTCCCAAGAGGTCTTTGGGTCCGTCAGTAACTGGGTTTGGAGGACCCAGAATCAATAGCTGAATTTCGAAGATCCGGCATCTGAGCGGATGCCTTCGAAGAGGTCCTCGAAAACCCTGTGTTTGTATCGCTATCCCGCCATGTATTAATGGCGTCGGTGATGAACCGGGTGCCCCTCGGGGAGGTCTTGGGTTAAAGAGCCCGGTGTTTGTATCGCTATCCAGCCATATCTTAATGGCGTCGGCGATGAACCGTGTGCCCCTCGGGGAGGTCTTGGGGTAAAGAACACGTTTTTTGTATCGCTATCCAGCCATATCTTAATGGTGTCGGCGATGAACCAAGTGCCACTCGGGGAGGTCTTGGGTAAAATAGCCCGCTGTTTGTATCGATATCCAGCCATATCTTAATGGCGTGGGCGATGAATTGGTGCCCCTCGGGGAGGTCTTGGGTTAACTGTCACATCGTTTCTGGGGGCTAACTCCAGTTTATTTGTCGAATTCTTATTGTGACTTTTAGAACTAGAACTTCGAATTTGTTATTAAGAATGTGCCCCTACGGTGAAACTCAAAACTTTGTCCGTAGTCTGAGGGTCACATTGCTTAGGTTTAGAGTTCTTGATGCCCCTTATTTATGGCTTCATATTTTATACCCTTTGTGACACGACATGCAAGGATGTTTGTGTATTAAGCAATGGGTGTTTGAGCTCTCTCGGTTGGAGATGTGCTGTAACATTCATCAAGCTCGCGCTTTTATCTATTCAAAAAGCCTGTAATTAAAATCGACGTTAGCAGCTGGATATAAAATCTTGCAAATGTACGATTTTGAACAGGTAAAGTAGTTTCTTTCATTAATTTGTACAAACTTGGCATTATATTCACAATGCATGATATATTTACAATTTATGATGTATGTATAATACAAAATATGTGAAAGAGACTTCAAACAAAATAACGTCGAAGGTGAATGCTATTCCATGCTCGAGGGAGTACGATTTCGTCTGTCGTTTTTGGCTCAAAAGTGCCATATGCAAATTTTTGGCTAATCATGTACGGTCCCTCCCAATTGGGTCCAAATACCCTAGTTCCTGTCATAATTCTTTTCAGGACGAGGTCCCCGATTTTAAAAGTTCTTGGCTTGACTTTTGTATTGAAATATCTGGCTACTTTCCGTTGATGTGCCGCTATTTTAAGCTCTGCTTCTTTTCGCTTCCCCTCCAGTAAATCAAGTGCTTCCAATTGCAGCTTTTCATTCTTATTCTGGTTGAAGTGGATTCTGCGGTGAGTTGGCACTTCTAGCTCTACTGAGAACATAGATTCTGAGCTGAATGCAAGTGAGAATGGGGTGTGCCCTGTAGCGGTTTTATGTGTTGCTCGGTATGACCATAATGCAAAGGGAAGTTCATCAACCTAGTTGCCATTGGCATTTTCAAGACGCTTCTTGAAGGTTGACTTTAATATTTTGTTGATGGCTTCCACCTGCACGTTTTCTTGCGGATGGGCCACAGCTGCAAAACTCTTTTTGATCTTATATTTAGCGCAGAAGTCTAGGAATTCATTGCTTTCGAACTGGGTTCCATTATCGGTAATGATCTTCTGCGGTACTCCAAACCTTCGAATGATGTTTTTTAAGACAAAATTGATCACTTCCTTTGATGTGACAGTAGCTAAAGGTTCTGCTTCAGCCCATTTGGTAAAGTAGTCGACAGCTACTATGGCGTATCTCATATTTGCTTTTGCGGTGGGTAATATCCCAATTAAATCTATGCCCCAGACCGCAAATGGCCACGGGCTGACCATTTGAGTTAGCTCCGTGGGAGGTGCTCTTGGAATCTTAGCGAATCTCTGGCACCTATCACACTTCTTTATATAGGTCATGGCATCTAGATTTACATCAGGCCAAAAAGAGCCATATTGCAGAATCTTGTTGGCTAATGTTTGACCGCTAGTGTGTCCTTTGCATTCTCCCTCGTGCAACTGTACCAAAATCGCTCTAGATTCCTTCTTAGTCACACATCGCAAAAGTGGCATGGAGAATCCTCGTGGGTACAGCCTTCCGTCTTGAATGAGGTACAGAGGGGCCTTGCGCAATATCTTCCTTTTGTCTTTCCGTTCTTCAGGAAGTGTTCCGTTTAGGATATATTCTTTGATTGGAGTCATCCATGATGTAAGCTCCTCAGTGGTTTCCATTATCCAGTCAACACTCGCTTTTTCAACGGTTGGGGGTAGAAAGAACTTCGATAGGGATTAAACCCAGCAACTGAGCATCTGATTAAGTAGCATACTTGGCTAGAGAGTCCGCTTTTAAGTTTTGTTCTCTTGGGATGTGAGATATTACATAGTGGTCAAGCTCATCTAGAAGTTCCATAGCTTTGATTAGATAAGAATGAAGGTTCCTAGTTTTGGTTTGGAACTCTTTGAGTACTTGACCTGCCACCAACTGAGAGTCGCTGAGAATTCACAAAGTTTTTAGGTTTAGCTCTTTTGCCAGTTTTAGCCTGTTATTAACGCTTCATATTCAGCCTCATTATTATTTGATGGAAATTCTAATCACAGTGCGTAGCTTAAAGAGTGACCCTCTGGGGTTTCCAAGACAATTCCAGCCCCGGAACAATTTTCGTTTTTGGATCCATCATAATATAGTTTCCAAATGGTCTATGTTTTCGCTGGTTCCTTGATCTCCCCTCCTCTATCTGTAAACTCAGCAATGAAATTTGCTAGGGCTTGGCCATTAATCGCTCTTCGAGGATGGAAAGTGATGTCATACTGAATTAGCTCGATGTTTCACTTTAGTAACCTTCCTGAAGTTTCTAGGCGAAAGAGAACTTGCCTAAATGGTTGATCGGTAAGAACCTTGATAGGGTGAGATTGGAAATATGGTCTCAACTTCTTTGAGGCAACGAGGAGGCAATATGCGAGCTTCTCCAGCTTAGGGTAATTCAATTAGGCCCCGGCAAGTCTTTTACTGATGTAATGTACTGGCAATTGCACCCCTGCTTCTTCTCGGATTAGTGATGCACTCAAAGCATGTGATGAAACTGCTAGGTATAAAAATAAATCCTCCCCATCTTTAGGTTTCGATAACATTGGCGATGATTCCATATGCCTTATCAATTCCTCGAAAGCCTTTTGGCACTCTGAGGTCCACTGGAAGTCCTTCTTTCCTTTTTTCAAGGCATCGAAAAACGGATTACACCGATCTGTTGCGTTGGAAACGAACCTGTTTAATGCTGCTACCCTTCCATTTAATCTTTGAAGTTCCTTTTTGGTTTTCAGAGCCCGCATTTCCCTTAAAGCTGCAATTTGAGAGGGATTTTCTTCGATGCCCCTAGCATTGACGATAAACCCGAGAAGTTTCCCTGAAGAGACAATGAACGAGCATTTTAACGGGTTTAATTTAATCCCGTATTTCCTGAGTGTGTGAAACATTTCCGTCAAATCCTTGAGATGATTTTCGACCTTGTTCGATTTGACTAGCATATCGTCTACATATACTTCCATTGTATTCCCTATTTGAGATTTAAACATGGAGTTTACAAGACGTTGATAGGTCGCTCCTACGTTTTTCAGCCCTAACGGCATGACCCTATAGCAGTATAGCCCTTTATCTGTTATGAAACTTGTGTTCTCCTTGTCCGGCTTATGCATCGTAATTTCATTATATCCGGAATATGCATTCATAAAAGATAGTAACCCATGACCTGTTGTAGCATCTACGAGTTAGTCAATCCGGGGCAGAGGAAAGCTATCCTTTGGGCACGCTTTATTAAGGTCTGAGTAGTCTATACAAACTATCCACTTTCCATTGGACTTTTTAATAAGAACTGGGTTGGAGACCCAATCTGGATATGTAGCTTTCCGTATGAAATTACTTATGAGTAGTCTATCTACTTCTTCTTTTAGAGCCTCAGATCTCTCAAGTCCCTGCATTTGCCCTTTTGTTTCACAAGAGTCAATTTTTGATTTATATTCAACTTGTGAACAATTACATTCGGTGGGATCCCACACATATCTGAGTGTTCCCAGGAAAATACATCTAGGTTTGCTTTCAAAAACAAGATTATTCCTTCCGCAGCTTCATGCCTAGCTGAGATCCTATCTTCAGGACTCAGTTAGGGTCTTTGTCGGATACTGGAACGGGGATAGTATCTTCGGTCGACGCTGCTCTATTTTCCCCCATACTGTTTTTCCTTGGATCAATTGCTTTTCGAGTGCCACTGTGCTCTCCAGTATGGGGGCTTTTCTTTAATTGCTATAAGAGGGGTTTTTTGATGCGGGGCGATGGCTCCACATCCTTTCTCGTTTCCTTCTTCCTTGCCTCTGCTAATTCAAACAAATAACATTCTCTTACTGCCTGCTGATCACCTATAATTGTGCCAACTCCGTTCTCTGTTGGGAATTTCATAGTGAGGCACCACGGAGCCATAGTTATTCTGAATGATGCAAGAGTAGGTCTTCCCAGGAAGGCATTGTAAGCAGTGGGTTCATCGATTATAACAAAGTCTTGTACCAGTGCGTCTTTCTGCTCTCCTTCTCCAAGCTCAACTAGTAGACTGATAACAACAATTGGTTGAACAGCCTGACCAGTGAACCCGTAGACCATGTTCTAACAAGCTTTTACATCGTCCATGGAAAGCTTCATCCTACGGAATGCGCTAAAGAAGAGGATATTAACCGATGCTCCGCTATCGATCAACACCCTCCTAACTATGGCTGGACCCAAACCAATGGTTATCACCATTGGACAATCTGCATGTGTTATGATCCCAATTGGATCTTCATATTTGAATGTGATGTCGTCTTGCAGGATTCTCGGTATCTTTGCTGACAAAACCTCATCCATGATCATGAGTTCGCCTTTCTTCGAAAAGCCCTTTACCTCATGAGCATATTTCACCATGTCCCCCCCTGCTTTTCCCCATTGGGTACGGGCCTCCTGAAATGGTGTTTATGATCATACTTGGTATAGTTGTAACTGAAGCATTCTCATTCTTCTTAGGCTGTCCTATGGAGGTTCCTTGTTCTCGCGTTCCCTGAGCATTCTGGGAGTTCATCATGTATTGCTGAAGCCTGTTTTTTCTTATCAGTTCCTCAATTAAGCTTTTCAAACGTCTACATTTGTTTGTGCTATGTCCCGGCTGATTATGAAATTGACAAAACCTGCCGGACTTTATTGCGTTATCAGTGACTCTTAATTTCCCTAGCTCTGGGTATTCCTCAGTGTCTTTGGTTGCCATATAAATGTTTTATATGGTATCGTTAAGGGGAGTCATTTCATAATTCTTGAAGAAATGGAGCTTTTTATTGTTTCGACCATCTTTCCCTTCATTCCCCCTTTTCTGATTTCCTCCAGTGTTTTTCTGTCCTCCTTGCGCGTTTATGTCCATTTCCTCTGATGGCTCTTTATTTTCTGTAGCTTCTAATGTATAGGCCGGATCCTCATCCACGCCTATATATTCCTCTGCCTTATCGAATAGCTCTTCGAGAGTGGCAGGCTTCTTCTTCTTAATCCAGTGCCCAAGTTTGGTCCTTTTATTTATACCTCCTTTTAGTGCCATCAAGGCCAAACGTGGCTCATAGTTTCCAACTTCGGCCGCAGCTGTGTTAAAATGAGAAAGAAAGGCTTTAATGGATTCCCCTGGCCATTGTTCCAACTCATTCAGTTCCATCACATCACGCACCTTAGTGGTTTGAAGCCTAAATTGCTATCTGAAGAGCTTGGCCAATGTGGCAAAGTCATCCACGGATTTTGGCTGTAGCTTTGTGAACCAAAGTGAAGCTACCCCCTCCAAGTAAGTAGGGAAGTATAGGCATTTGAGCTCATCAGTAGCGCGTGCCCCATCCATGTGCTGATCATATTTGAACAGGAACACGTTGGGATCTCCAGTCCATTATAGGGTTGTACAACCAGGGGTTTAAATTTATCTGGATATGGCGTCATTTTTATTCTTTTTGTAAGTGGGGTCTTTGCGAGAGCAAAACCCCATTCCTTCTCATCATCCACCTTTTTCTGACTCTCGTTCATGATCCTTCGTACCATCCCGAATATACGCTCTTCCTCATTGAGTTGGTCCATGGGGTGGATGCCTTCCTCTTTGCCATATGTTTGCCTACACAAACGGTCGCGGTTCAGATTCCGGGGCTCTGGACCTCCCACATGGGGAAGTGCCCCTTTGGTGGATCCAAACGCTTGTTGAGGATTTGCTTTTTCAGAGTGATTATGAATAGGTGGCTTCGTTCCCTTGTTACTAGGGTCTGCAATCTCTTGGATAGAATTTCCTCGATTTGGGCTTGTGTTAGAAGATCCAGAATCATCCGTACGAGCGGTTTTAGTAGATTTAAGGCGGGATGCACTCATGGTGACTTTGGCCGTTGCAGCTTGCATAGCGAACATGGTTTCAAGTTTCTTCATCATGGCCTCATTTTCGATATCGATTCGACTTGTTAATCCTGCTGCCACTTCATCCAATTCCTTCCTTGTTACAGCGGCTCCGGATTAAGAACTTTCACCAACTTCAAACTGATTAGTAAGTGGAGTGTTTTCTATGTTAGCGGCATTATCGACATCTTCGGTGCTTTTACTTGTAGCTTTCTTTGATGGTCTACCTGGCTTACCCATGGCTTTAGAGATAAGTAATTCAATTCGGACAACTTAGATGACCGGAGTATATTCAAAATTCCAATGCAAGGCCTTCTACCTTGTCAGAGAGCAAGAAATAGATTGGCAATTTGGGCCCCACGGTGGGCGCCAAATGTTTTTCTCAAAATTGGGCTAAACACCAAGGGTGCGAGGAAAAAGTCTCACAAAAAATGAAAAGTGGAGCCACACAATTACTAGAATGCAAGTAGAAGACACAAGCCTTTATAGTGGTTCAATCCAATAAGGATCTACGTCCACTTTCATAAGAAATTCCATTATCAATATGATGATTACAAGATTAACTTCTTTTTTACAATACTTTTATCACTTTCTTACTCAAAAATCGCACTCAAATCTATTAGAGATGACGAAGAAGCATGTAGATCTGTGGAGATTTGATGGAGATGGTGTAGGATTGGTAGAGTTCCTCTTTGAACATAGACTCATCTAATCAATCTTCAATTCACAAGTCATTTGGACGCATTTGATGGAGATCACGATCCATGGATTAATCTTCAATCTATGATGTTGGATGGATGTTGGATAGATGTTGGAATTGTTGAGGAATATTTTCGGCAGCACTTCGTGGCCTCCAGATTCTATCCCCCCACCCAAATGAAGAAGTGAGGGAGGTATTTATAGGAGATTTCCAGACCAGGTGGTAGTTTTGTAATTATGTAGAAAACGCCATGACTCATGTCGCCACCGACATGACTCAGATCTTCGCTATAACTTATGTCGCCAACGACATGATTCATGTTGCATGGCGGATTAACTCTCGGCGCCTCGAGATTGCGACACGACATGACTCTCCATGTCATGATTCAAGTCGTGCGGACGATAGATGCCAATAATCTGGTTATAACTGGCACGGCATAACTTCTATTGCGGCATGACTGGCGACTTGACTCCTTATACAACCAGGCGGAATGGCGTTGTGGTGGCATGACTTTACTCTGTTGTGGTCCCAATGGTATGAACGACATGATGCCTTGACTTAGGCATAACTTAGTTTCCTGTCACATGACATTATACTGCGGATTGGTATAGCTTTATGCAGTGCAATACTATTGATACCATGTCGCGGAGCGGTATGGTACATCTGATATGAACGTGTAACGGTTTGATGCTGTGCAACGACCTGACCTCAGAAGAATGGCACATCATGTGACCCATCTTATGTCGTTCACGACATGGTGAATGGCATGATTGTAACACCCCGCCCCTGCTAGGGTCACTCGCAAAGGAATGCACTAGCTTTGGAGGGGCATTATTGGTAAACATGCACAGAAATATCACAAGACAGAACATATAAAAATAGCGGAAGTAAAATCAAACTTTCATAACATGAATAAATAAGGTCTAAAGCCTTTTACATCAGAGTACATCAAAACCTGTCTTGCAATAGTAAAGAAGCATAAAGACAATTTCATAAATTATTCCCCAAGTAAAAACAGTAAAGTAGCCATAGCCAAGAGAAGTCCAAGCCATCCATGATGACCTTCAAGCAGAAGAAGTCCGAACTAAACAGCATTGTTTCCTCCCTGAAACCTGGGGGGGAAACGGAAGAAAAGAGGCGAAACAAAACGGGTCAGTCAAAAAGACTGAGTAAGTCCTATCTACTTCCAGTATAAAAACGGGTAAAGATAACATGACATGCATAAACTGAAAGTAAACATAAAGATGACTACAAGATAGATAAACTAAATCGGGGTAACAGGCTGAACTACTGTAGCAAGCTAAACTAAGGTATCGTGATAAACCACGGTGTCATGATAAATCAAGGTATCACATCGTCAGGTTTCTATCAAGTATACTATCCCAAGGTATCTGCCCCGTCTAATATCCCACGGTATCTATTATGTATATTTTTCCTGGTTCTAACATATATATCTGCTCTGCACCTCTCGTACTAGTATCCGTACACGCGTCTTGTGTTAACCATGAATGTCCCATGCTCAAAGTCGTGTAATGGCCCATGTCGACCTAGTATCGCATATATAGGTTACTCAAATCATATGTTTCTTTCCATGTATATAAGTTCAGTCCTTTGCCGTACCTCGTACGGGCTTCCTCATGTCGTATTATCCTTGAAATCGTTTGGACTGTCACCCTTGTTCTAGCTAGGCTCTTCCATATGAATCATCGTTTGAACTACTAGGACTTACGCCACCTAGCACCACTAGGGATTACACTTACCTATTGCACGCTTTCGTATTTCGGTTTGGGTTAAACCACCTAGGCCACTAGGGATTACGCTAACCCTCAACCGCGCCCTTTTTCCCATGCGTTCATCGTGAATCGTTTTTTTATAACTGTATGCACATGTATCACATCGTGCCATCCGAGTCCTGTCACAGGGCAAAACAAGAAATACAGGACTCGGTCGGGAGCTTTAGATTTATCTGCCGATGCAGATACTAAGGTCTGCTTTTCTACACGTGGCTATGGTCCCACGAGACCCCTCCCTCAACTAGTGAAAGGCAACACAAGAGAAAATCTTGCCTGAGAACTACACTCCGGCCAGCCCACATCCTACGGCCTACCTCACCCATAATTAGATAGCAAATTATGGTCTGTTGGGTGTTCCCCGACTTACCGTACGTACACGCTTGACTTAAGATGGTAGATGATCGGCGAACTTGCTATCTCGGGCACCTTATGTATCCGTCGACTCACTGCTATCCACCCCAGTCTTTAGGTCGCTCGCATAGCAACCAAGGCATATTCTTGGTTCTTCTACCGCAGACCTCAACCTCTTGTGAGCCCAGGATGATCATCTGCGGCCTCACAGAGGGATACCAAGAATATCCTCACGTTCCCCGAAGCCGCTGCTTCGTTACCCAGTTCGCTGGAGCCTTTATCTAAATCAGATAGCCTGCTCCTACGCGTATACTTAAACGATGACCTACCGTATCGGGTTACTCATCTCTCTAAGAAGTGGTCCAGATTTCCTTGACTAAGAATTATTACTTAGTTTCCCTTAACTAAGGTTTACCACTTAGCCTTATTTCCATTACCCTTGTTAACTATGGTTATTTACCTAATCCTCCGATTTAGGGTTTATCTAATGGGTTAAGTGTCACTTAAGTCCATAACTTAGCCCGTCTACAAACCATCTCAAAAATGGCTAAGTATCCAAGTCCAAGACTCAACCCTACAAACCATGTGTCAAGTTGGCTAAGTATATTAAGCAATCCATAACTTAACCTCGTCTAATTATCATTTTAGATTGGTTAATTATATAAATTAACTTGACCTTGTCAAATTACCGAGTCAAATCGGTCAAGCGTATTCAAGTGATTTGTTACTTAGCCTTATCATGTTTTCACGTTAGATTGGTTAAGTATAGATTAACTTAACCTCATCCAATTAACGAGTTAGATTTGTTAAGTATAGGTCACTTAACCTCATCAAATCATCGTGTTAAATTAGTTAAGTGTTTAACTTAACCCCATTAAATTACCAAGTTGGATTAATTAAGTCTAGGCTAACTTAACCCCATCCGATTACCATGTTTAGATTAGTTAAGCCTAATCTTAACCCCATCCATTAACTGTATTATACGGTTAAGTGTCATTAAGAAAATTTACTTATCCTTATCACGTTTTCGTGTTGGATTGATTAAGTGTTGGTTAACTTAATCCCGTCCACTAGTCGTATAAAAATGGTCAAGTGTCATTAGGCAAATCAAGTTACTTAACCTACCCAAGCTTATCATGTTTTGTTAAGTATCATTAGCCTAATCAAATTACTTAACCCATTTGTCCATATCATATTTGGTTAAGCCTCATTAATCAAATTAACTTAACCCTATTATGTGGCATTAATTTAATTAATGCACCCTCAACCTCTCACATTAGACCTTGTTGTGGTTACTAGTTAAGCCGGGCGGGTCCGGGTAGATTTACACCACAACCTAGTCTAACCTCGGGATTTAAGCGCGACATGACCAACTTCTCACATTGGGTCCTATTGTTTGCAACTACTAGTTAGGCCGGTCGGTTCCGGGTAGTTTTACGTTGCAAACTCAACCCAACCTCGAGTTGGCCACACTTATATTATCTAAGTTCATCATGTTTCCAAAACATGTTACAAGTTTTTCAAGCATTTGGGTAGACCTAACTTAATAGGTAAATTCCCAAAGGGTAGACCTAACTTAATAGGTAAATTCCCAAGCTCATGTTTTTATGCATACTTACATGTCATCTTCCATGTTATCTTTCAAGTCATATTTTCAAGTATAAACGCATGTCATATTCATGTTAAGATTTTGCGACATGTTCATGTTTATCTAACTACCCAAAATCGTGTTTTTCCCAACGCAAGCAAATCGAGTCAACATAGTAAGGATGCTATGTCACATATTGGTCTCAAACCATGCATGATGCCAAAAAGGGCTTGGCTTCCAAATGCATAACATCATAAAGGGATTGGCCATAAACATGCGTAGTGTCATAAGGTAATTTGGCCACAAACATGCATATTACCAAGAGGGATTTGGCCATAAACATGCACAACTTAAAAGAGGGGATTGGCCATGAGCATGCATAATCTCATAAAGGATTCGGCCACAAACTTGCATGTTAGCATAAGGGGTTTGGGTTCATAAACATGCATAAGCCCCAAAATCTTGTCTTAGCCAATGTTTCACAAGTAAAGTGGTTCCTAAAGGTTCATGCTAGCATTTCATGCATAAAGATCCAAACTTGCAAGTTAAACTAGATTATGCATAGCATGAGAGGCATGATTAAGTCACTCACATGGCCTAAAATCATAAACATGAACACAAGAGGCAAGGTAAGGTTCATATAGGCTCGCATAATCATGTTTAGCCTCATTTTATCCCATGTCAACATTAAAAATACCGTTTTGATCCAAAAGTAGCTAGAACTTACATAGTTAGGCCTAGGGAAAGAAGCATGGATCATCTTGGCTAAGAAAGGTGCCTCCTTTGATGAAGATCCGTCATGAAACTCGCATAGCAACGTTGATTTGGCCTTCATTTGGTGTAGCAAGCTTGCACCTTTTGATTTGAACTTGATTTGAGTGCATAGGCTCTAGGGATTTGAGATGGAGGCCATGATCAATATTGATTTTGGCAGCACTTAGTTGCTAGGGTTGATTTTTAGGGATTTAGGTTAGGTTTAGGGTCTTTTTATAGAGATTAGGATAGTTTTAGGCCCTTAGATTAACCCTAGGATAGATTAGGACCATCAGATCTCGAAAGCTTCCAGACCCAGCCCAAGAACAAGACCAGGTGAGACAAACAGGTGCGCCAGGCCATTTGCCCCGGCGACCCCCTGTCGACAGGCAAGTCGACAGGGCTGTCGACTTGGTCTGGGCCCAAGTCGACAGGCCTGTCGACAGCCCTGTCGACATGGCCTAGGTGGTAAACTACCCGCCTAGCCCCAGACCAGATTTCCAAAACTGTTTCCGAAATTCAAATTTTCCAGAGATCTTCTTTGGGCCTTTAACGGGTCATACGGACTCCGATTTTCGAAAACTCGGACTCTATTTCGCGTATTTTTCCGAGACGAACGCAATGGCATAGCCCGTTTTACTTGATTCAGAATTTAAAATTAAATTCTACCTTGATTCTCGTTTTAACATGTTATTGAAATACGGGTTGTTACATTCTCCCCACCTTTTAGGATTTCGTCCCCGAAATCTCTAAGTTAGGAAGAACATATCCTACCATCCATCATTCATCTACTCAAAACATCATCCACAAGCAACCATTGTCCTTAGATGATTTCTAACGCTGTATGAATATATGCAAAACGTGTGTGTACATGTTCCTTAGCTAATGCTAATGATCAGGCCTGAAAAATCTTTTGAATGCAAAAATATGTTTAGTGCTATGAATCCATCATGTATGCAAATAGTCCTAGTCATATACACTATATGCGTGCACAAACATTCATCCATATGCAACGTCCACATGGTAACACATTCAATTTCATCCATAAACAAGTATAAATACTCGTGCATATGCAATATGAAATGTGACCGAGTCGAGCTAATATCTAATGTAAATTCGCGCATCCACGAGCAACCACTTGCAACCATTTGCAACCATATCAACCATAACATGTTTCAAATACATGTTTACATCCATAGGGTTCTACCTAAGATTCCCTGAAACAGGGTCGAGAAGATAAACAGGACAAACTCCTTACGAGGTTTGTAACAGAAAATAGGACCGAGAGGATATCCACAAAAGATAGCCTACAAGTAAGCTCTACAGAAAACAGGGATCAAGGATATACTCCCAAAAAGAGATATCATGCGCGTATCTAGTCTTTGACCATCAAAGTCGTCTTTTAACTTCGCGATTTTGTAGCTTCTTATTCCTGTTTCCATAACATGAGCTGGAACTCATTTCTTCGTCGCCTCTCGTTCCACTCGCACTTATCCTTTTCCTAGAATACTTGACGCAAATATGACTGCGTACTCATGGTCTCATGCAAGCTTTCCAAAATTCACTAGTGAATCTCGGACCTCGTACCACAGGGTATTTCTCGTAGAAGAACTTCCTCTTGAAAGTAAACAGATGCCAACCAGGTTATCAAGCGCACTTACTAGGGTGATTTCTATAACCCATGCATAAATGAAGTAAACCATCCGTCTTATCGGCGAATTCTATTCAAACGGATTACCAACAACTGCATCCTGGGATTCTAGGTAACTAGCCATGACAGAACCCAAAAGGTTGCACGAGACCAAGATGAGTCGAGAATCTAACTACCCCTTTCCAAAACCGAGAATGGCTCCCCTTGCTGGGTAACCACTTCATCCCTAGAATCCATCCACAACTTATAAACATAAGCATTATTTCCAAGCTCAACACTTGATATAGACATTCTTAAATCCAAACAAGCCATGAGTAAATGGACCGATCTTCCAATAGGACTTGAGACCAAAACGGGATCCTCTATTATACTAGTACTAAGGTGCAGAGACCCAACTATCGAAGCGGACTTAAAAAGATGCGGTGATCAAAACAAAGTCCCGACGGGATGATAGAGAAGAAAAACTAAACCTTTAACAAGATCGTTACCCTCCTTCTGAGGTACCCTAGAAATGAGAGCATACTATTGCCCTCCGAATGATCTTGTCCCTGTTCCATGATACTTAACTATCCGTCCCGTTTCACCATGCCAAAGGTACTCTCTCGCCATGGGTTTCATTGTTCATCTTTCTCCCTCCCTTTAGAACTCAGCCATACCAACATGTTGCTTATCCCTGAGCTCGTATCCTTTATCCTTGTTCTTACTATCCTTTCATGCATAACTCTGCAACGGTCTCTCGAGAACCACCTCCATCGTACGGGAAACACTTACGCAACTAGAAAGACTAGTCGCAGTCAAAACCACTGTGACTACAGATGGAGGAAAGAAAGGAAAAGAGATTCAATCAAGGAAACAAGGATAATGCTAATGGCCGTTGGGGAATAGCCTTTTTCTTTTTAAAAGAAAATTTTCTTGAAAAATGCTTCTTTGTAAACGGTTTTTCAAATAATTTTCAGAAGGTCTTTAAAAACTTTTGCCCAGTCTGGTAACCTTCTGCTCTGATACCAAATGTAACACCCCGCCTCCGCTAGGGTCACTCGCAAAGGAATGCACTAGCTTTGGAGGTGCATTATTGGTAAACATGCACAGAAATATCACAAGACAGAACATATAAAAATAGCGGAAGTAAAATCAAACTTTCATAACATGAATAAATAAGGTCTAAAGCCTTTTACATCAGAGTACATCAAAACCTTTCTTGCAATAGTAAAGAAGCGTAAAGACAATTTCATAAATTATTCCCCAAGTAAAAACAGTAAAGTAGCCATAGCCAAGAGAAGTCCAAGCCATCCATGATGACCTTCAAGCAGAAGAAGTCCGAACTAAACAGCATTGTTTCCTCCCTGAAACCTGGGGTGGGGAAACGGAAGAAAAGAGGCGAAACAAAACGGGTCAGTCAAAAAGACTGAGTAAGTCCTATCTACTTCCAGTATAAAAACAGGTAAAGGTAACATGACATGCATAAACTGAAAGTAAACATAAAGATGACTACAAGATAGATAAACTAAATCGGGGTAACAGGCTGAACTACTGTAGCAAGCTAAACTAAGGTATCGTGATAAACCACGGTGTCATGATAAATCAAGGTATCACATCGTCAGGTTTCTATCAAGTATACTATCCCAAGGTATCTGCCCCGTCTAATATCCCACGGTATCTATTATGTATATTTTTCCTGGTTCTAACATATATATCTACTCTGCATCTCTCGTACTAGTATCCCTACCCGCGTCATGTGTTAACCATGAATGTCCCGTGCTCAAAGTCGTGTAATGGTCCATGTCGACCTAGTATCGCATATATAGGTTACTCAAATCATATGTTTCTTTCCATGTATATAAGTTCAGTCCTTTGCCGTACCTCGTACGGGCTTCCTCATGTCGTATTATCCTTGAAATCGTTTGGACTGTCACCCTTGTTCTAGCTAGGCTCTTCCATATGAATCATCGTTTGAACTACTAGGACTTACGCCACCTAGCACCACTAGGGATTACGCTTACCTATTGCACGCTTTCGTATTTCGGTTTGGGTTAAACCACCTAGGCCACTAGGGATTACGCTAACCCTCAACCGTGCCCTTTTTCCCACGCGTTCATCGTGAATCGTTTTTCTATAACTGTATGCACATGTATCACATCGTGCCATCCGAGTCCTGTCACAGGGAAAAACAAGAAATACAGGACTCGGTCGGGAGCTTTAGATTTATCTGCCGATGCAGATACTAAGGTCTTCTTTTCTACACGTGGCTATGGTCCCACGAGACCCCTCCCTCAACTAGTGAAAGGCAACACAAGAGAAAATCTTGCCTGAGAACTACACTCCGGCCAGCCCACATCCTACGGCCTACCTCACCCATAATTAGATAGCAAATTATGGTCTGTTGGGTGTTCCCTGACTTTCCGTACATACACGCTTGACTTAAGATGGTAGATGATCGGCAAACTTGCTATCTCGGGCACCTTATGTATCCGTCGACTCACTGCTATCCACCCCAGTCTTTAGGTCACTCGCATAGCAACCAAGGCATATTCTTGGTTCTTCTACCGCAGACCTCAACCTCTTGTGAGCCCAGGATGATCATCTGCGACCTCACAGAGGGATACCAAGAATATCCTCACGTTCCCCGAAGCCGCTGCTTCGTTACCCAGTTCGCTGGAGCCTTTATCTAAATCAGATAGCCTGCTCCTACGCGTATACTTAAACGATGACCTACCGTATCGGGTTACTCATCTATCTAAGAAGTGGTCCAGATTTCCTTGACTAAGAATTATTACTTAGTTTCCCTTAACTAAGGTTTACCACTTAGCCTTATTTCCATTACCCTTGTTAACTATGGTTATTTACCTAATCCTCCGAATTAGGGTTTATCTAATGGGTTAAGTGTCACTTAAGTCCATAACTTAGCCCGTCTACAAACCATCTCAAAAATGGCTAAGTATCCAAGTCCAAGACTCAACCCTACAAACCATGTGTCAAGTTGGCTAAGTATATTAAGCAATCCATAACTTAACCTCGTCTAATTATCATTTTAGATTGGTTAATTATATAAATTAACTTGACCTTGTCAAATTACCGAGTCAAATCGGTCAAGCGTATTCAAGTGATTTGTGACTTAGCCTTATCATGTTTTCACGTTAGATTGGTTAAGTATAGATTAACTTAACCTCATCCAATTAATGAGTTAGATTGGTTAAGTATAGGTCACTTAACCTCATCAAATCATCGTGTTAAATTAGTTAAGTGTTTAACTTAACCCCATTAAATTACCAAGTTGGATTAATTAAGTCTAGGCTAACTTAACCCCATCCGATTACCACGTTTAGATTAGTTAAGCCTAATCTTAACCCCATCCATTAACTGTATTATACGGTTAAGTGTCATTAAGAAAATTTACTCATCCTTATCACGTTATCGTGTTGGATTTATTAAGTGTTGGTTAACTTAATCCCGTCCACTAGTCGTATAAAAATGGTCAAGTGTCATTAGGCAAATCAAGTTACTTAACCTACCCAAGCTTATCATGTTTTGTTAAGTATCATTAGCCTAATCAAATTACTTAACCCATTTGTCCATATCATATTTGGTTAAGCCTCATTAATCAAATTAACTTAACCCTATTATGTGGCATTAATTTAATTAATGCACCCTCAACCTCTCACATTAGACCTTGTTGTGGTTACTAGTTAAGCCGGGCGGGTCCGGGTAGATTTACACCACAACCTAGTCTAACCTCGGGTCTTAAGCGCGACATGACCAACTTCTCAGATTGGGTCCTATTGTTTGCAACTACTAGTTAGGCCGGTCGGTTCCGGGTAGTTTTACGTTGCAAACTCAACCCAACCTCGAGTTGGCCACACTTATATTATCTAAGTTCATCATGTTTCCAAAACATGTTACAAGTTTTTCAAGCATTTGGGTAGACCTAACTTAATAGGTAAATTCCCAAAGGGTAGACCTAACTTAATAGGTAAATTCCCAAGCTCATGTTTTTATGCATACTTACATGTCATCTTCCATGTTATCTTTCAAGTCATATTTTCAAGTATAAACGCATGTCATATTCAAGTTAAGATTTTGCGACATGTTCATGTTTATCTAACTACCCAAAATCGTGTTTTTCCCAACGCAAGAAAATCGAGTCAACATAGTAAGGATGCTATGTCACATATTGGTCTCAAACCATGCATGATGCCAAAAAGGGCTTGGCTTCCACATGCATAACATCATAAAGGGATTGGCCATAAACATGCGTAGTGTCATAAGGTAATTCGGCCACAAACATGCATATTACCAAGAGGGATTTGGCCATAAACATGCACAACTTAAAAGAGGGGATTGGCCATGAGCATGCATAATCTCATAAAGGATTCGGCCACAAACTTGCATGTTAGCATAAGGGGTTTGGGTTCATAAACATGCATAAGCCCCAAAATCTTGTCTTAGCCAATGTTTCACAAGTAAAGTGGTTCCTAAAGGTTCATGCTAGCATTTCATGCATAAAGATCCAAACTTGCAAGTTAAACTAGATTATGCATAGCATGAGAGGCATGATTAAGTCACTCACATGGCCTAAAATCATAAACATGAACACAAGAGGCAAGGTAAGGTTCATATAGGCTCGCATAATCATGTTTAGCCTCATTTTATCCCATGTCAACATTAAAAATACCGTTTTGATCCAAAAGTAGCTAGAACTTACATAGTTAGGCCTAGGGAAAGAAGCATGGATCATCTTGGCTAAGAAAGGTGCCTCCTTTGATGAAGATCCGTCATGAAACTCGCATAGCAACGTTGATTTGGCCTTCATTTGGTGTAGCAAGCTTGCACCTTTTGATTTGAACTTGATTTGAGTGCATAGGCTCTAGGGATTTGAGATGGAGGCCATGATCAATATTGATTTTGGCAGCACTTAGTTGCTAGGGTTGATTTTTAGGGATTTAGGTTAGGTTTAGGGTCTTTTTATAGAGATTAGGATAGTTTTAGGCCCTTAGATTAACCCTAGGATAGATTAGGACCATCAGATCTCGAAAGCTTCCAGACCCAGCCCAAGAACAAGACCAGGTGAGACAAACAGGTGCGCCAGGCCTTTTGCCCCGGCCACCCCCTGTCGACAGGCAAGTCGACAGGGCTGTCAACTTGGTCTGGGCCCAAGTCGACAGGCCTGTCGACAGCCCTGTCGACATGGCCTAGGCGGGAAACTACCCGCCTAGCCCCAGACCTGATTTCCAAAACTGTTTCCGAAATTCAAATTTTCCAGAGATCTTCTTTGGGCCTTTAACGGGTCATACGGACTCCGATTTTCGAAAACTCGGACTCTATTTCGCGTATTTTTCCGAGACGAACGCAATGGCATAGCCCGTTTTACTTGATTCAGAATTTAAAATTAAATTCTACCTTGATTCTCGTTTTAACATGTTATTGAAATACGGGTTGTTACATTCTCCCCACCTTTTAGGATTTCGTCCCCGAAATCTCTAAGTTAGGAAGAACATATCCTACCATCCATCATTCATCTACTGAAAACATCATCCACAAGCAACCATTGTCCTTAGATGATTTCTAACGCTGTA
Organism: Allium sativum; assembly: GCA_030737875.1. Classification (NCBI taxonomy): domain Eukaryota; kingdom Viridiplantae; phylum Streptophyta; class Magnoliopsida; order Asparagales; family Amaryllidaceae; genus Allium; species Allium sativum. Next base: position 431,079,288 of record CM060918.1, on the reverse strand, counting down.
TGAATATATGCAAAACGTGTGTTTACATGTTCCTTAGCTAATGCTAATGATCAGGCCTGAAAAATCTTTTGAATGCAAAAATATGTTTAGTGCTATGAATCCATCATGTATGCAAATAGTCCTAGTCATATACACTATATGCGTGCACAAACATTCATCCATATGCAACGTCCACATGGTAACACATTCAATTTCATCCATAAACAAGTATAAATACTCGTGCATATGCAATATGAAATGTGACCGAGTCGAGCTAATATCTAATGTAAATTCGCGCATCCACGAGCAACCACTTGCAACCATTTGCAACCATATCAACCATAACATGTTTCAAATACATGTTTACATCCATAGGGTTCTACCTAAGATTCCCTGAAACAGGGTCGAGAAGATAAACAGGACAAACTCCTTACGGGGTTTGTAACAGAAAATAGGACCGAGAGGATATCCACAAAAGATAGCCTACAAGTAAGCTCTACAGAAAACAGGGATCAAGGATATACTCCCAAAAAGAGATATCATGCGCGTATCTAGTCTTTGACCATCAAAGTCGTCTTTTAACTTCGCGATTTTGTAGCTTCTTATTCCTGTTTCCATAACATGAGCTGGAACTCATTTCTTCGTCGCCTCTCGTTCCACTCGCACTTATCCTTTTCCTAGAATACTTGACGCAAATATGACTGCGTACTCATGATCTCATGCAAGCTTTCCAAAATTCACTAGTGAATCTCGGACCTCGTACCACAGGGTATTTCTCGTAGAAGAACTTCCTCTTGAAAGTAAACAGATGCCAACCAGGTTATCAAGCGCACTTACTAGGGTGATTTCTATAACCCATGCATAAATGAAGTAAACCATCCGTCTTATCGGCGAATTCTATTCAAACGGATTACCAACAACTGCATCCTGGGATTCTAGGTAACTAGCCATGACAGAACCCAAAAGGTTGCACGAGACCAAGATGAGTCGAGAATCTAACTACCCCTTTCCAAAACCGAGAATGGCTCCCCTTGCTGGGTAACCACTTCATCCCTAGAATCCATCCACAACTTATAAACATAAGCATTATTTCCAAGCTCAACACTTGATATAGACATTCTTAAATCCAAACAAGCCATGAGTAAATGGACCGATCTTCCAATAGGACTTGAGACCAAAACGGGATCCTCTATTATACTAGTACTAAGGTGCAGAGACCCAACTATCGAAGCGGACTTAAAAAGATGCGGTGATCAAAACAAAGTCCCGACGGGATGATAAAGAAGAAAAACTAAACCTTTAACAAGATCGTTACCCTCCTTCTGAGGTACCCTAGAAATGAGAGCATACTATTGCCCTCCGAATGATCTTGTCCCTGTTCCATGGTACTTAACTATCCGTCCCGTTTCACCATGCCAAAGGTACTCTCTCGCCATGGGTTTCATTGTTCATCTTTCTCCCTCCCTTTAGAACTCAGCCATACCAACATGTTGCTTATCCCTGAGCTCGTATCCTTTATCCTTGTTCTTACTATCCTTTCATGCATAACTCTGCAACGGTCTCTCGAGAACCACCTCCATCGTACGGGAAACACTTACGCAACTAGAAAGACTAGTCGCAGTCAAAACCACTGTGACTACAGATGGAGGAAAGAAAGGAAAAGAGATTCAATCAAGGAAACAAGGATAATGCTAATGGCCGTTGGGGAATAGCCTTTTTCTTTTTAAAAGAAAATTTTCTTGAAAAATGCTTCTTTGTAAACGGTTTTTCAAATAATTTTCAGAAGGTCTTTAAAAACTTTTGCCCAGTCTGGTAACCTTCTGCTCTGATACCAAATGTAACACCCCGCCTCCGCTAGGGTCACTCGCAAAGGAATGCACTAGCTTTGGAGGTGCATTATTGGTAAACATGCACAGAAATATCACAAGACAGAACATATAAAAATAGCGGAAGTAAAATCAAACTTTCATAACATGAATAAATAAGGTCTAAAGCCTTTTACATCAGAGTACATCAAAACCTTTCTTGCAATAGTAAAGAAGCGTAAAGACAATTTCATAAATTATTCCCCAAGTAAAAACAGTAAAGTAGCCATAGCCAAGAGAAGTCCAAGCCATCCATGATGACCTTCAAGCAGAAGAAGTCCGAACTAAACAGCATTGTTTCCTCCCTGAAACCTGGGGTGGGGAAACGGAAGAAAAGAGGCGAAACAAAACGGGTCAGTCAAAAAGACTGAGTAAGTCCTATCTACTTCCAGTATAAAAACAGGTAAAGGTAACATGACATGCATAAACTGAAAATAAACATAAAGATGACTACAAGATAGATAAACTAAATCGGGGTAACAGGCTGAACTACTGTAGCAAGCTAAACTAAGGTAACGTGATAAACCACGGTGTCATGATAAATCAAGGTATCACATCGTCAGGTTTCTATCAAGTATACTATCCCAAGGTATCTGCCCCGTCTAATATCCCACGGTATCTATTATGTATATTTTTCCTGGTTCTAACATATATATCTGCTCTGCACCTCTCGTACTAGTATCCCTACCCGCGTCATGTGTTAACCATGAATGTCCCGTGCTCAAAGTCGTGTAATGGTCCATGTCGACCTAGTATCGCATATATAGGTTACTCAAATCATATGTTTCTTTCCATGTATATAAGTTCAGTCCTTTGCCGTACCTCGTACAGGCTTCCTCATGTCATATTATCCTTGAAATCGTTTGGACTGCCACCCTTGTTCTAGCTAGGCTCTTCCATATGAATCATCGTTTGAACTACTAGGACTTACGCCACCTAGCACCACTAGGGATTACGCTTACCTATTGCACGCTTTCGTATTTCGGTTTGGGTTAAACCACTTAGGCCACTAGGGATTACGCTAACCCTCAACCGCGCCCTTTTTCCCACGCTTTCATCGTGAATCGTTTTTCTATAACTGTATGCACATGTATCACATCGTGCCATCCGAGCCCTGTCACAGGGCAAAACAAGAAATACAGGACTCGGTCGGGAGCTTTAGATTTATCTGCCGATGCAGATACTAAGGTCTGCTTTTCTACACGTGGCTATGGTCCCACGAGACCCCTCCCACAACTAGTGAAAGGCAACACAAGAGAAAATCTTGCCTGAGAACTACACTCCGGCCAGCCCACATCCTACGGCCTACCTCACCCATAATTAGATAGCAAATTATGGTCTGTTGGGTGTTCCCTGACTTTCCGTACGTACACGCTTGACTTAAGATGGTAGATGATCGGCGAACTTGCTATCTCGGGCACATTATGTATCCGTCGACTCACTGCTATCCACCCCAGTCTTTAGGTCGCTCGCATAGCAACCAAGGCATATTCTTGGTTCTTCTACCGCAGACCTCAACCTCTTGTGAGCCCAGGATGATCATCTGCGACCTCACAGAGGGATACCAAGAATATCCTCACGTTCCCCGAAGCCGCTGCTTCGTTACCCAGTTCGCTGGAGCCTTTATCTAAATCAGATAGCCTGCTCCTACGCGTATACTTAAACGATGACCTACCGTGTCGGGTTACTCATCTATCTAAGAAGTGGTCCAGATTTCCTTGACTAAGAATTATTACTTAGTTTCCCTTAACTAAGGTTTACCACTTAGCCTTATTTCCATTACCCTTGTTAACTATGGTTATTTACCTAATCCTCCGAATTAGGGTTTATCTAATGGGTTAAGTGTCACTTAAGTCCATAACTTAGCCCGTCTACAAACCATCTCAAAAATGGCTAAGTATCCAAGTCCAAGACTCAACCCTACAAACCATGTGTCAAGTTGGCTAAGTATATTAAGCAATCCATAACTTAACCTCGTCTAATTATCATTTTAGATTGGTTAATTATATAAATTAACTTGACCTTGTCAAATTACCGAGTCAAATCGGTCAAGCGTATTCAAGTGATTTGTGACTTAGCCTTATCATGTTTTCACATTAGATTGGTTAAGTATAGATTAACTTAACCTCATCCAATTAACGAGTTAGATTGGTTAAGTGTAGGTCACTTAACCTCATCAAATCATCGTGTTAAATTAGTTAAGTGTTTAACTTAACCCCATTAAATTACCAAGTTGGATTAATTAAGTCTAGGCTAACTTAACCCCATCCGATTACCATGTTTAGATTAGTTAAGCCTAATCTTAACCCCATCCATTAACTGTATTATACGGTTAAGTGTCATTAAGAAAATTTACTCATCCTTATCACGTTATCGTGTTGGATTTATTAAGTGTTGGTTAACTTAATCCCGTCCACTAGTCGTATAAAAATGGTCAAGTGTCATTAGGCAAATCAAGTTACTTAACCTACCCAAGCTTATCATGTTTTGTTAAGTATCATTAGCCTAATCAAATTACTTAACCCATTTGTCCATATCATATTTGGTTAAGCCTCATTAATCAAATTAACTTAACCCTATTATGTGGCATTAATTTAATTAATGCACCCTCAACCTCTCACATTAGACCTTGTTGTGGTTACTAGTTAAGCCGGGCGGGTCCGGGTAGATTTACACCACAACCTAGTCTAACCTCGGGTCTTAAGCGCGACATGACCAACTTCTCAGATTGGGTCCTATTGTTTGCAACTACTAGTTAGGCCGGTCGGTTCCGGGTAGTTTTACGTTGCAAACTCAACCCAACCTCGAGTTGGCCACACTTATATTATCTAAGTTCATCATGTTTCCAAAACATGTTACAAGTTTTTCAAGCATTTGGGTAGACCTAACTTAATAGGTAAATTCCCAAAGGGTAGACCTAACTTAATAGGTAAATTCCCAAGCTCATGTTTTTATGCATACTTACATGTCATCTTCCATGTTATCTTTCAAGTCATATTTTCAAGTATAAACGCATGTCATATTCAAGTTAAGATTTTGCGACATGTTCATGTTTATCTAACTACCCAAAATCGTGTTTTTCCCAACGCAACCAAATCGAGTCAACATAGTAAGGATGCTATGTCACATATTGGTCTCAAACCATGCATGATGCCAAAAAGGGCTTGGCTTCCACATGCATAACATCATAAAGGGATTGGCCATAAACATGCGTAGTGTCATAAGGTAATTTGGCCACAAACATGCATATTACCAAGAGGGATTTGGCCATAAACATGCACAACTTAAAAGAGGGGATTGGCCATGAGCATGCATAATCTCATAAAGGATTCGGCCACAAACTTGCATGTTAGCATAAGGGGTTTGGGTTCATAAACATGCATAAGCCCCAAAATCTTGTCTTAGCCAATGTTTCACAAGTAAAGTGGTTCCTAAAGGTTCATGCTAGCATTTCATGCATAAAGATCCAAACTTGCAAGTTAAACTAGATTATGCATAGCAAGAGAGGCATGATTAAGTCACTCACATGGCCTAAAATCATAAACATGAACACAAGAGGCAAGGTAAGGTTCATATAGGCTCGCATAATCATGTTTAGCCTCATTTTATCCCATGTCAACATTAAAAATACCGTTTTGATCCAAAAGTAGCTAGAACTTACATAGTTAGGCCTAGGGAAAGAAGCATGGATCATCTTGGCTAAGAAAGGTGCCTCCTTTGATGAAGATCCGTCATGAAACTCGCATAGCAACGTTGATTTGGCCTTCATTTGGTGTAGCAAGCTTGCACCTTTTGATTTGAACTTGATTTGAGTGCATAGGCTCTAGGGATTTGAGATGGAGGCCATGATCAATATTGATTTTGGCAGCACTTAGTTGCTAGGGTTGATTTTTAGGGATTTAGGTTAGGTTTAGGGTCTTTTTATAGAGATTAGGATAGTTTTAGGCCCTTAGATTAACCCTAGGATAGATTAGGACCATCAGATCTCGAAAGCTTCCAGACCCAGCCCAAGAACAAGACCAGGTGAGACAAACAGGTGCGCCAGGCCTTTTGCCCCGGCCACCCCCTGTCGACAGGCAAGTCGACAGGGCTGTCAACTTGGTCTGGGCCCAAGTCGACAGGCATGTCGACAGCCCTGTCGACATGGCCTAGGCGGGAAACTACCCGCCTAGCCCCAGACCTGATTTCCAAAACTGTTTCCGAAATTCAAATTTTCCAGAGATCTTCTTTGGGCCTTTAACGGGTCATACGGACTCCGATTTTCGAAAACTCGGACTCTATTTCGCGTATTTTTCCGAGACAAACGCAATGGCATAGCCCGTTTTACTTGATTCAGAATTTAAAATTAAATTCTACCTTGATTCTCGTTTTAACATGTTATTGAAATACGGGTTGTTACATTCTCCCCACCTTTTAGGATTTCGTCCCCGAAATCTCTAAGTTAGGAAGAACATATCCTACCATCCATCATTCATCTACTCAAAACATCATCCACAAGCAACCATTGTCCTTAGATGATTTCTAACGCTGTATGAATATATGCAAAACGTGTGTTTACATGTTCCTTAGCTAATGCTAATGATCAGGCCTGAAAAATCTTTTGAATGCAAAAATATGTTTAGTGCTATGAATCCATCATGTATGCAAATAGTCCTAGTCATATACACTATATGCGTGCACAAACATTCATCCATATGCAACGTCCACATGGTAACACATTCAATTTCATCCATAATCAAGTATAAATACTCGTGCATATGCAATATGAAATGTGACCGAGTCGAGCTAATATCTAATGTAAATTCGCGCATCCACGAGCAACCACTTGCAACCATTTGCAACCATATCAACCATAACATGTTTCAAATACATGTTTACATCCATAGGGTTCTACCTAAGATTCCCTGAAACAGGGTCGAGAAGATAAACAGGACAAACTCCTTACGGGGTTTGTAACAGAAAATAGGACCGAGAGGATATCCACAAAAGATAGCCTACAAGTAAGCTCTACAGAAAACAGGGATCAAGGATATACTCCCAAAAAGAGATATCATGCGCGTATCTAGTCTTTGACCATCAAAGTCGTCTTTTAACTTCGCGATTTTGTAGCTTCTTATTCCTGTTTCCATAACATGAGCTGGAACTCATTTCTTCGTCGCCTCTCGTTCCACTCGCACTTATCCTTTTCCTAGAATACTTGACGCAAATATGACTGCGTACTCATGATCTCATGCAAGCTTTCCAAAATTCACTAGTGAATCTCGGACCTCGTACCACAGGGTATTTCTCGTAGAAGAACTTCCTCTTGAAAGTAAACAGATGCCAACCAGGTTATCAAGCGCACTTACTAGGGTGATTTCTATAACCCATGCATAAATGAAGTAAACCATCCGTCTTATCGGCGAATTCTATTCAAACGGATTACCAACAACTGCATCCTGGGATTCTAGGTAACTAGCCATGACAGAACCCAAAAGGTTGCACGAGACCAAGATGAGTCGAGAATCTAACTACCCCTTTCCAAAACCGAGAATGGCTCCCCTTGCTGGGTAACCACTTCATCCCTAGAATCCATCCACAACTTATAAACATAAGCATTATTTCCAAGCTCAACACTTGATATAGACATTCTTAAATCCAAACAAGCCATGAGTAAATGGACCGATCTTCCAATAGGACTTGAGACCAAAACGGGATCCTCTATTATACTAGTACTAAGGTGCAGAGACCCAACTATCGAAGCGGACTTAAAAAGATGCGGTGATCAAAACAAAGTCCCGACGGGATGATAGAGAAGAAAAACTAAACCTTTAACAAGATCGTTACCCTCCTTCTGAGGTACCCTAGAAATGAGAGCATACTATTGCCCTCCGAATGATCTTGTCCCTGTTCCATGATACTTAACTATCCGTCCCGTTTCACCATGCCAAAGGTACTCTCTCGCCATGGGTTTCATTGTTCATCTTTCTCCCTCCCTTTAGAACTCAGCCATACCAACATGTTGCTTATCCCTGAGCTCGTATCCTTTATCCTTGTTCTTACTATCCTTTCATGCATAACTCTGCAACGGTCTCTCGAGAACCACCTCCATCGTACGGGAAACACTTACGCAACTAGAAAGACTAGTCGCAGTCAAAACCACTGTGACTACAGATGGAGGAAAGAAAGGAAAAGAGATTCAATCAAGGAAACAAGGATAATGCTAATGGCCGTTGGGGAATAGCCTTTTTCTTTTTAAAAGAAAATTTTCTTGAAAAATGCTTCTTTGTAAACGGTTTTTCAAATAATTTTCAGAAGGTCTTTAAAAACTTTTGCCCAGTCTGGTAACCTTCTGCTCTGATACCAAATGTAACACCCCGCCTCCGCTAGGGTCACTCGCAAAGGAATGCACTAGCTTTGGAGGTGCATTATTGGTAAACATGCACAGAAATATCACAAGACAGAACATATAAAAATAGCGGAAGTAAAATCAAACTTTCATAACATGAATAAATAAGGTCTAAAGCCTTTTACATCAGAGTACATCAAAACCTTTCTTGCAATAGTAAAGAAGCATAATGACAATTTCATAAATTATTCCCCAAGTAAAAACAGTAAAGTAGCCATAGCCAAGAGAAGTCCAAGCCATCCATGATGACCTTCAAGCAGAAGAAGTCCGAACTAAACAGCATTGTTTCCTCCCTGAAACCTGGGGTGGGGAAACGGAAGAAAAGAGGCGAAACAAAACGGGTCAGTCAAAAAGACTGAGTAAGTCCTATCTACTTCCAGTATAAAAACAGGTAAAGGTAACATGACATGCATAAACTGAAAATAAACATAAAGATGACTACAAGATAGATAAACTAAATCGGGGTAACAGGCTGAACTACTGTAGCAAGCTAAACTAAGGTAACGTGATAAACCACGGTGTCATGATAAATCAAGGTATCACATCGTCAGGTTTCTATCAAGTATACTATCCCAAGGTATCTGCCCCGTCTAATATCCCACGGTATCTATTATGTATATTTTTCCTGGTTCTAACATATATATCTGCTCTGCACCTCTCGTACTAGTATCCCTACCCGCGTCATGTGTTAACCATGAATGTCCCGTGCTCAAAGTCGTGTAATGGTCCATGTCGACCTAGTATCGCATATATAGGTTACTCAAATCATATGTTTCTTTCCATGTATATAAGTTCAGTCCTTTGCCGTACCTCGTACAGGCTTCCTCATGTCATATTATCCTAGAAATCGTTTGGACTGCCACCCTTGTTCTAGCTAGGCTCTTCCATATGAATCATCGTTTGAACTACTAGGACTTACGCCACCTAGCACCACTAGGGATTACGCTTACCTATTGCACGCTTTCGTATTTCGGTTTGGGTTAAACCACTTAGGCCACTAGGGATTACGCTAACCCTCAACCGCGCCCTTTTTCCCACGCTTTCATCGTGAATCGTTTTTCTATAACTGTATGCACATGTATCACATCGTGCCATCCGAGTCCTGTCACAGGGCAAAACAAGAAATACAGGACTCGGTCGGGAGCTTTAGATTTATCTGCCGATGCAGATACTAAGGTCTGCTTTTCTACACGTGGCTATGGTCCCACGAGACCCCTCCCTCAACTAGTGAAAGGCAACACAAGAGAAAATCTTGCCTGAGAACTACACTCCGGCCAGCCCACATCCTACGGCCTACCTCACCCATAATTAGATAGCAAATTATGGTCTGTTGGGTGTTCCCTGACTTTCCGTACGTACACGCTTGACTTAAGATGGTAGATGATCGGCGAACTTGCTATCTCGGGCACATTATGTATCCGTCGACTCACTGCTATCCACCCCAGTCTTTAGGTCGCTCGCATAGCAACCAAGGCATATTCTTGGTTCTTCTACCGCAGACCTCAACCTCTTGTGAGCCCAGGATGATCATCTGCGACCTCACAGAGGGATACCAAGAATATCCTCACGTTCCCCGAAGCCGCTGCTTCGTTACCCAGTTCGCTGGAGCCTTTATCTAAATCAGATAGCCTGCTCCTACGCATATACTTAAACGATGACCTACCGTGTCGGGTTACTCATCTATCTAAGAAGTGGTCCAGATTTCCTTGACTAAGAATTATTACTTAGTTTCCCTTAACTAAGGTTTACCACTTAGCCTTATTTCCATTACCCTTGTTAACTATGGTTATTTACCTAATCCTCCGAATTAGGGTTTATCTAATGGGTTAAGTGTCACTTAAGTCCATAACTTAGCCCGTCTACAAACCATCTCAAAAATGGCTAAGTATCCAAGTCCAAGACTCAACCCTACAAACCATGTGTCAAGTTGGCTAAGTATATTAAGCAATCCATAACTTAACCTCGTCTAATTATCATTTTAGATTGGTTAATTATATAAATTAACTTGACCTTGTCAAATTACCGAGTCAAATCGGTCAAGCGTATTCAAGTGATTTGTGACTTAGCCTTATCATGTTTTCACATTAGATTGGTTAAGTATAGATTAACTTAACCTCATCCAATTAACGAGTTAGATTGGTTAAGTGTAGGTCACTTAACCTCATCAAATCATCGTGTTAAATTAGTTAAGTGTTTAACTTAACCCCATTAAATTACCAAGTTGGATTAATTAAGTCTAGGCTAACTTAACCCCATCCGATTACCATGTTTAGATTAGTTAAGCCTAATCTTAACCCCATCCATTAACTGTATTATACGGTTAAGTGTCATTAAGAAAATTTACTTATCCTTATCACGTTATCGTGTTGGATTGATTAAGTGTTGGTTAACTTAATCCCGTCCACTAGTCGTATAAAAATGGTCAAGTGTCATTAGGCAAATCAAGTTACTTAACCTACCCAAGCTTATCATGTTTTGTTAAGTATCATTAGCCTAATCAAATTACTTAACCCATTTGTCCATATCATATTTGGTTAAGCCTCATTAATCAAATTAACTTAACCCTATTATGTGGCATTAATTTAATTAATGCACCCTCAACCTCTCACATTAGACCTTGTTGTGGTTACTAGTTAAGCCGGGCGGGTCCGGGTAGATTTACACCACAACCTAGTCTAACCTCGGGTCTTAAGCGCGACATGACCAACTTCTCACATTGGGTCCTATTGTTTGCAACTACTAGTTAGGCCGGTCGGTTCCGGGTAGTTTTACGTTGCAAACTCAACCCAACCTCGAGTTGACCACACTTATACTATCTAAGTTCATCATGTTTTCAAAACATGTTACAAGTTTTTCAAGCATTTGGGTAGACCTAACTTAATAGGTAAATTCCCAAAGGGTAGACCTAACTTAATAGGTAAATTCCCAAGCTCATGTTTTTATGCATACTTACATGTCATCTTCCATGTTATCTTTCAAGTCATATTTTCAAGTATAAACGCATGTCATATTCAAGTTAAGATTTTGCGACATGTTCATGTTTATCTAACTACCCAAAATCGTGTTTTTCCCAACGCAAGCAAATCGAGTCAACATAGTAAGGATGCTATGTCACATATTGGTCTCAAACCATGCATGATGCCAAAAAGGGCTTGGCTTCCACATGCATAACATCATAAAGGGATTGGCCATAAACATGCGTAGTGTCATAAGGTAATTTGGCCACAAACATGCATATTACCAAGAGGGATTTGGCCATAAACATGCACAACTTAAAAGAGGGGATTGGCCATGAGCATGCATAATCTCATAAAGGATTCGGCCACAAACTTGCATGTTAGCATAAGGGGTTTGGGTTCATAAACATGCATAAGCCCCAAAATCTTGTCTTAGCCAATGTTTCACAAGTAAAGTGGTTCCTAAAGGTTCATGCTAGCATTTCATGCATAAATATCAAAACTTGCAAGTTAAACTAGATTATGCATAGCATGAGAGGCATGATTAAGTCACTCACATGGCCTAAAGTCATAAACATGAACACAAGAGGCAAGGTAAGGTTCATATAGGCTCGCATAATCATGTTTAGCCTCATTTTATCCCATGTCAACATTAAAAATACCGTTTTGATCCAAAAGTAGCTAGAACTTACATAGTTAGGCCTAGGGAAAGAAGCATGGATCATCTTGGCTAAGAAAGGTGCCTCCTTTGATGAAGATCCGTCATGAAACTCGCATAGCAACGTTGATTTGGCCTTCATTTGGTGTAGCAAGCTTGCACCTTTTGATTTGAACTTGATTTGAGTGCATAGGCTCTAGGGATTTGAGATGGAGGCCATGATCAATATTGATTTTGGCAGCACTTAGTTGCTAGGGTTGATTTTTAGGGGTTTAGGTTAGGTTTAGGGTCTTTTTATAGAGATTAGGATAGTTTTAGGCCCTTAGATTAACCCTAGGATAGATTAGGACCATCAGATCTCGAAAGCTTCCAGACCCAGCCCAAGAACAAGACCAGGTGAGACAAACAGGTGCGCCAGGCCATTTGCCCCGGCCACCCCCTGTCGACAGGCAAGTCGACAGGGCTGTCGACTTGGTCTGGGCCCAAGTCGACAGGCCTGTCGACAGCCCTGTCGACATGGCCTAGGCGGGAAACTACCCGCCTAGCCCCAGACCTGATTTCCAAAACTGTTTCCGAAATTCAAATTTTCCAGAGATCTTCTTTGGGCCTTTAACGGGTCATACGGACTCCGATTTTCGAAAACTCGGACTCTATTTCGCGTATTTTTCCGAGACGAACGCAATGGCATAGCCCGTTTTACTTGATTCAGAATTTAAAATTAAATTCTACTTTGATTCTCGTTTTAACATGTTATTGAAATACGGGTTGTTACATTCTCCCCACCTTTTAGGATTTCGTCCCCGAAATCTCTAAGTTAGGAAGAACATATCCTACCATCCATCATTCGTCTACTCAAAACATCATCCACAAGCAACCATTGTCCTTAGATGATTTCTAATGCTGTATGAATATATGCAAAACGTGTGTGTACATGTTCCTTAGCTAATGCTAATGATCAGGCCTGAAAAATCTTTTGAATGCAAAAATATGTTTAGTGCTATGAATCCATCATGTATGCAAATAGTCCTAGTCATATACACTATATGCGTGCACAAACATTCATCCATATGCAACGTCCACATGGTAACACATTCAATTTCATCCATAAACAAGTATAAATACTCGTGCATATGCAATATGAAATGTGACCGAGTCGAGCTAATATCTAATGTAAATTCGCGCATCCACGAGCAACCACTTGCAACCATATCAACCATAACATGTTTCAAATACATGTTTACATCCATAGGGTTCTACCTAAGATTCCCTGAAACAGGGTCGAGAAGATAAACAGGACAAACTCCTTACGGGGTTTGTAACAGAAAATAGGACCGAGAGGATATCCACAAAAGATAGCCTACAAGTAAGCTCTACAGAAAACAGGGATCAAGGATATACTCCCAAAAAGAGATATCATGCGCGTATCTAGTCTTTGCCAATCAAAGTCGTCTTTTAACTTCGCGATTTTGTAGCTTCTTATTCCTGTTTCCATAACATGAGCTGGAACTCATTTCTTCGTCGCCTCTCGTTCCACTCGCACTTATCCTTTTCCTAGAATACTTGACGCAAATATGACTGCGTACTCATGATCTCATGCAAGCTTTCCAAAATTCACTAGTGAATCTCGGACCTCGTACCACAGGGTATTACTCGTAGAAGAACTTCCTCTTGAAAGTAAACAGATGCCAACCAGGTTATCAAGCGCACTTACTAGGGTGATTTCTATAACCCATGCATAAATGAAGTAAACCATCCGTCTTATCGGCGAATTCTATTCAAACGGATTACCAACAACTGCATCCTGGGATTCTAGGTAACTAGCCATGACAGAACCCAAAAGGTTGCACGAGACCAAGATGAGTCGAGAATCTAACTACCCTCTTTCCAAAACCGAGAATGGCTCCCCTTGCTGGGTAACCACTTCATCCCTAGAATCCATCCACAACTTATAAACATAAGCATTATTTCCAAGCTCAACACTTGATATAGACATTCTTAAATCCAAACAAGCAATGAGTAAATGGACCGATCTTCCAATAGGACTTGAGACCAAAACGGGATCCTCTATTATACTAGTACTAAGGTGCAGAGACTCAACTATCGAAGCGGACTTAAAAAGATGCGGTGATCAAAACAAAGTCCCGACGGGATGATAGAGAAGAAAAACTAAACCTTTAACAAGATCGTTACCCTCCTTCTGAGGTACCCTAGAAATGAGAGCATACTATTTCCCTCCGAATGATCTTGTCCCTGTTCCATGATACTTAACTATCCGTCCCGTTTCACCATGCCAAAGGTACTCTCTCGCCATGGGTTTCATTGTTCATCTTTCTCCCTCCCTTTAGAACTCAGCCATACCAACATGTTGCTTATCCCTGAGCTCGTATCCTTTATCCTTGTTCTTACTATCCTTTCATGCATAACTCTGCAACGGTCTCTCGAGAACCACCTCCATCGTACGGGAAACACTTATGCAACTAGAAAGACTAGTCGCAGTCAAAACCACTGTGACTACAGATGGAGGAAAGAAAGGAAAAGTGATTCAATCAAGGAAACAAGGATAATGCTAATGGCCGTTGGGGAATAGCCTTTTTCTTTTTAAAAGAAAATTTTCTTGAAAAATGCTTCTTTGTAAACGGTTTTTCAAATAATTTTCAGAAGGTCTTTAAAAACTTTTGCCCAGTCTGGTAACCTTCTGCTCTGATACCAAATGTAACACCCCGCCTCCGCTAGGGTCACTCGCAAAGGAATGCACTAGCTTTGGAGGGGCATTATTGGTAAACATGCACAGAAATATCACAAGACAGAACATATAAAAATAGCGGAAGTAAAATCAAACTTTCATAACATGAATAAATAAGGTCTAAAGCCTTTTACATCAGAGTACATCAAAACCTTTCTTGCAATAGTAAAGAAGCATAAAGACAATTTCATAAATTATTCCCCAAGTAAAAACAGTAAAGTAGCCATAGCCAAGAGAAGTCCAAGCCATCCATGATGACCTTCAAGCAGAAGAAGTCCGAACTAAACAGCATTGTTTCCTCCCTGAAACCTGGGGGGGAAACGGAAGAAAAGAGGCGAAACAAAACAGGTCAGTCAAAAAGACTGAGTAAGTCCTATCTACTTCCAATATAAAAACAGGTAAAGATAACATGACATGCATAAACTGAAAGTAAACATAAAGATGACTACAAGATAGATAAACTAAATCGGGGTAACAGGCTGAACTACTGTAGCAAGCTAAACTAAGGTAACGTGATAAACAACGGTGTCATGATAAATCAAGGTATCACATCGTCAGGTTTCTATCAAGTATACTATCCCAAGGTATCTGCCCCGTCTAATATCCCACGGTATCTATTATGTATATTTTTCCTGGTTCTAACATATATATCTGCTCTGCACCTCTCGTACTAGTATCCCTACCCGCGTCATGTGTTAACCATGAATGTCCCGTGCTCAAAGTCGTGTAATGGTCCATGTCGACCTAGTATCGCATATATAGGTTACTCAAATCATATGTTTCTTTCCATGTATATAAGTTCAGTCCTTTGCCGTACCTCGTACAGGCTTCCTCATGTCATATTATCCTTGAAATCGTTTGGACTGTCACCCTTGTTCTAGCTAGGCTCTTCCATATGAATCATCGTTTGAACTACTAGGACTTACGCCACCTAGCACCACTAGGGATTACGCTTACCTATTGCACGCTTTCGTATTTCGGTTTGGGTTAAACCACCTAGGCCACTAGGGATTACGCTAACCCTCAACCGCGCCCTTTTTCCCATGCGTTCATCGTGAATCGTTTTTCTATAACTGTATGCACATGTATCACATCGTGCCATCCGAGTCCTGTCACAGGGCAAAACAAGAAATACAGGACTCGGTCGGGTGCTTTAGATTTATCTGCCGATGCAGATACTAAGGTCTGCTTTTCTACACGTGGCTATGGTCCCACGAGACCCCTCCCTCAACTAGTGAAAGGCAACACAAGAGAAAATCTTGCCTGAGAACTACACTCCGGCCAGCCCACATCCTACGGCCTACCTCACCCATAATTAGATAGCAAATTATGGTCTGTTGGGTGTTCCCTGACTTTCCGTACATACACGCTTGACTTAAGATGGTAGATGATCGGTGAACTTGCTATCTCGGGCACATTATGTATCCGTCGACTCACTGCTATCCACCTCAGTCTTTAGGTCGCTCGCATAGCAACCAAGGCATATTCTTGGTTCTTCTACCGCAGACCTCAACCTCTTGTGAGCCCAGGATGATCATCTGCGACCTCACAGAGGGATACCAAGAATATCCTCACGTTCCCCGAAGCCGCTGCTTCGTTACCCAGTTCACTGGAGCCTTTATCTAAATCAGATAGCCTGCTCCTACGCGTATACTTAAACGATGACCTACCGTATCGGGTTACTCATCTATCTAAGAAGTGGTCCAGATTTCCTTGACTAAGAATTATTACTTAGTTTCCCTTAACTAAGGTTTACCACTTAGCCTTATTTCCATTACCCTTGTTAACTATGGTTATTTACCTAATCCTCCGAATTAGGGTTTATCTAATGGGTTAAGTGTCACTTAAGTCCATAACTTAGCCCGTCTACAAACCATCTCAAAAATGGCTAAGTATCCAAGTCCAAGACTCAACCCTACAAACCATGTGTCAAGTTGGCTAAGTATATTAAGCAATCCATAACTTAACCTCGTCTAATTATCATTTTAGATTGGTTAATCATATAAATTAACTTGACCTTGTCAAATTACCGAGTCAAATCAGTCAAGCGTATTCAAGTGTTTTGTGACTTAGCCTTATCATGTTTTCACGTTAGATTGGTTAAGTATAGATTAACTTAACCTCATCCAATTAACGAGTTAGATTGGTTAAGTATAGGTCACTTAACCTCATCAAATCATCGTGTTAAATTAGTTATGTGTTTAACTTAACCCCATTAAATTACCAAGTTGGATTAATTAAGTCTAGGCTAACTTAACCCCATCCGATTACCATGTTTAGATTAGTTAAGCCTAATTTTAACCCCATCCATTAACTGTATTATACGGTTAAGTGTCATTAAGAAAATTTACTTATCCTTATCACGTTATCGTGTTGGATTGATTAAGTGTTGGTTAACTTAATCCCGTCCATTAGTCGTATAAAAATGGTCAAGTTTCATTAGGCAAATCAAGTTACTTAACCTACCCAAGCTTATCATGTTTTGTTAAGTATCATTAGCCTAATCAAATTACTTAACCCATTTGTCCATATCATATTTGGTTAAGCCTCATTAATCAAATTAACTTAACCCTATTATGTGGCATTAATTTAATTAATGCACCCTCAACCTCTCACATTAGACCTTGTTGTGGTTACTAGTTAAGCCGGGCGGGTCCGGGTAGATTTACACCACAACCTAGTCTAACCTCGGGTCTTAAGCGCGACATGACCAACTTCTCACATTGGGTCCTATTGTTTGCAACTACTAGTTAGGCTGGTCGGTTCCGGGTAGTTTTACGTTGCAAACTCAACCCAACCTCGAGTTGGCCACACTTATATTATCTAAGTTCATCATGTTTCCAAAACATGTTAGAAGTTTTTCAAGCATTTGGGTAGACCTAACTTAATAGGTAAATTCCCAAAGGGTAGACCTAACTTAATAGGTAAATTCCCAAGCTCATGTTTTTATGCATACTTACATGTCATCTTCCATGTTATCTTTCAAGTCATATTTTCAAGTATAAACGCATGTCATATTCAAGTTAAGATTTTGCGACATGTTCATGTTTATCTAACTACCCAAAATCGTGTTTTTCCCAACGCAAGCAAATCGAGTCAACATAGTAAGGATGCTATGTCACATATTGGTCTCAAACCATGCATGATGCCAAAAAGGGCTTGGCTTCCACATGCATAACATCATAAAGGGATTGGCCATAAACATGCGTAGTGTCATAAGGTAATTTGGCCACAAACATGCATATTACCAAGAGGGATTTGGCCATAAACATGCACAACTTAAAAGAGGGGATTGGCCATGAGCATGCATAATCTCATAAAGGATTCGGCCACAAACTTGCATGTTAGCATAAGGGGTTTGGGTTCATAAACATGCATAAGCCAAAAATCTTTTCTTAGCCAATGTTTCACAAGTAAAGTGGTTCCTAAAGGTTCATGCTAGCATTTCATGCATAAAGATCCAAACTTGCAAGTTAAACTTGATTATGCATAGCATGAGAGGCATGATTAAGTCACTCACATGGCCTAAAATCATAAACATGAACACAAGAGGCAAGGTAAGGTTCATATAGGCTCGCATAATCATGTTTAGCCTCATTTTATCCCATGTCAACATTAAAAATACCGTTTTGATCCAAAAGTAGCTAGAACTTACATAGTTAGGCCTAGGGAAAGAAGCATGGATCATCTTGGCTAAGAAAGGTGCCTCCTTTGATGAAGATCCGTCATGAAACTCGCATAGCAACGTTGATTTGGCCTTCATTTGGTGTAGCAAGCTTGCACCTTTTGATTTGAACTTGATTTGAGTGCATAGGCTCTAGGGATTTGAGATGGAGGCCATGATCAATATTGATTTTGGCAGCACTTAGTTGCTAGGGTTGATTTTTAGGGATTTAGGTTAGGTTCAGGGTCTTTTTATAGAGATTAGGATAGTTTTAGGCCCTTAGATTAACCCTAGGATAGATTAGGACCATCAGATCTCGAAAGCTTCCAGACCCAGCCCAAGAACAAGACCAGGTGAGACAAACAGGTGCGCCAGGCCATTTGCCCTGGCCACCCCCTGTCGACAGGCAAGTCGACAGGGCTGTCGACTTGGTCTGGGCCCAAGTCGACAGGCCTGTCGACATGGCCTAGGCGGGAAACTACCCGCCTAGCCCCAGACCTGATTTCCAAAACTGTTTCCGAAATTCAAATTTTCCAGAGATCTTCTTTGGGCCTTTAACGGGTCATACGGACTCCGATTTCCGAAAACTCGGACTCTATTTCGCGTATTTTTCCGAGACGAACGCAATGGCATATCCCGTTTTACTTGATTCAGAATTTAAAATTAAATTCTACCTTGATTCTCATTTTAACATGTTATTGAAATACGGGTTGTTACAATGATGATCATTGCGGCTTAGCTTCATGTCGCTACGCCAGTCTAACATTACATACAAGGCCGACATGACTTGAATCCGACTTGTGAAGCTTGGAGTGACTTGGTATGGCACGGCATGGTGGTTTGATCGAACCTTCTCCCATTCGACATGGTTTTAACGACTTGGCTAACCCGACATGGTCAAACCCTTATTTTTACAGGTTAACATAATGCACTCTGCATGATGGTTGATTGTTTGTCATTGTTATTATATACATGTGTTGTATGGAATCCGTATAAATAACAACACAAGGTAATTGATTGGGTCTCATTCCAATTTGGAAAATAACAAATATTTTAAAATAATATACAGAAAATGGATAAAAAAAATCATGTGTTGAATAAAATATTTAAACAATATTTTAAATTAATATTCCGTAAAGGATTAAAATGTGAATTTTATGTCCAATTTTGGATAGACACGAAAATATTGATATATGTGAAGCTGTGTTAATTAGAAATGCGCCATTTTAACGCGAACGATATTTATATCGATTTTTTTTTATATACTGAATATCGAAAAGGAAATGATTTCAAAATATGATATTTTGACAATATTATCATTTATCTATTATAATGATAAGGAGTATTCAATTTTGATTTAAAATTGAAAAGAAAGTGGGAATCGTTTTAAAACGAATTTATAAATTACATTTTGTACAAAATATTATATATATATATAAATATATATTAATGGCTTGAATAGAATGCGCCGCGCCGCCACTGTTCGTGAATTTCGACCATTGACTTCGAATTTACATTACGGGAGATTCGACCGTCGGATTCTCCTAAACCCGGAACCGTTGGGTTCGTATCGAAAAGAGCTTTCTAATGAATATAATTGATTTGAAATCTAATGGTTGGATTTGGAATTATGTAATGTCCCGTATTTTTGAAGTTCAAATATTTAATTTATTTTATTATATTAAATATTTATTTGGAATTTTAAATGGATTTAAAATATATATTTTCGTTTATATAAGAAATTTAAACGTTAATTTATATATAATATAAAACAAGCTCGAAATGGCGCGGTAGTTCACAATATTTAGTTTTCAACTTCAATTGAGTATATAGGTTTTGATATAAGTCGGATTTCTGTGAAACATGAAACGTTGGAATCTTGTTGATTATAATTTTCATATGAAAGCGAAAAATTCAGATTTCGTGTTACAGATTGTTAGTTATGTCCAATTCAACTTTTAAAATAGTCGCTATGGAAATCGTTATTAAAATATAACGATTATTTAATATATTTAAACAGAAATTTAAACCGTCTAACTCAAAATTGACGATATTGAGTTGTGTAAATTATATTTGAAGTTGTATATATATTCTGTTTGCATATATATGATAAAATTAATTTATTTTTTATTTATTTGTATTAATTTGGAATTTCAATAATATTTTATGCGATATTATATAAGCGTTAAAAATAGCAATTTTTGCGAACGGTCTCAGTATTCGATGAAATTAGTTTCATTGGAACTGTATCATTAAATTATTTTAAGAAAATCGAACTTCGTGGCAAACTGATATCGTATGTGACTTCAGTTGCCAAAAACGTCTCTATTTCTATTTAATTGTTTAGATTATTTAGGCAGTGGTAACTTTTAACGAATAAACGACTGGTCAAATAAACTCCAAATTTAGTCAAACAAGATTCATTGGATCCATTAGAAAGAGGTCTAGTAAAATGTCAAGGCCTCAGATTTATTGGATTTTTTCCGTAATATAGGAATTTTAAAAGCTTGATTTTTTATTGATATTTATAAAGGGCTTTTCACAAATGACCTCGGAATTCGACAAAACCAGTCCCATTGGATCCGCGATATTTTTTTATTCTAGGATAAGCTTTATTTGTCAAAAACGAAGGTCGTATAAGATGATCTTATTCTTCCCAACTCTATATATACACATAACGCTTTGTACTTAAACCTAATTTGCAGTCAATGTGAAACACCCCACCTCCGTTAGGGTCACTCTCAAAGGGAATGCCCTAATTTTTGTGGAGGTTTATAAGTACAAGTCACAGATATACAAGACAGATATAAGAACACATATTTGTAAACAGCGGAAGAACAACAAACTTTATTTCATCAAGTCAAATACGTGTTACAACAACATCCTTTCCAAAAACATAACATAACACTTTCATAATCTGTCTTGAGTACATTATTTTTAAAGAAGCATAAATAAAACATAGATAAACTGCAAAAGCCCCATAGTGGATTGTCCAAAGCCATAGTTCAAAACAGGAAAGTCCAAGCAATACATTTCTCTTCTTCAAGCTGGATGTTGAGGTAGGTCAAGCTGCTGTGTTCCCTCCCTGAGGACCTGGGGGGGGGGGGGGGAAACGGAAGAAAGAAGACGAAAGAAAAATAGAGTCAGACATAAAGCCTGAGTAAGTCTAGTACTACTTTGTCTATGAATAAAGAACTGGGTATGATAAGTAAAACAGGAAGTGGGCAACACTATGAACTTGGTTAAGTTATCTAGGGTCGAATATACTATCGTACCCCATGTTGATCTCTGAACCCATATAAACTAGTTTCCAATTTGTACCCCATAATCAGGGTGATGTGATCCATTTAATGATGATCGGCTCCTACTCGCAAAGTTACATGTGTCTTACGGCCCCCGATGTCTGTTGTTACCTATGCTGGTCCCACCATGGGGTGTATCAAGTCCCATAGTGGCAACCCGACACAACCTTAGAGTGCACAGGTATGCTACTGGTGTCCAATGCCTTATTTTTCTGCGCCGGAGTGTGTGCACGCCCGCACTCCGTTAGAACCTACACTGCTACACCACCGCCGTCGCTTTGACCTCTTACAATCAGCCCAGTAATCGTGCCCCACCCTGCCTAGTTTCAGGGTATCCTGATACACCTTTTAGGGTTACTGCTGAAAAGGGTCCCCCGTTACTAGGTTTTCTATCTCTAGCCAACATGCTAAGTTGGTTAAGTGTTTCCTAATCTAACCCCACCAGTCCGTTTAGTTTAGCATGTTCCATTTTGATTAAGTCTTTAGTTCACTTAATCCTATCAATCCTGACTCAGCCTTAATTGTCTTATTAAGGCCCGGACCTCTCACATTAGACAGGTATTGTTGTGGCTGCCTGTTGCCGGTTGGTTCCGGGCAGTCTTACGCCACAACTCAGTCTAACCTCGGGTCCTTGCTGGGCTCCATGTTTAACCTCCCACATTGGATAGGTGTTGTTGTGACTACTGGACAGCCGGGCGGTTCCGGGCAGGTTTACATCACAACTCAATCCAACCTCGGGTTAAACACATCGTATTTTCTACATTTACATATCTTGTCATTCTTTTTTTATTTATATGTAAATATTTGCGGCCCATTATTAAGTTAATGGTGTAAAGGTTACACCAATCATGGGCCCAACCCATACTTGAATTTGGGCCCTTCTATTTTATATTTTCATTCATTAATTAATTAATTTTAACCCAACGTTATTTTCCCCCGTTTTATACGTCCGTTCATATATATTGGGCTTAGCCTTTTAAAGCCCAATTTAGCCATGCGAAAAGGGGAGGCTTATGGCGTGATTACATACACAAAGAGGGGAAAGTGAGCGCATGAACTTGCATATGACGTTGGAAATACAAAATAGAAATTGGTGTACTTGCATAGTGGTAACATAGGTGACATGAATCAAAGCATGTGAACTTGCATAGGTTTAACTACAACATGAACCTATATTCTTATTTAGGCATAATGTCAAACATAAGCATGTCATAAATATTTCTAGCATAAGCATAGCATATTGTCAAACATAAGCATGGCATAAATACTTTTAGCATAAACATGACATAATATCAAACATAAGCATGGCATAAGTAAAGTTAAATTTGTCCGTGGCATGAACATAAACAAGTCATGTTCATAAGGTTTCTACATGTTTACAAAGGGGATACTTTGTTACTAACACAAAAACATAGTTCAACATAATCATGATTTAAGTCTAATCACATAACGATAGTATAAATATACTTATGCATAAATATTCCTAATCATGGTGTTTGCTTTAAACTTGCAAAAAGGGATTTTTGAGTCTAACCTAGCCATGTCTCACATATGTCATCATATAATTCTTTTAAACAAGATAGACTTAATCATAGATTTCAATTATGCCAAATATCATTCATAGCCTAGCCATATTCATACGTTTTGCAAAAGCATGACTTAATACATGGATTATGGTGTCAAACTTCCAACATAGTTTCATATGAACTATAACAACCAAACTTGTTCAATTACTTGCAAAATGGTTTATGCACAAAATATACATCATTATGGGATAATAACAAAGCCCCAAACTTGCATGAACTTCAATCAACTACATACATGTAGCTTCAACATAGATTACATAATTTGCGCAATATTCCAAACGTATATTTGCATAGAACTACCGCATGTAGTTCTTTATAAATGAATAACATAATTTTGCACAAACATGAATTACTTCCATTGCCACAATTCAAGCATACACATCAACACAGTTGTTTATTTATACCAAAGTAATACTCTACTTACAATGGTTTGATGAATTCTCTAGTTTAGGGATTGAAGACGCAAATTCCTTTGTTGAATTGATTGGCTTTAGGTTGCTTGAATTGCTTTAGGCTTTAGAACTTTCTTCCTAATCCTCTCTCTAGTCGGCGGCTAATCTTTGTCGTTCCTCAGCAACATGGCGGCTATAATCTTATTTTGAATGAATAGATTAGGGTTTAGTCTAGGGTTTTTTATATAGAGGTTAGGAATTGATTAGGACCATTGATGTTGCTAGGATAGATCGTAGCCATTCATTAGGAAGAGAGACCAATAAAAACCCGCCACCTAGCCCTAATGACAAAGCAGACCACAGAAATTCGACCACATACCGACCTGGCCAGCCAGGTTGACTGGGCTCGACCAGGTCGATACCCCTGTCGACAGGGCTGTCGACAGCCCTGTCGACATGGGTAGCCCAGGTCGACAGCCCAGTCGACCTGGGTGGCCCAGGCGGGTGTTCTTCCACCCTGGCCCAATGGGCCCGATTTTAAATTATTTTATTCTGTTTGAATTTTAAACTTAATTCAAAACTTCCGAAGGCCATATCTCCTTCATACGGACTCCGTTTTTTGAAAACTCGGACTCTATTTCGCGTATTTTTCCGAGACGAACGCAATGGCGTATCCTGTTTCCCTTAGTTCTTTGATTTCAGATTAATTATACTTTAATTCATGAATTTCACAGTTATAGAATTTTTGGGGTGTTACATTCTCCCCCACTTAAAAGGATTTCGTCCCCGAAATCTTCAAGTTAGGAGGAATGTATATCCTAACATCCAATCATCCATCTACTCATCCATCAAACACGAGCATCCATTGTCCTTAAAAGACTTCTAATGCTTCATGATCATATGCGAAGTGTGTGTGTACATGTACTTATCTAACGCAAAATCAGGCGGTCTAATGATTCAGTTGACCTCCTTAATGCGAATTATGTAAGTGCCATGAATCCATTATGTATGCAAATTTTCCTATTCTTGATTCTACATGAGTGCACAATCATTCAATACAAATGCAACATCCACATGACAACACATTAAAGTTCAACCATATACGAATGCAAACATATATGCATATGCAATATGAAGTGACTGAGCCGATCTAAAACCTAGATTGTGTGTGTATATGCAACCACGAGCAACCACTAGCAATCACTTGCAACCACTTGCAACCATTCATACATAACATGTTTCAACTACATGTTTCCATCCAAAGGGTTTCTACCTAAAAGATACGGTCGAGGAAATATACCTAAAAGGATAGATAAAAGCGCAACTTAAGGAAAATGAAAGATCAAGGATGTACCCTCGAACAGAAAAGGGTAGGCTGTACGGATTCTAGCTTCAGTTTCCCAAGTCGCGTCTCCCTCGGCGTCGCTCCACTGAACTTTGACGAGCTTGACTTCGCGGTTGCGTAGCTTCTTCACTTCTGTTCCTAAGATGCGGGTTGGAACTTTTCTTATGGTTGCTTCGCGTTCCACTTCGGCCTCTTCGAGTATATTTGGCTCTACCACTTCAACAGACTCATGTAGACATTTTCGAAGATGTGAAACGTGAAAAACGTTGTGGACTCTAGCCAACTTCTCGGGCAGCTCTAATCTATAGGCCATTTTCCCAATCTTCTCGATGATAGGGAATGGACCTACGAACCTTGGTGCTAGCTTTCCTGTGGTTCCAAAACGAATAACGTTTCTTAGCGGTGATACCTTGAGAAAAACTCTGTCTCCAACCTCAAATTCAAGGTCGGTCCTTCTCTTGTCGGCATAGGACTTCTGTCTGTCTTGGGCCGTCTTCATCCTTCTTCGTATTAAGTCTACTTTCTCTGAGGTCTCTCGGATCATATCTGGTCCAAGTATGAGCTTATCCGTGGACTCCCACCAACAAGTGGGTGACCGGCACGGTCTTCCATATAAAGCTTCGAAGGGCGCCATTCCGATGGTTGCTTGATAGCTGTTGTTGTAGGCAAATTCCACCAAAGGAAGGTGGTCTTCCCATGTCCCTCCGAAGTCAAGGACGCATAGTCTTAAGAGGTCTTCCAAAACTCTGTTCACTCTCTCTGTTTGGCCGTCAGTTTGGGGATGATAGGCTGTGCTCAAGCATAACTGCGTTCCTACTGCTTCTTGCAGACTCCGCCAAAACTCACTAGTGAAGATGGGGTCTCGGTCACTAACAATGCTAGACGGTATTCCATGGAGTCGAACGATTTCTTTGAGATAAAGTGATGCTAGGGATGAGGCAGTTCTTTTAATTTTGACAGGTAAAAAGTGGGCGCTTTTAGTAAGCCTATCCACTATTACCCAAATGCTAGTGTTGCCTCTCCTAGACCTAGGCAGCCCATCGATGAAGTCCATTGAGATGCTATCCCACTACCACTGCGGGACCTCCAAAGGATGTAGCAGTCCGCCAGGCTTTTTCTGTTCCGCCTTAACCTGTTGGCACACCATACACTTAGAAACGAACTCTGCCACGTCCTTTTTCATGCCGTTCCAGAAGAAAGTCCTTTTTATGTCTTTGTACATTTTATCTCCGCCTGGGTGTATCGTCATCTTGGAGTGATGTGCTTCCTCTAGAACCTTCTTTACTAAATCTTTTGTCTGTGGGACGCATAGTCTTCCGTCTCGCCTTAGCAAACCCTTATCGTCGATGGAGTATCTGTTGAGGTGACTTGAAGTCTCACCCCTAATTAACCTATCAATTATTTCCACAAGCTGAGGGTCTTCGCGTTGTGTTGCCCCTACCGAATCTACTAAAGTTGGGCGCACTTCGAGAGATGCTAGTAAGCCCGGTACGAAATCGGAGGAAGGCCTAAAGTCGAAGCTGGCTATAAACTCTAGGCTTTGTCTTTCAACGAACAACGGGCTTAGGGTCAATTTCTTTCGGCTCAACGCGTCTGCCACTACGTTGCCTTTGCCCGGAGTATAGGAGATTTCGAAATCGTACGAGGCAAGAAACTCCATCCATCTTTGTTGCCTCAAGTTAAGATCTTTCTGCGAGAAAAGATATTTCAACGATTTATGGTCAGTGTAAAGTTCGAACTTCTCACCTAGGAGGTAGTGTCGCCAAGACTTGAGTGCAAAGACGATGGCGGCTAACTCAAGGTCGTGTGTTGGGTAGTTCTTTTCGTGCACTTTCAACTGCCTCCCGCCATAAGCTACTACCCTTCCTTCTTGCATTAAGACGGCGCCTAGCCCTGTCCCACTTGCATCCGTATAAACAGTGAACATCTTGCTCCCATCCGGCAGCGTCAAAACTGGGGCTGTTGTGAGAGCCCTTTTCAGTCGTTGGAAAGCAAACTCGCAATCCAAGTCCCAATTGAACACTAGATTATTCTTAGTCAATTTCGTGAGCGGAGCTGAGATTTTCGCAAAATCCCTTATGAACTTTCGATAGAAACCTGCTAGTCCTAGGAAGCTTCGGACCTCAGTCGCATTCCTTGGTGTCTTCCAATCCTGTACCGCTACTACCTTCGCAGGGTCCACTGCTAACCCTTGTTTGGATACTATGTGCCCAAGGAACCTCACCTCTTCCCTCCAAAAGTGGCATTTGGAGAACTTGGCTTTTAGTTGATGGACTCGCAAAGTTTCCATGATTGCCCTTAGGTGCTGAGCATGTTCCTCTTCACTCTTTGAGAAGATAAGGATATCATCTACGAAGACCACTACGAATTTGTTGAGGAAATCTCTAAATACCCTACTCATCAGGTCCACGAAGTAAGCAGGTGCATTTGTCAAGCCAAAAGGCATGACAAGCCATTCAAAGAAACCGTCTGGGGTTCTGAACGCCGTTTTATCGATGCTATCTTCAGCCACCCTTAGCTGATGAAAACCGGTTGCTAAATCGAGTTGGGAGAAAACAGACGCTCCTACAAGCTGGTCAAATAAATCGTCAATTCTAGGGAGAGGGTGCCTATTCTTTTTCGTTAGCTTGTTGAGCTCCCTATAGTCAACACATAGACGGAGTGAACCATCCACCTTTGTAGCGAACACCACTGGAGCGCCCCATTCTGAAATGCTCCTCCTAATGAACCCCTTCTCTAGAAGCTCTTTAATCTGTTTACTGAGCTCTTTCCTTTCTCGTGGAGCCATATGTCTAACGGGCAACGCAACGGGCTTTGCATTATCTACAAGATATATGCGGAAGTCTATTTCCCGCTTCGGAGGTAAGCCCTTCACCTCTTCAAAGACATCCGGATATTCCCGGACCACTCTAACTGATTTCAAATTTTCAACAGAGGCATCTAGCGATTCAAGATAACTAAGCATAACCGCATACGAGGGATTACAAGAAATTTCCAAAGTATTACCGAGCTGGGTTAGGAGCCTAACAACCCTTTTCTCACAATCAAGGATGGCCCCATTACTGGATAGCCAATCCATACCCAAAATCAAACCATAACCCGAAAAGCCCAAAACAAAGGCACTACATTGAAATTCTACACTTAGAATAGAAATTTTCAATCCCACACAGATCATAGACAAATGAGCTGGGCCCCCAATTGGGTTTGAAACAATTAAGGGGTCCTCTACCATACTAGTTTTTAGGTGCAGAGATTCTACTAGAGCAGACGAGATAAAGGAGTGTGATGCGCCAGAATCAAATAAAGTGCGAACGGGGTGATCATAAAGATAAACTACACTTTCTACAGAAGTATTTATACCTCGCTGTTGCAGAGGTGGCGCTTCTAGCACATGAACCTGTGCCCCTGGGGTGGATCCAGCCCTCTGCCCCTGTCCTCGTTTCTTTGGGCAGTCCTTAGCCCTATGGCCTGTCTCACCGCAAGAAAACCACCCACCATTCTCCTTGGCCTTCTTTTTCCGGCAGTCCTTTACTAAGTGCCCCACTTTGCCACAGAAATTGCACTTCCTCTTCTCTTTGTTGCCTTTCCCGCCTTTCTTAAAGTCTGTCTTTTTGGGCTGCAAACCCTCTTTCTTCTTGCCCTTATCCTCTTCATTCAGCAATGCCATTTGCACCAATCTTTCATACGTGACTCCCATGGGTATATGGGTCATGGCCAAACTGTGTAATGGCTCATTCAACCCTTTGACGAAACGGAGAGCCTTCTTGTGCGGGGTGTTGACTAGGTCAAGCCCAAACCTAGCCAGCTCATCAAACTGATTCACATACTCTCTGATCGTCTTGTCCCCTTGCTTAAGAAATAAGAATTTTTCTAACTGCAAACTTCTTTCCGCATCCGAGAGAAATTTAGTCTCAAACCTTTCCCTAAAGTCCTCCCATGTCTCCACTGGTCTTTCAGCATTAGTGACTTCCCACCAGTAGGAAGCCTCGCCCTTCAATAGCCATACTGCCAATTGTACTTTTTGTCTATCTTCTACCTCAAAGATGATGAATAGGTCCTCTGTTTCTTTCAGCCAATTTCTAGCTGCTACGAAGGACTCAGTTCCATGGAAATCCCTTCCTCCCATAGCTTTAAAATCTTTGCATATCTTAGCGAATGTGTTTCCCCGTGGAGGAGGTGGAGGAAAAGGTGCCGCTGCAGCTGGATGATTTCCTTCCGCTGGGGGAGGAGGAATGGTAGGGCCTGGCTGAGTGGCCCTTGCTTCTAAGAACCGTCTAAACCAACCAGGTATTGGCACCCCTTCCGGCAAGTTAAGTTCTTGGGACATGCTGAAACAAAAAGGATAGATTCAAAACGAAGCATAAGAGATAGTACCTATGGCTTTGGGGAGTGGACTTTGCCTTTTTAAAATAAAATAACATTTTTCTTTTAAAAATGCTTCTTTAAATTTCCTTTTTGAAAATAATTTTTCAAAACTTTTTATCTTATCTGGTAAACCTATGCTCTGATACCAAGTGAAACACCCCACCTCCGTTAGGGTCACTCTCAAAGGGAATGCCCTAATTTTGGTGGAGGTTTATAAGTACAAGTCACAGATATACAAGACAGATATAAGAACACATATTTGTAAACAGCGGAAGAACAACAAACTTTATTTCATCAAGTCAAATACGTGTTACAACAACATCCTTTCCAAAAACATAACATAACACTTTCATAATCTGTCTTGAGTACATTATTTTTAAAGAAGCATAAATAAAACATAGATAAACTGCAAAAGCCCCATAGTGGATTGTCCAAAGCCATAGTTCAAAACAGGAAAGTCCAAGCAATACATATCTCTTCTTCAAGCTGGATGTTGAGGTAGGTCAAGCTGCTGTGTTCCCTCCCTGAGGACCTGGGGGGGGGGGGGAAACGGAAGAAAGAAGACGAAAGAAAAATAGAGTCAGACATAAAGCCTGAGTAAGTCTAGTACTACTTTGTCTATGAATAAAGAACTGGGTATGATAAGTAAAACAGGAAGTGGGCAACACTATGAACTTGGTTAAGTTATCTAGGGTCGAATATACTATCGTACCCCATGTTGATCGCTGAACCCATATAAACTAGTTTCCAATTTGCACCCCATAATCAGGGTGATGTGATCCATTTAATGATGATCGGCTCCTACTCGCAAAGTTACATGTGTCTTACGGCCCCCGATGTCTGTAGTTACCTATGCTGGTCCCACCATGGGGTGTATCAAGTCCCATAGTGGCAACCCGACACAACCTTAGAGTGCACAGGTATGCTACTGGTGTCCAGTGCCTTATTTTTCTGCGCCGGAGTGTGTGCACGCCCGCACTCCGTTAGAACCTACAATGCTACACCACCGCCGTCGCTTTGACCTCTTACAATCAGCCCAGTAATCGTGCCCCACCCTGCCTAGTTTCAGGGTATCCTGATACACCTTTTAGGGTTACTGCTGAAAAGGGTCCCCCGTTACTAGGTTTTCTATATCTAGCCAACATGCTAAGTTGGTTAAGAGTTTCCTAACCTAACCCCACCAGTCCGTTTAGTTTAGCATGTTCCATTTTGATTAAGTCTTTAGTTCACTTAATCCTATCAATCCTGACTCAGCCTTAATTGTCTTATTAAGGCCCGGACCTCTCACATTAGACAGGTATTGTTGTGGCTGCCTGTTGCCGGTTGGTTCCGGGCAGTCTTACGCCACAACTCAGTCTAACCTCGGGTCCTTGCTGGGCTCCATGTTTAACCTCCTACATTGGATAGGTGTTGTTGTGACTACTAGACAGCCAGGCGGTTCCGGGCAGGTTTACATCACAACTCAATCCAACCTCGGGTTAAACACATCGTATTTTCTACATTTACATATCTTGTCATTCTTTTTTTATTTATATGTAAATATTTGCGGCCCATTATTAAGTTAATGGTGTAAAGGTTACACCAATCATGGGCCCAACCCATACTTGAATTTGGGCCCTTCTATTTTATATTTTCATTCATTAATTAATTAATTTTAACCCAACGTTATTTTCCCCCGTTTTATACGTCCGTTCATATATATTGGGCTTAGCCTTTTAAAGCCCAATTTAGCCATGCGAAAAGGGGAGGCTTATGGCGTGATTACATACACAAAGAGGGGAAAGTGAGCGCATGAACTTGCATATGACGTTGGAAATACAAAATAGAAATTGGTGTACTTGCATAGTGGTAACATAGGTGACATGAATCAAAGCATGTGAACTTGCATAGGTTTAACTACAACATGAACCTATATTCTTATTTAGGCATAATGTCAACCATAAGCATGTCATAAATATTTCTAGCATAAGCATAGCATATTGTCAAACATAAGCATGGCATAAATACTTTTAGCATAAACATGACATAATATCAAACATAAGCATGGAATAAGTAAAGTTAAATTTGTCCGTGGCATGAACATAAACAAGTCATGTTCATAAGGTTTCTACATGTTTACAAAGGGGATACTTTGTTACTAACACAAAAACATAGTTCAACATAATCATGATTTAAGTCTAATCACATAACGATAGTATAAATATACTTATGCATAAATATTCCTAATCATGGTGTTTGCTTTAAACTTGCAAAAAGGGATTTTTGAGTCTAACCTAGCCATGTCTCACATATGTCATCATATAATTCTTTTAAACAAGATAGACTTAATCATAGATTTCAATTATGCCAAATATCATTCATAGCCTAGCCATATTCTTACGTTTTGCAAAAGCATGACTTAATACATGGATTATGGTGTCAAACTTCCAACATAGTTTCATATGAACTATAACAACCAAACTTGTTCAATTACTTGCAAAATGGTTTATGCACAAAATATACATCATTATGGGATAATAACAAAGCCCCAAACTTGCATGAACTTAATCAACTACATACATGTAGCTTCAACATAGATTACATAATTTGCGCAATATTCCAAACGTATATTTGCATAGAACTACCGCATGTAGTTCTTTATAAATGAATAACATAATTTTGCACAAACATGAATTACTTCCATTGCCACAATTCAAGCATACACATCAACACAGTTGTTTATTTATACCAAAGTAATACTCTACTTACAATGGTTTGATGAATTCTCTAGTTTAGGGATTGAAGACGCAAATTCCTTTGTTGAATTGATTGGCTTTAGGTTGCTTGAATTGCTTTAGGCTTTAGAACTTTCTTCCTAATCCTCTCTCTAGTCGGCGGCTAATCTTTGTCGTTCCTCAGCAACATGGCGGCTATAATCTTATTTTGAATGAATAGATTAGGGTTTAGTCTAGGGTTGTTTATATAGAGGTTAGGAATTGATTAGGACCATTGATGTTGCTAGGATAGATCGTAGCCATTCATTAGGAAGAGAGACCAATAAAAACCCGCCACCTAGCCCTAATGACAAAGCAGACCACAGAAATTCGACCACACACCGACCTGGCCAGCCAGGTTGACTGGGCTCGACCAGGTCGATACCCCTGTCGACAGGGCTGTCGACAGCCCTGTCGACATGGGTAGCCCAGGTCGACAGCCCAGTCGACCTGGGTGGCCCAGGCGGGTGTTCTTCCACCCTGGCCCAATGGGCCCGATTTTAAATTATTTTATTCTGTTTGAATTTTAAAATTAATTCAAAACTTCCGAAGGCCATATCTCCTTCATACGGACTCCGTTTTTTGAAAACTCGGACTCTATTTCGCGTATTTTTCCGAGACGAACGCAATGGCGTATCCCGTTTCCCTTAGTTCTTTGATTTCAGATTAATTATACTTTAATTCATGAATTTCACAGTTATAGAATTTTCGGGGTGTTACACAATGTTTCGTTCCGTGGTCAACCAAGCCTTCATGCCGCCTTCTTCAATTTCGACGAACTGCAATTCACGATCAGTTCTTCCACCAAACTCGAAAAACATTCATCAATTAAATGATCTTTCAATTGCAATCTTGTTGGGGACGTCAAGCTCTAGGTGGGCAACGACGGTGATGGGTTATTAGGTTGTGGATCGACCGAAATTTGGCTTCCAAGCCAGCATCGTTCGATGGGTTTCAAAAATGATTGGGGGAACCGAGTTGAACGTGGGTCGATGGGGAGAGGAGCTTGTAGCGCGTCATTTTATGGTCATCGATGGACATTCGATGGCTGCAGCAAGGATTGGTGATCGAATGTTTGAAGCGAAGGTTCTCAGGCTTTCAACAGAACAAAAAGTAATAAAGGAAGTGAGAAACAAATAATTCGGCCCTTATTTTATTATCTGTAATTAGATTAACAGTAAGTATACTTAAGTTTAATGAATAAATTAATAGGTAATTAAAGAAAGGAATTTATTTTAACCAGCTGAAACGTATTTGTGCATGTTTATAGAAAAAATGTGTGAGGATGAAGAACAGTGAACAAAGTGGTGTCATGAATGATGAAAGGAGTTGGTCGAATGTGAGTGAGTTATCAAATACTGGAACAAAGACATGAATACTGGGAAAGGTTGCAAACTAAAGAGCAGAAAAATGGGCTTCATGTACTATCTTCTGGAAGGCAGGTGTTGACAATAACCGCCTTCGCAAGAGAAGGTTAATTGGAAGGGCAACACCTTTTTTTTGGTTTGGAGTTTTGTGCGCAGGTTATCTCAACCGTGTACATATTTTACAACATAATTATCATATTAATAAACTTATTAGGAATTAATTAGTTAAATAAAAAGGGTATTTATCAAACACGTGAATTCGATATAGGTCGTTGGTTGGACACCGCTTGAATGTGTGGGATGAAGTATATAATGGTCGAGTGTCTGAAAGGATCAACTAGAACAAACGACGAAGCGGCCTGAGTTATGTTATTTAAATGTAATGAGTTTAAAACAAATACTAATTAAGATATATTTATTGTCAATGATTTATAGAATGTTTTAACCGATAAATAATGTTAAGACTGTTAAGCATGTTGAACTCTCATTCTCTAGGATATTGAAACCGTTTAAAATTTATTAAGCAATGCTTATCTTTATTAATTTAAAATACTAAAACCTTAATTATTATATAATTAAGGAGCTAGTTTATTTTATAAAAATAAAATAAAAATCATATTAACTTTAAATGTCAATAACTTTTTATTATATTATCAGAATTAGACCAAACCTGAGACGCTGGAATCATATTGTCAAGATCAACATTATGGAATTAATCTGAACGGAGCTGGATACAGTGAAATTTATAGTTAAATTAAACCACTTTTTAATTTAATTGTAACCAAATAGAATCAAATGGAATCAAAGGTGAGTTAAACTCACTCATTTTTTCCCACTTATATTTTATATAAGTCTGGTTTTATTTTGTGTGCTATGGTTGCTAATGGTTGCTAATGATTGACTGTTTGTCATTTATATATTGATTGAATTTCTAAAATTAAATTTTTGTTTAATTTCAGAGAAATACCAAATCGTTATTCTAACGATTGGACCCTATTAAGGTAACTTACCTTGTTGGTCACGTTTATAAAATAAACGTGTTTAATTATTGAATTGTTTTATTCATTGGTTGATGTTAAGTAATTGTTGTTTACTGTTAAGAATCACCAGTTAAATGGAATTGAATGATCTAGTTTGAGATAACCGATTCGGATAAAGGGAAGAACAGGTTGGAGGGATCCAACCGGATTCCTCAATTATATTAGGTATTATTATTACCTATACTATCATTATATGAACTGATTTTGTTGAATGATTGATTTGATTTGTTGAATGTTGATCTGAATTCAACATTTATTTCATTTAAAGCAATGGGTGTTAATGGTTGAGTAATTGGCTGTATATGGCCTATAAATCAATCGTTTTCCAAATATGGATTTTACCGTCGAGTGAATCGATAAAGGTGAACTTATATAAAATTATTTTATAACTGAAGAAAGATTTTTAAATCTATATTTGAAGTTTATTAAAGCAAATAAATATTATTTATTATTATTTAAGTTTATAATCAATTATTAATTGATTTTATAATGTAAATCTAATATAAATAAGATTTGTAAGCAAAAGAGCAGAAGATTAACCTATCAGTTAAGAGTTGAATAATTGTTTTTAATTAACAATTAAATGGAATTATTTAAATTAATTATATTATTAATTAATTTAAAGGAAGGAGTAATTGGAATCAGTTAACGAAATAACTGTGTTTTGGGTTGACTAAGTCAACCGTTCAAAGTGAGAGTAATTATTAATTAGTTAGTTTGAATTAATCTAAGGAAATGGTTTACGAATATTGTTTTAATTTGAATAAGATTTTAAAAGGAGAATTTTTTTTAATTAATAAAGGAATTAACTACCTATATAGTATTTAAGGATTGAAATAAATTATTATATTAAATGATAGTTTAGGAGATTAGTTCTTTAATGGAAATTCAATTAAAAAGCAATCGAAGTTGCGACGAAATCTAATTGAATTGTGAAAAGGAATTTATGCACGGGTTTTGTATTAAAACCTGGGTATTTATAACAAAGTTATAAAAGAGATCTTTAAGCGAATGCGACAGATTAAATTAAATGTTTACTTAATAATTGAATTAAGTAAAAGGAAGTTACGAGAAAAGGGTTTATATTAAACCACACTTGTATATACAACATTTATAAAAAGAGATGAGGTGTTAAAACGTTAATTTTAAATTAACGTTGCTTAATAATGGAATTAATAGAATGAAAGAAATTGAAATAAGATTATCAAAGCGGGAAATGGTTGAATAGATTGGAAAAGGGTTTTTTGAAAGTGAATTTGATAAAGGAGTAAGTAATAGGATTTTTTTAGACAAAAAACCTTGTTGTAAAATAAATTGTTAAAGGAGTGGAAGTATAAAGAGTGAAGTTAGTAAGTCATTTCTAAATAAATGAATTAAGGAACAATGGTTATATTCGAGAGGGGTATTTCAAAAGTAAGTAGGTTTTATAAGATCATGTTTTAAACAAAATAGTTAGATGGGATTTGTTTTGATAATTGAAATATTGGATTTTGAAATTACAACTCATAGCTATCTTAGGATAAGAATTATGTTGATTTAGGTCTGAGAGGTAATTAAAATACCCCTACTAGAACGACTTCATGATTATCTAAGATGATATTAGTTGTAATGGTAAAGAGAAATAATAATGTGATTTTATTGGTGAAAATTTGGAAATATATAATGAGGATTCTAAAGTAAAGGAAATTAAAAGGATTTGATGATATAAATGATGTTTTCAAAGTAAAGGAAAATAGAAGAGGACTGCATGAAAATATAATAATATTTTCAAGTTAAGAGGAAATGAAATGTACAGTTTGAAATGGGATTATCCTATAAGAATAAGCATTAGTTATTGTTCCAAGTAATGAACAAAGGAATTTCGTAATGTTGTTTTATGAGGGGTAAGTTGAATTCATTTCCCAATTAAAGAAAATGAATAATGATGGAGTAAATGTTTAAAAGGGAAGTTAAATGGGAATTTGAATATAGTTGTAAGATATTTTTCAAAGTATTATAATGAAATGCTTTTAGAACATTAATATATTAAAATAAGAAGTACGTAACAACCCAGAAAATCAGAACCAATTTAAAAAATTTATTTTGGCATTTTTAATGGATTTTGAATATTTAAAATAAATTATTTTAAATAACAACGACGTAAAATTTATTTTTGACAAAGTTAAAACGAATAATTTTATTTTAATTAAAAAACGAGACTGAAATGGTGCTATAGTTTGAAAATTCGATTTCTAATTTCAAATGAATATACAAAATTCAATATAAGTCAGAATTAGACGAAGTAAGAAATATTTGAATCTGTTTAACAATATCTTTCTAATGGATGTAAGAAACTAAGATTTCGTTTTATAAGTTGAAAGATATGTCCAGTTTAAAATTCAGAAAAGTCGCTGTGGAATTTAATTATATTTTAATATATATAAAGGCCTTTAAAATAGCCATTTTGCAAACGACCTCCGTTTTAGACGAAACCACTTTTGTTGGATCCGGGATGTCAAATTATTGCTAGAATTCAATTTTCGTAATTTTTGAAATTAATATGTGAGTGCGGCAGAAGAAAACGTGTTTTGTCAATTTCAGTCAAATTGGATCGACCAGAAAATGACCATTTTTCAAACGGTCTCCAAATTCGACAAAATTAGTTTTGTTAGGACCGTATCGTCAAAACATAGCCAGAATTATTTTTCTGGAATTTTTGGAGTCAATATGTGTAACACCCAACGTCTATTAATGTCACTCACAAAGGGAATGCATTAACTTCCATGGA
Source organism: Allium sativum (assembly GCA_030737875.1). Classification (NCBI taxonomy): domain Eukaryota; kingdom Viridiplantae; phylum Streptophyta; class Magnoliopsida; order Asparagales; family Amaryllidaceae; genus Allium; species Allium sativum. The sequence goes on along the minus strand of CM060918.1, from coordinate 431,042,117 downwards.
GCATTTTAAGTGAATATAGAACAGAAAATAACAACAAGATAGATATAAAGCAATACTTGAAAATTTTAAACTTTATTTATTGCAGCAGAAGGTAAATATGTTTGGGTACATCATCAAAACCATAATCCAAAGTCAAGTACATCATATCCATCTTGATTAAAACAAAGTACGTAATCTGAAAGACATAATCCCCAACATTAAAATAGCCATAAATAAAGAAAAGCTGAACTTTACTTCAGCGGTCCAAGAAATCTTATAAAAGCAGTCCAAGATCAAGCTCCACTGGTGCTAGTTCAAACCTGAGCACCTGGAGGGGGAAAGGAAAGAGATGGAAAAAAGGGGGGTCAGACATAAAGTCTGGCGAGTGCGATAATTCTAACAATATAATTAACAAAGTAACTAGGGTAAGGCATAAGTTGGAAAATAAGGAAATGACCATGAACCATTGAGTATAGTAGAGTAAACAAGGAAACAAGATGAATAACGATATCGTTAAAGCGCACCTAACCCACTAAGATAATTTACTAAACTACACCAACACTATAGGATAATTTCTAAACTGCACCGCCACTAGTATACTGCACCGCCACTAGTCACTCTAAGGTTGATCCCGCCTACAGACTTAATAATGATATTGGTAGTTTCGTGCACCCCTAGCTGCCTTCATAGGGGTCGTCTGCCCCTATCTCCACTATATGTACCCACTACCCTCAAGCGATCGGTTCCCTAACTCGTAGATACCGTGCTGGCCCCACAGTGGGGTTTATCACTCCTCAAAGTTGCAACCCGATACAACCAGAAATGCACGGCTTATACCTACACGATGCAACAACGTCTTACCTACTAGCCCGGGTCCACACACGCATATGAACCCGTTGGACTTGCGTTCCCACCGCTAACCCGGTTTTGGCCTCTTATAGTCAAGCCCAGTATGAGTGTCCTGTCCTCGACTTTGGTCGAGCCCACAAAGATACGTATGAGTTACTGGTTGAAACGGGCCCCCATTACTTGACACAAGCTATCCACCTAAGCTTGGTCCCCTCTAGTACATCCCACTTAACCCACTTCCTATTCATGTTTCATGTTTCACATTTTGGTTAAGCGTTTCTAATCATATTTCCAAATGCCACCCAAGGCACCCACTATATTCCACATGCCACCCAAGTCACCCACATAACCCCCTCATGTCCCACTACATGCTTATCTGGTTAAGTGTTTCTTAATTCATTAAGACCGTAACCTCATAATGACCTCTCACATTAGACTGACATTTGTGGCAGCTGGATTTGCCGGGCGGGTCCGGGTAGTCTTACACCACAAAAGAGCCTAATCTCATGTCTTTACAACTGTTACGTATTTAGTTTGTGCCTAAGACCTCTCACATTAGACTGGCATTTGTGGCAGCTGGATTTGCCGGGCGGGTCCGGGAAGTCTTACACCATAAAAGAGTCTAACCCCGTGTCTTAGACGATTAATTACTCCTAATTAATCATCCCCCAATTGGAATTACTTTCCCTATTCAAATATTCCAAATTTAACAATGTCCATAATTGACTCAATTATGTCCATCCATTTAAGATATGTAAACTCATACCAATTTCACCATAATTTTATTTTATGCCTTTTAAGGCATTTATGCCAATTAAATATTTTTAAAATTATCCCCTTTTTCCCCATGTTGTACGTTCGTTCGTTCAACATAAAAATATACGTTAGACTCGAATAGTCTAACTCATGAAATAAAAGAAAACATCACAATATATACACATAATTAAAACATAGATCTAACATAGGGGTGAACTTGCATATGTTAATGATGTTCTACATCTAAAACTTGCATAGGCCAAGATTACAACTTGCACAAACAACATATGTCATGGATCCAAATTTAAAGGTGCGAACTTGATGAAATAATGGCCACAAACTTGCATAAACAACATATGTCATAGATCTATATCTAAAGGTGTTAATTTGCATAGGCAATATCCCTAAACTTGCATAACATGATTCATGTATTCATACAACTTACATGTGTGATTTATAGATCATAACAAGGGTGTAAACTTGCATCTAACATGTAAAGTATCATGTAAAATTTAGCATATGTCATAGGCTAACTTTCAATTAAATTCTCACATAAACTAGGTGTCATAATCATGTAAGTTCACATATAATTCTACCCAACTTGTATATGGTTCATGTTTGAATCAACATCTAAACTTTCCTACATATGATTTATCATATGAATCAATATAACAAACAAGTATAAGAAACCTGATGATTCAACTAGACATAAGCCAATCATAGGATTATAACATGGGTGATAGCATCATAACTTCGCATCGTAGATGATAGCATCATAACATAATATCATAGAAATTACAACACAATTCTACAACATAATTACAACATGCAATCATCAATTCATATCATATCCAAATTATCTGCATTATAACTCAGTCCAATTCATTTATTAATTATTTTGTTAAAACTATCGAACTCACAACTCAAAAGCAGTCTTGAGTTCTGAATTTTGATATCTGGAGTTGAATTAGCGCTCCTTTGATGAAGATTCGCTGTTAGGGTTGAGTAGTTCTGATTCGGTTGTTGTTCTTCCTCTTAATTTTGGTGGCGGCTGCTCTAGGGTTCAAGACAACAGCATGACGGCTATAGTTTCAGTTTTTATTCTGATTTAGGGTTTTGGTCTATGGGTCTTTTTATAGAATTCTAAATTAATTTAAGCCGTCGGATGTTCTTAGGGTTAATCAAAACCATTCAATCATGATAGGGTGATGAGTCAGCCCTAATGACTCAGCACAGAGTCAGAAAGGACTCAACAAAACGGGTCAGCCTGAACCAGAAAGCTGTGCAGGCTCCTGCCTCGGCCTGGGCGCACTTGGCAGGTGCGCCAGTGTAAATATGTACTGGCGCACTTCCCAAGTGCGCTAGTGCATTTATTTATTTTTTCTCTTTTGGCCACCAAACTTCGTTCGTCCATAACTCTTTCATCCGATACCCGTTTCCCGCAAACTCAAACTCTATTTCAACTAGAATTCTGAGACGAACACAATGGCACAACACATTTCCCTTAATTCTCACGTCTGAGATTAATTATTCTTTATTTTAGTTAATTCGATTATTCATAAATCCGGGGTGTTACATTCTCCCCTCCTTAAAGGATTTCGCCCCCGAAATCTCCAATTTAAGGAGAATGTATATCCTACCATCCAAAAAGACATCTACTCAACCATCAAACATGGGCATCCATTGTCCTTATAAAATTTCTAATACGATATCAGCATATGCAAGAAGTGTGTGTATATGTTCCTTATCTAATGCAAAATCAGGCGGTCTATTGATTCAGTCGACCTCCTTAATGCAAACCATGATAGTGCCATGCGTCCATTATGTATGCGAAAGAACCTTATCGATAAATATTATTTCTACATGTGTGAACAACCATTCACGAAAATGCAACATCCATATGATGGTACAACCATTATACATCCATTACTTAAATATGTACACACATTTATATGCAATATGCAATATGAAGTGACTGAGCCGATCTAGTGCCTAAAGTGTGTGTATATGCATCCACGAGCAACCACTAGCAAACACGTGCATCCACATGCATCCATCATACATAACATGTCTCAAACACATGTTTCAACCATATGACTAACCTATCTAAAGGTCAAAGATACTAGCGAGAGGACACACTAAAGATAAGATAAGTATAAGGTAAGCGATAAAGGAGAAATCAAAAGACATACCCTCGAAAAGGAAAGGGTACAATGAATGCATCTTCGCTTCCGTCCCCCAAGTAGCGTTGCTCTCATAATCTCCCTTTTGCACTTTGACTAGTTTAACCTCTCGATTCCTCAACTTCTTAATCTCTGACCCAATATTGAATGTAGGAGCTCGTCGAATCGTCGCATCACGCTCGATCTCCACCTCTCTAAGCAAGCTCGGCTCTACCACTTCTGCGGTCTCGTTTAAGCACTTCCTCAAATGTGATACATGGAATACGTCATGTACACCACTAAGTCTCTCAGGAAAATCCACTCTATACGCCATCTGCCCAATCCTTTCCTTAATAGGAAACGGCCCTACGAACCTTGGTGCTAACTTCCCAACGGACCGAAAGCGAACGATGTTCCGTAACGGAGACACCTTGACAAAGACCATGTCCCTAACATCAAACTCAAGATCTGACCTCCTCTTGTCCGCATAAGATTTCTGTCTATCTTGTGCCATCTTCATCCTCCTTCGAATCAAATTGATCTTTTCTGAAGTCTCTCTAATCATATCAGGTCTAAGCAAGATCTTGTCTGTAGACTCCCACCGACATGTAGGCAAACGACACAACCGTACATAAAGAGCCTCGAACGGTGCCATGCCAATGCTAGACTGAAAGCTGTTATTATATGCGATCTCTACCAGCGGAAGATGTTCCTCCCATGTTCCTCCGAAATCTAAGACACACAATCTCAATAAGTCCTCTAGAATACAATTCACCCTCTCGGTCTGGTCGTCCGTCTGAGGATGATATGCGGTGCTCAAACATAACTGAGTCCCTACCGCCTCTTGCATGCTCTTCCAAAATTCGCTAGTGAAGATAGGATCACGGTCGCTCACTATGCTAGAAGGAATACCGTGCAAACGAACTATTTCTCGAACGTATATGGAGGCTAACCATGGAGCAGTCCTCTTACTCTTCATGGGAATGAAATGGGCGCTCTTAGTAAGTCTGTCTACCATGACCCAAATCCCCGTATTACCCTTCCTCGATCTTGGTAATCCGTCAACAAAGTCCATCGAAACGCTTTCCCACTTCCATTGTGGGACCTCCAATGGGTGAAGCAATCCACCGGACTTCTTTTGCTCTGCTTTTACATGTTGGCACACTAAGCATCTAGCAACAAATTCTTCCACGTCCTTCTTTAGACCGGCCCAAAAGTAAACTCGTCTCATGTCCATTTACATCTTGTCCCTACCAGGATGAATGGTCATCTTCGAATGATGTGCATCATCAAGAATGGTCTTTCTTAGGCCATCGTCTTTTGGTACAAAAAATCTACCGTCCCTACGCAACCAACCATTATCATATATGGTATACCTACGGAGATGGTTCAATGACTCCCCTCCTTTGATATTTTCTACAAACTCAACCAAATGTGGGTCGTCTCGCTGTGCCTCGCCAATCCGTCCCAAAAGCGTAGGTCTGACCTCTAAGGATGCTAGCAAACCGGGTTCAAAGTCACTGGAGGCTGTAAAGTCAAACGTAGAGATGAACTCTAAGCTTCGCCGCTCAATAAACAATGGACTTAAGGATAGCCTTTTTCTACTTAAGGTATTTGCCAGCACGTTACCCCTGCCTGGGGTATATGCTATCTCAAAGTCGTAGGATGCTAAGAATTCCATCCACCTTTGCTGCCTTAAGTTCAGGTCCTTCTGAGAGAATAAGCATTTTAACAATTTGTGGTCAGTTGACAATTCGAATTTATCGCCAAGAAGATAATGACGCCAAGACTTAAGCGCGAAAACAATAGCGGCCAACTCTAGGTCATGTGTAAGGTAATTTATTTCATGCACTCTCAACTGCCTTCACCATAGGCTATTACCCTTCCCTCTTGCATTAAGACTGTGCCTAGTACTGTCCCACAAGCGTCAGTATAAATGGTAAATGGCTTACTCCCATCTGGCAACACTGAGACTAGGGCTGTGGTCAAAGCTCTCTTTAAACGTTGGAACGCATCATCACAATCTATGTCCCACATGAAAACTAAGTTCTTCTTTATCAAGCGTGTTATTGGAGCTGATATTTTTGCGAAGTCTTTAATAAACTTCCTATAGTAGCCAGCCAACCCTAAGAAACTCATCACCTCGGTAGCATTTTTAGGAGCCTTCCAATCTTGGATGGCCACCATCTTCGCGGGATCTACGGCTATCCCTTCTTTGGAAACCACATGCCCTAAGAATCACACTTCTTTCCTCCAAAAGTGACATTTAAAAAATTTAGCTTTAAGGCTATGTGCTCGAAGAGTCTCCAACACTTCCCTAAGATGTGGGGCATGCTCTTCTTCGCTTTTAGAAAAGATCAAGATGTCATCTACAAAGACTACCACGAATTTATTAAGGTACTCCCTAAACACCCTACTCATCAAGTCAACAAAGTATGCAGGGGCGTTTGTCAAACCGAAGGGCATCACCAGCCACTCGAAGAAACCGTCTGGAGTCCAAAAGGTAGTCTTGTCTATGCTATCCTCAGCCACTCTCAATTAATGGAAACCAGTGGCTAAGTTCAACTGCGAAAACACTGAGGCGCCAACTAACTGATCGAAGATATCGTCAATCCTCGGCAGTGGGTGTCTATTCTTCTTAGTAAGCTTATTAAGTTCTCTATAGTCCACACAAAGTCTAAGGGACCCATCTGCCTTCGTGGAAAATACTACTGGAGCGCCCCACTCTGATATACTACGTCTGATGAACCCCTTCTCAAGCAATTCTTTCACTTGCTTACTGAGTTCTCTTCTCTCTCTTGGAGCCATGTGGCGCACTGGCAATGCAACTGGCTTTGCATTGTCCACTAGATATATTCGAAAGTCTATCTCATGTTTTGGGGGTAAACCCCTCACCTCATCGAAGACATCGGCATATTCATGGACTATGGGAACAGAATGTAAATCATCATCGGATGCGTCAAGGGATTCTAGGCAACTAAGCATTACTGGACCTCTAGGTTCACAAGAAATATCAAGGGTCTTTCCAGAACGAGTCAACAATCTAACTACCCTTCTTTCACAAGCTAGGATGACCCCATATATATTTAGCCAATCCATACCTAGAATTAAACCATAGCCCATGAAGCCAAGAACAAAAGCGTTGCATTCAATCTCAATGCCGAACATAAATACTCTCAAATCCCGACAAATCATAGAAAGATGGGCCAAACCACCAATAGGATTTGAGACTACTAAGGGGCCAGTAATAAGACTAGTATCTAGGTGCAGTGTTTCAACTAATGATGTAGAGATAAACGAATGCGATGAGCCAGAATCGAATAAAGTACAGACAGGATGATCAAACAGAAAAACTAAACTTTCAACGGAAATTGCTATACCTCGTTCTTGCAGCGGTGGGACCACGAGAGCCTGAACTTGTCCCCTTGCCCGCCCGGGTGCCATAAGAGCTTGCACCTGTCCTCCCGAGGTAGACCCTGCCCTCTGCCCTTTCTTTGGGCAGTCCTTAATAAGATGTCCCGCTTCGCCATAGTGGAAACAACCAGTCTTCTTTTTCTTCCTACAATCTTTGCTTAGATGGCCGGGTGTCCCACAGTTAAAGCATTTCTTCTTCCCCTTAGCACTGTTGCCTTTGCCACCTTTCTTATTCTGTTGTTGCTGTTGTGGCTTCTTTTTATCCCCTTTCTTCTCGGGTGCCTTATTAGCATTGGCGCCCTTCTCCTCTTCATGCATGAGTGCCATGTCAACTAGCCTCTCAAAGGTGGCCCCATTAGGAATGTGGGTCATAGCTAACCCATGAAGCGGTTCATTTAAACCCTTAACAAATCTCAGAGCCTTCTTTTCTGGAGTATTCACCAAGTCTAAGCCAAACCTTGCCAATTGGTTGAATTTGTTGACGTACCCTTTCACCGATAGATTCTCTTGCTTCAATGACAAAAACCTTTCCATGTATAGATTCTCTTCAGCCCGTGAGAGAAACTTCATCTCAAACCTCTGCCTGAAATCTAGCCATGAATCGATTGGACATCCCCCATTAGTGACCTCCCACCAAAACGAGGCCTCACCCTTCATTAGCCAGGAAGCTATCTAGACCTTTCTTTCATCATCCACTTCAAAGATTCTAAACAATTCTTCCACCTCCTTTAGGCAGTTTCGAGCTTCAACAAAGGTCTCCGTCCCGTGAAAAGGTCTTGCACCCGTTGCTCTAAAGTCCTTATATATGTTTGCGAAATTATCGACACGAGGAGGAGGAGGATCATTTGCTGGACCTGCGGCGGCGGCCCTAGCCTCAAGATATTGACGAAAACAACCGGGCACATGAACGCCCTCTGGTATCCCAGATGCTTCAGACATGCTGAAACGAAAAAGGAAAGATTCAGTACAAAAAGGACTGAAGGAAGATATATGGCTCTTGGGGTTATGCTTTCCAAAATATACTTTTCTCTTGAAAATACTTTCCTTAAAACACACTTTTGAAAGTACTTCTTCATAAAAATTGTTTTGAAAAATAGTTTTTCAAAAATTCATATTTGTTCTGGTAACCTTCAACTCTGATACCACGTGTAACACCCCACGTCCATTAATGTCACTCACAAAGATAATGCGTTAACTTCCATGGAGAATTTTAAGTGAATATAGAACAGAAAATCACAACAAGACAGATATAAAGCAGTACTTGAAAATTTTAAACTTTATTTATTACAGCAGAAGGTAAATATGTTTGGGTACATCATCAAAACCATAATCCAAAGTCAAGTACATCATATCCATCTTGATTAAAACAAAGTACATAATCTGAAAGACATAACCCCCAACATTAAAATAGCCATAAATAAATAAAAGCTGAACTTTACTTCAGCAGTCCAAGAAATCTTCTAAAAGCAGTCCAAGATCAAGCTCCACTGTTGCTAGTTCCAGCCTGAGCACCTAGAGGGGGAAAGGAAAGAGATGGAAAAAATTGGGTCAGACATAAAGTCTGGCGAGTGCAATAATTCTAACAATATAATTAACAAAGTAACTAGGCTAAAGCATAAGTTGGAAAATTACGAAATGACCGTGAAACATTGAGTATGGTAGAGTAAACAAGGAAACAAGATGAATAACGATATCGTTAAAGCGCACCTAACCCACTACGATAATTTACTAAACTACACCAACACTACAAGATAATTTCTAAACTGCACCGCCACTAGTATAATGCACTACCACTAGTCACCCTAAGGTTGATCCCGCCTACGGACTTAATAATGATATTGGTAGTTTCGTTCACCCCTAGCTGCCTTTATACGTGTCGTCTGCCCCTATCTCCATTAGGTGTACCCACTACCCCCAAGCGATCGGCTCCTAACTCGTAGATACCCGTGCTGGCCCCACAGTGGGGTGTATCACTCCCTAAAGTGGCATCCTGATACAACCAAAAATGCACGTCTTATACCTACACGATGCAACAATGTCTTACCTACCAGCCCGGGTCCACACACGCATATGAACCCGTTGGACTTGCGTTGCCACCGCTAACCCGGTTTTGGCCTCTTACAGTCAAGCCCAGTATGCATGTACCTTCCTCGACTTGGGTCGAGCCCACAAAGATACGTATGGGTTATTGGTTGAAACGGGCCCCCATTACTTGACATAAGCTATCCACCTAAGCTTGGTCCCCTCTAGTACATCCCACTTAACCCACTTCTTATTCATGTTTCATGTTTCACAATTTGGTTAAGTGTTTCTAATCGTAATTCCAAATGCCACCAAAGGCACCCACTAGATTCCACATGCCACCCAAGGCACCCACATAACCCCCTCATGTCCCACTACATGCTTATCTAGTTAAGCGTTTCTTAATTCATTAAGACCGTAACCTCATAAAGACCTCTCACATTAGACTGACATTTGTGGCAGCTGGATTTGCCGGGCGGGTCCGGACAGTCTTACACCACAAAAGAGCCTAACCTCATGTCTTTACAACTATTATGTATTTAGTTTGTGCCTAAGACCTCTCACATTAGACTGGCATTTGTGGTAGCTGGATTTTCCGGGCTTGTCCGGGCAGTCTTACACCACAAAAGAGTCTAACCTCGTGTCTTAGACGATTAATTACTCCTAATTAATAATCCCTCAATTTGAATTACTTTCCCTATTCAAATTATCAATCAATTCCAAATTTAACGATGTCCATAATTGACTCAATTATGTCCATCCATTTATGGTATGTAAAATCATACCAATTTCACCATAATTTTATTTTATGCCTTTTAAGGTATTTATGCCTTTTAAGGTATTTATGCCTTTTAAGGCATTTATGCCAATTTTTTTTTTTATTATTATCCCATTTTTCCCCACGTAGTACGTTTGTCCGTTCAACGTAAAAATATACGTTAGACTCGAATAGTCTAACTCATGAAATAAAAGAAAACATCACAATATATGCACATAATTAAAACATAGATCTAACATAGGGGTGAACTTGCATATGTGAATGATGTTCTACATCTAAAACTTGCATAGGCCAAGATTACAACTTGCATAAGCAACATATGTCATGGATCCAAATTTAGAGGTGTGAACTTGATGACATAATGGCAACAAACTTGCATAAACAACATATGTCAAAGATCTATATCTAAAGGTTTTAATTTGAATAGGCAATATCCCTAAACTTGCATAACATGATTCATGTATTCATACAACTTACATGTGTGATTTATACATCATAACAAGGGTGTAAACTTGCATCTAACATGTAAAGTATCATGTAAAATTTAGCATATGTCATAGGCTAACCTACAATTAAATTCTCACATAAACTAGATGTCATAATCATGTAAGTTCACGCATAATTCTACCCAACTTGTATATGGTTCATGTTTGAATCAACATCTAAACTTTCCTACATATGATTTATCATATGAATCAATATAACAAACTAGCATAAGAATCATGATGATTCAACTAGATATAAGCCAATCATAGGATTATAACATGGGTGATAGCATCATAACTTCGCATCATAGATGATAGCATCATAACATAATATCATAGAAATTACAACACAATTCTACAACATAATTACAACATGCAATCAACAATTCATATCATATCCAAATTATCCGCATTGTAACTCAATCCAATTCATTTATTAATTATTTTGTTAAAACTATCGAACTCACAACTCGAAAGCAGTCTTGAGTTCTGAATTTTGATTTCTGGAGTTGAATTAGCACTCCTTTGATGAAGATTCGCTGTTAGGGTTGAGTAGTTCTGATTTGGTTGTTGTTCTTCCTCTTAATTTTGGTGGCGGCTGCTCTATGGTTCAAGTCAACAGCATGACGGCCATAGTTTCAGTTTTAATTCTGATTTAGGGTTTGGTTCTGTGGGTATTTTTATAGAATTCTGAATTAATTTAAGCCGTCGGATGTTCTTAGGGTTAATCAAAACCATTCAATCATGATAGGGTGATGAGTCAGCCCTAATGACTCAGCACAGAGTCAGAAAGGACTCAACAAAACGGGTCAGCCTGAACCTGAAAGTTGTGCAGGCTCCTGCCTCGGCTCAGGCGCACTTGGCAGGTGCGCCAGTGTAAATATGTACTGGCGCCCAGTGCATTAATTTTTTTCTCTTTTGGCCAACAAACTTCGTTCGTCCATAACTCTTTCAACCGGTACCCGTTTCCCGCAAACTCGGACTCTATTTCAACCAGAATTCCGAGATGAACACAATGGCACAACCCATTTCGCTTAATTCTCACGTCTGAGATTAATTATTCTTTATTTTAGTTATTTCAATTATTCAAAAATCCGGGGTGTTACAGTATGTTGCCGTACACAATAAATTGTGAATTGATCAGCCATTGAAGCCAGAAACAGAGTTTTCTGAGCAAACGGACTCGGAATTCGATGAAATTAGTTTTGTTAGGTGCGTATCGTCAAGACATAGCAGCATGTCAATTTTCTTCGTCACCAGAGTTTGTGTGTGGCTGTGGCATCGATAACTGTCGATTGGAAACTGCATGAGCTAAGAAAATATTAAAATAATACACCCCACTACTATATAACACCCCCACAACTTCATAAACACTCATTTATTCCTTCTCCTGCCAAATTTGCAGTAGCTACTTCTGCAATTTTACAAAAAAGCCCTAGAACACAAAAACCTTCATATGTTTCAAACCATACATAATTTCCACAAATGATCTCTAGGTATTTTAGATAATGACGATCTCTACCTACCACAAAAAGTTGGTGAGCTATCGTTGCAAGGATTCGCCGGAATCTCAATCCAAAGGCAGAAAACACATTCCGATTTTGGACAAATTGAGGCCGATCTGTGAAGAATTAGGAGATGGATCGGTTGAAGAATTTGTAGAGGAGTGAGTGCTCTACAAGTTTGTCTAAGGGTGTAGGGTCTAAAAGTGTATGTGGTTACGGGAAAAATGAGTTCAACGTGGATGACTTTTTCTACCGAGAAACGAATGGATTTTTGCCAATTGGCACAGCCACAGGAGATATCATTAGGGGGTTTCTGAGGGGAAGTTGTAGCTGGAGGGACGGTGGTCCGATCTGGGAAGGGGCGTGACGACGAAGTTCACTGGTGACGCTGGAATTTTCTTTGAAGCGGATTTGGGGGAAACCGTGATTCTGGAGAACTGGCATCGAGACTGGGGTAGTGGTTCATGGTGAAGCGACGGCGTGGAAGGGGCAACGACATGGTAGGGTCGGGTCAGCGTCAGGTGGCCTGAGGCGGTGCAGAGAGGTGATGATCAACGGGTAAGGAGGTGAGGGGCTAAAACGCAAATTATTTTCTTTTAATTTTTACATACAATGTTTACACGTTCATAACTTTGTGTCACGATGTCGAAATTGCATGAAACTGGGTCTGTTGCGATCGTGGGGACGAGAGCTTCACCAAAAACTGACCGCGTCCAAATAGGAGCAAGTTGGAATTTCAGGCAAATTCAAACTCGAACCGAACCAGAAATTTAGATAAAACTGACGGAGTGGATCCCAATGTGAGAACTCCTGACTAAAATTTCTGGTTCAGTTATTTATTTTATAACTACATATATGAACTGCTCTTCATCGTCCACAGACCATGGATGACTTATTTGTTTGATTGTGTTGTGAAAATTATTTGTAATATGAAATGGACTGTATAAAATATTCATGTGTGGAATAAAATAAATATTCATGTGTTAAAACAAATATTTTATCGTTAAAAATATATTTTTTAACGTGTATATGAATAAAATAAATATTCATTTATAAATCGGACGATTTGTTTATGTACACCCATTTGTCTGATATTGATTGGGACGATATATTTTGCACATCGCCCAACTGCACAAATAAAATCTGTGTTTGTTGATTGAAACCCTACACGGGTATTGGGATTATATATGGCATACACTAGTCCCAATAATTAGCTGTATGTAAATCAATTGGTTGACAGGCTGTGGTAAGCGTTAAACATTTATATTCAATGCTTATTGTAAGGACCAGGGGATCTTGTCGACCTTGGTTACCGACATATACTCAATGTCGACGTTCCAAGCGTCGGAAAACACCGGATAGTCCATGAAGAAATTAGAGGGTGAGGACAGATAGGATAGAAACTTAGAATAGAAGAAGAAGGACAACATCAGACTAACACAAATCTCACAGTTGAACGAACAACATATAATAGATAACATATCCTTGAAATAAAATCAGTATATGTATACAGTAACATTTTCAGAGTACAACACTCACAACACAGCGGAATATCAATAGCTATATAAAATCCTGAAGGCTCCTGCTCCAGCTCTTCAAGTATATCTGTAAAATCCAGACTACTTGATTGCCTGTACAAAAATGGGCACCCAAGAATTTAGGGAAAAAAAACAAAATAAACTCTGGGTCAGTCCTGGGACTGGTGTGAGTAAAACAGTTTAAAACAGTTTGAGCGATTAAACGATATCTCATAAGACCACGCCATATAACGGAACGGGTTTTTCCCTTATGAGTATCCAAAGAAATCCCTATATCAAAATCCTTTTGATATTATGATAATGTCTATCAACCACAATATAATAATCATCTAGCAGAAACGCTTTCATCTCACGTTCTACATATATAGTATACAATCAAAACCGCGAGCGCTTCTTGGATAATGGATTTCCAACTATGACAAGGTATGGAACCACCTTCTGCTAGTGTACCTCTAGAGAGGAATACACTGGGTTCAAAAAGAACATCTTCCAACCCGGCCACACATGACCGACCACTCATTTCGCTTGAATGTATCGAATGTATATCACCAACGGTTGGGATGAGCAACCGTTTCCCGAATGGGACAACATCCTAATGGGAGCTACCCACATAGCCATGCTGCCTGCCCGATTTTTTTCATTTACCGAATGTGAGGCTAGAAGCTACGCTTATCTTTTACATGCCACATCTTCATTCACTTAGAATGTCACATCGTCATACCCTTTTAAATTACAAATTGATTTATCCAAAAATAACACGGGTATACAGCTAAGAGAAACGAATTCCTCCACTACCAAACGTGAATACGTTTGAAGAGATCAACTTACGTGATCTATTAGATATAATCTGTCTGACCTTCTTCCATACAAGTTGTCCTGGGACTGGACAAAACGAAGGCACTATTCAATACATCCTTCTTGGGCAATCTTTACCTAAGATTTATTCAACAGCCCTTGCACATTACTCCATCTTCAATTATCTTCGGCATATATGATTCACAACACTTATGCCAATACGGAGTGGTTCTTCGGATAATAATCCAACCAGTCTCTCCATATTAACAACGTTAAAATGGTCAAAACTTTGTTAGTCGGTGATTTAACTATCAAAGGAAAACATGTGTGCAAACAACGATATTATATTCCAGATGGAAATTATATCGATCAATCATCATTGAACATTTATCTCTTTAGTTCATCAATTTATTCATTTTCCATTTCCTACTTCCATATATTCAACATTTCTTATTTTCTATATTTAGGAAATATACGTTATTAACATTGGAAAACATTTCCATTTCTTGTTTTCTATATTTAGAAAACGTTTCTGATTCTAGTTTGGAAAACATTTCCAAAGCTCCTTCATTTGGTTTTAACAGACGTTTAAATAAAACATCGTTATGCCAACTCCAACCATTTCCTGCATTTATCAAACCTTACGTATTCTTTCACTATCAAACCTTACCCATTCCATAGTTAAGAAGGAACTTAATCAAGTTGGGGTATAATTACCTCTCAGACCTTAGCTGAACAACGTTTTAACTTCGGAATAGACAAAGTTTATCTTTTAAACCTTTAACAAACTTCCTTTCGAAACTCTCGGATTCTATTTATGAATCCACTTCTTTTATAAAAACATTTGTTATAACGATAACGTTATAATCCCAACTTTCAAAATATTTAACTTCAAATATAACTTTTATTCTTTAATTTGAATAAATAAATAAGCACCTAATTTATAAAGAAATATATCTTGATTTAAACACCGGAAAGTATAAGTACTTTCCCGAATCCGATATAATCGAATTCGAAGATTAACTCTCTTCGAATAACTAATATTTGATTAACTCACTTCAAATAACTAATATTCGATTTACTCCTTCTTCGAATAACTTATATTCGATTACCTCACTTAGAATAACTAATATTCGATTATCCCAGTTTGGATAACTTATATTCGATTAACTCCCCTCGAATAACTAAATTCGATTAACTCCTTTCGAATAACTAATTCGATAACTCCTTTCGATTAAACTAAAATCGATTAACTCCTTTCGATTAGACTAAAACCGTTAACTCCTTTCGATTAAACTAAAATCGATTAACTGCTTTCGATTAAACCATAACCGTTAACTCCTTTTTATTAAACTATAATCGATTACTCTTCCCTTAACTCTATTCGAATAAACTATATTCGGTACTCCTTCGACTCTATTCGAATAAACTATATTCGAATAACTCCTTTGGATTAACTCATTTGGATTAACTCAATTGGATTAACTCATTTGGATTAACTCATTTGGATTAACTCGTCTCGACTAACTCAACTCGATTAACTCAACTTGATTAACTTACTTGATTTACTCAACTCGACTAACTCGACTTGGTTAACTTACTTGATTAACTCAACTCGACTAAATTTACTTTATTAACTTACTTGATTAACTCAACTCGACTAACTCGACTTGATTAACTTACTTGATTAACTCAACTCGACTAACTCGACTTGATTAACTCTATCTGGTTAACTCTAACTGGTTAACTCTATTTGAATATCTCTAATTCTGTGACGACAAGGAATTTCGCTCGATCCGAATCAGTCGTTAAACCGATCTAGACCGTTTGAAACCCCTGATCGTTTGAGAATAGGACAAATCAGAACGCAGATGGAAGAACATTTCATTGCTATTACAACAATTCCATCAGATACAAGAATATACAGAGTATGAATAAATAAAATACATTCGATAAATATCAGAGATTACAATAAATTACATAGTAGCGGAAAATAATACAAAACACAACTGAAAGTGATACACGGATACAGAGCTTTCCGAGCATCGTTCCAGCTGTAAATCAGGATCTTGTGAATATAAATCTGCAAAACCAAAACTACTAGCTGCCTGTGTCGAAAATAAGGGCACCCAGAGTTTAGGTTAAAACAATAAACTCCAGGTCAGTCATGTGACTGGTGTGAGAACTAAAACAGTTATTTAAACTTTACTTTAAAAGAGAGTAATTCAAGGGACCACGCCGTATAACACGGAACGGGTTTCCTCCCAAGAATACCAGTGCATAGGGTAAACAACGCAATGCTTTTTCGAAAAATGAAGCTATTATAAGACCCAGGTCCCATCACACAATGCAACGCAAGCCGGAGGATAGGGTTTTCCCTTATAATAGCCAAACATGCTTGGTACGTTTAAAACAAATCATTTGATACTATAATAAGTGTATAGTGCCAATACAATTTCAATCATAAATATAAATCATAGACGGCATAAGTGCCCCATACCACTATGTCGCCATATTAGGCTCTACAAATAAAACCGAAATACACATATTGGAAATTGGATTTCCATCATGGGTCGAGGCAAGGGGCAAGCTCCACTCCGCTTTCGAGACACTCTAGCAAATGTCTCAGGGCTACGCACTCTGGGCAACCCTTGGATCTTCAGGGCCGGTCCTCTCTTACATTTGAGGATTGGCAATTCCTGAACACACGTTTCCCGGTCCTTACAGACCTAAAATGGAGGCGCCTCATCCAACAACCACATAGGTGAAAAGTATATAAATGTCAGGGCTGGTAAGTCACTGACACCACCAAAGCTAGAAAGAAACGTCGTGCTCTCCCTGTAGTCCTTATCCCGTTTTTGACTCATACCGAGGTGTGAGGCTCGCGAATTCACGCAATACACAAAGCTGCCACGTAGGTCGTGCTTTGATCATCAACCACAAGACTTTGCTTTTCAACAGAAGCCTTGATCCATGCAACTCAGCGTGCCACACAGGCAATTCATGCCATGCGATTGATATCTATCGATATATAACCTCTAAGCTCGTACGTCTCAGAGAAGGTCGTTAAGCAAGAGAATAAATTCTCCGTCGCCAAACAGATATATATTTAACAGAAATCAATCAACACAGAATAAAATCCAATGTCAGACACACAATCCATTTACAAGTTTGTTCTGGGTCTGAATGAAACCGGAGGCACTTTCCTCGCATATCCATCCGTCTCCAAGTACGTCTGGACGACAACCAACTGATTCCCTCATCTTGGGTGTACAGCCCAATCAAGATCATCAGTAATCACCCAAACGATGTGAAGACTTCCGGTCTTCAACCACCTTCTTCTTCTTCGACATATCATCGAATCGGTTATTCAGAATTTTCAACTGGACATATCTTTTGATCCCCGCTATGAAATTTTGATTTTTCTGATTCGTTGGAAAGATATTATCAATTAGATCCTAATGTTTTTGGTTTCACTAAAATCCGGATTGTTTTGCACCCGGTACATTCAATTGAATTTTGAAATCGAATTATCGAACTACCGCGCCATTTTCAATTCTATTTGTAATTATAAATAATTATTTATAGTCTAACAACGGCGTATATAATATATACATTCGAATTATATTCAAAATAAATTTTCGTCGATATTATTTAAAATCATTCATTTTAAATGTTCAAAATTCGCTAAAATTACCAAAATAAAAATTTAAAACTGGCCCAGATTTTCCGGGTTATTACATTCTCCCCCACTTAAAACTTTTCGTCCCCGAAAAGGAACAAAGTCGAAAGTGGTTTGACTAATCAGCTCTACGTTCGATCAGGCTTCCATTCTCCAACTTTTCAGTTTCTGAGAATTTTCAAATTCTTCAAAAATTTGGCTAACACCCTAAATTTTTGAAAAATTTCGCCATAACCTCCCCTGCACCGGGAGCCACGGGAAAATCCCGAAATTGCCATATAGGCCTTATGATCTCAAAAAGAAAAAGAAAAGGCCAAGCGGCTAGCAAATAGGCTCATAAAATCATCATCACCCAAACAAAACAGTAGATTATATAGTAAACATGTACCTATTTGTCGGGCAAACAAATTTTATTCTCTGCTCTAGCCTCCTTGCTATGACTTGTTCAATGTAAGTATATGTATATGCAAGTAAATGCGACTAATTTTCGATACAATTCAATATTTGATTCAATTAGGCTAAATGGTTCAAAATTATCAAACAAATAAACAAACAACACAACCATCAATCAATTAGTGAATTTACGTTTCAAATTCATAATTTTGATATATATGTACAAAAAATCATGTTTTGATGCCAAATCACAGCAATGAATCCATCTATATAAGTTTTGGTTCTCACACCAGTCGATGGAAATATATAGAAATCACACATTCGAAACACGAAAATAAATACTGGTGATGGCGCGCCATCATCAGAATCATGAACGGGCGACTAGAATGTGATTCTATATCTATCTAATATATTAAAACTTCGAATATACGTTCATGACGCGTATATGTAAAATCTTTATATATTGGATTGTCCAAATTCAAAATAAATAAATTATTCAAATACGTGTAAAACGATTTAAATTTTCAAAACAAAATTGTTTTCATTTGAAAAATATACTCTTCACACTCGTCCTAGGATACTACTGATCCTATCTCTAACGAGTCACTCTAATTGGATATTGCTAACCCAATATCTGATGAATTCTTTCGTATGGTTCTAATGTGTCTTGTTCTCGAGCTCTGTAAACCAAAGCTCTGATACCAAATGTGACGACAAGGAATTTCGCTCGATCCGAATCAGTCGTTAAACCGATCTAGACCGTTCGAAACCCCTGATCGTTTGAGAACAGGACAAATCAGAACGCAGACAGAAGAACATTTCATTGCTATTACAACAATTCCATCAGATACAAGAATATATAGAGTATGAATAAATAAAATACATTCGATAAATATCAGAGATTACAATAAATTACATAGCAGCGGAAAATAATACAAAACACAATTGAAAGTAATACACGGATACAGAGCTTTCCGAGCATCGTTCCAACTGTAAATCAGGATCTTGTGAATATAAATCCGCAAAACCAAAACTACTAGCTGCCCCTGTCGAAAATAAGGGCACCCAGAGTTTAGGTTAAAACAATAAACTCCAGGTCAGTCATGTGACTGGTGTGAGAACTAAAACAGTTATTTAAACTTTACTTTAAAAGAGAGTAATTCAAGGGACTACGCCGTATAACACGGAACGGGTTTCCTCCCAAGAATACCAGTGCATACGGTAAACAACGCAATGCTTTTTCGAAAAATGAAGCTATTATAAGACCCAGGTCCCATCACACAATGCAACGCAAGCCGGAGGATAGGGTTTTCCCTTATAATAGCCAAACATGCTTGGTACGTTTAAAACAAATCATTCGATACTATAATAAGTGTATAGTGTGAAAACAATTTCAATCATAAATATAAATCATAGATGGCATAAGTGCCCCATACCATTATGTCGCCATAATAGGCTCTACAAATAAAACCGAAATACATGTATTGGAAATTGGATTTCCATCATGAGTCGAGGCAAGGGGCAAGCTCCTCTCCGCTTTCGAGACACTCTAGCAAATGTCTCAGGGCTACGCACTCTGGGCAACCCTTAGATCTTCAGGGCCGGTCCTCTCTTACGTTTGAGGATTGGCAATTCCTGAACAAACGTTTCCCGGTCCTTACAGAACTAAAATCGAGGCGCCTCATCTAACAACCACATAGGTGAAAAGTATATAAATGTCAGGGCTGGTAAGTCACTGACACCAACAAAGCTAGAAAGAAACGTCGTGCTCTACCTGCTGTCCTTATCCCGTTTTTGACTTATACCGAGGTGTGAGGCTCGTGAATTCACGCTATACACAAAGCTGCCACGTAGGTCGTGCTTTGATCATAAACCACAAGACTTTGCTTTTCAACAGAAGCCTTGATCGATGCAACTCAGCGTGCCACACAGGCAATTCATGCCATGCAATTAATATCTATCGATATATAACCTCTAAGCTCGTACGTCTCAGAGAAGTGCGTTAAGCAAGAGAATAAATTCTCCGCCGCCAAACAGATATATATTTAACAGAAATCAATCAACACAGAATAAAATCCAATGTCAGACACACAATCCATTTACAAGTTCGTTCTGGGTCTGAACGAAACCGGAGGCACTTTCCTCGCATATCCATCCGTCTCCAAGTACGTCTGGACGACAACCAACTGATTCCCTCATCTTCGGTGTACAGCCCAATCATGATCATTAGTAATCATCCAAACGATGTGAAGACTTCCGGTCTTCAACCACCGTCTTCATCTTCGACATATCGTCGAATCGGTTATTCAGAATTTTCAACTGGACATATCTTTTGATCCCCGCTATGAAATTTTGATTTTCCGGATTCGTTGGAAAGATATTATCAATTAGATCCTAATGTTTTTGGTTTCACTAAAATCCGGATTGTTTTGCACCCGGTACATTCAATTGAAGTTTGAAATCGAATTATCGAACTACCGCGCCATTTTCAATTCTATTTATAATTATAAATAATTATTTATAGTCTAACGACGGCGTATATAATATATATACATTCGAATTATATTCAAAATAAATTTTCGTTGATATTATTTAAAATCATTCATTTTAAATGTTCAAAATTCGCTAAAATTTCCAAAATAAAAATTTTAAACTTGCCCAGATTTTCCGGGTTATTACAAATTCCTTTTATAATCCTACTTACTTTCCCAAGTATTTCCTTTTATGATATTTTATTTATTTTCTAAATAATTATTCCTTTTATCTTTCTATTTATTTAAAAAATAAATATTTCTTCTTTTTTTCTTCCTTCTATTTGTTTAACAAATAAATATTTCCTTTTTGATTCCATTTGTGAATGGTTTACAAATATTTCTCTTTCGATTTCATTTGTAAATGTTTTACAAATATTTCTCTTTTTATATTTTATTTGTTTTCTAAATAAATAATCCCTTTATACTTCTATTTATTATCCCAATAAATATTCCTTATGTGATTTTATTTATTATCCCAATAAATATTCCTCTTTAAAAAACCCTTTTGATTTTATAAATAAATTCCCTTTTTATAAAATCCATTGATTTTATAAATATTTTCTCTTTAATGAATTCTAATTAATTATATAAACAGTTACCCTTTTTATAAAATCCTATGATTTTATAAATAAATTTCCTTTTATAAAACCCTTCCTTTTATACATAAAATCCATTGATTTTATATAAATAATTTATTTTCAAAATACACTTTGAAAATACACTTTTCTACATTCCAGTCTTACGGTATTTACAATACCAAATAACAATGATCAATATCATTCAAACACACATAATCAACAGCAGATTATATAGCACATCATATATCACAGTATATGAAACCAAACAGTATTTTATATATTGAGGAACCCAGTTCAGTCCCTCCAACCTGTTTCCCTGCATCACAGATGTAAAACAATAATCAACATCGATTTCATTTCAATATGAAAATATTCTGCTAAACAGAATCAATATTTGATTAACGATTTATATATATATATATATATATATCATTATCTATAATTTCAACCAATACATAAGCAATCCAACCAAACAGTTAACACACAGCAATCAACAGAAAATTAACAGTTCTAAGAATACGTTATAAAAATATAACTATTCAGAGTTGGAGAGTTTTAATCACACTGGACGCTCATCGCTAATAACGATAACTATTACTTGGTTCAGATGGACAATTTATTTTGCAATAAATTGTAACGAGCTAGTTCCATTGTGACGCCCCCGTCCATACGATTCCAATGTATCCAACCGTTCGTAAAACTGATCACGAGTGTTTAAGATATGATGTTAACAATTCAATACATTCAATTAATTTAATTAGACTTATAAAAAATTTAACCTTGGGCATTACCAATTCAATTCCGGCCCAAAAGAATTCAACGCAACGCCACTATACAGTGACCGCCTTCCACAAATACTCCTGCTCCTTGTTTAACATTTTGATCCCTTCATGATTTATCAACCACAAAAACACCAAAAGCCTTCTCCTTTAATCCTTAAACCAATCCTCCTTTTGCTTGGGCCTGGCCCTTTTTATAACGGCCCACACCCATCTATAACCAACCAGGCCCGCTCATTACCTTCTCTCCTTATAGGAAAATATCGAACTGTCCTCCTCTATAACCAATCACCGTAAACACCATCGAATTCCCTTTTCTCCCTTTGCAAACTCCAAATTGAATTCAAAGAAACATCACCAATTTATAACTAATACATGTTATTAAGAATTGAAGATAACGGCCCCTCCTCCACTTAATTATCTTCCTCGTTAATAAGGCCGACGCCTGCTCTAGTAAAACTCCAACATTTCCAAACCTTTAACCACCTCGTTCTCTTCCGGTTCACCGGATTCGCCCCTCCATGACCAGCCAGCACCTCCTCGCATCGGAGACCCCCTGATGTTCACAGCGACGAACTCCGAGCCTCCACCATAGCCTTGAAAACTCCATTTAAACCTTTGTCGTTCGATTCCCTGTCTCCACCATACTGCACATCGATCCCCCATCAGACCATGCCCTCCTCCGTGCCCTGGCCTGTTCGACCAACACCCCGAACCTCAACTCCACTGCATACCGTCGATGTTCGAAAAGCCACCACAAGCACCACGTCTTCGGCAAACAGATCCAGCCACAGTAGTCACCAGAAAAACATCACCGCCGTTGAACTCCAAGGTCTCGCAGCTCTCAACGATTTCTTTGCTTGAAGAATTTCAATTTGATGTGAGGATCGATTGTAAAAGGAGAAAAAGATTTGGAGGTTTTGGTTCGTTCCTTTTTCTTTGGATGGAGGCGGAACTAAATTTGACCATGAAATGTTTGAATTAGGAAAATTAGGTTTGGTTACTGATTTATGGGAGATTTAGATACTTCTTTTGTAGAGAAGAAGGCTTCCACATTGCTGAGACAAAAGAAGTGGTGGCAGAGAAAAGAGGAGTGTGTGGCCTAGCTTTTGATCAGAGAAAATGATTTTAATGGTTTAGAGACATTAGTAGTGTATTTAAAGTTTGGATTTTTTTTTCAAAGTACCATGTTTCCTAAATTCCATTCACGTACGGATAGAAATCAATATATCATTGTATCGAGCTCGGTTCCATGATCCCAAAAATATAATAATATCGGTAGGTTAACTGATTTTGTGATACGCCAAAATCACTGATTAAGGGTGCAAAATACTCCAAATAAAAAGTGGCTAATTTAATTAATTAAAAATTACAGTAAAATTCTAAAAATTAAAATATCACTACATCTCAAAGGGATTGCCTAAATGCGAGGCCAATATTTAATTACAACTAAATATATCATTATGATTGATAAACGATTCCATAGCGACTATTCGAAAATTTGATTTGGACACAACTCACAATCCACAAAACGAAATCCTGATTTTTCTCTTTCATTAGAAAAATATACTTCACCAGCTTTGAACGTTTCTTGTTTCACAGAAATCCAGCTTAAAACGAATTCTGTATATCCAGTTGACGTACGAATCCCTAAATTGCGAACTGTCGCGCCATTTCAAGCTCGATTATAAATATAATATAATTTATACGTTCAGCTATCGTCAAAATAATATATTCGTTATTCTAATTCAATTCCAAGACAATTAAATATTTTAAATTGTCCATTTCACATTATATTGCAAATTCACTATTTCTGACTATTTCAGAAATTAAATATATTATTCTATTATTTAATCTAATATTCAATACTATTTAGTTAAACAACCGTAAAGTTACTAAACCATTATTTTAAATAATTAAATTAATTAATTATTCGACCGTAAAATACGGGTCGTTACATTCTTCTCCCCTTAAAATAATTTTGTCCTCGAAATTGCTAAGGTAGAAAATAAACCGTATTGACTGGTTAGAACTTATTTGTTCACTTCTTAATTTCATCAATTTCAGTTCCACTGAACCAATTAATTTTAATCAAAATATTAATTAATTCTTATCAACGAAAATTTTCAAAAATCCTGAAAATTTTCTAACACCTTAACTTTTCGAAAAATTTCGCCAGCACATCCTTTGTACTGGTCAATAGCTCAAACTTCAACTCGCCTCTCTAGGCCTTCTTCTACCCAAAAGAAAATCAAATAGCCAAGCGGCTTGCCAATTCGGCTCATCAAAATCTCAAACCCATATATAATATAAACTGGTACCCTTTTGTCGGGCATATCAATATATCCTTTCCATCTACTACCAATTCAACATATACCAATGTCATTCAATCAAACCCAACTCACTTTTTATCCTCAGATCCAACCATTGTCTTATAACTAAGCCAATTTCCATTTTGAACCCAAATTTCATTATCCATTCCAAATTCTTACAACATCAATCCAACTTACTCAATATTTTCTGTTTTAATTTAATTTGATTTTTAATTCAAGCAATCTCTCCCGGGAGTTTTAAACAGTTTACCATATCCCAAAATCGAACTTTCCTTCTTAGGATCCAAAACCACTCATTGCCTCGAAATAATTCAAAATGATATCTTTGGTAGTAATCCATCACTTAGAACTTGAAAATGAGCACTGATGATGTCGCGATTCATCATCAGGGTTATTTCCCAGCTATCAAAGTGAGTTCAATACTATATTACTTTCAAAACCATTTCCAAACACTTCCATTTTGAAATACATAAAAATATCATTCCAATGTTTGTAAACAATTTAAAATTTCCCAGGATTTTAAAATTCACATATATTTATCCTAGATTCATTTACCAACACTTCTATAACCTTCCAGGGTTTCAATTCCAGTTCTGATTTAAATTCAGATTTAATCCATCTGATTCCATATATTACCCTTATATGAATTCTGATTGGTTATTTACATAACCGTTTCAATTATAATCTTATTCGATTATAATCACAACCAACACATTCAATCTATGATAATATTTCAAATATCTATACTTTGTTTATATCAAAATATAAATTGGGTAAAATTATTTCATTTACTCTCTTTTCCAAAACATACCGTGTCGGTTCACCGTATTCGAGTGTTTAGAAACCCCTATCGATATTGTGGTGCCCCACCATCGACCAGAATTCACAAGTCACTCAACCAATAAAGCTTCACAATATAAAACAATTTTTATATTGAATAACAAATACGTTCACTCGTACATACACTTAAACTCAATCTAGGGTATTGCTAACCCCATCTCTACTGAGTCACGCCACAGAGCCAAGGTAATTACTTAACCTTAAGCTCTGATACCACTGTAACGACCGGGGATTTTGTCGACCTTGGTTATCGACATATACTAAATGTTGACACTCCAAGCATCGAAAAACACCGGATAGTCCATAAAGAAATTAGAGGGTGGGGATAGATAAGATAGAAACTTAGAATAGAAGAAGAAGAACAGCATTAGGGTAACACGAATCTCATAGCGGAATGAACAACATATAATAGATAACATATCCTTGAAATAAAATTAGTATATGTATACAGTAACATTTTCAGAGTACAACACTTACAACACAGTAGAATATCAATAGCTATATAAAATCCTGAAGCCTCCTACTCCAGCCCTTCAAGTATATTTGTAAAATTCTGACTACTTGACAGCCCGTACAGAATTGGGCACCCAAGAGTTTATGGAAAACAAAACAAAATAAACTCTGGGTCAATTATGGGACCGATGTGAGTAAAACAGTTTAAAACAGTTTGAGCGATTAAACGATATCTCATAAGACCATGCCGTATAACGGAACGGGTTTTTCCCTTCTGAGTATCCAAAGAAATCTTTATATCGAAATCCTTTTAATATTATGTTAATGTCTATCAACCACAATATAATAATCATCTAGAAAAAACGCTTTCATCTCACGTTCTACCTATATAGTATACAATCAAAACCATGAGAGCTTATTGGATAATGGATTTCCAACTATGACAAGGTATGGAACCACCTTCTGCTAGTGTACCTCTAGAGAGGAATACACTTGGTTCAACAAGAACATCTTGCAACCCGGCCACACATGACTGACCACTCATTTCTCTTGAGTGTATCGAATGTATATCACCAACGGTTGGGATTAGCAACCGTTTCCCTAATGGGACATCATCGAATAGTTTAAAGAATGAAATGAATATCTCTAGATAGGTGATTGTACACCCTAATGGGAGCTACCCACATAGCCATGCTTCCTGCCCTATTTTTGTCATTTACCAGATGTGAGGCTAGAAGCTACGCTTATCTTTTACATGCCACGTCTTCATTCACATAGAATGTCACATCGTCATACCCTTTAAAATCAAAAATTGATTTATCCAAAAATAACACGGGTATACAGCTAAGAGAAACGAATTCCTCTGCCACCAAACATGAATACGTTTGAAGAGATCAACTTACGCTATCTATTAGTTATACTCTGTCAGATATTCTTCCATACAAGTTGTCCTGGGGCTGGACAAACCAAAGGAACTATTCAGTACATCCATCTTAGGCAATCTTTACCTAAGATTTATACCACAGCCCTTGCACATTACACTGTCTTCAATTATCTTTGACATATATGATTCGCAACGCTTATGCCAATACGGAGTGGTTCTTTGGATAATGGAACGACCCGAACTTCCCCGGTGAGGAAAGCCCGGATAGAATCGAGGACAATCCACAAAGGAACGCAAACAGAGGAACATTTCATTGTTAATTACAACAATATCAGATTACAAGAATATAAAGAGTGTAAATGAATATTACATTTGATAAATATCAGAGATTACAATACATTACATAGCAGCGAAAAATAATACAATACACAACTGAAGGAGATATACGGATACGAAGCTTTCCGGAAATCATTCCAGCTGTAAACCAGGATCCTGTGAATATAAATCTGCAAAACCAAAACTACTAGCTGCCCGTGTCAAAAATAAGGGCACCCAGAGTTTAGGTTAAAACAATAAACTCCAGGTCAGTCATGGGACTGGCGTGAGAACTAAAATAGTTATTAATCTTTATTTTTAAAGTTAGGTAAATCAAGGGACCATGCCGTATAACACGGAACGGGTTTCCTCCCAAGAATATCAGTGCATAAAACAAACAGCGCAATGCTAAACAAAGAAAAATGAAGCTATTACAAGACCCAGGTCCCATCACATAATGCAACACAAACCGGAGGATAGGGTTTTTCATTATAATAGCCAAAGCATGCTTGATACGTTTAAAACAAGCCATTTGATACTATAATAAGCGTACAGTGTTTAAAACAATTTCAATCATAAATATCAATCATAGAAGGCATGGGTACCATATATCATGTCACCATACTAGGCTCTACAATCAAAACCGCAAATGTCACGTATTTGGAAATTGGATTTCCTTTTGTGAACCGAGGCAAGGGATCGTCCTCAACCGATTCGAGACGCTCTAGCCCGTTTCTCAGGCAAGCGCGCAGGAAAGCCTTGGATAGTCAGGGCCGGTCCAACGATGTGGATTAAAATGCCTGAACAGTGCGTTTCCCCACCCTATGGGGTGTCAATGAGTCCAACGTCTCCATCGGTCCCGGATCGACCGATATATCTGAGGCGCCTCTCAACAGCAATAACCATATAAGTTAAACTCGTCAGGGCGTGTAAAACCACTGACGCCACTTCTAGCTAGAAGAAAACGCATGCCCTCCCTGAAGTCTTCTCCCGTTTCTGGTCCACTACCGGGGTGTGAGGCTCGCGAATCAACGTTACACAAAGCTATGCCACATAGGCCATGCTTTGATCATCAACTACAAGACTTTGCTTTTCAACAGAAGCCCTGATCTATTGCCACTTAGGCATGCCACACAGGCAATTCACTCCATGTGATTGATATCCATCGATATATAATCCCTTAGCTCGTACGTCTCAGAGATGGGCGTTAAGCAAGAGAATAAATTCTATGCCGCCAAACAGATATATATTTAATAGAAGTCAATCACACAGACTAAAATCCAATGTCAGACACACAGTCCATTTACACGTTCATTCTGGGTCTGAACGAAACCGGAGGCACCTAGTACCTCGCATATCCATTGATCTCCAAGTATGTCTGGACGATCACCAACTGATTCCCTCCACTTGGGTGTACGGCCCAATCAAGATCATCAGTAATCACCCAAACGACGTGAAGACCTCCGGTCTTCAACCACCGTCTTCATCTTCGACTATTTGTCAAATCAGTTATTCAGAATGGGATAAACCCAGTCTATCTGAATAACTTGCGTGTATAATAAACAAGTGTTACACAAACACAACATATGCCTCATTCCAATTCAGAATATTCTTTTATTCAAATATTCTTATACTTTGGGAAAGGTTCCCATTAATTTTATCAAAGATAAATTCTTTAAATTTATTCTTTAATCTTCTTTGAATATTAATTCAAACTAGATGGGATTAGCGAACCACACCGAAGTAATCAATTATTTTATTTGCCCAATCCCAACATATTCATCCCATGAAGCAAAACTGGTAATACTTCATATCTAACACCATGGTGTTATCGATAAATTCAATTACCATTTCACGTTCAAATCTAATTAAAGATTTAACTATCGCCTGAAGTAAAACTGGTGATACTCCATTCTCGATCATTTCAATCTAATTAAAGATTCATTAAAACTCCACTTAGTTTTAATCTTTAACTGGGTTAAAGAATCAGTGTCATTTAAAACACTGTTCACGATAAACCCAAAAATCAATACCAATTCAATTCTAATTAAATATTATTTAATTGGTACACTTCATTAAATCTAAATAAAAAGATTTAATCTTTTTCTCACCTGGGCTTAAGAACAATGTTAATGAAGACACCATTCACGACAAACCCAAATCACATTTAATATTAAATACAAGGCTCTGAATAGAAAATATACCGGCTTATATTCAATATCAAATTCTACGGCCAACAAATATTGTATTGGAAATAACGATATATATATATATTTATATCTTTCAAATTTCCATAACAATATCAGTATAATCACGAAATCCAACATCGAAATATTCCGAAGACAATTTCGATTCAAATCCATTCCAATGCAATTATTGGAAATTCTGGTTATTTTCCGAACCATTTCAAATCCAATTTATTTATTTTAAAAAAATAAATAAATTATTATTCTAGTTCAAAACTATTTCATTTCGATAAAAATCTATTTTTATCTTTTCAAATGTGAAGTTTTTCATCCCAATTCTTCACAAATCATTTCTTATGATTTTACACAAATTATTACTATTTTTAATAATTTTATCAAGGCCCGTACAGTCGATTTCCATCAACAGCCATCGAACAGCACTTACAACGAACTTTTCCAAATTTAATTTGGGCATAATTCCAAATCCAACTGTTAGATTTCAAATTTCTTATATGCGTTAGAAAGCTATTTTCGATACGAACCCAACGGTTCCGGTTTTAGGAGAACCCGACGGTCGGATCTCCCGCAATATCCATCCGAAGTCAATGGTCGAAATTCACGAACTACCGCAGCGCGGCGCGTTCTATTCAGGCCATTATATTATATATATATTATATAAATAATATATATTTCATCGATTTCCTTTTAAAACGTATTTTATAAATCATTTTAAATTCGTTTTCAAAACGATTTCAACTTCTTTTTCAAATTCAAATCAAAATTGAATTTTCCCTTACAAATTCGTTTTAAATTCATTTCAAATTGATTTCAATTCAAATCGATTTTTAATTCAATTTCAGTTCGTTTTCAATTTCAATTCGAATTCATTTCTATTCAATTTCAATTCGAATTCATTTCTATTCAGTTTCAATTCGAATTCATTTCTATTCAGTTTAATTCGAATTCATTTCTATTCAGTTTAATTCAAATTTCAATTATTTTCAAAATATCAGATTTTGAAATCACTTTCAATATTCATTATAAAATGAATAAAATCGATATAAATATCGTTCACATCAAAATGGCGTCAATCTAATCAACACGGCTTCATATATTTCTATTTTAAAATATTATATTTCAAATATTTCTATTCAAAACTGGAATGGGGCCCAATCAATTACCATATAATGTTAATTATATTGATTTTTCTACAACAAATGTATTCAATAACAACGATGAATAATCAACCATCATCCAAATTGCATTTTACACTGTATAAGCATCAAATATAAATATTTAACACTCATAACAGCCTGTCCATCAATCGATCGACATACAGTTATTTATTGGGACTGGTGTATGTCATATATCATCCCAATACCCATGTGGGGTTTTCAAACTATCAAACACAGATTTTATTTGTGTAGTTGGGCGATGTGTAAAATTTATCGTCCCAATCAATATCGGTCAAATGTGTGTATATAAGCAAATTGTCCGATTTGTTTATTTTTATTTCATTTCATATACACGTTAAAAATTCTATTTTTAACTATAAAATATTTTCCACTATTAAATATTTTATTTCAACTATATAAATATTTTATTTCATTTCACATCACACAACCAACTACACATCAAAATCAAACAAACAAGCATACAAGCCGTCCATGGTCTGTGGACGAAGGGTGTCGGGTGCTACTAAACACCGTCTGCATCTTAGTATATATTATTAACTAGAAAACAAAATTAAAAGGTGAGAAGTTCTCATAGAGGGTTCCACTCCGTCGTGCTTTGCTTTTGAACTGCTGAACCGTCTGGATCTGTTTGCAATTCCAATGCAACTCTTTTCACGCTGTTCATAATAAAATTTTATTTTTATTGCTTCATTCAATAAATAAAAAATCATATTTTTATTTCTACTTCATATATAAAAATCGAATTTTCACTAGTTATATAATATAAAAATCGTATTTTTATAATCTCTACTATATAAAGATAATATTTTTATATTCTAAAAATATAAAAATCATATTTTTAATACTCTACCATAATAAAAAACATATTTTTATTATTCTACATCAATAAAAATCCAATTTTTATTTCACCCTTCATATTATAGAAATTTCACCTTTCATATAAATAAAAATTTCCCCTTTCATATAAATAAAAATTTCACCTTTCCACATATTAAAAATCATATCTTTCGCCGTCTTAAAATCATGACCTTACTCATTTAAAAATCATCTCTTTAAGCTTATAAAGATCACATTTATTGACTCTAAACTCATTTAAGACTGAAATTAAAGTAAAACAAATGTAAATAAATATAAAGACTCACCTCATTTTCGTCACTGTTATTTAAAATAATCAATTTTAAATATTCAAAATTCATTAAAATTGCCAAAATAAAAATTTTAAACTGGCTCAGAATTTCGGGTTGTTACAGATAATAATTCAACCGGTCTCTCCATATTAACAACGTTAAAATGGTCAAAACATTAATAGTCGGTGATTTAACTATCAAAGGGAAACATGTGTGCAAACAACAATATTATATTCCAGATGGAAATTATATCGATCAATCATCATTGAACATTTATCTCTTTAGTTCATTAATTTATTCATTTTCCATTTCGTACTTCCATATATTCAACATTTCTTGTTTTCCATATTTAGAAAATATATGTTATTAACATTGGAAAACATTTCCATTTCTTGTTTTCTATATTTAGAAAACCTTTCTGATTCTTATTCGGAAAACAGTTCCAAAGCTCCTTCATTTGGTTCTAACAGACATTTAAATAAAACATTGTTATGCCAACTCCAACCATTTCCTGCATTTATCAAACCTTACCCATTCCTTCACTATCAAACCTTACCCATTCCTCATTTAAGAAGGAAGTCGATCAAGTTGGGGTATAATTACCTCTCAGACCTTAACTGAACAACGTTTTGACTTCGGAATAGACAAAGTTTATCTTTTAAACCTTTAACAAACTTCCTTACGAAACTCTCGGATTCTATTTACGAATCCATTTCTTTTATAAAAACATTGGTTATAACGATAACGTTATAATCCTTACTTTCGAAATATTTAACTTCAAATATAACTTTTATTCTTTAATTTGAATAAATAAATAAACACCAAATTTATAAATAAATAAATATTGATTTAAACACCGGAAAGTATAAGTACTTTCCCGAATTCGATATAATCGAATTCGACGATTAACTCTCTTCGAATAACTAATATTCGATTTACTCCTTCTTCGAATAACTTATATTCGATTATCTTACTTAGAATAACTAATATTCGATTATCCCACTTCGGATAACTTATATTCGATTAACTCCTCTCGAATAACTAAATTCGATTAACTCCTTTCGAGTAACTAATTCGATAACTCCTTTCGATTAAACTAAAATCGATTAACTCATTTCGATTAAACTATAATCGATAAATCCTTTTGATTAACTCCTTTCGATTAAAACATAATCGATAACTCCTTTCGATTAAACTATAATCGATTGCTCTTCCCTTAACTCTATTCGAATAAACTATATTCGATACTCCTTTAACTCTATTCGAATAAACTATATTCTACTAACTCCTTTGAATTAACTCATTTTGATTAACTCAATTGGATTAACTCATTTGGATTAACTCATTTGGATTAACTCGTCTCTACTAACTCAACTTGATTAACTCGATTGGATTGACTTACTTGATTAACTCAACTCGACTAACTCGACGTGATTAACTTACTTGATTAACTTAACTCAACTAACTTGACTTCATTAACTCAACTCGACTAACTCGACTTGATTAACTTACTTGATTAACTCAACTCAACTCAACTAACTCGACTTGATTAACTTACTTGACTAACTCTATCTGGTTAACACTATTTGAATATCGCTAATTCCTTTTATAATGCAACTTACTTTCTCAAATATTTCGTTTTATGATATCTTGTTTATTTTCTAAACAAAAATTCCTTTTATCTTTCTATTTATTTAACAAATAAATATTTCTTCTTTTTTTTTCTTCCTTCTATTTATTTAACAAATAAATATTTTCTTTTTGATTCCATTTGTGAATGGTTTACAAATATTTCCCTTTCGATTTCATTTGTAAAAGATTTACAAATATTTCTCTTTTTATATTTTATTTGTTTTCTAAATAAACAATCCCTTTATACTTCTACTTATTATCCCAATAAATGTTCCTTATATGATTTTATTTATTATCCCAATAAATATTCCTCTTTATGAAACCCTTTTGATTTTATAAATAAATTCCCTTTTTATAAAATCCCCCAATTTTATAAATATTTTCTCTTTAATAAATTCTTATTCATTTTGTAAACAATTATCCTTTTTATAAAATCCTTTGATTTTATAAATAAATTTCCTTTCATAAAACCCTTTTCCTTTTATATATAAAATCCATTGATTTTATATAAATAATTTATTTTCAAAATACACTTTTAAAATCCCATTTTTTACATTCCAGTCTTAAGGTATTTACAATAACAAATAACAATGATCGATATCATTCAAACACACATAATCAACAACAGATTACATAGCACATCATATATCACAATATATGAAACCAAACAGTATTTTATATATTGAGGAACGCAGTTGGGTCCCTCCCACCTGTTTCCCTACATCACAGATGTTAAACAATAATCAACATCGATTTCATTTCAATATGAAAATATTCTGCTAAACCAAATCTATATTTGAATAACGATTTATATATATATATATATATATATATATATATATATATATATATATATCGTTATCTATAATTTCAACCAATACATAAGCAATCCAACCAAATAGTTAACACACAACAATCAACAGAAAATTATCAGTTCTAAGAATACGTTATAAAAATATAACTATTCAGAGTTGGTGAGTTTTACTCACATTGGACAATCATCGTTAATAACGATAACCATCGCTTGATTCAGACGGAAATTCTATTTTGCAATAAATTGTAACGAGCTTCGATTCGCTCCCCGTCAGTTCCATTGTGACGCTCCTGTCCATACAATTCAAATGTATCCAGTGGTTCGTAAAACTGATCATGAATGTTCAAGATATGATGTTAACAATTCAATATATTCACTTAATTTAATTAGACTTATAAAAAATTTAACCTTGGGCTTTACCAATTCTATTCCGGCCCAAAAGAATTCAATTCGACGACACTAAACAGTGACCATCTTCCATAAATATACCTGCTCCTTGTTTAACATTTTGATCTCTTCATGATTTATCAACCACAAAAACACCAAAAGCCTTCTCCTTTAATCCTTAAACCAATCCTCCTTTTGCTTGGGCCTTACCCGTTTTATAACAGCCCATACCCATCTATAACCAACCAGGCCCGCTCATTACCTTCTCTCCTTACAGGAAAATATCGAACTGTCCTCCTCTATAAACAATCACCGTAAATGTAACACCCCACACCCGCTATGGTCACTCACTAAGGGAATACCATAGCATCGGTGGAATATCTTAAGTGAATATAGAACAGAAAAGTTACAACAAGACAGATATAAGTAATACTTGAGAATTTAAAACATCATTTCATTGCAGTGGAAAGTAAAACATGTTTGGTTACATCACTAAACCATAAACAAGAGTCAAGTACATAATATCCATCTTGCTAAAACAAAAGTACATAATCCTACCACATGAACTAATAACCATAAAGAAAAGATAAATTGAGCTTTACATCAATGGTCCAAGCTCCAAAAGACAGATAAAGCAATCTAATCAAAGCCCACTAGTGCTAGGCCCACTCTGAGAACCCGAGGGTTGGGGAAAAAGATAAAAACAATGGGGTCAAACATAAGTCTGAGTGAGCCCTATAACTTTAACAATACAATCATTAAAGTAATTAGGGTATGATATAAACCTGGTACGGTACGACTGGGGATAAATGACTACACTAAGCAACCAACTAGACTTAGGATGAATTAAGGTAACGGTAAAGACGCGCCTATCCACCCAAGGATAAATACTATTCTGCACCACACCAGATCTACCCACCCAAGGGTAATTCCTACACTGCACCACACCAGATCTACCCACCCAAGGGTAATTCCTACTTTAAGGTTGATCCCACTAAGTGTACTTATTAATTTTAATAGTAGTTTCGTGTACCCCTAGCTGATTACATAGGTGCCGTCTGCCCCTATCTCCACTAGGTGTACCCACAACTTAGTAATTTTAATAGTAGTCTCGTGTACCCCTAGCTGACTACATAGGTGTCGTCTGCCCCTATCTCCACTAGGTGTACCCACTACTCCCATTCGATCGGCTCCCTAACGTAGATACCCGTGCTGGTCCCACAGTGGGGTGTATCACTCCCCAAATTGGCAACCCGATACAATCAACGGTGCACGGCTTATACCTACACGATGCAACAACGTCTTATCTACCAGCCCGGGTCCACACACGCATATGAAACCCGTTGGACTTGCGTTGCCACCGCTAACCCGTTTTGGCCTTTTATATTCAAGCCCAGTACGCGTGTCCCGTCCTCGACATGGGTCGAGCCCAATATGATACATATGGGTTACTGGTTGAAATGGGCCCCCACAAGCTACCCACCTAAGCTTGTCTTTTTTTCTAGTGCATCCCACTTAACCCTTTTTAATAATCATGTCCACTTACATGTTTAAAGTTTGGTTAAGTCATCTAATCATATTTCATTTGCCACTCAAGGCACCCACTAGATTTCCCCATGCCACCCAAGGCACTTACTTGATTTCCACATGCCACCCAAGGCACTTACTTAACCCTTTAATCATGTTTAATTACATGCTCCACTTTGGTTAAGTATTCTAATCTTATCTTCTATTGCCACCCAAGGCAACCACTAGATTTTCCCCATGCCACCCAAGGCACTTACTTAACCCTTTAATCATGTTTAATTACATGTTCCCCTTTGGTTAAGTATTCTAATCTTATCTCCTATTGCCACCCAAGGCAACCATTAGATTTTCCCCATGCCATCCAAGGCAATTACTTAACCCTTTAATCATGTTTAATTACATGTTCCCCTTTGGTTAAGTATTCTAATCTTATCTTCTATTGCCACCCTAGGCAACCATTAGATTTTCCCCGTGCCAGCCAAGGCACTTACTTAACCCTTTTATCATGTTTAATTACATGTTCCACTTTGGTTAAGTATTCTAATCGTATTTTCTATTGCCGCCCAAGGCAAACCACTAGATTTCCACATGTCACCCAAGGCACCCACTTAACCCCTCATGTCCCTCTACATGCTAATATGGTTAAGTGTTTCTTAATTGATTAAGAACGTAACCGTTGTAAAGACCTCTCACATTAGACTATCTTTTATGGCAGCTGGCTTTGCCGGTCGGGTCCGGGCAGCCTTACGCCATAGCCAAGTCTAACCTCGTGTCTTTACACTTGTCACGTATTTAGTTTATGCCTAAGACCTCTCACATTGGGCCAATCATTTGTAGCCGCTGGTTTTGCCGGTCGGTTCCGGGCAGTCTTATGCTACAAAAGGGTCCAACCTCGTGTCTTAGTCGATTAATTACACCTAATTAATCCCTCCCATAATTTGTATTAATTATCCCTAATTAATTACAAATTTAACGATGTACATAATTGACTCAATTATGTCCATCCACTTTATGGTATGCATAATCATACCAGCTTCACACCATTTCATTAACATGAATATTAACCCCATCGTTCCCCACGTAATTCGCTAAAATGACATATTTAAAAGGGAAGATTCATCAGAAATACAATGGGTTCAACTTGCATAACATTAGCATCAACATGGGTTTCAAAGGTGTCAACTTGCATATATGACCATGGCTTCAAACCCAACTAGCATAAATAACCAATCCAAACTTGCATGAATCACATATGTCATAAAGAGGCTAACTTGCATAAGTTACTTATGTCATACAAAGGGGTAAACTTGCATATGTATGTATGACATACAAAGGGGTTAACTTACATATGTATGCATCTCATACACAGGTGTAAGCTTGCACATGTTACTTGCATATAATCAAACACCAAACTTGCACAACATGTCTTATATGAACTTGCATATAATCATACACCTAACTTGCATAACATATCATATATGAACTTGCATATAATCAAACACCAAACTTCCATAACATGGTGTCATAATGGATCAATGTTTATCATAGCGATTTGCATAACTAGCATCATGAACACATAGCCTAAAACTTGCCTAACTTGCATGACATCATGATCACCTAGCATATGACTTGCATAACTTGCATAACATCATGATCACATAGCATATGACTTGCATAACTTGCATAATATCATGATCACATAGCATATGATAACATAACTTGCATTGATCCACATTCATAGCCATACCCTCATTATATCCTATCATAATCATTTCAACAATTGGTCATTAAGGCTATAGAAACTCACAACTTGTTGATTAGCACTCCTAAGAAGAAGATTAAGTTGCTAGAGTTGATTAGAAGTTGATTTGAGAAGCTATCTTCCTCTTTAATTTGATGGAGGCTCCTTCAAGTTGCATTTTGACGGCATAACAACGTTGTATCTATTTTTAGTATGAATTAGGGTAGTCTTATGGTGTATTTATAGAGTAGTCAGGTGTTTTAGGCCATTAGATTAACCCTAAATCAGATTAGAGCCGTCAGATCTCGTCCTAGCCACCAAAACACAGCCTAAAAGCCAAACTGGTGCACCCAGGTCACCTGGGCTCGACCAGGGAGGTCGACCCCCAGGTCGACACTAGGGTCGACACCCTAGTCGACCTGGTGGGCAGGTCGACACCCCTGTCGACCCCCAGGTCGACTCCCTCAGTCTGGCGGGAATTTTCCCGCCACTTCTGAAATTTGAAATTTTCTGTTTTTAAATCTGTTTAGAATTTTTGAAAACTTCCTCGGGCCTTAGCTGGGTCATACGGACTCCGATTTTCGAAAACTCGGATCTATTTCATGTATTTTTCCGAGATGAACGCTATGGCCTAGCCCGTTTCCCCTGATTCAGATTTTAAAATTTAATTCTGCCATGTTTTATATTATAGCAAGTTATTCAACATGCGGGGTGTTACAGTAAACACCATCGAATTCCCTTTTCTCCCTTTGCAAACTCCAAATTGAATTCAAACAAAAATCACCAGTTTATAACTAATCCACGTTATTAAGAATTGAAGATAACGGCCCCTCCTCCACTTGATTATCTTCCTCGTTAACAAGGCCGACAACGGCTCTAGTAAAACTCCAACATTTCCAAACCTTTAACCATCTCGTTCACTTCCAGTTCGCCGGAATCGCCCCTCCCTGACCAGCCAGCACCACCTCGCGTCGGAGACCCCTGACGTTAACAGCTACGAACTCCCAGCCTCCACCATCGCCATGAAAACTCCATTTAAACCTTTTTCGTTCGATTCCCTATCGCCACCATACTATACACCGAAACCCCATCAGACCATGCCCTCCTCCTTGCCTTAGCCTGTTCGACCAACACCCCGAACCTCAACTCCACTGCATACCGTCGGCGTTCGAAAATCCACCACAAGCACCACGTCTTCAGTAAACAGATCCAGCCACAGTAGTCACCGGAAAAACATCACCACCGTTGAACTCCAAGGTCTCGCAGCTCTCAACGATTTCTTACCTAGAAGAATTTCAGTTTGACGTGAGGATCGATCATAGAAGGAGAAAAAGATGTGACGACCCCAAACCCCCATTCCACGGTGGCAAGGGTAATCTTTGGGATATAACACATAAACAAAAACAGAAGGACAGAAATAAATCATTACACCAGATAATGAACATCATATTACAGTAGAAATAATATAATCAACATCATAGTTACACAGTATAACAGGATCATACTTAGTACAAAATACAGTTTCAGAGTAATATAAAATTTCTGCCGCGGAATCGAACATAATATACATAACAGTGCCTAAAACATTAATACAAATGGTAAATTTGGCTCCAACTCCTCAGCTATCCAGAAATAGCCTACTAAAACCTGAATACAAGGCTACCCATGTAGAAATAAGGGCACCCGAGTTTGCAAGTGAAACAAACTACGAGTTAGTCACGGGACTGGTATGAGAAATCTACTTAACTGGTCAAATAATAATAATACGGCAAATCATAGGACCACGCCACTATCGCGGAACGGGTTTACTCCAGTGATTGCCAGTGTAGGTAACAAAGCAAATCTTTTTAAACAATGCAATGATTTTTTTAGAAAGAATGAAGCCGATATAAGACTCAAGTCCCATCACACAAGATGTCGCCATATATATTTACAATCAAAACCGCAAGATGTCGTATTTGGAAATTGGATTTCCGTCATGAACCAAGGCAAAAGATAGTCCATATCGCTTCGAGACTCTCTAGCCCAAGCCTCAGGACCCAGACCCAAGTGGGCCCTTGGAGCGGCCGGTCCACTCGATGTGGATTAAAATTCCTGAACACTGCGTTTCCCCGTCCTTTGTGCGTAAATGAGTCCTATGACTCCATCGGCTCCACCTAGACACCGATATATCCGAGGCGCCTCGCAATCCAACAACCACACAGGTGAAAATAATATAAATGTCAGGACTGGTAGGTTACTTACACCACTCTAGCTGGAAGGAAACGCATGTCCTCCCGGAGGTCTTCTCCCGTTTCTGGTTCATACCGGGGTATGAGGCTCGCGAATTAACGCTATACACAGAGCTATGCCACACAGGCCGTGCTTTGATCATCAACCACAAGACTTTGCTTTTCAACAGAAGCCTTGATCACTACATCTTAGCATGCCACACAGGAAATTCACGCCATGCAACTGACGTCTATCAATCACACATAATGAAATCCAATGTCAGACACATCGTCCGTTTGCAAGTCCGTTCTGGGTCTGAACGAAACCAGAGGCACCTTATTCCACGTATATCCATACAATCAACTCGTACATCCAGACGGCTACCACTGCAGCCCATTCAAGGTAGCTACTCCAATCATGAGCCTCAGTAGCACCCATCCAACCGATGTGAAGATCGTCGGTCTTGTACCGTCTTCATATCTTCGACTTCTAATCGTTGATCAATTATTTGAAATGAGAATTAACTTGGCCTTTCCAAATAATTGGCGTATATTTAGAATTCAAATCAATTTTGTCCATGGTCAAATTATTCGACATCCATATTTCAGTTCACTAGTATAATTTTTATGTCAAACACATTCAACCCTTAAGTATCAAGCAAACCAAGTAAAATAGGTTTATTTCCATTCCATATCGCTTATAATATTTTATAACGATTTTTCGCTATTTTTATTTTTTTTTAAAATGGCTTATATTAATTAAACAACATTTCAGGTCGTGCCGTGGCACTAGCGCTGTTTTTCTTCAGATTTGTTTTACACATATCTGAAAATCTAACCGATGGATCTTAGCAAAATTTATACCATTGGAAAGATCTCTCAAAATCGAACCCAACGGTTCCAGTTTCCTGGAAATCCGATGGTTGGATCTTTCGGCATAATTGTTTAAAGTTACGATTTCAAAACGCGAACTGCAGGGGCTCGATTCGTTTTATTTAATTTATATTTATATATACATATAAATATAATTTATTTGACGATTTCAATATCGTTTTAACTTCAAATATTTCACTAACGCCTTTAAATTTTAGAAAATTTCGCGATGACCTCCTTTGTACGGGAAGGGGTTTGGAAATTTATTGGGCCGCATTAGGCACCCAATAAATCCTAAAAAGCATGCACATATTTGTATTGACATATCTAGTGTCCACAGGGGAGTGTGTATAGATCATAACTCCAGAGAATAAATTCTCGTCACCCTATAAATGGTTTTTGTGCCTTACGAACTAGAGGGACGTGTTTATTGTCAACTCCAGACCCGTGTGGGGTTTTTATTAATCTGGCAAATTACTGTTATATTTTATATAGTTCATACCAGTCTTCGGTTCAACCTGAAATATAGTCATCGCCATACAAGCCTCTCGCTTGTATGGTACATCTTCAACCTCGTCACATAAGCTCTAAGTGCTTATGTGGTATATGATGAAGTATTCTATCTTCAAGAAGTATGCCATGTAGTGTAGTTCAAAATTAATTGTTACTATCCTATGGCGACGTCTTATAATTACACACAGAACAAACAACACTTCATATCCAATGGAATTCACAGGAGTTTATATAAAAATAAAATTGCGCATCTAACTCATTAAGGTTTACCCATTTGTCGGGCACGCAAATATATTCTTTACTCAACAGCCAATCTATTTCCCTATTTAATGACGTGTATATATATATATGCACATCTGAGCTAAAAATAATATTTCTAGTGAACAACGGTTTATTTCTATACATGGTTATTTTTAAAACTTCCGATACATGTTAAAAGTAATATTTTAAACTTACAAATATTTATTTCAACAAGTGGTTATTTTAAACACTTCATATTTCGTGTAAAAATGATATACTTAGCGGAAAAAAAATATTTCAATGCATGACTGTTTCATTTAGTTCATATACATGTTAAAAATAAGATTCATAGCAAACCAATATCTATTTCAGCAATTGTGTATTTTTAGCGAGTCGTATATATGATAAAAATGATATTTTTATCATCAGAAATATTTATTCAACAAATGAACGTTTTTACCACTTCATATTCACAATAAAAATGTAAATTTTATTGTTCAATTCATATATTCAACACATAAATGTTTTTGACTTCACACATACGATGAAAATATGATTTTTATCGTTCTAATCCTTTATTCAACACATGAATGTTTTCTATAGTTCATATATATAATAAAAATGTGATTTTATTGTTAAAACAATTTATTTAAAACACGAATATTTTACATAGTCTATGTATGTGACAAAATGTTATTTTTGTCTTTCAAAGAATTTATTCAACACATGAATTTCATCAACACATGAATTTCTATTAAACAAATGAATTTCTCAACACATGAATTTTATTTACTTCATACTTTTGATAAAAGTGTTAATTTTTATCATTAAAGGAATTTATTCTTTACCTGCATATTTTTCAACACGTGAACATATTTTTCAACATATGAATATGGTTTCAACACATGAATATAGTTTCAACACATGAAAATTCTCAACATAGGAGTATTGTCAACACATGACTATTTTTATTATTTTATATATTTGATAAAATTGTGTTTTATATCATTTAATTCTTAATCAGCTTCTAACCGCAAATTAACAAGTGAATGATTCCCTAAGCATTAACCCTGAAGGTCGAAACCAACATCAGATCAGTACCGAAGAAACCATTCAACTTAGCTAGTTTTCAGTTAGTTTCTAATTTTATATATGATAAAAATGTGAATTTTATTGTTTAAAGATCTTATTCAACACATGAATGGTTTCAACACATTAATATTCTCAACACATGAGTATTGTCAACACATGACTATTTTTAATGGTTCATATACTTGATAAAAATAATATTTTTATCGATCTAAGTATTTATTCAACACATGAATATTTTCTATATTTCATTTAAGTGATAAAAATGTGATTTTTATCGTTTACAGATTTTATTCAAAATATGAATATTTTCAACACAAACCATCATAATCAACCATCATAATCATCAACCATTCCTAATTATCAACCATTAGTAATTATTAACCAAATTTCACGTCAATCACCATCAATATATATCGTCCATGGTTTGTGGACGAGGGGAGTATATATATATTTGTATATAAATATATTTCTATTCCATTCCAACACTTTTCAACACATATATGATTTGTACAATTCATGTATAATTTATACATCGCTCATATAACTTATACAACACATGTACATGAGGTATACAACGCGTATATAATTTATACTTCGCTTATATAGCTTATACAATGTATTTCCATTCACATTTCTGTTTAGAAATCTCACATTGGTTTTTAATCCTTCTGAAAATTGTAGAGGGCTCGGAACACGTTCTAACTTCTTCTAGAATGTGGATGACGTCACTGTGAGTCCGATGTCTCCTGTTTCATCGAATTTCGTCAATGTAGCAAAAAGATACGATTTTTAAACGAAAATCAAAATTAGCAACACATAAAAGTGTTATTTTCAATTCAAAGAAAACAAAGGCCGCACCTTTCTGAAATTGTTTGAATCTAGGTTTGCAAAAATCTTCTAATCCGAAGCACGTGGATGTAATCGGAGTATACCCCCTCGAAGAGGGTCGAGAGGCGCACTGGCACCACCCCAGGTTGGCGAACTCGAACTGGGTGGGGAGGGGGTACGGCGGCTCGAACATCGGAAGTTTAGAGGGGTGATTCTCGCTGGTGGAGCGACTAAACGGGGTGTAGTTTGTGTTGATTTGAAGAGGGGAGGGAGAGCTTCAGAAAACTCAACGGTGGTAGGGGGTTTCGATGATCGGAGTGGCCGGAAATTAGACGGGAAGGTGTGAGCAAGTAACGCCGTCGAGCAGGAAGGTTAACGAGGGTCTGAACGGAAACGATAAAGTGATTTGGCTAATTTTCATTGGACCCTAATATGTATATACATATATATTTATTTTCTTTTATTTTCTAAAATATGGTTTTCTTAGACGAGCGCCAAATCAAACCCAACGACTGTCGCCCCTAGCTAAATACCCCCATTTCGAACACAACGGGA
The DNA here is from genome assembly GCA_030737875.1 of Allium sativum. Classification (NCBI taxonomy): domain Eukaryota; kingdom Viridiplantae; phylum Streptophyta; class Magnoliopsida; order Asparagales; family Amaryllidaceae; genus Allium; species Allium sativum. The sequence continues at coordinate 430,998,123 of CM060918.1, read as the reverse complement.
TATGTTTTGTAACACCCCATGTCCATTAATGTCACTCACAAAGGGAATGAATTAACTTCCATGGAGGTTATAAGTGAATATAGAACAGAAAAATTACAACAAGACAGATAATAAATAGTACTTGGAAATCTAAAACTTCATTTTATTGCAGCGGAAATTAAACATGTTTGTTACATCATAAAACCATAGATCATAACCAAGTACAATATCCATCTTCATAAAAACAAAATACATAATCCCATTACATAAATAGCCATTAAAAATATAACAAGCTGGACTTTACTTCAACGGTCCAAGCTTTCCGTAGAGGGATGAAGTAATTCAATCAAACTCCACTAGAGCTGGGCCCAACCTGAGGACCTGGAGGGGGAAAAAGGAAAGAAATAGAGGGGGTTAGACATAAAGTCTGGCGAGTATGATAATTCTAACAATACTATTATCAAAATAACTAGACTAAGGCATAAGCTGGAAGACAAGTAAATGTCTATGAACTCTTAGGAAGATAAAGATAGCGTTTAAGATAACGTTAAAGATAACGGTAAAGGCACACCTAGTTACTAACGAATGATTACTACATTGCACCGCACATTACTACACTGCACCACACCAGTCACCCTATTGTTTGATCCCACTTGCTTCACACAGAAACTTTATAAATAGCCAAACATACACCTAGCCGACTACATAGGTGCCGTTTGCCCCTATCCCCACTAGGTGTACCCCACTACACACTTTCGATCGTCTCCCTACTCGTAGATACCCATGCTGGCCCCACAGTGGGGTGTATCACTCCCCTAAAGTGGCAACCCGATACAACTTGAGAATGCATGGCTTATACCTACACGATGTAACAATGTCTTACCTACCAGCCCGGGTCCACACACACATACAAAACCCGTTGGACTTGCGTTGCCACCGCTCCCCGTTTTGGCCTCTTACAGTCGAACCCAGCATGCGTGTCCCATCCTCGACTTAGGTCGAGCCCACAAAGATACATTTGGGATACTGGTCGAAATGGGCCCCCACAAGCTACCCACCTAAGCTTGTCACTAGTATATCCCACTTAACCCTCTCAGTCATGTTCATTTACATGTGTGTTTGGTTAAGTCTTACTAATCGTATTTCTCATGCCACTAAGGGCACCCCCTAGATTCCTTATGCCACCCAAGGCACCTACTTAACCCCCATGTCCCACCTTACATGTTTATCTGGTTAAGTATTTCTTAATTCATTCAGGCCATAACCTCATAAAGAACTCTCACATTAGACTGGCATTTATGGCAGCTGGATTTGTCTGGCGGGTCCGGGCAGTCTTACACCATAAAAGAGTCTAACCTTAGTTTAGGCCTAGGACCTCTCACATTGGGCTGACATTTGTGACCACTGGATTTGCTGGGCGGGTTCGGGCAGGTTTACGTCACAAACGAGTCCAACCTCGTGTCCTAAGCATTGATTAACACTTAAAATCTTTTACCCCAGTTTTAATAATTCCCTATTCAAATTATTAATTAAGTCAACTTATAATGATGTCCATAATTGACTCAATTATGGCCATCCACTTATGGCGTGCAAAATCATATCAATTGCACCCCAACTTTTTTAATATTAAATCCTTAATATTACCCTTAGCCCACGTTTATACGTTCGCTTATTCAACGCATAATATAGGCTAGACTTGTATAGTCTAACACCTAGCACAAAGATAAATTATCACGACATATAGACAATTAAAATAAATCTAATCATAATAGGGGTGAAACTTGCATAAACTACACATGTTAAGGATCAAAAGGTGTCAGCTTGTTAAATGTCTCAATTTATATGATATGATCATAGCCCAAATCTATACATAAACTTGCATATGGGGTTTTTAGGCAACATAATGATGGTGTGAATTAGCATAGGATATCACATATGTCATAGCATAATTCTAGATGTCATAATAGATGTCTTGGCACATGTTCATAACTTTTTTAATCAATCTAACTTGCATATGTGACTTGTCATATAGATCAGCATAACCCAAACATGATGATTTAATTAATATGAACTAACTAGCATAGATGGTAACATCATGGCCTTTTTAACATGTATGATTCATCACAACTTAGCATAGAAACATTCAACATACATAACATCATCATAGCATGATTTACAACATATAAGATATCATCATCACATAACATTGGATTTACAATATACATGATAGCAAAAGGGGTTTACAACAACATATATGATAATTCACATCATCTACTCATAATCCATTCATAACTCAACCTAATTAAAATGATAATAATCTTGTTAAGATCATCATACTCACAATTTAGAGAAGAAAAGAGAGAGTTTTGCTTTGCTTTAGGGATGAGAGAATTAGAATTGAATTTGCTTTTCTTCTTTCTTAGTTAGCGGCGACTCCATTGATTTCCATGGCGATGGTATGACGGTAACTATTCTATTTTAATTAGGTTTAGGGTTAGCATTAGGATGTATTTATAGGTGTTGGAAGTTATTTAGGACCATTAGATTAACCCTGAACCATGAGAACCAATCAAATACAAAATCTACATTTGAGCGAATCGGCCCACGGGTTGACAGCCAAACACCATGGATTAACCCCTAGTCGACCCAGCAGGGCTCGGGTCGACCTCAAAAATGGGCCGGTTCGGTTATTCCCCCTCCTAATTCACTGTTTTGAACTTTATCGCATATTTATTTATTTAATTTTTAATTTATATATATATATATCAATATATATATATATATTTCTCTGCGCAACCAATTTCACTTATTTCTTTTCTAAAAATTAAGTATACTTTAATTTGTGAATTTTAATGTTATAAAATTACGGGGTGTTACATTCTCCCCTCCTTAAAGGATTTCGTCCCCGAAATCTCCAAGTAAAGAAGAATGTATATCCTACCATCTAATCGTCCATCTACTCAACCATCAAACACCAGCATCCATTATCCTTAAAAGACTTCTAATGCTTTAATGTTTATATGCACAGTGTGTATATGTCCATATCTAATGCAAAATTAGGCGGTCTACTGATTTAGTCGACCTCCTTAGTGCAATTCATGATAGTGCCATGCGTCCAATATGTATGCAAAAGATTCCCAATGATACATATTAATTCTATATGCGTGCACAACCATCCACCCGAATGCAGCAACTATATGATAATACAACCATTATACATCCATTTTACTAAATACATCCATATATATGCAATATGCAATATGAAGTGACTGAGCCGATCTGGTGCCTGATTATGCGTGTATATGCATCCACGAGCAACCACTAGCAAACACTTGCATCCACTTTGCATCCACCATACATAACATGTCTCAAAGACACGTTTCAACCATAGGATTATCCTAACTAAAGGTCAAAGATACTAGTAAGAGGATATACTAAAGATAAGATAAGTACAAGCTAAGCAATAAAGGAGAAATTAAAAGACATACCCTCAAAAAGAAAAGGGTATCGTGAACGCATCTTCTCTTCTGTCTCCCAAGTAGCGTTGCTCTCATTATCTCCCCATTGCACTTTGACTAGTCTGACCTCTCGATTCCTCAACCTCTTGATCTCCGACCCAAGAATGCGCGTAGGAGCTCGTCGAATTGTCGCATCACGCTCTATCTCCACCTCTCTAAGCAAGCTCGGCTCTACAACTTCCGCGGTCTCGTGCAAGCACTTCCTCAAATGTGACACATGGAATACGTCACGTACACCACTAAGTCTCTCGAGAAACTCCACTCTATACGCCATCCGTCCAATCCTCTCCTTAATAGGAAATAGCCCTACAAACCTTGGTGCTAATTTCCCAACGAACCCAAAGCGAACAACGTTTCGAAATGGAGACACTTTGACAAAGACCATGTCCCCAACTTCAAACTCGAGATCTGTCCTCCACTTATCCGCATAAGATTTATGCCTATCTTGCGCTGCTTTCATCCTCCTTCGAATCAAGTCGATCTTCTCCGAAGTATCCTTAATCATATCGGGCCTAAGTAAGATCTTATCCGTAGTTTCCCAGCAACATGTAGGTGAACGACAAGGTCGTCGATAAAGAGCTTCGAATGGTGTCATACCAATGCTGGACTGAAAGCTGTTATTATATGCGAACTCCACCAATGGAAGATGCTCTTCCCACGTACCCCCAAAGTCTAGGATACATAGCCTCTACAGATCCTCAAGAATACGATTCACCCACTCGGTCTGGCCATCCGTCTGAGGATGATATGCGGTGCCCAAACATAACTGAGTCCCTACCGCCTCTTGTAAGCTACTCCAAAATTCGCTAGTGAAAATAGTATCGCGGTCGCTCACTATGCTAGAAGGAACACCGTGCAAACGAACTATTTCTCGAACGTATACGGAGGCTAACCATGGAGCAGTCCTCTTACTCTTTACGGGAATGAAATGGGCGCTTTTAGTAAGTCTATCTACTATAACCCAAATTCCCGTATTACACTTCCTTGATCACGGTAACCCGTCCACAAAATCCATCGAGACACTTTCCCAATTCCATAGTGGAACCTCCAATGGGTGAAGCAACCCACCGGGTTTCTTTTGCTCCGCTTTTACTTGTTCGCACACCAAGCATCTAGCGACATACTCGGCCACATCTTTCTTCATGCCGGCCCAAAAGTAAACTCTCTTCATGTCTTTGTACATCTTGTCCCCGCCGGGATGAATGGTCATCTTCGAATGATGTGCTTCGTCAAGAATAGTCTTCCTTAGGTCAACGTCTTTTGGTACACAAAGTCTACCGTCCCTACGTAACCAACCCTTATCGTCTAGGGAATACCTACGGAGAAGGCTTGTTGACTCCATCCACCTTTGCTACCTTAAGTTCAAGTCCTTTTGAGAGAATAGGTATTTTAAAGACTTGTGGTCAGTGAATAATTCGAATTTCTCGCCAAGAAGATAATGACGCCAAGACTTAAGCGCGAAAACATTAGCGGCCAATTCTAGGTCATGCGTAGGATAATTTTTCTCATGCGCTCTCAACTACCTTCCACCATAGGCTATTACCCTACCCTCTTGCATTAAGACTGCTCCTAGTCCTGTCCTACAAGCATCAGTATAAACGGTAAACGACTTACTCCCGTCTGGCAATGCTAAGACTGGGGCTGAAGTCAAAGCTCTCTTCAAAAGTTGGAATGCATCATCACAATCTACGTCCCATGTGAGAACTAGGTTTTTCTTCGTCAAGCATATCAATGGAGCTGATATCTTTGCGAAGTCTTTGATAAACTTCCTTTAGTAGCCAGCCAACCCCAAGAAACTTCTCACTTCGGTAGCATTTTTTGGAACCTTCCAATCTTGGATGGCCACCACCTTCGCGGGATCTACAGCTATCCCTTCTTTGGAAACCACGTGTCCTATGAACCATACTTCCTTCCTCCAAAAGTGACACTTAGAAAATTTAGCTTTAAGCTTATGCGCTCGAAGAGTCTCCAAAACTTCCCTAAGATGTAGGGCATGATCTTCTTCATCCTTAGAAAAGATCAAGATGTCATCTACAAAGACTACCACAAATTTGTTAAGGTACTCCCTAAACACCCTACTCATCAAATCAACAAAATATGCTGGGGCGTTTGTCAAACCGAAGGGCATCACTAGCCATTCATAGAAACCGTCCGGAGTCCTTAAGGCTGTCTTCTCAATGCTATCCTCAGCCACTCTCAACTGATGGAAACCAGTGGCTAAGTCCAACTGCGAAAACACTGAGGCGCCAACTAACTGATCGAAGAGATCGTCAATCCTCGGCAGTGGGTGTCTGTTCTTCTTAGTAAGCTTATTAAGTTCTCTATAGTCCACGCAAAGTCTAAGGGACCCATCCGCCTTCGTGGCAAATACTACTGGAGCACCCCACTCCGATATACTTTGTTTTATGAACACCTTCTCAAGCAACTCCTTCACTTGCTTACCGAGTTCCCTCCTTTCACGTGGAGCCATGTGGCGTACTGGCAAAGATACTGCTTTCGCATTATCCACAAGATATATTCGAAAATCTATCTCTCGCTTCGGAGGCAAGCCCTTCACCTCCTCAAACACATCCGAATATTCTTGGACCACTCTAACAGATCGTAGATTTTCCTCAGACGCGTCAAGCGATTCTAGATAACTTAGCATAACCGAATTTATGGGATTACAGAAGATTTCAAGAGTGTTGCCAAGGCGAGTCACGAGCCTAACTACTCTCCTTTCACAATCAAGAACGACCCCATTTCTGGATAACCAATCCATTCCTAAAATTAGCCCATCGCCCGTGAAGCCCAACACATAAGCTTCACATCCAAATTCAACGCTAAGTATGGAAATTTTAAAATCCAAACACATCATGGACAAATAAACTGAGCCCCCTATTGGATTCGAAACAACTAAGGGATCCTCTACTAAACTGGTGTTTAAGTGCAGTGATTCAACTAATGATGTAGAGATAAACGAATGTGATGCGCCCGAATCGAATAAGGTACGGACAGGATGATCAAACAGAAAAACTAAGCTTTCAACAGAAATGGTTCTACCTCGTTCTTGCAGCGGTGGGACCGCGAGAGCCTGAACTTGTCCCCTAGCCTGCCCTGGTGCCATAAGAGCCTGCACCTGTCCTCCCGAGGTAGCTCCTTCCCTCTGCCCCTTCTTTGGGCAGTCCTTCACTAAATGTTCCGCATCGCCAAAATGAAAACAGCCTGTCTTCTTTTTCTTTCGGCAATCCTTGCTGAGATGGCCTGGGGTTCCACAGTTAAAGCACTTCTTCTTTCCCTTGCCATTATTGTCTTTTCCACCCTTCTTGTTTTGCTGTTGTGGTTTCTTCTGATCCCCCTTCTTCGCGGGTGCTTTATCAGCTTTAGCGCTCTTCTCCTCATGCATGAGCGCCATTTCTACTAACTTCTCAAAGGTGGCACCCATCGGGATGTGGGTCATAGCCAACCCTTGCAATGGTTCATTGAAGCCATTCACGAACCTTAGAGCCTTCTTCTCCGACGTGTTTACTAAGTCCAAGCCAAACCTTGCTAACTGATTAAATTTATTGACATATTCTTTCACTGATGAGCTTCCTTGCTTCAATGTCAAGAACCTTTCCATATATAGATTTTCTTCCGACCTTGAGAGAAACTTCGCCTCAAACCTACGTCTGAAATCCGCCCAAGAGTCAACAGGACGCTCCCCATTAGTGACCTCCCACCAAAACGAGGCCTCTCCCTTCATCAACCAAGCTGCTAAACGAACTCTCCTCCCTTCTTCTACTTCAAAGATTTCTAGCAATTCTTCCACCTCCTTAAGCCAATCTCTAGCTTCCACAAACGTTTCTGACCCTTGAAATGATTTTCCACCCATAGCCCAGAATTCCTTGCACGTCTTTGCAAAAGTATCTACGCGAGGAGGAGGAGGAGGAGGAACGGGTGCAACTGGTGGTGGAGGAACATTGGCTCGACCTACTGCGGCCCTAGCCTCCAATAGCCTCCTATACCATCCTGGTATCGTTACCCCGTCAGGTAGATTGTAATGACCCGCATTTTTAGCTGTTGAATAATTAATTTATTTAATTATTTAAATATCGTTTTGGCGATATCGATAACTGGAATTTAATAATATTTATAAACGAGCTCGAAATGGCGCGGCAGTTCGCTATTTGACGATTTGAACTTCAACTGAATGTACATAATTCGTTTTAAATCGGATTTCTGTGAAACAAGAAACGTGTGGAGCAGGTGGAGTATATCTTTCTAGCGGAAGAGAAAAATCAGGATTTCATCGTGTAGATTTTGAGATATGTCCAAATCAAATTTTAGAATAGTCGCTATAGAATCGTTTATCGACCGTAACGGTTTATTCGATAAACTAGAGATCGGGTTTGAATTTAGACAAGGTTCTTTTGGGAGATAGTGATAATTTAATTTTTAGAATTTTATGGTAATTTTTAATTAATTTAATAAGCAACTTTTTATGTTGGGTATTTTGCACCCTATAATCAACATTTCGGGCTTACACAATATGAGTTCATCTACCGGTATTATGACATTTTTGGTTCCAGAGCACATCACTCATTTCAATGGTATTTTTGTTTCTGTCCATAACTGACCCTACGTGAAAAGACTATTTCATTGTGGGGTACGCTATGTTTTTAACTTAAAACAAACTAAACTGAATAGTTAGCTGGTCAAACGAACTCGAAATTCAACGAAACAAGTTTCATACGAAACCTTAGGAAGAGGTCTAGTGAAATGTCAAGGCCCCATATTTTTAGGATTTTTTCTGGAATTGTTATGAATTATTGCTCGGTGTTTGTCTTCGATATTTTCTAAGGGATTTTCACAAATGGTGTCGTAATTCGACGAAACCTATCCCATTGGGTCCAGAATATTTTTCTATGCTAGGAATAGCTTAGTTTGTCAATAACAGAATTCGTATAGATTGGTTTCAAGACAGAACTTCACGTGTAAGTTAATTTATTTAATAAATAACAAAAAATTGCCAAATTCATCCTCTAAATAGGACTTAACTGCCTAACCTAATTGGGAAGTCAACACCTTTATTTTCGCCGTCGATTTGTTCTTCACACAACAAACATGGCGAGCAAAAAAAATCAAAAGAAAATCAAGTAAAATCGTATAAATCATAATATACATATAATCGTATTCATCATCAATAAGGCTTCGATTCTATATTAAAATCATGGGGCTCGGTGGGTTTTGATTCCACCAGAAACCTGCTGTCGAACCTAGGTTTCCAACAATGGTGAACTTCGGGTTCCCAATTGGTATTTTGTTATGAGATTGGGGTTTGTGAGGGAAAATGGAACCTGGCGTGTAGTTTTGAAGGGGTTTGAGGGTGTTGGAGTTCGGTGCTCCGCTTACAGTAGCAGGCGACGGAAATTGAACGGTGAACTCGAGTTCGAGTGTGGGGCTGTCACGGAGGATATTTTAACGCTGGATAGAATGGTTGTGGTCTCGAGTGGGGTAGGTGGTCGAGGCAACGGGGAAGAGGAGGTCAAACGTCGGTCAAGATTGGAGGAGCGGTGTCTGCTAATGGCCATTCAACAAAAGGGAGTAACGAGATCTGTTTGGGAAGAAAATCAATGCGGTGTGGTCCTTTCTGGGAAGCCCAATGCTAATAAAAAAAGGGAGTATCGAAAACTAAAAGGTAAGAGGAGAGGGAAACGTAGGATCATGGAGGCCGCGTTCGGATTCCAAGAGGGAACATATGTTTTCGGCGAGAACACTTCAGGCGGGTCAAATATAAGGTGATGGGCCAACAAATGAATTAGGGTTAAGTGGGCCGAACATTTTTGTAAAGCCCAAATATTTTAATTTATTAAGTTCAGTTTTAAATTAAAATGGGTATTAACTTAGAAAGTGTATATCTTAATCATACGAAATCAGAATCACGAACGGTCGGATCCGTTGGGACCGTATGGATGAGAGCTACACACTGGAACCAACTGGAAGTCCATATGATCCCATTACAATTTATAGAGAAATAAATTGTCCGTTCAAATAAAGTGATGGTTACCGTTATTAACGATGATCGTACAATGTGAGTAAAACTCACCAACTCTGAACAGTTATATTTTTATAATGTATTTTTAGAACTGTTAATCATCTATTGATTACTGTGTGTTGGTTGATTTATTGAACTGCTAGTTTGTTAGTGGAAATTTTATATATATATATATATATATATATATATATATATATATATATATATATAAACCGCTAAATATTATATATTGATGCTGTTATCAGAATAATCTGTACTGAACTGAAAGTGATGTTGATTATACTGTGTAACATCTGTGATGCAGGGAAACAGGTTGGAGGGACCCAACTGGGTTCCTCAATATTTAAAATACTGTTTGGTTTCATATATTGTGTTATATGAGGTGATATAAAATATGTTGTCAATTATAAGTGTTTGGACGATATTTATCATTGTGATTTGATATGATTGAATACCATAACATACGGGATGTTGATAAGTAGATTTTCAAAGTGATATTGAAAACAGAATATTTATAAATTGGAATATTTATAAATAAGAGATATTTATAAATTTGAATATTTATAAATAAGGAAAATTTATAAATTGGGATATTTATAAATAGGAGATATTTTAAAAAAAGGAAAATAAATTCAAAACATTTCTTTTTGAATGGAAAGGCCTGTGTGGCGGGTTTGGGGATTTTCCCGATGCTCCCGATACAAAGGAGGTTATGGCGAATTTTCCCGGGAATTTAAGGAGTTAGAATATTTTTATAGAATAAAATAGAAAAAAAGAAATATTTGTAAACCATTTACAAATAGAATTAAAAAGGGAATATTTAGAAAATAAATAGAGTTAATAAAAAGGAAAACGTTATTAAAAGGACATTTATAAAGTGAAGAACCGTTACTAAAAAGTGAATCTTTATAAATGAATAAACGTTGTTTAAAGGGGATCTTTTTGAATGGATAAACGTTATAAAAATGAGAAATCGAATATGGTATTCGAAGTTAGTTAATCGAATATGGTATTCGAAGTTAGTTAATCAAATATGGTATTCGAAGTTAGTTAATCGAATATGGTATTCGAAGTTAGTTAATCGAATATGGTATTTGAAAGAAGTTAATCGGATTTGGTATTCGAAGTTAGTTAATCGAATAAGGTATTCGAAAGAAGTAAATCAGATATGGTATTTGAAGTTAGTTAATCGAATATGGTATTCGAAGTGAGTTAATCGAATATGGTATTCGAAGTTAGATAATCGAACATGTTATTCGAAGTTAGATAATCGAATATGGTATTCGAAGTTAGTTAATCGAACATGGTATTCGAAGTTAGTTAATCGAATATGGTATTCGAAGTTAGTAAATCGAATATATTATTCAAAAGGGGTTAGTCGAGTTAGAGTTAATCAGTTAGAGTTAATCAGTTAGAGTTAACCAGTTAGAGTTAATCAGTTAGAGTTAACCAGTTAGAGTTAATCAGTTAGAGTTAACCAGTTAGAGTTAAACAGTTAGAATTGAACAATTAGAGTTAATCCAAATGAGATGCCATTTAGCACGACTGCTAGCGTAATTCACAAGGCTGTAAATAGCCTAAGGCGGTCGGATGTTTCCTGAGAGAATCAGGCGTAATCATTGTGATCGCTACGATCTAGAGTCAAGCGAATGGAGTTAAATCGAATATTAGTTATTCGAAATAAAGTTAAACATGCATAGTAATTCGAATATAAGTTAATCGAATATTAGTTATTCGATAGCAGTTAAATAAGTCGAGTTAATTAGGTTAAGTTATTCAAAATGAGTTAAGTAAACCGAGTAAATCCAAGTGAGTTGATTTAAAGGAGTTAGTCGAATATTGGTTATTCGAATAGATTTAAAGGAGTTAGTCGAATATTGGTTATTCGAATAGTGTTAAAGGAGTTAGTCGAATATTGGTTATTCGAATAGAGTTTAAGGAGTTAGTCGAATATTGGTTATTCGAATAGAGGTTAAGGAGTTAGTCGAATATTGTTTATTCGAATAGATCGGAAAGGAGTTATCGATAATAGTTTAATCAAAAGGAATTATCGATTATAGTTTAATCGAAAGGAATTATCGATTATAGTTTAATCAAAAGGAATTATCGATTATAGTTAAATCGAAAGGAATTATCGATTATAGTTTAAATCAAAAGGAATTATCGATTAGTTAATCGAAAGGAGATTATCGAATATGGCGTATTCGAAAGAGAGAGATTTCGAATATAAGTTATTCGAAGAGAGATAATCGAATATAGGATATTCGAAGAAGAGTTAATCAAATAGAGATTACTCGAAAGAGAATTATACGTCGAATTCAATTATATCGAATTCGGGAAAGTAATATTTACTTTCAAGTTTTTAAATCAAGAGAATACACTAATAAATTAGGGTTAGATTAATTATTCGAATTAAAGAATAAAAATTATAATTGAAGTTAGATATTTCGAAAGTAAGGATTATAACGTTATCGTTATAATCAATGTTTTCAATAAAGAAGTGGATTCGTAAATTGAATCCGAGAGTTATGTGAAGAAGTTGTTAAAGGTTTAAAAGATAAACTGTTACTATTTCGTAGTTATAACGTTGTTCAGTTAATGTCTGAGAGGTAATTATACCCCAACTTGATTGACTTCCTTCTTAATTAAGGAATGGTAAGGTTTGATAGTGAATGATGGTTAAGTGAATTCAGTAAATAGTTTGAGTTGGCATAGCGATGTTTATTTAAAACATCTGTTTAAATCCAATGAAGGAACTTTGGAAATGTTTTCCAAATAAGAAATCAGAAATGTTTTCTAATATAGGAAACAGGAAATGGAAATGTTTTCCATTGTTAATAAAGTATATTTTCTAAAATTAGAAAATAAGGAAGGTTGAATATATGGAAACAGGAGATAAGTAAATTAATGAACTAAAGAGATAAATGTTAAATGATGATTGGTTGATAAAATTTCCATCTGGAAATAATATCATTGTTTGCACACGAGTTTTTCTTTGATAGTTAAATCACAGACTATCAATGTTTTGACCATTTTAACGTTGTTAATATGGAGAGACGGTTGGATTATTAACCAAAGAACCACTCTGTATTGGCATAAGCATTGCGAATCATATATGCTGAATATATTGAAGACGGAGTAAAGAGCAAGGGCTGCTGTATAAATCTTAGATAACAATGGACTAAGATGGATGTACTGAAGAGTGCCTTCGGTTTCGTTCAATACCAGAACGAACGTAAATGGACGAATGTCTGACAAAGTATTTCCAATGATCGAATGGGTTAGTCTGTATAAATATATATGGTTGCAACGGGTTTATCCCTTAGCATAACATCCAGGATATTTGTATAAACCAACTAATGATTTACGGATCTGATAATGTGGCATTCAAAGTGATCGTGTTATAAATGAATGGAAAGTAAGCGTAGCTTCTAGCCTCACATCCGGTAAATGACAAAAATCGGGCAGGCAGCATGGCTAAGTCGGTCGCACCGAAGTAGGGTGTATAATCACCTATCTAGAGAATATTCATTTGCTTCTTTTAATCTATCAATGTTGTCCCATATATATACGGGAAACGGTAGCTGATCCCAACCGTTGGTGATGTACATTCGATACACTCAAGCGAAATGACTGGTCGGTCATGTGTGGCTGAGTTGCAAGATGTTGTTGTTGAACTCTAGTGTATCGTTCCTAGAGTACACTGATCGGAAGGTGGTTCCATACCTTGTCATAGTTGGAAATCAATTACCCAATACGTGCTTGCGGTTTTGATTGTATACTATATTTGTAGAACGTGAGATGAAAGCGTTTTTGCTAGATTGTTATCTAATTTTATTTAGACATTGTTATAATATCAGAATGATATTGTTTACAAAGTTGTTGGATTCTCATAAGGGAAAAACCCATTCCGTTATGCGGCGTGGTCTTATGAGATATCGTTTACTTGTTCAAACTGTTTTAAACTGTTTTACTCATACCAGTCCCATGACTGACCCGGAGTTTATTTGTTTTATTTCCCTAAACTCTTGGGTGCCTAATTTTGTATGGGCAGTCAAGTAGTCGGAATTTTACAGATACACTTGGAGAGATTGGAGCAGGAGGCTTCAGGATTCTAAAGCTATTATTATTGTCGCTGTTGTTGTAAGTGTTGTACTCTGATAAGTGCTATTGTATATATAACTGTTTGTATTTCAAAAGTTATGTTATATTTTATTCGTTCCGTTGTGAGATTCGTGTTTACTCTGATGATGATGTTCATCTTCTTCTATTCTTTAAGTTATACCTTAACTATCCTCACCCTCTATCTTCTTTCTATTAGTTTTCTTGAATTTCCAGTGCAATTTGGGGTTGGACTTGTGTTTTTGGTCAGCTCAAATTGGACCGGATTTTCGGGTCTCTACATTTGGTATCAGAGCATTGGTTTAGTTAATACCTTGGCTCTGTGGCGTGATTCAGTAGAGATGGGATTATTAATATCCTAGACTGAATTTGAGTGTATATATACGAGTGCGTATTTGTTAGTTAATATAAAGTGATTTATATTGTGGAGACTCATTGGTTGAGTGGCTTATGGATTCTGGTCGATCAGTTTGATCCACTGTATCGGTAGGGGTTTGTAAACACTCGAATACGATGAACC